>CM074552.1:2796250-3424166 GCA_037305995.1 Sclerodermus sp. 'alternatusi' | reverse complement strand
GTTCGTACATTGAATTGTATTTACAATTTCATTCTAATTAATATCATTAATTAGATTTTGAGGCGAGTGTTGCATTACGATGAGTAGGTCGTTCTTTAACTTTAAAAATTTTGGCAAACTTATTACAGCCTAGATTTTTACGTGAACTTAAGTGACATTATAATTTTCCAGTGGATACTTAAAATATAAACACTGTCTATTTATGCTTACACAAATTTTATAATTTATTTGTATATAGCCTTCGAATATTATTAATTTGTTTTTCCTTTCATTTAAATGAGAAAATTTCCTTATTTATTTAATTCTTGATCATATGGATGGATTTTATTTTCTATCACTTTTTATTTATTTCTCTTTTACATATATATATATAAATTTATATATATATATATATATTTATTTATAAAAAAAATATATATATAAAGCACACACACAAATATATATATTTTTTTTATTTTTTTATCATTTATTCATATGTTTGTAAAATAGCAGACAGTTCAATTGTGAATATACAATAACTCAAAAAAGAGAAAGAAGGAGGGGGAGAGAAAGATAGTTATAATTTTATATAACTTCATATTATAAAATAAAATACATTATATAACTAAGACCTTTTTTTTTATAATTACTGAAATTTTTTACTTTTAATGATATTTTTACAATGATTAAAAAAGTATGATAAAAAAGAATTAAATTTTCTTATAAAGTTTAATTAAATTAAAATGTGTACGGGGCAGTGTATTTGCTTAGTACGCCTAATGGAAAAATAATTATGGTTTCACATTTTATATAAATTTCAATGACGTAATCGACACATTAGAAGTCTATTTGGGCAGTTTAGTGTATTTATTATGAAATTAATCATACAAAATTTGAGCGATCATACAATTCTTTTATTGTACATTTTATATTTAAATGTTTTACGTTCTAAAATATTTACTTTGATATATATTTTCGTATTTAATTATTTGTTCATTAAATAAAAACCTTCTAAATTTTTATATGATTTGTTAATTGTATGTATTTGCATTTTCTTTCTTCCTGTTGAGAATTTAATATAAAAATGTTCAATATATATATATATATATATATCTTCATATGACATTAAATTAGTATTTAAAAAAAAACTACTTAAATGTACAGTGTGCTATCTTAACAAATGTATAAATAAAATATAATAAATGCATTAATTAATGCGATAAGTGTTATATTTAATAAAAATGCTTGAAATATTATTTCATTGTATGACCTCTCCTCTGTATATAATATTATTATTAGCTACATGTATTCACATTCTCACTTATCTGTCAGGTCATGCTCCTACTCAGTATTGATTACATAAGATCTTTAATACCCATTAGTATCATATATATGTATGTACGTATTATATATAATGATAATATTAATAAAATGATGCGTGTGTGTGTGTAAATTAAAACTAATGACTAATCTCTTTAAACAACTTTGTACAATGTATACAAAAACCGTTTGATATGACAATATATCTTACGCCTTTATTGTTGTTCCGTAGCGTATTACTCTAAGCATTCGTTTTGGAAGAATTGTATGTCCATTAGGTCATCTTAATATGATAGGTTTTAGTTTCCTTAACTTGTAGGAACGTTATATCGAAAATAATATCCGTTATTTGTCCGTGGCGAAATTTACAAACTCCTGAAAATAGCTGCCACTTTTCGATACCGCCGAAGTCTATTTCTTTTTTTATTAAACCACGATGGTAAGTATTACATTTCTTTTTAGTAAGAGAGCCTCATTGAAATATTCTTAACTTTAAAACATTTGGCAAGAAACATTCTAAATGAATCTCTGTTCATTTTAAACTATAGAAATGATAATAAAATAAAAAAATAGCTTCCTTTTACATAATCGACAGAATGGCAGATATTTTAGATTTAGGTATCCTTTTCAAAAAAGAAGAAACGTATGATTTATATTATTAGTTTTGAAAGCCCTTTGACATACAACAATGTGTAGTTTTTCAGTAAAGAAATCATTACCACCTTGCAAATTACGACCATTATTCTCGTATCTTCGACAGGCATATACACGCTATATGTATGTATTTTTATACGTATATAAATTAATTTCTCAATATTGGAAACAGTCCTTAAACGTAAAATGTGGAAAATCTCTGTATTTATTACTATCGATTAAACGTAAACGTTTCCTTGCATTTGTCGAGCATTATTTACATCATGCCAAATAAAAATTTAATGGCATGTTGTACAGTGAGAGAAAGGGAGGGAGGGAGGGAGGGAGAGAGAGAGAGAGAGAGAGAGAGAGAGAGAGAGAGAGAGAGAGAAAGAGAGATAGGGTTGGTAAGATATTTAAATCATTTACAACAGTGTTAGCGAGATATTTTTACGCCGATCGATAACGAGTATATTTAACAACTGAACAGACAAATACTCGTTCGAAGATCACCGATCACTACCGATCACCATTGGTGCATCGTCGAATGGTACTTTGCTATTCGCGTCTTACCTATCAGTGCAATGGCCTAAAAATTAATTAGGACGTTCGTTGTAATGGAAGGCCATTGAATTGATCGTGTCACTTTCTTCTCGCAAACGAATTTAACTTTCACGGTGATCACTCAAGCGTCCGGTTTCTAAAGCTGAACTCGAATTGTTACCGGTCATGAAAATACTATTGAGCTTATTGTATCTCTGGCTTCCCGAGCTACTCATCGTGTTCGATGCCGAGGAATTGTGCTGAGGATAGCCACCAGCTCGCGGGAAACTAGGCACTTTATCTGTAAGGCAAAAGATGAAAAAATTAACGATTTCATTACAACTAATCTCAACAATTTAAGTCCAACGTTTTTAGTACGGATTGAATTTCTTCCTACCTTTGCTCCGGTTATGCCTGAGCCGTTCTTGAGAATTAGCGGTGCCACAAGATGATCTTTGTGGAATACAGGAGTAATTGCTATCACTACTGTAAGTCGGTGACGCTGTCCTATTGTTTCTTCTACGCGGACTTCTGTTATTTCTGTTTCTCGAGCCTCCCCCCCTATTGTGAGCCGAACCTGATGCAAATTGATTATTATAGTCCATAGTATCGGCATACAGATAACTAGATTCGGAGCAAGAGCAACACATATCCGAGTGAGTATTGGAGTCGCATGATTTTCTATCCCACTCGTCGTTCTCCGGCTGATACGAGCTATCGTTTCGATACATTTCATCGTTATGTCGGTAGATATCGTCATTCGTATGGGGATTCGGATGGTTTATACGATTATACCCAGGTTCGTGATTTCTATAATCTTCCGTCGATCCATTCTGATGCCCGTAAATCACCGAGCCACTTTCGTATTCGTTCTCCTGAGCCTTATAGTCATAGTGACTAAATCCTTGAGGAAAAGATGGCACAGGCGGAGGATTGGTTTGGGGTGGCAGAGTGGTGTATCTACCTTGCTGATGATTGCCATGATTGGAATTATCTAATTGAGTTTGCGTATTCCACGGGGTAGGGGAGGAACTAAAAGTATTGGCGACCCTATTCGGTGGTGTCGGCGGACTTTGCGAGTTGCCAGATCCAGAACCGTCGTGCTCGTTTTGTACATTCCTCTTCGCCAAGTGTGGACTGAACGTAGCTTGCTGTTGTTGCTGCTGCTGTTGCTGTTGAATTCTGCTGGTAAGCGAAGTTCCAGGTGGTGGTGGATGTTCTGGCGGTGGCGGCAACATGTCGCACCAGTTGGGCATGGCGGACTGAGTTTCACTTGACGGTGCTATCCTGTACTGTCTCCTCTGCATCTCCAGATTTTCATCCGTGTAGACACTACTGGCGTTATCGCTGCTTGGAGACATCGTCGATTTGTTATGTTCCTGATTAGAGTCCAAGCTCGAGTAGTCGGGCTTTACGCAGGAGTCGCTTGAATTCGATTTTTGTCCACTGGTCTCCATGGAGTCGGGGCTCCGGTTACCCACGCAGAGGGTCGTTGTGGCATAAGGCTCAGGTGGTGCTTGCAGTTGCTTCCTCGTATTGTAAAAAGTTGTTAAATTAACTTCCGCGTACTCGGAGCCCGTCATGCTCACTATACCGGGAGCTAACATCTGTTGATTGTTCAATAACTTTGTCTCGCAGTCTTTGTCGTTTGAGCTCTGCAGAGTGTTCGTGGGTCTCCACCCGCGCTCCAGCCAAAGCGTATCTTTGTTTAATTGACAAATATCATTGGCAGTACCGACTGGAACATTTAGGTGGCCCAATTGTTTGCTCATAGCTTGTTTACGTCTTACGTAAAGAGCACCTAAGAGAGCAGCGAGCACGGTAAAGACCATGGTGATTATCAGTACCAAGAACCAAGTTTCTCTGACGACTGATGCACCGCCGTGGCTTGGATCTGTTCGCGGTGGCAATTGCGTCGATTGGCCCGGGTCCATGTTCAGAAGCGTCGGACTGGAAAATGGACCGAGTCCGATCCTTGTTAGCGCTGCAACGCGTGCCGTGTAAAGTCCTCCCGTTGTTAAACTATTGATGATCACCGATGTCGTCGAAGCGTTTAATGACATTTGACCCAAAATTTTATTGCTGCTGTTACTCTTAATCTGGATCTGCAATTGTAGAGGATTCCGCATTAGTCGAGATCGTCGGATAAATCTGATGGATCGAGAAGAAGAGTAACGGGCTGGTCTTATCTCACTTACCTTGTATCCAACTAATTGTCCGTTTTGTTCGGTTTTACGTGGTGGCGACCATCGTACGAATGCCGACGTCATATTGATCATTCCGACGTGCACATTCTCCGGTGCTCCAGTGGGCACGTCTTCCAGAGTCGTCGCAAGTTTCACGTTGCTCGGTCTGCCTTCGATTGTCTTGTAAAAAGGCACAAGGAAGAATTCGTATTTCGTGTATTTTTTTAAGCGAGTCAACACGTAACTGGTGGCACCGGCATTCAGCACAGTTACCATCTGATATTCCGGTTTTTCGGAAACCTCGCGGTACCTGATGTACAAGCCTTCCACCAGATCGGCAGCGCCAAGAATCTAAAATACATGTAAAAGTTTTAGGATTAAGAAATAAAATTGACGATTTTCCTCGTACGACTCGTAAAATGATGCTCTACTTTAACAAAAAAAAACTGAGCACACTACTTACATCCCAGGTAATTTTCACGCTGGTACTACTCAATGCTTGGACTTCTCTCAAATGTAATATTTCGCTGTTGAGACGATCTCTCGCACGTATCAGTTCTATCTGTGGAACGGAGTGTTGGTCAACGCTTGTCGTGTGAGCCACGTCCGACAGAGGACCGGGAAGCGACAGCCCTTGACTATTTTCCGCACGAACCAAAAAGACGTAATTCGTGTCTGGCTTGAGATCATTAACCTAAACAGAGAAAAATATCAATATACGGAAAAACGAGTGATAGGCTATGAGGAATGAGAAGGAAATTCTTTGATAGATTTAGAGGAATATCACGATAAAGCGTTGTTTTGCTTTTACTCACAGTGTAGGTATCGTCCGTGATTCCTGTGGCAGCTACGACCCAGCCGGTGTTCAAATTACTGCTGAAGTACTCAATATTGTATCCTACAATCTTGCTCTGCCCCTCGTGGCCGGGGCTCCAGGTTAAGGTGACGGAACTACTGGTGGTATTGACTATTCTAGGCTTGCTGGGATTTTGTGGCAATGCCAGTATATCCGGTGTCTTGTGGAAGGTCGTGGTGGAGCTAATAGCCAGTGTCGCCGACCATGAAGTGTTTCCTGATTCGGAGGAGGCGATACAGGTGTAGAGTCCTGCGTCGCTGGCTTGGAGGTCGTTGATGATGAGGGTCCCATTGCTGGCCATCGTGATTCGACTACCGAGTTGAATCAAAACTCCATCTTTGTGCCAATGGACCTTGGGAATCGGAGTTCCCACGGCTCTGCAGGGTAAGGTTCCTACAGATTTTAGTGGCAGTGTTTGGTTCGCGGGTCCCAGCTCTATAATGGGAGGTGGGATTTCCTCGACCGAGGTCACCTGCAATTTTTCATTGACGTTACAGCACGGATTTCCCCCGAAAGAAAAATATTTCATTACCTGAAGAAACACCGTCGCGGTGCTAGCACCCGCTTGGCTGATGGCGCTGCACACGTAGTGCCCCTCGTCCTTCCTCACCACCCCCTTAATGTGTAGACTTCCGTCCTCGCTAACCGTGTAACGACCTTGATATGTATTCCCGGGAAACATAAGTTCCTGGGAGCCTTCTCGGGACCAGAAGATCGATGGTTCAGGGGCACCCCGTGCAGCGCAGGAAAACGATACATCCGAGCCAGTGCTCGCCGCTTCGTCCTTCGGGAAGTTCGTGAAGACTGGTCTCGCTGAAATTACAGAAATCCACTCTCATCGGTCCACTCTGATTCCAAAGATCGACGGAAATCGCACGAAGCTAATGAACGAACGAGTAAAATAGCTCTATACTCACAGTGTACTGTCAATATAGCGCTGGCCGAGATGGCACCAACGCCATTTCCGGCGTCGCAGATGTACGTTCCCTTATCCTGGGGCGTGACTTTCTCAATACGGAGACTTTTGTCCTCGAGGATTTTCGCACGACCGATTGGCATCTTGCCGTCGCTTCGTCGCCAGAGGATCTCAGGGGAAGGATCGCCCCCGACGACGCAGGCGAACTCTGCGGTCTGGTCCGTCAGGATCGTCTGGTTCGTCGGCATCGCCATAAAATAGGGCTTAACTAGAATTTGAAAATGCATACGGTCCTTATTTGTCGGACATTCGATTCTTCCTGGAAGCTATCGCAAGCGTATTATGCTACAATATCTTTAGTACCGTGCACGGTCAAAGTTGCCACAGCGGATTCCTTCACTCCAACCATGTTTTCAGCCACACATTGGTATTTGCCTTGGTCGGTTTGCCTGACATCAGAGATCATTAAGTTCCCTCCGTCCACGAGGGTAATTCTGAAATATGAGTAGATCACATTTACTTGGTAATCTCCTCGAGCTCCGGCCGGAATAACTAAAATATTCTTCAAGAAGAATGGGATTGTGTTCGACGTGAGACCAACTATCGAGTTTGCAGGAACTTACGACACGGTGCCACGCCAAACGTACGATAATCCTTAAAAAATGAATAAGAAGAAACCAGCCACCAGCTTTGGAGGAAATTCGATGTTTTTTTTTTTGTTGAAATTTTATGCCGGAGGCTATTAGGGAAGGAGTGAAAGGAAGTTTTGTGTGGATTTTTTGAAAGGGGGAAAGAGTGACACTGAATCGGATGACAATTAAGGGTAGTAGCAGGTGAGTGTTCCGCTTGGCGAGAATCGATTCGGGAGTTGTGGCTACGACGACAGGAGCAGACTTCCCTGTAGGACGGTAGCAGGGAATCAATAGCTTCTCGATTGCGTCCCCTAATTTATAGTGTCAATTAATTTCAGTGGCAGTCCGCGAGTACGGCGCGTCTACCGTTCGACTCTCCGAGCCTGGCTGCTACGTGTCCCGGAGGTAGTTGCACCAATGCGACTGGATTTCATTTCTATTAGTGGCTTCAATTTATTAGCCGCTCAGCCTACGAATGGTGGAAAGGCATGAAAGGTTAACGAACGCCCGGTAACGAGGTACGATCGATCAACGGAACGAAGGAAAGAATACGTCCGAGAAAAGACTATTATTCATTTGGCGTCTTGACGTTTTTTTCCTGGAAAAGAAAGAAATTCTAATGCGATTAGCGCCACCGCCAAGGAAACTTCCCGGGAACTTTAATTGCTTCGCGGGGGAGCACGCGGCAAATCTCGGAGAGGCTGTCACATTCGATAGTTTATTCGGTTTGCGAGAATTCGATCTAAGCAAGCTCTAAACGATGCACCTCCCGCGTATATTTAGCGGGGTCGATCTTTTGCAGAAAACAACGAAACAAATTGCTTCGCGAAAGAATGGAAAAATGAGAAGGGTTGAAAGAAAGATAGGGGGAGGGGGGTAAAGACAAGTCAAGTGGAGTCTAAGAAAAAGCCAAGTGTCAGAGCTAGCCCCGGAGTTCTCTGGACTACAATGGGAGCTGGGGTGGCAGCACGCCGTTGAAAAAGGAGCGGAGAGTGCGGAGTGAGATTAGAGTTTAATTGCGTTAATCCATCGAGATTGAAGCGAAGGATGCCATGAATGCGAGAAAAGACGACGGGTCGTTAGGGCTCGAGAAAAACCTCGAGAAATTCGCGGCAGCTACTTAGGAACGGCATCTCGGGATCCCGAAGCTGCGTTCTCCACCTCGGCAGGGATCACCTCCCCCGTTTCACGAATCGGCCAGATTTATGAAGCTCGCGTAGAGGGTTGGCAGGGAGGTTCTCTCTCCTTCCATCCCTCTCGCGGGATTCGTTTCTGCTTTTCCCCGCATTAACCAATTTCGCCAACATGGATGGCGGCGTTTGCCCGTAATCGGAGAACCAACGGCAAAATGAATATTGATCTTGCCGGTCCGCGCACTTTCCGGAGTTCTTTGCTCGGAAATCCACAGGGAGAATCTCTGCGAGCGTTTACCACACAGCTAGCGAACATTATTATTTACCGTGGCGCGCGACGCGAACAGGTTTCTCCAGGTTACCGATCTCTCCGTTCCAGCGATCCATTGTTCCCGCAGTAGTGGAACCTGGTCGTTATTATTCATTGGATCTGGGATAGGATAGGATAGAGAGAAAAGGAAAGTGAGAGGCGAACAGAAACGAAAGGCGCAGGAGCTACCGGTGGTTTGGACCGGTCGAAAATGAGATCGTCACGATCGGAAGGTCGACTGGAGGTCACGAGGAAACAGATGCGATTTGGTCCTGGCGTATCTCGACTGTGTATCCGCTCTGAAGAAAAGTAGACGTAAGGAGGCAGAGAAGAAGTGGGAGAAGGATAAGGATAAGGAGGAGGAGGAGGAGGAGAAGAAGAAGAAGAAGAAGAAGAAGAAGAAGAAGAAGAAGAAGACGCTCCGCTCGGCTCGGCATTTCTCGCTGGCGGGGAATCTCTGAATAACGAGTAGTCCGTCTCTTCCACGGCGGGGCAAGAGCGGACGAAGATAACGCGGAAGAATAATGGGGGACATCCTTTAGAGGCATTTTCATGCAAATAACGCTGTGGTAGATTACGGGCTCTCGTGTCTTCGGGGTTATTCCCATTGGCCGGGGCTCCCTAAATCTCGGCTCCCATTGGCCGTGTTCGTTACCACTGCTCCTTCCTCGTCCTTCCTTCTTCTAAGAAGCCGAAGAACCGGGAAGAAGCGAAATTAATTGCGTGAAATTACTCTGCGCGAGCGCGCCCTCCCTGCCCGCGAAATTCAGGGATATCAGGAGCGACGATCGCCGCTTTGTCGGGAATATTTCGTGAATCCAGACGCTCCAGAGATATTCATTAGGCCATTTAGGATGTAACCCGCGTTCATGTTCTCTTCCTTAATCCCGCTCGCTCCTTTTCAAAGATTATGTGAAAGGACCTTGGGAAATCGTATAATGATACCGCGGAACCCAGAACTTTATACCCATTAAAATATCAAAGCTGCAAATATAACGGAAGAATAACGGAACAATACGTTTCGAAATTAACGGGAAGAATAGCTGCTGCTTCACCCTAGCCTCCTTCTTTTATTATTTAACGAGGAAAATCTCGGGAGGAAAATGCTTATGCGCCGGGAACCTGCGAAATCGATTTTAAGAATTTTCTGCTTTTCCAAAATGGCGTGACCTTGAGGGAAATCCTATTCCCACGAAAATGAGGATAATTCGACGGTAAATCGCGACAGAGCGAATTGTGGAAGATTTTTTTGTTTTTCTCGCGTTACGGGGGAAGATTCTTCAAAGGTAACATGGTTATGGCGGAAGTTCCGGAAGTTAAGGTTGCTTCTGGAGGGGAAAGCGAACAAAGTCAAGTACTCGAGGACGTCATCTTGGATAACTTACCGTTTGTTGGCTTCCAAGTCTATAGCGTGACCGTTCCTCTTCCACAAGAGGGTTGGCTCCGGGTTACCTCGAGGCGGTCCACACTCGAGCAGAGCGGTTTCCCCAGCCGCCACCCTCGTGTTCTGCGGTTCCGCCCGAAACTCGTCTCGCAGCACTGCAACAGACCGAACAATACAGGATTAGGACAAGGAAATGATCGATTCTGAATTTTCTACTGAAAATCCCTTAGCTGTATTTTCCCATACGTTTTCCGCGCACACTCACACGTACCAGTGTACCAGGTGTTCCACCAAAGTTTTTCCTTCTGAGCGTGTCACAGGTCAAAAGTGGACTGGAGCCACTGCCCATACGAATGGCTTATTAACGCTAACTTCCAATATATCACTTTTGCTTTACGAAGCCACGCCATGACTACGTGGCGTGGCGAATAATCCATTGCGTATACGTGAATGTTGTTTGCAAGTGCATCAAATATACTTGCTACGGCAAAGTTACTGTGGCAAACTACGCGCGCACCCCTCGGTATAATTGATCTCCTTGCTTATATTACGTCGCGTGTATAGCGCAGAAAAAAAGAGAGAGAAAAAAACACTTTGCATCGAAATTGGAAAGTTTATCGAAAATAGTTGTATCGGTACGATAAATTTCCCTCTCAAGAGAGAGAGAGAGAGAGAGAGAGACGGAGTTGAACAGAGAAGGAGAGAGATAAGTATTTTAGTCGGTGGAAATTCTATGGTGATTGTGCATTATTTATCGGTTTGCTTGCCTCTCGATCGTCCCGGAGATATGATTTTTCTCGCAACTATGAATTTCCGGTTTACTCGGAAAAGTGCCGTAGGAAAAATCTTGTTTGGCCGGGAAATCGAGATAAATCGAGTCGATTCCAGTGGATATCGACTTAACGCGACAGCTTAGGGATAGCAGCAGTTTCCTATCGTGACAATGGGAGGGGGACGACAACGACAACGACGACGACCACGACGAGGACGATGGCCATTCGAGCAGGTTGACCAAAGTCCGCAGAACGCGGTACTGCGACTTCTCGGATTGCTTCCACGTACACCTGTACGTTCTCTTCCGATGCGACTACCCCCATCCCTCACACGTATATCCAGAGGGAATTTGAAAAGCATGGATAGGTATCGAGTGCCGGCTGGAGCAATTTCAACGTAAATCGATCGTAACGCCATTTCTCAGACTGATTCGACAGCGTCTACGAACTACATAAATTCTCGAATTCTCTCTCACTCTCTCCCTTCGTCTCTTCCGAAGAAGAACCATTCGAGGAACACTCGAGTCACTCGGTTCCTTTCACTCGCACCCTTGAGCAAAATGCAAAATTCATCGATTATCATCGAGAGAGCCTGGACACAAGGTTACTGAGAAATTCGCCATACTTGTGTTTTATTCGTGCTCACGAGGGTTGTCGCAAAAGGGTAGTGAGTATTATAGTAACGGCATAACGAATGATCAGCCATGGAATATACGCGCCAGCCATTCTGACGTGGCGAACTTTACACGGAGGTAAATCCACTTTTGGCCGGAGATTCGGCTGGAGGTGAAAACGCTAGGTTGTTCGCATTTATCGCCATTCCTGTCGCCTCGGCGTATACTATTACCATTTATCACGGCGGAGTCGGACCATTTAGGAAATGTTCCATCGAAGAGAAGCCTGGGGAAAGCCTGGAAAGCCTGGAAAGCCCGTGAAGGAAGGGGAAGGGAGAGCCGGGACCGAGCTGTCCTTTAAGAATTGCCCTCCGAGTCGTTTCAGGCACGACGCTCGTCTAACCTTTAACCCCATCCCTCGCTTCGGAATGGCCTGCGATCGGGAACTGGATAAAGAGAGCGCGGCTGAGCAGCTAGAAAAATTTCGGGTCACACGGCCACGTCTACTCCGGGGAAGTATCGAATCTTTCAAATCCCAGCACGTAGTCCAGGAATATCGGCCGATTCTTCCATTTTCGATTCCCTCGCTCTTACACGGGCCAACGTGATAGATTTCTCCACTCCCCCCCCCCCCCCCCAAAGCTTTTGGTCAGAGTTTAACCATTCTCGATTTACGCGATCGGCCGGTAATCGCGCAGAGACCAAAACATAGAAGAACTACCGAGGAGAAAAATCGGAAAAATTTTCCAGTGGCCGATGAATCGTCTGGAATACTCGGAGCTTGTAACTCGTGACGCGAACGTGATTTCTCGGAAAATAGCTGGCCCCGCGATGGCGCCGATCTCTCCCCTCCAACCCTAACTGTTTATGCGAACTCGACGAAGCTCCGATTCGACGAATCGCGAAAGATTGCGTCTTTATAGTTATCGAACGATAACTCTCCCTCTTCTCTCTTTCTCTCTCCCCGTCTCTTCTAATTAAGAAGTTCCGACCTGGCTGTCAACTCGTTCATCCTCGCTCCCCCAAGCATTTCGCGTGAAAAGAGTCTCTGTGATCGGCGGCTACGAAAAAGAAGCTCATAGAGCACAGGACTGACATTGAATTCCGAAATTATTGTTGAGCACTGTACCCTCCTTGTTATTTAATCGGGCGAAGAGATAACCGCCTATCGGGACGAAGTCTGCAAATACGATGATTAAAATAGCGACAACCACCCTCCGATTGACCGCGAGATCAGCGATCGATGCGACGGTCGAACTTTTCGGACTAGTCGCAATGCGCGGAAGTGCCGCAAAGGGTACGCAAGTGACCACCGCAAGACGCCGATCTAATTTGGGGAACGGCCTGTCGCAGTGGAATGCCCTCGCCCTGGAGGGTTACGATCCAGGAACGAGTGCGTTCTTCGCGCTTGGCTAGCGTATCTATCGATATTTACCGCTACGGTCGTTGCGCACGCTCGTAAAATCATTATTCAGGGTGGTATACGTACTTTATACAACGTCGTCATAAACTCGGCCATTATTTACAGTATCGTAAAACGACGGCGAGGAGGCCGTGTCGTAACAAGTTCGCGCGCGAGAAGGATCGATATCCGCTGAAAAGTCTTATCGCGTTATCGCGAGGGCCGCGGCGACACGCGGGGGGTGGTCGTGGGTGACTTCTTTTATCCGAGGTAGCCCCGCGTGGGATCGCGCGCTAACTTTCCATTTTTCTCTCGAGAGGAGAGGGAGGCTCGATATCGAGGGGGATCGTGGTTTTTGCGAGCGTTCTAGGGGGAAATCTCCGAGGGGTGAGGACGAGGGGAGTTGATGGAAACGCGCGCGTCGCCAGGATCGTGGAGAACGCGCATCCTCTACCCCCGGCTCCTATGCGAAACCGAAATCCCTGGCAGCGCGGATTTTTTAACGTCACGCGAAATGGATGGGGTGGCAACCCCCGCAGCATGCGAGCGAGCGGGTGAGCGCGCTTTTAATCGACTTACGAGTTTTCTGGAACTTTAATTAAGTTCATTATGAACGTGGCTCCGTGGTAAATAGGATTTCGCGCTCCTATAAATTTTATTGCATAACGCGGAGAAGCAATTTTTGTAAACGGGTCGGAACGGCCCAGAAGGGTGGGAGCAAATGAGTTTCGAGCGGACACTCGAGTTTTTTCTGCTCTCCCGCGCGCCGGACCAGTTGGTCCCGCGGTAAACGCGGGGAAGTCGAAAAATCGCCGTGAAATTAGTCGCTAAACAGCGGCGAAGAACCGGAAGGACCTTGTTAGAATGACCCGGGGGTGGTCCCCGGGGTATCGTTCGCGCTTTGTTCGGACGTAACGCGAATTAGAGACGGGCCTCGCCTCGCGGTGATAAAAAACAGCGGAGCTTTCGAGTGCCGGGCACTAAGCCGCAATTAACGAACGACGCTCTACCCACAGGGAAGTCAGGGAGGGAAGGAGTCAGAGGAGGCGTAGAGCATCTCCCAGAGAACTAGGAAGGAGCGCAATAAAAGTGTCCTCTCAACGCCCAACGATCTCTCAGAAATAATAGAGATTTATGTAGACACCGGTTTTAACGCCGGAAAAATTACCCCCGCCGTCTGCAAAAACAAGAGTCATCAATCGCACGACAATAATCCACCTTGAATTTTAAAAAGGACCTTTCCCACTCCTCCCCCATTCTCCATTCTCCCACAAGGTCAACGCCTCTCGCAGGAATTCCACTATTAATTGCCCAAGTTTCCCGCGCAAGATGTGCAGAGGACGAGTATCATCCCCTCCGCCGATTAATCAGAAAAAAGTGACATTTCCGGGGAAAAATCTGGGGAGTCGAGAGTCCGAGAGTGGGAGAGTGGGAGTTCGATTCGAATCTTGACCGCGGGTAGCACGTATTCGCAATATTTCGCGGTACAACCGGAGAGAACAGCGACGGCAGCCTATTCGTCACGACGCGTCAGGGGTAGGAGCGGCCATTTTTCGGTGGCTCGCGGACGAGGATTACCCCGTCAGGATGTCAACCTCCCGTGGACCACCGCGATGAATCTCGCGCCCAACGCAAATGTCGAGCGTACGCGTGCACGTACGCACGCCCTCCATCTTTTCGCGCGTACGTGTGAAACACGCACACACCTACGGGACTGGTAACTTATCAGTCAGCGAGAACGCGGAGCGGAATGTTCGAACTTGGTGTACAAGACCCCACTGCGAAATTCCATGGTGCCTTAAGCATCGTTGTACGGATTTACAAGCGAACGTTGCCGAACGAACATACCCGTGTCTCATAACACACGCGCACACCAGCTTCGACAAACTTAATGAATCGCACACCCATTATTATTCGTATCTCCCGATCGTAGCGTCAGATCTTAATGCGTCTCTCGGCGAATGGGTCTAGGAGCGTGGTAGCGAGGAAGGGACTGCGGGGGTGGCTCTTAGTGATATTTAGCGAGTGGACTCGGTGTTTATGGCGCGAGACGCGAAAGTTGCGCTGGATAACGGAAGTCTCGAGTTGGTCGCCGGACATAAGAGGGAAGTTTCGCGGGAGATCGTTATCGTGGGAGCTGGAGGATGAGGATCTTCCGGTGGGACACCGACAAATGTGTGCGAGCGCGCGCTCGAAAGCATTCGTGAAGACGCATAAAAAGCGCAATAAGTCACCAGGCGAATAGGATGCTCGCGCGAACCGTTCGGAAGTCTCGGGCATTCGAGACACGCGCGGCTTTAACGTACGAGGGACACGTGACCGTTTTGTCCGTACGCGTGTGCAGCCTCCCGGGGAGTCCTGGTGCGACAGCCAGCGGCGACACTGGGTCACGGATGAGCCTCGCCAGATCGGACCGATCACCCCACTTCCGAACTTGCCCGCAGGAACAACGGAATCCTAAACCGTGTCGAAATACCAGATCTCTCTCTCTCTCTCTCTTTCTCTCTCTCTCTCTGCTCTACCCTCGACGAACAAGCCATTTTGGCAAGTTAACAGCGTGGAAATCGTTAACGATGCCGATACGCCGCGGAACATTTGCGATCGAGCTAAATCCAGTCAAGTCCAATTAATTCCGCGAGACGATCGTTACTTCTCGGGGGAGGGGAGTTGACTACGAGCGTTTTTCAAAAACCGCTAAATGCTCGCTGTGGGAGAGACATCGATAATCGAGTGGCTCGTGAACTTTTGTCGGCCGAAATCGTCCAACCAATCCGGAAAGTCTTAATGACGCGGAAACCATAATGAATCTGGCACACTCTTGCGAGAATCGAGATATAACGATATTAGGAAGTAACGGCAGCGACTACGCTTAACGACCGTATAGGCAAATTCAAGCGGACTGTATCCAGAGAGTGTTGTGTGGTATCGCTCGCGGTACCACCACCACCACCATCACCACCACAACCCCCGTTTTAACGACGATAACCACTCACGTTCGTGTTCATTACGAACATGAACTCTCTTACGAATACCTATACCCTGGAGCAACTATACTTTACCCTTTTTTCACAGTGACACTTGTGATAACTTTACTCAGGGCTACCGAGGATAAGATTTTACTTTGATAAGGGTATGCGATAGGGATTTTTTAATTTTCCATACGATTCTTAATAATCGCGCGCCAAAGAGGGGAGGATACTATGCTCGATACGAGAGAATGGACTCGTACTTATAATTCGAGCTCGTGTAATTACACACATCGAATGGACGCAGCTCGGTAAACGAGCACGATGGAAATAGGAACGATAATGATAAATAACGCGAAGTTGGTCGCGCGGAGTTTAACGCGAGGAATGAACGTGGATTCCGGGTCGGACGCCAATAAGAGAAAATCCTTAGCAACGACCAGCCAGCTAGCGGATATCATTGCTAAGAATGCGATATAGCGCGTTGCGATCGGAGTTGTTGATAAAGCGAAAAATTCTTACCACGTGTAGGTCGTTAGTGGCGCTCGTTAGTACCTAAATATCACTTATTCCAGTTCTCAATTGAAAAGTTTTAATGAGAATCGACGTTGGTCGAGTGTAAACTCGACGGGAAGGAATTAACGTCGCCGCCGTCACACGTAGGCGCTGGACAACTGGAACCTCGTAAAATACCCCTGGCCAATTCTCCGGAGGTTTCTTCTCCAAGGCGAGGGGATGGGGGCAAAAAGTCAACGCATTTCTACGAGGAGGACCAAGATATTCCAGGATCTGCTAGGAGAGAGAAGTGTTCCCCGGGGAAAATTCGCGACTGCTCCCGCCGCGATTAGAATGAAGAAACCTCCTCTGGTTCTATCGAATCGCGAACTCTCTCCGGGAACATTTGAATATCCATTCGAGACGCGATTATACGTGGCCACACAGCTCCATTGACTTTACTTACTCGGATTAAATTACAGATTAGAAGAACGGCTCTCTGAGAAATTTACTTAACGATGAAACTCGCCTGCCTGGGAACTCGCCGAGTTCCTTTCGCACGCTGACTTTTTCCACTTGGACTTTTTCCTAGCTAACAAGGAGGACTCTGCGCTTCTCTGTCTCTTTCTCTCTCTCTCTCTTTCTCTTTCGACGTTCTTTCGAGTGTTCGAGGATAAATTTTCTTAATCGTTGCTGGTAATTCTGGATAATCTGGAGAAGGCGCGATATCGAGTTTAATTGGTCGACACGCTATTCTCATAGTCGTCGGGGATCTCTTCTATCGCTGTGGATGGTGCATAAAATGATTCGGACGATGAACGGCGAGTCAATGTTGACTGAATGGAAATAGCCGCGGAACGATAGGCTTGGCCGCGTTTACTAAAGACGACGCGTTAAATTTTACGTAACGCAGACGATGGAAACGTAGCTAACGACCAAAGTTAATTATCCACCACTGTCTGGTGATACTGTGATATTTCAGCGGAGTTTCTCCTCTTGCTTGCCTCTTCGGTGCCGATTTGTGAAATTCCTCAATTCTCGCAGCACGTCGTCTGGCGTCACGTCACGCGTGGGTCACACACTGGCGCCATTACAGGCAAGTTACGACTTTGCACTCGCCGTAACTTTTCCCTGGCGATTTGTTCGCCCATGATGGGGGACGACGGTCCCTTTAATGACACCGAACCCATTACAACCCCATATAGAGTTGTTCGAGTCTCCGATAACCGCGCGCCCGTCGAACTTGGAGCTGGAATTCCATCGCGGATTAAACTTTATTAGGCCGAAGAACCCGGGAAAGTTTGCACGCCGCTCTCCGGTAATGTGGCGTAGATTGAAATTCAAAAATTTAGCAGCAGAAAGCGCGGAAGGTCCTCCGCTTCTTCGCGTGTTCGAATTGCGAAATGAGAGAAACGAGGGCGGGCGGCAGGGAACGAGGAACTCGAGGAGGAGAGTAACGCGAGAGAAATAAGTTGTGAACTTTTTCCAATTTGGATATTCCGCCGATTGGAAAAGTTCTCCTAATAAGGTGACGGGCTACGGGTAAAACTGGAGCACAGCCATTTTGCGATTTTGTGATTCGTCCAGTTCTGTCCTCGTTTTAGAATCGAGTTACAACTTTGCTCTTTTGTTTCATCAGGCCGCGTTGAACGGGGGAGTTTCTCCCGTCGTTACAAGATAGGAAATTCTCAGAACTCGACTGAGAAAATCAACGCCGAAAATCCGTTCGACGATCTATATTTTTATCCAGAAGTCGACCGACCATTCGCTTCTATCTAATACACGTGCATACAAAATTCACAGAAAATTTACACGCGATACTTTCTCCCGCGTGCTTTCGTTATTTGCATTTCGATCGACATTTCCAGCTATACTTTTTGTGCGCGCCGGACTCACCCCATGGTCCAGTCAGTTAATGTGGCTTCTGCGTTCCGCGGGGGTGGTCACCGATGTGTAGTTACCGGTCCTATGTTTATATTAATGTCGAGGGGGAGATCGTACATTACGCTTACGGAATAACAATGAGTATATGTATGGGTGCGTGTATGTTTTAAATTATACGATCAAACACATCGAATAAATTTCAAGAAAAATCTTAAAATTTTCCTTTGACGTGGAAAATCGAACTCGTCCAGTTTCTCTTTGTTCTTTTAAGTACCGGAAACGAAGAGTGGTCCATTGCGAGGAATAATCTTTAGGGCGTGCGACATCAATTTATTGCGGACATATTAGGAGAATTTTGTGAAAGTATAGGATGATACAGGGGAGCGGAGATGGCAAATTAATTCGCATGGGTCCGAGCAAGGAATTTCATCAATTACTTTTGTTCGTGCTCTGCCAGTATAGCTTAATGTTTATATTAATCCCTAGAGGGGATCTCGAGGTGTGGACTAACTATAAGAGTGGCGATTCTCTCCGCCCCGTTCTCTTTCTCTCTTCCTCACGCGTCTCGGTGCAAAAGAGAACTATGCATTTTGACAAAGCCGGGTGGGGAATTCGTAATTCATGGCATTTGTTCGGAGTTATCGCGGTGGTCAGAACGGTAAATTAGATTCGTCGGATCAAGTGGGGGTAGAGTTCGTGAAAGGGGGATCTTGTCTGTTTGCTTCTGTTTGGCCCGTAATGCAATTCCGATTTTCCCCGCCCGTATAACGTTTCGCGCGTATTATCCTCTTGTCCAAAGTATACCGTATTTCTCGAAGCAGCAGTTTTCCAGCGGCTTCAGAAAACTTTGGGAAATCTCCCGAACTCTCCAGCCAAACATTCTTCCTCGAGAAAGCACCAAACACGTTTTTCACCCCCTTTCCCCCAAGGAGACGCTGAACTTTATAAAAGCCGCCTACGCTATTTATCGACGTATCACAGTAAAATAAATAAATTGAATGCGCGCGCGAACCGTCCAAGTAAAACCTATCGCTATTTTTCTCCAGACAAAACACTTTATACACCGATGCACTTTATTCGAGGCTCGAGCCACGGAAACCAGGTCAAGTGTATCGTCGTAAAGTCGCAGACGGTGAAAAACTTGGAGAACGGTTTACGGTAGAGGGCTGGCTGGGAGGTCTGCTCCGCAAGTAGAGAACGCGGGAAGAGAGGGGTGCACTAATCTTAAATCCAAAATTAATAGCGACGCCACGGGAGGAACGTGTCACGTTCACTCGTTAGGCTCAACAAAATGGACTTGTCGCTCGCGTTTCCCAACGACTCTGCGATTTGCAAATTAGTCGTAGTCGATAAAGGGCACGAAAGCCTCGCGGGGTAGCAGCCGCTTTCAATCGCTCAACGACGCGCGTTGGCTGTCGCAAATGCGCAAGGCGGAGGATTTTTTGCACTTGGCGCGAGAAAAACGGATAATTCGCGCGAGAAGCGTATCGACCGAGAAGCTGGGAAATCGCGAGTTATCTCGTTCCGGTATAACGTAACAACTTGTCCAAGAACGGCGACGACTGGTTTCCGTCAGGAAAAAGAAATTTGTAAGCCGACGGATTAGAATGGCAGATAGCGAGTTGGACCTTGTCACCCACGCCATTCTTAATCCTTTAAGTGCTGCAAATTGATCCATCGCGTGCATTTCGTTTGTCCTTCTATTAACCCGATGACGCGCGCTATCGAGATTGTTGCATTAAAGCAACAACCCTCGGCTACCCCCGCGATTGCCATCGGCCGTCAAATGACACTTATCCTGGACGAGAGAATAAGTTGCCGCGTGCATTTTCCTCGGCTGTTAATCGGGAGCTCAGCCTGCAAACTTTACAAGTCGCATTCCCGCTTGGACAAATTGATGCTATTTTCTTTTTATGGGTTACCAATGGTCGTCTGCTTCTGGACACTTGTCGTTAACGAGTCGCATCGTATGAACTTTACCTTCATGGGATCCATTTCGGCGGGAATAATCCCATGCGTTACCGCGGCTAAATCTCGCGCGCTACCAGTCTCATTTTAAGAGCGTATCCGCTCGAATTGACACGGTATTGTCGCGAAAATCATTCGTATCCCGCGGAACAGTGATATTGAAATATGCTGGTGGTCTGTCGAGGAAAATTGTTTGTTAGAGATATCCGCGGGGTCCAATCACCCGCCGTTGGCACAGAGATCTACTTTATTAATAAGCAATACTAATTTATTTTTCGACTTGTCAATATACGGCGGCGATGGCCCTGTGGCTGCCAGTATAAAATATCTCAGGAAATTAGAATTAGAATGTGAAAATTTTCCAAAACTTTCCTATTGGATAAATGCCGAAGCTTCCGATATAATATTCTCTGGGCGTGCTTGGAATTGAATTTTTTATCAAGCTAGAATATTTCCACGAGAGCCTCCCAGGTCCTATTCTATGGAGTATAACCTACACTTGAAACAGGGGAATTCACACGGACACTACGGGATCGGTCAGGTCGCTCTCTTTCTTTTAACAAGAACCTGTGTTTTTATCTGCCAGAGCAAAGATTCGAGATTTTCGAACGATTATCGTTAATTCGCTAGAAAAATAACGCGTGATCAAGGGAAACGAAGGAAAATCGAATGGGGAAACAGAGTGGACCGACACCCCCCAGCCTCCTCCCACCCAGTAGATACTCGTATGGATTTTTTAGAGTTTGATACGCGCGACGAGAGTTTCCCGAACGATCCGGATTTCTTTGCATTGGTTGCAGCACGCGACCCATTAAATTAAACAAGATCCAAAAAATATTGCAATTGCACGGGTTTAGCCAGCGGATAAGCCACAGTCGCCGTGTGTAAACAGTCGAATCCAGCCCTCCTCGGGGATTAATGCCATTTTTGATGATCCGAAAACCTCGAGGAAGAGGAAGAAGTGGAATAATCACAAGAATGGAGAGAGAAAGAGAGAAGGAGAGGAGGGGAGGGGGTTGAACGACGAAAGTAGGGGGTATACGGCGAGATTAAGCGGACCTCCGGTAATAGCCCGATGAAGGCTAAGTTATGGCCAATTAAGATTAAATCCAACGATTTATAAAATTACGGGACGAAAATGGAAGCGCGAATGGCCACTCTTTCGATTACGTTAATAATGATCACGTCGTCGCGTTAAGGTCCCGCGTAAATCGCTGTAATCGCCTCTTTTAGTTGCATCGCGGTGGGCCCCAACCTTCCACCTTATTACATCAAGCTTTTATTGGGCACCCACGTCCCAGACTTTTCAATGTAAATGTTTTAATTAATGTCGTTTATTAATCTTGCACGAATGGCGTGACGAGTACACGAAATTGGTCGATTCCCAGAGATTCTCGTAAAAGAGTGGGGAGGAGGGTGTGAAGGAAGAAAAAATGAGAGAGACGCTCGGTCAAGGATATTAACTCGGGGCGAATCTCGTCCGGAGCGCCCCTGTACCGTTTGCCAATATCTAAGGAACTGCTAACCGGCGCGAGCGTGGGGGCGAGGACGAGGGATGAAAAGTATGGCGCTAAAATATAAATCGGCGAGCATTACGTTAACGAGGCAGCTATGATATTGAGAAATATGTAAGGCGAAAAAAGCCGGGCGCTTAACGGATCGTTGATAAGAGTGAAATAAGATATTTACCCAGCGATAAGGCGGCTTTGCATTATTCATTTTTTAATAGGCGCTTACAGCAAAAAGAGGAATGGCGCGGGCTTGTTGTTTATACGACGACGAGTTTCTGGCTGGCTGGCTGGCTGGCTCGCTCGTTCGCTCGTTCGCTCGCTCGCTGACTGCCAGGGAAATGGTGTTTTAGCCGACATCGCGTTTTAACCGGCTAGACGCCGGTTTATCATCCGCGAACCTCGTTTGTCTTTAAACGCCGAGTTAAGTTAAATCGATGAGAGCGGCAGCGCGCGGAGTGCCGCAAAATTATAACCGTATTCAAGCCGTTCTAAAATTAGCTGAGTAAATTTATCTAGCCGGTACGCTCCCCGTCGGCGCATTTACATAGGAATGGCGGTGTAAGGAGCGCTTATTTATGCCTTATACCAAGCTCACGCGATCCCATTTTGACACGACACCCGTTGTGTGCCGCCCCGGCTCGAGCATCGTTAGTGAATTTAACCCGCACGATTTCCCAGTCGAATCATTCACACACTTTGCCCGCTCCAACGAGAGATCCCTCTTCCTAACCTTCCATCCCTCTCTCTCTCTCTCTCTCTTTTTCCCTCTTTATGAATTAACCCAACCAGGTTTATCACTAACCATCACGAATCATTCTCTTTTCCTTCTTTTTCTTCTTCTCTACCTCTCCCACCTATCTTTAGCTTTTGCTCCTTCGGATGATTCTCTTTCCGGTGGTTTTTCTCTCCTCATCCCCCGTAGCTTCGATGTGTTCTATTTCGAGCCGCTTTTACATTTCATAACTTTTGGGATTTTAGCGGGAAAGGTAGGTTGGCCCAAAAATATCGTTCATTGGAATTGACTGGCAGTTCTAATTCGATTGAGGTTTCGTTCTTTTTCTGGAAATTTTGATTCACTGGCTGGAAGAGTTATAAGGGGATCTTTAAAAAAAAACTAATCTAATGAGAGAAATCTCATTGTATCTCGAGCAAGGGAATAATGATTGCCATTGGAGGCTTTTCTAAAGATAACTCGAGAGCGGTTCACCATAAAAATTCGCTGGCAAAACTCGTGGCTAAAGAGGAGGAGGAGAAGAAGAAGGAGGACAACGACAACGACGATTAAGCAAGCGGCTCCTTAACTCTAGCGCCGCGGAAACTGCGGCAGAGAAGGAGGGGCAACCATGGCGACTTGCAAGTCGCGTAACGATACGTCGCGGCGACTATACTAGTTTTAATGGGCGTGCTGTAACTTTGTTTGGATAGTCGGATGGGAACTCATAACGACAGCGTTAGGAAGCAGCTGGTTTTCTCATTAAATTTTTTCCGCGACGCTTCAGTTGGCGATGAACGTCGGAACGAATACTCCTCTTCGCCTTCCACCTCCTCCTCTCTTTTTTGTAGGAATAGCTTATTTCACTCGGGAATAGCGGATAAGAAAGAAATGCGAATCCGGAAGTAAAGAAGGGTGGAATAGGGGTGCAGTATTAAAAGGTTTGCGTGGAGGGGAGGGAAAAATAGAAGCGAAAGTCCTTCGGGAATTTTTGAGAGATCCATTGGAATTTACGCGCGTTCTGGCTCAATTAAGGGTGAAGGCGACTGAAGGGGGGATGGCGACTTGCTGTCTTTGTCGCAGCTTCCGCGGAACACGTTTCCGTAATGACGGTGCTTAAACGGAAAAGAGAAGGGAGAGCTAGCGCCACTGTAAACGCCGGTCCTTATATTAGCCGCCATAACGACAGGTTGCCGTTACACTGCTGTTCGGTAATTTAAAGCCCCCTAGCCGCCATCGCCATCGCCATCGCCATCACCGTTGCCGCCGCCACCGCCACCAGTATAACGATGGCTCTGTTATTTCACTGGGCTTAAAATCGCAACGGATTACAGCGCTGCCACGCGTTGAAATACGAACGAGAAAGGCGCCACGACATTGCCATTTGTGACTCCCCGATTAAATCGCTCTAAATCTATCCAATACCATTCGTTCGTTTTGCTCCTCCACACCCTCTGGGTTTTGAAAAAAACTTTTATCACACGTAACCATGAAGCGAGGATGCCAAGAACGCTCATGTAGAGGAACTCGAGCATTTTGGGAGTACGTCAGCGCCTAATCAGCTAATGCCCCAGTCGATACGAAAAGGAGCTTCGGAATATTCGTGGAGGCCACAGTTACTTTGAGGTTTAGGGTCCAACTGGAGTAGGAGCTAAGTAACATCAAGGGTCTTCGTGCTTGCAAATACCGTAACTGAGTTACCAGCCTATGTAAGTACACGATGTGTCATGCCCATGAACGACCCCCTGCGCGATTGGATTAGTAGAATCAACTAACCGGTACCGTGGGCGTTAATCGAAGATCGCACACCGACGGAGTTTAAGTGTGTGGTGTAAGCAAAACTTTTGCGGGAGATCCCCTCCGAGTAAGGTTAACCGAAGACTTCTGTATGGACCATCCCGATTGACCCATCCCGACTTCATCCCCGACTTTTACACCGAGTTAATTAGCCTTCGATAATTTAATTATCGAGGGTGTCACTGCTGCGTTGCAAAAAAATATAGCATTGATCAGTAATGATGGTGGCTTCTTACACAGTGCGCGTCTCTACTTTATTTTACATACGCCGTATTTCCTCCTTACTTGAGGTGACATTCCCCGACGTCTCTGAGCAGTTCTGAAGTCGCCAGGTGAATTATGGCGAGCCGAAAATAGGCTGAGGAATTCTCTACCTCACGGAGAAATCTCTTTTAAAATGCGGACAAAGCATCTGAATTTCTATGGATCTCTTGGGGGTGGAGATGGCGATGGGGAAAGGTCACTAGAGAGTACACGTATATTATCGAGAATGATAAGCAATTACAATAAAGTTCCTCGTCGGGGTTCCGGGCGACTTCAATGGACTCGAATAAAAGTAGCGAAATAAATAATATCCAAGCAAGGAGGACTAGCCGGAGGCATTTAGCGGAATACTTTTCCACACTTTTCAGAGGCCCGAAAGTTATTTCTTCGAGCCAATGTCGTGCTCTGAAAGGAAGCTTCCGCTTTTATCCGCGCTCCTCCTTTTCAATGGCCTTGTTTCACGGTGCGAAGCGGAAGCTGAATCGAGCCGGCTCGAACGTCTCCTTCCGCTCTGCGAAATCGTCCCGGGGATGCCTCCCGGGGCAAGATGCCGGGGAACGCTGAAACTCGAGGAGAGAGAATCAAGAGAGCGCCCTGTACAATAAGAGCAACATTTCCCGGCATATCTGGGAGGAATCCTTAAATTACGAGCAAGTACCTCTGTCGACGTCTTCTACTTCCCACCCTCTGTCCAGTACCCTTAAAGGTTTCCGCCAAGGGAAGTCGCGAAGAAAAAACAAAGGCAGGAGGAAAACTTGCCTTTTAAAAAGTTCTTTACTTTTTGAAAGTTGTCTCGCGCGACGTCCTCGGCTTGTCCGGGGTCTCTTCCGTCTCACCACCACCGCTGATGCTGCTGCTGCTGCTGTTGGCGGGCTCTCATCGTTACAGGCTTAATGGCGTTAGAGTCCGCACGCTCGGGCCCGGGTTAAGGCACGGGCAAAAAGTATAAGGAGACTACGTTTGAACCTCTGCGCTACGCCACGCCATGCCCGCGACACTCCCATCTCCTCCGAATTCAAGCGGGGCTCTACGAAGGTTACAGTTTTATCGTGGGCCACCTTTCCCCCTTGAAAAAATTCCATGCCGTTTCCATTGCACTTTACGTCTTGGCGAAACCTTATTTCTCCCTTGTATCTCTCACTCCATGATAGCTTCTCGTGGGGAAGAGAACTCTGTCGTAATTGAATAACCGCGATATTAAGAGTCTCGACGACCAAGACATTTTCTCTCGCCTCTCGATGCGACACAAGCGCGCAATGGGGCCACCAAATTTTCTTTCTTTTTTTCGCCAACGCAAAAACGAGCAACCAACGAGCGCCAATTCCTCGACAAATTTTCCAGCGTGGAAAACACGAGACGTTTTTATATTTGCTAGTCGAGGGCGACCGGAAGTGACCACTGACGGAAATGACGTGGTCGGTAATGACGTGTCGGAATAGTGCAGCTCGAGAGAATGGTTTTGTCGTTTTTACGGAAAAATCCTGGGGAGATTAGTCTTGATGAGAGTACAGGGGCTGAGAAATCGCGTGGATATTTCACTTGGACTCCTGGATGGATATTCGCAGGCAGTAAGCGTCGCGACGACCTGGCACGTCGCGTCGACCCGACCTGACTCGGCCCCTGCCGGTCGGCCGGTCGACCTGAGGAACAATCCTTCCGATTTACATTTGAAAACGTAACGTGTCCCGGTCTTAGGCTAGGTGCCGGCTCCGCAGCCGCGTTTCTAGCCTCGGAATAATTTAGTCGTCCACGGGGTGGGGCATTAATTTGCATTTGTAAGATCGGCCATGGACTTGATCGAATGCGCTCGTGTATGTATTGAAAAGAGGACGAGGGAAGGAAAGAAAAAAGAAGCACGTGGACCACTCGAATTGATGAGGAAAAGGATGACTGGAGAATGGGAAGGAAGCGGTAGGAGAGAGCTGCACCCTAAACGAAAACAAAAGGGCATTAGTACCCTCCTTCGCACGAGTAACAGTGGTGGTGGTGGTGGTGGTTGTGATGGTAGTTCGGTCCAATCTTGCTCGACCAGCGAGGATGAGTCACGGTTGAATTTTGGCTCGATGAAGTTTGTATCGCTTAATCATCGTCAACTGTGCGTGAGCACGTCGTAAGCGGAAGCGAAGTATGCCCTGAAATTTATTTTTCGATTTTCTCAACTTTTCTTGCCAGATCTGCGCGACGTCCATGAGTGGCCGATTATGAAGCGGGTTGGAGGTGATAGCTCCTTCTGCTTTGAATTTTTTTCAATCTCGAGGACGCGTGATGTTTCATGCAGACGCAGGAGTAAATTTGAATTGCGATCGCCGGCTCACCCCCACGACTCACCGTGACTCGAATGGAGCGCGGAACGTGAGAATTTCTCCGGCGAACGTCCGCGGAAATTCTAAATCTACCGAAGCTTCGCTCCACTACCATGAGAGAATCAGTTTTTAACGAGTAATTCAGGGGTTCTTCGTTACGTAACGCGCAATTTAGGTTTCCCGCTAAAAACCCCGTAGACCCGATAAAGGAACCTCGTGTCAAGCCAGATGTAAAGCGAGGGGAATTTTCAAAAGCAGGGGGTTAATTCGAGTGTTAAATGACGTAAGCGTTTTTACTAAGAAACGGGAGATTGGGAGGGGAGAACTGGCAGGTTATGCGATTAGGCGAAAATCATTTCCAGTCGCTAATCCAAATTTAAGGGAAAATCCTAAAAGCCGCAACGATTCGATCGAGGCGAACGTGAAAAATAGTTTCCTGGAGGATTTCGGAAAAGTTTCCCTCTTAGCAGCGGGTTTGGGAATCTTCCTCGTCCTGGTTGGGCGTAGGCAGAGAGATAAGCGACAAGTTCTAAACCTTCGCGGTAACGAGACGAGAAGGGGTGTTTGGAAAGTTTCTCCCGCCTGGAGAGGGTTGGAAGCAAAAGCAAGTAAGGAGGAACAGAAGAGGAGGAGAAGAAGGGTGTCGGAGAAGACGGACGAGAAGGGAGAGACAGGGACAGGGAGATTGACCCTCGGAGACTACGTGTAGGCAAACGACCTCCAATTAACAGTCGTTGGATTTGGAGCGAAAGAATTGAAGAGCCCTTGAAGCTGGGTCCTCGGCGACCCTCGCGAAACCAGTTGCTTTCTACTTTCCTAATGAGAGAGGGAGAGAGGGCGATGAGCGCGCGCACGAGCATATGCACGTGCATGCTAACACGAATCTTCAGCATCGACGATACATGCCCGGAATTCGGAGTTACACGAGGATATACGTCCATTTCCCAGCGCCCCATGTCCATTTGCCACACCGGAGGAAGGTGCGCGTTAGACAAATTCGTATTAGACGCGTACAAATAGACGGCGGCGTACCATATGGCTGTAACTCGCACACAGAAACCTGTACTCGTGCATAGAATAGCCTGACCTGTGCCACCCAGCATATTCCTCGCTATTATGACCACGCGAAAATGAATAGCGGCAGCCAGTTTTCTAGTTGGCTCGATGCTGCCGTTTATACTCCTATGCAAAACATGATTTATTCCTGACAGTAAAGCGCCGTTTTCTCAAACACCGCCGACGATGTTTCCACGAATTTTACTCCGCCAATGAATCAGTGATCATGACTTATAACTTGCCAGCGTCACAATACCGGACGGTGAAAATCTTGAGAAAAATCTGGGGTGGAGAGATCCTGGGAGATGGAAGGAGAGAATATCGGGATTTCCTCTCTCCTCTTGTCTCTTAGTTTGCAAATCCATGTCGATGAACATTACGCGTATGATATATCGAAATCTCCGAGAAGCCTTTGAGCACGGTTGCTCGAAAAGTGCATTTTAATTGTTTCCGCTTAAAGATTTATCGCCGGTACGTAAATTAGAGATTTACGAGTGTTTAATAGTCTGTGCTCGGAGCGAGGTTAACCGTACGCTTACACGTGTTTGCAGTGTACCGGAGGAAGAGGGGAGGATTGGAAAAACGTGCGCGGGGACGAGGGAGAACGCGATGACCCTCGCGAGGAATCTTAACGGAGCGAGAAGCAGTCTGAAACAATCGACGGGTTTGCGACCCTCGCGCTGTTTGGACAATTGAAAGGGAAGGAACTGCGAAGGGTTGTTCGGGATGCAATGGTGGCCGGACGAACAATGATGTTTCGCCGGGAGTCAGACAATAAAATCTGCATCGAGTCCTGGCGCGCAATCGAAAAATAGCCCGAGGGGCGCTAAGAGCTCTGCTTGCCCCCTTCCGCGTATACGTTGGCACTTGCATTATTTATCTCGACGCCCACGCAACCTCGAGATACCGTCGTCCCATCAACTCATCAGAAAAACACACCACTAACGATCTGCAAGCGTAATTTAAATTCACTTTTATATATGGCGGAGCTCCCTCCGCTCCTCCTAACTATCTCATCTACTTTAATGAGTTCAACAAGTGTTGAGAGAGGCAGAGAGAGAGAGAGAGAGAGAGAGAGAGAGAGAGACAGAGATTTTTTTCGGCTACCAGTTGCAAGTTCAACGTTAAAATGCTTGTGCTACCTCCGCCAAGATGGTTATTCATTTTTCAGAACCTGTTATACACGTTCGTGCTGACGCCACAGGTAGAATTGGCCTAATCTCTCGGAGGACGTTTTCTCTCGGTGAGAATCTTTGGAACGTCTAATGGATTTTTCGCGAAAATATCCGTAAGATCGAAAGCGCCAAAGATACGGCCCCTGAGAAAGGAAATACCGTTCGCTTACGAGTGAACTTTGAGGGAAAAAACCTGCTTGGTGGAATCTGGACTTTGCGCGGAAACCTATTATGCAGTGGACTCTCGATAACGCCGGGACGAAAGAATGACCCGACGCGCCAGCGTGTAATGCGATAAACAAAACTTCTCGATCTTCCGGAGACACGAACTC
This sequence comes from Sclerodermus sp. 'alternatusi', assembly GCA_037305995.1. NCBI lineage: Eukaryota > Metazoa > Arthropoda > Insecta > Hymenoptera > Bethylidae > Sclerodermus > Sclerodermus sp. 'alternatusi'. Next base: position 3,395,022 of record CM074552.1, on the reverse strand, counting down.
CGTAGGGTCCACGGATCTCAATTCGCTCGAGGAAAATTCCCTGGGAATAATTTTCCTTCCTTTTTCCATTATCGTCGATCAAATTCAAGTATCGCTAAGGGTTAACCGGCTTTCGCCCGCTGCTTCTCGAACAATGGCCGAGTAGGACGCGCGAGCGCGTGCGCCCCCGATAAAAGCATCTCTCCCCAGGCGAGATAATTCAATTATTTTCAGATTAGGGTAGGTGCAGCTATCATTTTCGTATAGCGATTTCTCTCCAATGTCAATAGCGTGTACATCTTCATTCGAGAGAAAGAGAGTGCGAGAGAGTATCCAAAAAGGGAGAGGAGGAAGCAAACACCTGGGGATGGAATAAAGATCGATAGAGGAGGATTCCGCGAGCGAGCCACCTCTTTAAGGCGAGCTATCGTTATCGGGCTTTTGTTCAACGGGTAAAAAGTCGGTGAATATCTACGGTAATGGCGAGGAAGGTACAAGGGATTCTCATTGTCCGCCGAGAGAGGAGGCCGGTCCGTGGAAATAAAGAACACCCGGTGAATTTAACGCAGACATTTGCATGTTGCATAAGCGACACGCGGAGGGAAATGGCTGGCGGCGGTGGCGGCGGTGGCCGCGGTGGCTTCCTCCAGTGGCCGGCTCCTGCGGAATAAGGAGAAGTGCCGAGGGTAACGATATACATTAAGATAAGGACATACGAGAGCACGCTGTAATCCTTATATGGCATTGTGGGTGACCGCGTACGTGTAGGATTTTTTTTCCCCCCGGCGCTAGTGGACTGTGCGCGCTCCGTTTGCCATAAAGCATCGTTCCACCATCTAATGAGAATTAAAGAGCCACGGGAGCGGAGCACGCCCGCTGGCCGATCGCCAGAGCACCGGCGGTATCGCGGTGTCGCCACACCACCGCACCCCGCCTGAGACCTCCATTTTTATCGGCGAACCCTTGCGAAGTTTGTCAGGACATAATTAGAAGCTACAAGTTGCTCGTACTTACCATTTTTCCAACCCCCTCCTTCCCCCAACCACGAGCGCTCCCGCAAGATTCCTTCCTCTGGAAGATGCCGAGTTTCAAGGTCGTCCTCGGAAAAGTAGCTCGAGAAAAAATTGGCGGATTTTTATATTTGCCGGCGAGGAGACTATCCCGGAGGATCTCTTTCCCTCTCTCTCTCTCTCTCTCTCTCAATCTCGGTGAGACTCCGTTACGTGAGCAGGATCTCCAGCGATCGGCAAGAGACTCCTTGGATCTTCCATGCTCCGGTGCGCGTCCTTCGGCTGGAAATAGATTCCAGCACGATTCCCTTTGGCAACGCTCGAAGCATGGAAAAGCGTCCCGGGGATGACTCAGACTCCCGGGCCGTTCCTCAGGCATCCCGAAGGAACTCGCCGGCGCAAACCAGGTATGCATTCGCAATACTCGAGCGCCAACCTCGAAAAAAGGACACGTAGCGGAGTCGGGGCCGGAGCCAGGTCCGGAGCCAAAGCACACGAGTGCCGCATGTTTTCGTAACCACATTCGACGCGATCCGCGACGCATTCGCCTCGGAAGTTACAACCGACAATCGCCCTGGGAATATCTCGCTTGGCATCTTTTATGTTTCTCTTAACCCTCGAGATCCCTCTTCTTCCTCCTTCTCCTCTCAGACACAATCACGCACGTGTGCGTGTACATGCAGACGCCACACACACACGCGCGCACACATACACCTGACGAAGAAATATCTTCAAAGACTCGGAGAACAACGCGTATTTCGTGTAAACCGTGTTTCCTTTAAAACGCTTTTACGTTTCTCCCGCATTGATTAGGGGAATTTGATTTTTTATGGAAGAAAATTTGTACGACGGGAGGAGAGGAGGAGAGGAGATAGGGAGTCCGGTTGTACGTCGCGCGGAGCTTGTTCTCGCACACCATATTTGATATAATTAAAGTGCATAAATAAACACAATGGTACACGGCTCGGTACCACTGTCTATAGGTGCCCCGTCAGTGGGTAAGGGCATTCAATGCAAATGCTCGAGGAGTTCTTCTCCTCGAGAGCCGCGTCGACTCCCGGTGGGCTCGCCGATTCGAAAGTTGACCGATCCCCCCTCCCCCCGTCTCCTATCCTTCGATCCTTCCGCGTGTACGCAACATACGCGCAAATCAAGTCCGTCGAGCCACGAATCAAATCCAATGAAAAGCAGCTGGTCGCAAATCCGAAAATTCGCTCGGAACGAATTCTCACGTGCTTTTACGAGAATTCGGTAGGAGAGTCCATATGGCTTTTAGAAATCGACCGTGGACAGTCGTGTGCGTGAGCGTACATTTGCACTTTGGGACACTCAGGGCAACCTGTAGAGACATTAGTGTTCCTGCACTATATAAGCCCATCGTCCTATCCGGGTCTACCCGAGCGTCCGTTCGTCCATCCGGTATCCTTGCGTAATATACACGTCTCGGGGCGGCCAGTAGGCACAAACTGGTGTACATTTCTCGGTATTAGTCGTGTTATACAGAGGCAAGTTTATGAGCCTGCACTAAGCGGCTGGTCAAGCATCGGGTTGACTCTCCTCTCTGTCTTTGGAATAGCGCCGCACTACCTGTGGCGTATTTCAGTGTAAAGCTAGCGAATATGTACATAATGCGTTGACCGAGAATCGGTCCGGCTGGGAGGTACCTCACGGGTGCAAACCAGTCCGCAGTTATATTATCAGGAAAATGGTATGCGAGTGAATCACGTCCGGTTAATGGGAGAGTTCAGCGTCTCTTGTGGTGCGCGGAGGTTCGGAAAGGTCTGGGGTGTGGGGGGTGATGCAAAGGGGAGAAAGAGGTCCTCGAGAGCAGTCGAAGGTCGAGGGGGAATTTGCGAGCATCGCGAAGGAGCATCCGCCAGGAATACGCGCAATTAGCGTAATTCGCTCCGTTGCTCCAGCCACGAGGACCAACATTGTCTACGTTTTCCATGTCCAGGACGACTATCGATTCCATCGCTGCTACCCTGCTGAAAGCGGATCTTGAAACTAATGTACTGACCCCGGCATCACTCGATGGTACAACTCTCCTCTCCTCTCCTCTCTTTTACTCGAAAGTCAATTTACTCCCCCTCTCCCCCGTATTTTAATTCTGTCCTTAATTTCTTCCTTTTCTACTGTCAGTTCCCACCCTCCACCACCCGTGTGTATTTTCCCAGAGAGCAACGACGATAAAATACAATAATTAAATACGGCGATTAAGCGCGAAACAACCGTCCCTTTTGTTTAACTAAAAGTTGTTCGAGCGAGAACAACACGACAGTGGGAAGGTGCATGGGTGTGGGTAGTAGTGAAATATCGAAAGCTACGTACACTAAAGTAATCGAGAAGTGTTGGGTCAATAGACGTAGGCAGACGCGTAACTCCTCCTGTTTCCGATGACAAGTTGAGATCCGCATGCACAACAGAAGAAACATGACAGGGACAAGGCTGAGGGGAGAGAAACAGAGAAAGAGAGAGAGAGAGAGAGAGAGAGAGAGAGAGAGAGAGAGAGAGAGAGAGAGAGAGAGAGAGAGAGAGAGAAGCTCGGAGAAAGATTGAAAACAACAGATATAGATTCAAAATTAAATAAAATTTGACAAAAATATATATGCTCGTGAATGAATATTACAATTATATTATATAGCGTTGCTAATGAAAGTTTGTCATTATTGTCTCGCGGATAAATAGTATTAATTTACTGCGGCAAACAACATAATTCCAGGTGAAACGATGGAGAATTTACAATGCGGATATTTACGGCGTATTGGGCGACGTCAATAGCAGGGCGCCATTTATATTCTTTTATACTTACGATGACATTTTGCTCGTGTAATAAATGGTAGGAACAATTATGTCGATGGAATTTCCGCTCGTTAAACTGCATTTATCCAGCACATTTTAAACGATCATTCCTAATTTAATAACGCTTTATGGAAAAGATACAAGTACGCCAGAAGAGTAACAGGAGAATTCCATTTGCGTATCATTATTCCAACGCGATCAAAGTTTGCCTTGCGCGCGCCGGATCTTAAAGAAGCGAACGAACGAACGAGGGAGTAGCAGGAAGAGAAGAGGAGAGGAGAGAGTACGTTTTCTGCGTACGTTCGCGATCAATTCGCCGTTCGTAGTCGCGTTCCCTCGTTTGGAGAGTCGTCGAGAACGCGACGTTTATTAGGACATTGCGCAGCCATAACGAAGTTTGGCGACTCTTTCCTGTCTTTGGCGGGGCTCTCGTATCGCGGTACCAACGTAAGCTACTTAAAACTTTGCGAGTCGGCTGCATCGCTACATTAACGAGCGATGCACCGGGCTTGGCTGCCCCGAGCGGTGCGTACAATTAATTAAAAGTCCACGACGACGACGACGACGACGACGACGTCGTCCTCCTCGGTTTCTTCCCCGGAAATAAACGAAAATCCAGGCCGCTTGGAAGCGGGCAGCCAATCTTGACGCGACCCGGAAAATTAGCCTCTGGAGCGCCGGGCGAAACCTGTCTACCTCGCTGCTCGCTAGGATCTCGCAGATTTTTTCTTCGAGAAAAAAACCACCCCTGAGAGATAGGATCTTGAAAAGAGAAAACGAGGAGATCTTTCAGCGATGCAGTATCTTCCGAAGGGTTTTGCAGCGGCGCCTTTTTGCCGCGGGATAGAATCTCGAGAAAAACAAGTATTGAAGGGAGAGGAAGGGGAAGGCAAAAGAGGCGAGATAATTGGCCAGGTAGAAACTTTTTAATTTGAGTTTAGCCCCGCGCGATTGTTCACCGGTACCCGGTGACCCAGTTGCAGCTGGATAAATAATCAACTCGACGGCAATTAGTCAGCCAGTTGTAACGGATAACAGTTCGCGTGGAACACATCGGTCACTGCGTTCGACTACGTCATCAGCCCTATCTCCGAATTCGCAAATATATCGCGTACACTTCGCGCCGAGTAAAACTGTCCAACGCCGTATCGAGATTCTCTATCCGCAACTTGCGAGCGCATCGAGTTTCGCAGAGACTTTCTCTCAGTTATGAATTTATGCATAACTTACCGAGGCGACAATTGGACGTTATTCAAAGCGGCCAAAATGGCAAAGTGGAAAAGGGAACGGAGAGAGCGGACGGTCGTACAAAGGGGTCTCTCCTCGTTCGAGGAGGAAGATAAAGCGAAGAAAAGACGAGAGGGTCCAGGTGAGGTGGGGCGCGGGATAAGACACGGGCGAAGAACGAGGATGCCATAAGGGCCGCGCGCGAAATGTCCGGGGGTGCTGGAGAAAAAGGAAGAAATAGTCAGATAAGATAAAGGCCACGAATGGAAAAGGACGAAATGTTACACGCCCATGCTGCTGCCGTTGCCTCTTCTCTTCCTCCTCCGCTTCTTTCTCTTCTTCCTCTTCTTCTTGGTAGCCTGCGGTGGCCAATGCATGTGATAATAATTCGAGTTCTTCGCCCGAGTACAGCCAAGGTCCGTCGTCTCTGGACTCGCAGGGAAGTTGGGGAAGGGGGCGAAAGTGGAGAGAGGCAAGACGGTAAGTGTGGAATAAAAGTTTGAGAAGAAAACGAAATGGGCTGAAGTGAGCGGGCAGTAAAGCAGAAAAGAGGAAAGACCATGATTCATTGCAGCACGCGCGCTCGTCATTTCTACGACGATCTTTTTCCATCACCCCCGGGCCCAACCTCTCTCTTTCTCTCTCGCCTCTCAACCCCACTCACCCGTTGGACTTGCTCGTGTATTCACGAGAGGAGAGAATTGACTTGCCAAAGGGCAGATTTGCCTCGTCCGTTTAGCAAAGGATTCGTTCCTTTCTTAGCAAGCGCGTCGTCTTCCCCTCGTCTCCCTTGCCTCAACTCTTTCCCCTATCTTAACCAAGAAAAGCACACTATTTTCTGCGGCGCCCCTCTCTCTCACTCTCTCTTTCTCCGTTAAAATTATTCTCTAATACCTCGTGAATTCAATGAGAAAAGTTTTCAGAGATTAATAGTGGAATTAATAGGGATTATCAATTCTTTCAATGGTTACTATTAAACTGCTAATCGAGTTTAACAAAAGTCTCTCATACTCTCCCAATATGGCTGCGTGCTCGTTGAGAAAGGTTTTTGGAGCTGATAGGAGGTGCTCTTGCTATTTTCTCTATTTCCACGGCTATCAATGAATCATAGGATTATTGATCGGTAGCATCGGTTTGATTTATGGTATAATTAATATTTTACAACCATCGAAATGTACGATACGCGCCAAGGATCTCAGGAGTCATTAGAGCTGAGAATGTATAAAGGTATAATTAATCCTTGGGACGTCTCTGGTCGCGTTATATTACGTTTTATTGAACGTATGAACTTCCGCATTACGCAAAAGGCTGCAGTAAAAATGATCGTAGCTTTATTTCAACTTAGCACGACACGACTCATCGTAATAAATCTATCACCGAAGGGGGTTGGAATGCGCAATCAATTTCTCAATTAAAGCGGGCATCGTCCTTGCTAAATTACATCTCGTAAAATAGTACATTTATTATTGCCATTAAACGATGTCGCATTATTAGTCTGATTTTATGCTTGTGTCTTCAATGGGGAAAGTGAGGTTTCCTCTCGAAAGTGATGAATGTACCTGATAGCTACCAATTTCCCAAACAATTATTTCACCCCTAGAAAACAGTCTATTATACTTGAGAAATAGATTGTTCGACTAGCATTAGAGTGCAAATGAAAAAACAATCGAATTCTGCTGAATGTAAACGGTGTTCATCCATCTCTGATAACGTTATCAACTTCCTCTATACGTTTGCGAGTGTGTGCGCGCGCGCGTGCACACGTGTTCTACCTTTACACAACACACACACACACACACACGGAGATCCAAGTTTGGAATTTCCATTTGGAATTGAACTCTCTGAACTAGCTTGATTCTCTGTAAAGCGCGAAACTAGCACTAGCGAAATTAACAATGTCGTCAACATATGTGCATTACATAAGTACTACAGTGCAATCCAGCTAACCTTTGTGCTTTCTATTAAGAGAAATTGTATTAAATACTGCTCTGTACGTTTGCATTAAGGGCATTTCGCGTTTGTTCGTTTACACGCTGTGATTAGAGTCGCGGGCACTCGAATAGTTGGGAGAATTCAGAAATTGCCCTAAAAGATTCATTGATACGTAATGATAATAATAATTAAAACAATAACACGGATAAAAAAAAATTGAACTAACGTTGGAGGATATGTCGCAAAATTGGAGTCCACCCGATCAATCGGGATATTCGATATTTCATCGAATGGGCTAACTCAGGGGTAGTATAAATATTAATGGCCGTGCGTGAGAATTAATCGTCGGGAAGCTAAGTAGTGGGTTTTTACGCGAAACGTAGGGAACGCTAATAAATCAATCGAAAGAGGAAAGCAGCAAGAAGGACGGCTTAATACGTTTCCATATTAATCTTCGAGGCGAGTGTACTAGTTCTGCAACCGCTTTATCCGGTACCGATTAATTTATGTGTTGGCGATCGCGTTTTCTCCATTTTACGGATCATTTCGCGCTCGAGTTCCGGATAGCTCCTAGAAGGATGCCCGGGAACAAGTTTCAGATGGTCGCCGGCTTCGTTTTCTCTAGTACACCTTGTTCAATCTTCTTGTTGGGTTTCTTGCGAGCGCCAGGGGAGTCCCCGGGTCGGCAGCAGGGGCTGGGAGGTACGATGCACATTTAAATGGCCTGGCGTTGAAGAGCTAACGAGGACCTTTGGCTTGAATCACGTCGTCTTAACCTAATCCTTATTTATCGCGAACGCTATTAAGAATCGCGAAAGGTTCCTCTCGTGCACTCCTCCCCCTTATTTTCAACCATGGAATAGAAGCGGGGTACCCCCCTGCGCGTGTGTTGGCGTTTCGCGGTCAGCACACGCGTTTCATTTTACTTTACGCTCTCTACATTACTCGGGGAACGACTAAATCCGCATTAATATCCAACAATCTTATCGGGTATCTTGTTTTCAAACTTGCTTCCTGTTCCAAATAAACGAGTCTCATTTGTCCAAGCAGAGCATCTTTCGAGGAGCTGAAACCATATTTAATCTCGATTGCTCTTATCTTGCCCTATCTTATCTGGACTTCGTAGGAATAAAGGAGAGATTACATCGATTAAAAACCGGTATTTTATTCAGGGGAGGCAAGAGGATAGGGAGAAATTTTCTTCAGGGTTTCAGCGATTTTTCTCACGGGACGATGGGTATTCCGTCCTCTCTAAATTCCATTATCTCTCTCATTAAACTCCGTGTAGTAAGATATCATAATCGAAATTAACGGACTACTCTGTACAATTGGATTTTATCTTCTTCGGCTGTAGATTCCTTCTCTCAGCGGTAAGTAATTATCTGGTTTTCCGTGGTGTATGGGAGTACATTTAAAGGGTGATTAAAAAGCACTTTTAACGTCTTTATACCTGACGGCTGGTAATTCGCCACCTGGAAGCCCATTACCGAATGATTACCCGTTATAACATCCTCGTCTCGCCGATCGTTTTCTTCCCCGAAATGTACCACACTGCTGGATAAGTCTTCGACTCGATTATCTCGAAATCTAATATCTCAGCGGATACTGCAGGGTAAACTCATTTGATGGATTAAACTTTCCTTCGGGATTCGCAGATAGGATATTAACGGTGGCAAGATCGATTTCGAATCAGCATACAGCCTTGAGAAAAATCCGAGGCCAGCCAACCCAGCCTCGTCGATTGCTCTTTTTCCGTGCCTCATCCTTTTATCGCGAAACTTTGCCAAGGCGTAAAGGTGTATCGATTCGTTTTGATTTTACGGACTAACGACCGGTAAATAACAAGCGTGCGAGAGAGAGAGGGAGAAAATGAGAAGACAGAGAGAAGACACCCGGTCGCAACTTGACCCGATTTTCCAGCCAACGACTCCAGTTCGCTAAATACAAGCTATCGGTTCGACGGAGGTGGGAGTGAGAAAAAAAATTAGTGGATTACCGTAATGGACCACCACCGCGACTAAGGAGGTATTTCGACCACGTGCACGCTACTAAATTTCCTTTTTGTCCAAGTAATTCTTCGGGTTTCCGTAGGGCGTGGAGTTACGTTTAAAAGACGATTAAAAAGCACCCTTAGCGCGGCTTAATACATATCCTCCGGTATCCTTCGGTAGCGCACCGGGCCAGGCCCATTACCGAATGATCGCCTTTTAATGCCTCTTCGAATGGATTTTCGCGGTGTTGCCACATCACGGGGTGAGGAGGAATAAGGAAGCAGCAGCCGGAAGGGGGAGAGGAGCAATAGTCTTTACGGGCAAAGCCCGATGAAAGGGCAAGCGGAGAAAACGTAATTTGCGGAGGGCGTCTTTTATCGGTAGGAGACGCACACGGGCTCCTCGGGTTCCTCAGACTCCTCAGGCTTCCTAATGAACGTTTGTGGTCTACGCGTTGCGCGCGGGCTACGTCGTTGCTGTCACGACGTCCGATGAATCCTCAATGGAACGGGGCACCCTGGCAGAGAGACCTCGGCGAGACCGTGAGTCATTATTAGACTTACGGCGCCCCAATATACGTCTGGATTCCCCGCTGCTTTATGTCCGCGAGAAACTTGGACCGTGAACCCATAAAACCCTCCCCCTCCCCTCTCCACTTCTGATTCTGTCTGCGCTCATCCCCGTTGACGATAACTCATTCGCGCTGACGGAGAAATCATTTTTTCTCTTTTTCTTTTTCTTCCTCTTCCTCTTCCTACTTTTCCACGACGCTCGGAGAATAGTCTGACTATACCGAGAAGGACTTACTTCCGGAGAAGGAATTACGATGTCGCGTTACCGAACTCGCGGATGTAATCAAGAACGGTTCTGGTAATGAGCTATCGATTCTTATCGCGATCCTCCACTTATTTTTCTCTCGATTTCGTGGAAATCCGGCACTCCGGTAGATTACTCCCTTGCCTCTCCTCCTCACCGAAATGGACTTTCGCGTTTAATAAAGCAGCTCGCGCGCCTTTTGCGAGATAATTGGATTTAACGGGGTTTTGGAATACGTGGATTTAATAAAGCGAATGTCCTACGCTCGGATAATCATCTTTTCGATAAAAAACTTGTTACGGTAATTCGCGAGAGGGCCTCTGTGATTCGTACAAAGAATGTGCAGGCTACATTTTATCTGATAAGTTGAACTGGTTTTTGCGGGGAAAACACAGAGAACGATGTAGGCAACACAAAGGGCCGTATGAAATAATCGGATGAACGGAACGATGTTCGGGGCGTATCAATTATTATCGCAGCTGCATTTGCGTATTAATTTGTTCGATGAAAAAGACTGCGTCCGTATCGGGTGATTTTCTCTCGGTGCGAGCAAAGCAATTACTCCGATCAGTTATGGAGAATCTTTGGACTCGACGATGGCGTCGCTATCCAAAGAAGGAAGAGTTTTGAGTGTATGAAAGAGAGAGAGAGAGAGAGAGAGAGAGAGAGAGATCGGCGAGTGTTGACCAGAGTAAAAGAAATAATTTTGAGAACCGTCTGCGCTAATTAAATATGCCCAGCGATAATTGTCAAGTACAGAGATAGCAACGAAGGAAGTGGGACACCGGTGATGGTGGTGGTGGTGCTTAAGGGAATCGAGAACGAGGGGATCGTTTTTGGAATTACGTCGCCACCCCTTTTCCTCCTGCCTCCTACCGAGCAGCAGAGCCGTTGGGATTTTAATTGGGGCAGCGAAATTTCTCGTTACATCTACGAATTAATATCCACGATTAGTGGAATTAGACGACGGGCAATAGGACATGGCGCGAGTCCAAGTAGCGCGAAACTTGCTCGCAGCCCGGAAACGACAGGGTCTTCCAGGTCCGTGCATCCCTTTGACGATTAATTCCCGGGACGCGAATTTCCTGTCGCCCGGTGGGAAGCAGCCGGCAGAGTCTCTCGGAAAGGGAGGAAGCTGGCCGATGCGGGGGCAGGCGAAATCGCGATTACTCGAAAATGCCTCGGAGGCTTTAAGGGTGCGCTCTCGGTCCCTCCCCCTCTACATCTGTCAAGTTGCGCCGTGGCCCTCTCTGTATACACCGGCTAAATCAACGCTAAACACTCCGGGGATCTTCCGGAACTACCATGCACCCCGACTGATTTTTTCCCCAGCTGGAGGTGCCAGACTCCCCACCAGGAGGAAATCAAAGAATTAACGTCACTCTCCCCCTCCGGATATCCAACAGCGGAAACTGAACTCGCTTATGGCTCTCCAGCGGAAAAGAAGTAAAACTCTAAAATTATATTGCGGATCATTCAATGATATTTCTCTCGAAAGATCAAGCGAACCGTGCGCTACGAATGGTGCTGCTTCCGACGCGGGAAACTCCTCACCCCACCGTCCCTTTGCAAAACTTCCCGTCGATTCTCGTGTCGGCCGAGGGTATCTCGGATCGGTGCGTCGATCGCCGGTTTCGACTTATCGGGCGCGTTGCATCTGAAATCTGTCGCGCTTTGTCGTATCGTCCGGTGCAGACCGGCTGTAATTGGCAGGCGGCTGGGAAGCCAAACGACGACGCGTCTCTCGGTACTCTCACCTCGCTCGGCTCTCGGCGAAGATCGTATCGATCTGCCGAGAGGTGCATCCGATCACGCCCGACAATCGGTGGGAGAAAAAAAAGCGATTGATTCAATTAGAAGGCGCGATCGATGAAAGAGCGCGATGCTCGATCGAACGCGATAAGCTAAACGAAGAACGGAACCAAAGTTGTGTATTGCTCTTTTCTCGAAGCTCCTCTCTCCTCTCCCCATCATCCCCCGACCCTCTCACGCCAGAAATCGCCTCCCGTAGATGAGACGGGATTTTTCAAAAGATTCGCAAGCTGGTCGAAGCGGGATGAGGTTCGACAGCCGATGTAAGCTAATTGAGTGGGTTTCAGGAGGATGCAGGGGAGGAGGAGGAGGAGGAGGAGCGTGATTAGGAAAGGACCTATACAATCGGATCGGAAGATGACTGGCCAGCTGGACCGGATCGCTACACGGATGACCGGACAGAGCCACTGTCGCCGCTAACTAACGTAATCTTCTCTAATGCCCCACACGTGACCGCGTGACGTAATTGGCGAACAATCCGCGTGGGGTAACACCGTTATCTGCGCTCGGTCGCGTGTCCTACCGCTTTTTACTCTCCTCCTCTTTTTTTTCCTTGGGCAAATCGATGCTGCCGTTTTCACGGTTATTTAGATAACGTTTTATATATGTGGCTGTGAGGATTAAAACCGATATTCTCCTCTCCAACTTTCGGACATCTATCTCCTTTCGAGCGAGAGAAAACAAACTTTCGAGATACTGATTTAAGTTAAAACTCCAATTCACCCTCGGTAATTTCATGCAATTTTATTGGATGTTTCGTGGATAACGCACTCACCGCTCGATGTGAACTCTCGAATGCTACTTACGCCGTTTCCCTTCCAATGGACACGCTATCTTTAATCTCTGCTACGTACCTGCAACAAAAATATCGAGAATATTAGTATTTTTATTCCTACGGTAGAAGAGAGGTAAAAGCTCTCTTGAAAAATTTCGAGAAGAATGGGCTTTCGTGTACGCGTTGCTGGGAAAACTCAAGGCGCGACCACGATTCGCACTTTCCCGCTGAATTTCAGATCAAGGAAATACAGGGGATGAAGAGAGGATGGATTTTTGTCTCGATATAGAAATCAATAATATTGGAAGCGGTGGTCGCTGTGGTTCTCGAAAAGATTTAATCTTCGGGGTATTAAAGAAAAAGGAAGGAAAGAAGACACGCGTTATTCCGCTGTTTAGACGAGAAGTGATTTTTTTTTTCGCAAACATCCCCCGTGTGTGGCAAATAAATAAAATTCTATAGACACCGCTGCATGCTCGTGTATCGCGAAAGATTTCCAGCAGAGATTCCGAGGATAAATAAGATTTTTGGCGGCTTTAGACGCGGCAACTCTTTCAGATACGATTGACTCCCGCGTAAGGTGGAACTGTCTCGAAGGTGGCGGTTCACCCTCGGAGACGCTCGGCGTCGCGACGAGTCCTAGAGATTGGAATCTAAAGTGCAGAAGCGCCGTAATTATACTCGACCCATTTTCCAGACAATAACGAACGAATCGTGGCTGGAATCCAGCCAAATCCAGAGGAGTTTCTATTCCTACTAGGGGTTTGTTAAAGCCGGCTTAAGTTAGGCAAGGTCGTGGACTGCTAAATTTATTGCTCTGCCTCCTTCGCATTCGCGAACCGACCGTGATGATGCTGCTGCTGGTGCTGCTGGTGGTCGTGATGGGCTTGTACTCGGTGCACTCGCGCGGGGAGCTATTCGCGAATACGACCTCGTTAGAAGTTTCGAGTCGACGAATCAACCGCGAAACCCTCGTGCTTCGGAAAATTCTACTCAATTAATATCTTTCAATCTTAAAACTCGTTCAGTTATCCGAAACACTCGAAGGATCCAAAGTGGAGGATTTGCATATCACGAATCTCTCTTTCTATCTCTTCCCCCTCCAACTCCCTTCGAGCTCTTCCTTTCGAGTAAAATAAGACCTCGAGACTGTAGCACTCGACGAGATGCGTGCGCGGCTAGAATCGTTTTAGGTTTCTTCTAGGCAGAGCGATAAAAAAAGGTTTCTGGAAGAAAGCGGGGGTGGTAGCATCGGTCGGTAAAAAGATACGGTCTTCCGCGTTTAAAATCTGGCCTGGAATCGTTTCGGAGCTGGCATGACAAAGCGAATGGATCACTCGAGAATGAAATAAGGGCAATATACGGTGGATTTATTTGAAACTACGGCTATTTCCATGAGATACGGAACTCGTTACTCGCTTTGTACCACTCAAGTATTTCGACGTGTCATCTAACCGGATTACCGGGCAGGAATGACACTGATCTACCGGTTTCGATTAGACGCGCGATTACGTCATCTCCCGTGTGTGGAAAATTCAAAGTGGACGCGTGCCCGCTAAATATTCATCCGTGAAAATATTTCTTTGTGACGAGGGAAAAGGAGAAGCCAGAGGAAAAGCGGGACAGGAAAAAGAATGGAGGTCGCGGTTAAATCGTTTTTCATAGGATTCTACCGATGGTCCCTCTCGAATCAACGGCCTGTAAAAAAATTAGCAAACGGTGAGAGCTGCGCTTCTTGAGGTCTTCATTAGGGAAGAGAAGATGAGAGAAGAGAAGAGAAGTGAAGAGGGGAGAGGAGAGGAGAAGAGAGGAGAGAAGAGGAGAGAAGAGAAAAGAAGCGAAGAGAAGAGGAGGCCTCTGGCTCGGAGCACTTAATTATTTCACTGGATAAACCGTACCCACCCTCCACCCCTTCCCCATCCCCTTCTCCGGCCACAACTCGCCACCCCAGGCGGCCACCCACGCCGCTATAAACTGGCTTTTGTTTTTCCTCGTTGCCTTTCCATTCATTTATATCGTCGTCCTCATCCTCGTTGACGTCGTCCTCGTCGCTGGGATCACCCGCGCTCATCCTCGATCCCTGTCGGCCCGTAAAAAGATGATGACGCCGCTTGCGCTCGCCCAGCGTTTTTGGATTTTCTCTATTGATTTGGAATTTCACCGTTCGGTGCCGCGACACCGAAGTGATTCCACCGCCCTCCGTTCAGCGCCGTTTCACCAAGAGATTGATGACGCGTGGCGACAACAGTAAATCGTTTATAGCGCGATATTATGGGGGCGCGTCATTTCGAGAACTCGAGCGTTCGATTCGATGAGCCGCGTGCGCGCTGTTTTCGAAACTGCGCGATTTACGGCCACGGTGCAATCATATTTTTGGCAAATTTTACAGAGGCATGACGAGACTCCGTTTCCAGCGGAATATCTATTACTCTTCTTTATTTCGCACTGGAATTTTGCAGCCCCGTAAAAGCCGAGATCAACCGGTGCTGGAATTTATAAATTCCCAGAACTGGAGCAATGGGCGTACACGCGAATGTACCAGCGAACAAACGAGAAAAAGGGAGACAGAGAGAGAGAGAGGGGAAATTATAGGAAAGTTAACGTCCGAGAATTACCAAAGAAATAAAAGAAAATTCTCCGCGTGGGAGAATTAATGTGGAACGAGGTAGAATTATTGCGGAATTAAGGTGGAACGGCGTCGAATCGTTTTTCGATCAGCGTATCTCGGCTCAGGCGCAGTTTTGCCGATTTTAGCGCATTTGCCGAAAGAGAGGAGAGATAGAAATGGAAGAGAGAGGATGCGTACAATTTTATGCTACGGACTGGCAATAGAAAGAAAGCAGGGTATATATCCGAAAGAAGTTTCGGGATCCTTGAAAAAGAGAGTGGTGGTTATCTCATGGCGGAGATCGCGCTGCGCTACCGAGGGTTTTCAGCGGCGAACCAATCTCGGCTTGATCCAGCTCGGATTGCTTGTCGCTTTCCAGGGAGCGATATCATTTATATAGCGGGGGCGTCCTCGCGATCGCGGCAAGATAATCGAAACGTCAGGATCCGCAAGTACGACGTTATCGGGGAGAGAGGAGGAGAAGGGGACTGGAAGTCGAAGGTGACCAAGAGGAAGAAGAAGAAGAAGTTGGAGCAGGATCAGGAAGAGGAGCAACACCGACACTGGTGGCACCTCGCCGAAGAAGCTTTTACGAGGTCGCTTTTATTGGGCTGCCGGTCTCCTTAACGGCGTAGACAGCACTAATGGAGGCCGCGACTCGAAACAGGATGACGCCGTAAACTCGAAACAGCCGAATCTGGCTCGAAAGCACGAAGACCAAATCGTTAAGCTTTTTCGTCCGTAACGGAATCCCGAAAGCCTCCCGCAGCTCAGCGTCGGCGAACCTATCTACGCGATAAACTCTCGGGACGAGCTTTAAGCCAACCCGGATAAATTTTATGGTAAAGGGAAACGTGCCGAAAGCATAAATTTGGATATTCCAAGATGTATAAATGGCCGGCGACGGCGACGCGGACGCCAACGGCGCTTCGCTAGTTACAAATAAACGGCGTTTCTGCAAATTTCTGCCAGTAGAGCCGACGACGATGGTTTTCGCGGTAGCGCAATCGTTACCCTGAGAATCGGCTCGTTCCTTTTGCTGTGGAACTCGTGGACTCGCGGTGGGAGGGTTCGCGCGACGCTCCTAAGAAATTAAGCAGATGCCTCACGCAGAGAGGAGATCTTGCGCAATTTAGAAAAGAGACTCGCCGCCATCGGAAGGGCTGCGTCGCGTAAATCTGGATTACGGACACTCGGCTACCCCTCGCCTTCCCACGTGGTTCGATCGAGCGAAATCGCTTTCGCTCTCGAATCCCCCACGGTGAGCGTCGACGGCAACCAGGAGTGGTACTTTCTACTTGGGAACAAGAGTCCCTCGCGACGCTGAATAATTTTCATGGTTTTTATAGCCTCGTTGCGCACGTAGCCAGTCAGCCAGCCAGCCAGCCACCCATTCGTGAGTCGACGCGCGTACGATAATGTCGCGCCTGATGGAAACGTCACTAATGGCGCCGACGCTTTTTCCCACCACGTGGAATCCCCATGGAATCCTGATCGCGTTCTCTTCTCTCTCCCTCTCTCGCGTTCTCCTACGCTACGGCAAGTTGCTCCCAATGGATTTTCACTGAATGGACCATGGAGCTCATCCCGCGAGATCAGGATCCATCTTTATTTCAGCGAACCGGACGCTTCCTCGCCGGAGAACCCCCGGTCTTGCCCCTCCGAGCAGACTCACCACTTCCTGTTTTCCTCCGGACCAAGACTGTTCGCTATCTACCCGCAGGCAGGACTCGCGGTCAATATCTCGCCTCGCAATACTCCACACACACACACACCATCGTCGGCAGGACCTTCAGCATTTCTCGTGAGAGGATTCCTACCGCGAGTAATATCGAACATCCGTATCGGCCTTATAGTTTTATAGAATAATAGATTTCGTAAGCTATCGGCTTCCCGGGGAAGCCCCCTGGCACGGCGAGAGCTTTCAAATCAGGAAATTATGTCCAATTCGCTTTTCCATCGTTTCCCTGGCTTCGCAGCTTCCCCCAGCCCTCGGCAGTGATGCCGAGTGCTCGAGTTATCGATGTTCCTAACGATGTAACGGGGCCCGATGAGATTAGCGAGAGAGACGTTTCGCTCAATTACAGGTGTTTTCTGCTTGCCCGGAGTATCGGTTGCTAGTCAGACGCGATTGGTCGAATCGTCGTAGCTCCCCCTCCCATAATAAATGTCTCCGCGCAACGAACCTGCTGCGTGAATTTCCTTTTTGGCGAGATCCAGTTCGCGGCGAGCGGTTCGTATCGGACTCGGTTCTGCGGACTGCAAGATGGATGTTTTATGGCGTTTCTAGCATTTCCCCGGAACGATTCGCTCCCCGGTTAATTTGTCGGGTGTCGGCATGGCAATCGGTTGCTGTCGAGTCCTTTTTTTTTTCCTCTCCATCGAACTGCTCCAGACGAAGTCGTTAGGATCAGCCAACGCCAGTCGCCGTCGTCGCCGCCGCCACCGCCACCGCCACCGCCGCTTGCCAACAAATTGTGCGCATTGGACGTTGCGAACGCTACGGGCACTACGGAAATTCTCCCCGCGTTAAATTCTCTCGGCTTTTTCACGAAGAGCAATCGTGTTCTACCTCCACCGTTAAAGTTTCGGCCATTTTCTAAGTGATCGCTGGGAGAAGACCACGGATGTAACATTGATATGACGAAGGGCTCACGGACTTGACAGGGCGGCAGAGAATTTATCTCTGGGCTCCAGCATTCGTTGGCCACAGTATTGAGAAGAACGAAATGCCAAAAGCTTGAGCCGACGTCAGAGTAAACTGTACGCCAGGAGGATGATTCGGCTCCGCCTGCCTGCCTGCCTGCCTGTCCCTTTCCTCCTCCTATCCCCTGACTATCCACCGCCTGACGTATGCCCGTCGCTCTCCACCGGGGAAATCCTCGGCTACTTTTCATTTCTGATCGATATCAAAGTTGGCCTGGGATACACCTGGAAAAAGCATCCGACGAGCACAGAGCTTCTTCCACTTCTTTCCCTTCGCTCGAATCACACGTTTACTTAACTTTATCCATTTGGCTCGACGATCATCTCTCTCCCTTCCCTCCTCTCCTATTTTCTCAAGCAACAGAAAAATTGCAAACAACCTTTATCTCTTTCTCGAGAAAGAATCAACTTTGATTCATTCTTATCTTTTCGCCAATTTCTTGTTTCCTCGCAATTTCCGCTGACTACGCTCGAAAACACGAAGGAACGCGAGAGCAAGTGAAATAAAAAAGAAGGAAAAGAGAAGATAGAGACGGAAGAAAAGAGTCGGCGTAATTTCCAAAAGAAAGAGCGTCCGCGTTAAAAATCCTCAGGGATAACAACTTCCCCTGAAACGCGGCTGGATTTTCGGGGGGTTAACAAGAATCGCTAAATGTTTTCATTAGCGTGTGACCGCTATTTGCTTAGACACTTCCGCTGTCTCTCCCGGTTCTATTCTCCGGAACGATAATCGAGCTTCTCCAATCTTCTGGAGAAAAGCATTCCGCCTAAGATGAAGAGCTACGGAAGTCTGGGAGGGAGAGAAGAGGTCTGGCAAAATTTCGAGGGTCTCGTAAGACACGCTGCTATTACGTACAGGCGTATATATATACAGGACGCAGCTACGTAAAAGAGTACGCAGAAATATCTACGGATATGTGTACTCACAGGCACGCACACGCATGGATACGCACACACACACACACACACACACACAAGTTCAAGCCAAGAAGCTAATAGCTCTTCCGCATTTGAGCCGAACCCACTCGATGTAGCCTCCGCATCCAAGTAGCACATTAATCTCGAGCCTTCCACGCGGATAAAGTGCTTCCGATGCTCGCAGCTCTCTTCCACCATTTTCCCTATCTTCATCCCTCGTCCTTTCTTCGACGCTCCTTCCGCGCTTTGCGTACGCTTCTTTTCCCGCCCTTCCCCTGCTGCCTGTCGCCCTCCAATCATCCCGAGGACTGTTTTCGCGTCTCAGGGATCTTCCTCGGAGACCAGGATCATTATCGGATCCGAATATATTTCCTCCCCCTATTTCCCTGGGATAGCGACTCTTATCGCTCCCCCAATTGATAATTCCCTATCGCTCGAGACCTCTCTGATCCATCATAATAATCGATGATTGGCATATTTCCCTCTCGCTCTCCCTTCCTCCCGTCACTGCTATCTCTTGTAAATAACTCGGGGATGCGATTCTCGGTGATTTCGAGTTACGCCAAATCGGACTACACGCTAACTCCATTTATTCATTTAGACTTTGCCGTCTCTCCGGCGAGCTCCCTTCATCCTTGAGAGCTGCCACTGCTGTTTAAATATACAGTCGGTCGAATCCCGTGTTCGTTGACTTTCCTCGCGTCTCCATTTGGAACAATGGGGTGGGTGGGGACGACGATAGGGAACATGCTCCGGACAATGATATTAGTAATAGTAATATAGCAGCGTATAAGCGCTATCGATATACCCGGATGGGCTATCGGAGTGCCCGTCGTGTTCCTCCCTTCACTAGAGAGCCATGCTCGAGTGATCAGGCTGTCACGCGGGCATCTCTCGCGAAACATCCCCGTAGGCTGTACCGAGATCGGCATTTGAACCGCTGCATACCGAGCGGAATAAGCGGATATTCAGTACCGTAATCTCAATTTTGATTGTTCTCCTAGCATGAGTTATATCGAGCTTATCGCGGTTCGCTCTCCGGCTACTCCACCATTACCCCCACCTCTCGTGTATCTTGCCAAGTTTCTTTATTCAAAACACATTAATTTTCTCATTCCTAAAACAACCTTGATAGAACTCTTTTGCAAGATGCTATATTGTTCCAGTCGATAGCTTGGCCTGCTTTGGCTATCTCTCCTTATTCCTGCCACTATCGAAGCGAGACGCTTGGCTAGGAGGAACTCGATCGCTGATACGTTAACCTTGAGACTGGGAGCAGTAAAATGGTAGGGTGGTTGGTTCTTTTATGTCTAAGTTTCTTTCTGCTGTTTTGGCTACAAGACGGCCTTCGTACCCCGTCGTATAGGGTTGGCTATATTTTTACGTCGTAGCTCTTAGTGACGCTAGAGGCTCCGTATCAGTCGTTGGCTGTACGTGGACCATTGCAGGTGCAAGAAGACGCATGTGCAGCTTTGAGAAATTGCGTCTGCTTTTGAGAAGACGACCGCCCGTAGTGTCCCGTAATCCGATCTCGAGCGACATATTCGGCCTGTGGGAAAATGGCACTCGGGGAAAAGCGAGTGGTTGACGCGCTATTCCAACCCCTGCCGCTGCATCCCTCAGGAAGTATCGCTATATTTCTCGAAAATAACGAAATTCAGAATCAAATCTAGAATTACTTTTACGAGGTTTATGAATAGAGGTACCAATCTCTCTTTCTCTCTCTCTTTCTCTCCTGAATTCTCGGCAGGGAAATGAAGAAAAACTGCAAGGGGGTGGGAATTAGAGGTAAAGTAAGAGAAACGTTTATATGTGGCCAGGCGTGCAATGCACCACTAAATTTGCATCCCCGAGACCCAGTTACGCGAACCGCGAGTGGAGACTGTTTCTCGCTCCGTTGTTCTTGAAAAATATTAGCGGAGATACGAACGTGAATTGGAGCAGAACCGTCTCATTTTGAGCAACAGCCCCGAGTAATTTCCACCTATACATATTCCGAGGTATACGTGCTCTCCTTCCAAACTGCTAATTATTAACACCCCTTCCACTCGGCTCTTTCTTTCCCATTCCACCACTTTTATAATGTTTCTAGTTTTATAACGATAACATCGCGAATTAAGCGTCTCTCTCTCTCTCTCTCTCCATTTCTCTCTGACGAATGTACATTCTGAGAAATAGAGCTAGATAGCCCTCTCTCCGTTCTATCCCATTGAGTAATAATGATTTTCCGTAATCCATAACAAGAGGCATTATCTTAGTAGTGAGTAATTTATGGCGACAGCGATTAATCGAGCTGACTTGATCGTTAATTAATCGAGACGCGTCAATGTCAAGCCTGCGAATGAATTTCAGGGAAAGTCGAACGATCTCCCCTGAGGTGATTCGGACTCCGATGGGGCTATTTTTCCCGGACATTCTCGGGTTTTCCCCCAATGGAAAATTCGCAGTCTGGCCGATTATTCGGCCCACGGAGTAGAGCGCATTTTCAATAAGCGCCACCAAATCCGCGGGCTGCAATTTCTCGAGCAGCCATTATACCTGGAGGATTTTCAAGAGCTTATTTTGAGCGGAGTTAAGCCACGGCTGACCCGGTTCCGCAAACTCGTCTGGTACCTCGGCGTTGGCAGGCTTATCTCGCGGCCGATTTGCGCGATCCGCTGGCAACTTGAGGAGTGACGTCAGCGCCAGGGAGTCGGGTGATAGGTCGATCGTACACGCTCGCTATCTCGCGATACAGCCGCGGCCCAACTTTAATTAGACCGAGTAGCCTCTCCTTTCGATCGCCGACCTTTTCACCTTTCCTTACTTCTCAATCCATCCGTTTCTATGGGCCTCATTCATGGGCTTTCTCGTTTCGCTCCGTCTCCTCCTTTTAGGTGGCAGCCAGCTACTTTCTAATAAATCATCCTTATACATATTATTCGAGCAAAACAAATTCAAAGCGGAGCCACCTCCTCCTCCTCCTCCTCCTCCTCCCATCAATGGGTGCGCCCCAACGGCATTTAATGGTTCATTTTATTAAGAGTAACTAAGAGCGGGACCAACCGTTCCCCACATAACTTGCTGCTGCCTCCGGAGATAAGAATGATCGCCGGGCACAGAGGGTTTCTCCATTCTTGCGGAAGAGACTTATTCAGCGATATCGCGTTTGCATAAATCTCTCGACTCTAAAGTGGCGTTTAGTTGCCTTGGCTAACGGTAACTTTAGGTAATTCAGCGAGTCCTGGCCATGCGGTAGGTGAGGACCTCGCGGCTTTCATCGAAACTACGAAGAGGAGAGCGACGGGGAGGACAGGGGAGTAGAGAAGAGACCAAAGAGACGAGAGAGACGAGGGAGAAGAATAGTCTCGAATTGGCCCGTTGGCGATAGCTATAGAAACTCGAATCGTGCGCCATGTGCGGGCCCCTTTAAATCGTACGAAGCGCACGTTTGCGCCTGGAGTGTCGATGGACGTCCACGCGGGAGATCCCCGGTGAGATGCACTTCGTTGAACCCGACGAATCGACTGGAAAACGCCTGCTCGTCGTCCTAGCGTTTTGTCGATTGTCGCCCCGTCGCCCCGTCGCTCACGAGCCTCACGAACGTTACACCCGACGCTTCGATAAACCTCGATTAACCCCCTCCCTCCCTTCACCCTTTGCACAACTTCATTTATTTTCAAGAGAAAACTCCCGCGGGCCATATACGCTTACTTCTGCGCGAAAAATCAGCGAATTCCACTTCTTTCGGTTCTGTGGAATTTCTTTATGCCGCTTCCTCTCGCTCGTCTCGAGGAACTGGACAAACTCATGTTTCACCGGCTCCCATTGGCGATTAATATTTTTCCACAGAAATCGACTTTACGGGGGAGCTCTACTCCATTCGCTCGTGTTAATTACACAGCGCATTAATTTCGAAAAAAATAGAATGCTCTGACTCGCTCTTTATTTATCGCCCGCAAATCGTTTGATATGCGGTTCCACACGCCAGGCACAACGCTATATTCTCGACATGGTTCGGCTCCTCTCTCTCTCTCTCTTTCTCTCCCTTCTCAATGAAACTCGCAATTTATGAATTTGGATCTAAAATAATTTGGCGTGTCGCGCGGATTTATTTATTTACACATTTATTTATTCGCTTATTTGTGTATTTATTTATCTACTTATTTATTCATTCATTTATCTCGTCCGATGCGTAATTTAGTTCGTGACAAATACTGTGAAATGAATTGCTGCAGTGAAACGAGTGAAACGTCAGCTTTTTTCCCTGTCATTTAATCAGAAGTTTTAATTAAGTGGGCAATTGCGGGGTCGAGTAATAGTACGAGCTAGAGGTTTCCTTTAAAGGTAAAAAAATTTTCGGATCCGCAAGGAATGACGGCCACGCGAGATCGCCAGGATCTCAATTAGATGTTGAGGAAAAGATCGATCTTCTTAAAAGTCGAGGCTTACTCGCGTATTTTAAGCGGCATTCAGATAATAGCTTTCAACGCGATTGCTGGCTAATGGAGGCCAGCCTGATCTTTCTTCCATCGCTGAAGAAGCAAAGTAGCCATTGGAACTCGCGCTATCTTCTTCCTTCACACACACGTACTTAGACGCATGTGCACCGACACAGCACGGGTTAAAAGAGACCGATTCATCATTCACTTATTTGACATTTAACTTTCAAGATATCTCTCTCTCTCTCTCTCTCTCTCTTTCTTGCACGCGCGCGCACGCACGATACGAATCGGCCAAGAATAAATCTTCGCTGCGGCTAACAAAGGAAATAATTAACGATCGCATTTGCTCTAATCATCGCGCCTCAAGTATGTTGCTCGAACTTCGTTAGAAAATTCGGTCAGGGGTTCTGTTATCTTTTAATTATACCAGAGCCCATAATCATCGTCGATATTTCATACTCTATTTAAGAACAACAAGACTAAAGAGGAGGATGAGAAGAAAGAAGGATAAGGGGGGAGAAGGGGGCGATTAAAAATTGCCAGTCCGACATTATTTATCGAATAAATATTCCGGGATGTGGAAAAATGACGATAGGTCGCCACTGGTCAGTCAGCGTGCAGAGAGAGAGAGAGAGAGAGAGGAGAAGGGCGCAAACAAGATAAACGCAGCTTCAGCCAACAATATCCTATGGACGATATTTGTTTGTTCGTAGGTGTAAGCTATCCGTCATGGATTTTCTCCGGGATACATTGGCGGCGGCAACGCCAACAAATATCGCCAGTCATTTACATATTTGATTGTAGTCGATTCGAACGCGCAGCTTCGTAAATTTGTGCGTCCCCTCACCCTCACCCCCAGCCCAGGTCCCATGCATGTTCCTCTTCCGACTGGAAATGCAAATACGTCGAGACAAGATGGCCGAGAGCCCGATGCATTCTTCATTTGTTTTATGATAATGGAATCTTTGTCGGGCTTGCATCGGGGGTAAGATGATGGAGAAACCGTGTCGACCGAGCAGACTCCAGCAGTGACGTAACCTAATTCTTCACGACGCGCCTTTTAATTAATCTTCCGGCTGATACTCGCATTACCATATTTTATTGCAATTCGCGCGTATCTTTTGATTAACTGCGCGGCCCCGTCAAGGGAAAATACCAGGAAAACTCTGGCCCGCAGTTTTAATCGTTTTCACTTGCGCTTTGATATTCAATACCTACTGTCTCTGCTTTGCTTTCTTTCTCTCTGACTCTTTTTCTCTTTCTCCCTATTCCTCTCCCTCTCCCTCTTCCTTTTTTTAATTAAAAATTCTCAGCTTTATGACGCGTCTTTCCCGGCTATACTTTTATTATTAATATCCGAGTGGCAAACTTGGCATGGGAATTAATTAGCCGGGGATTCTCGGCGAGTGATTATTTAACGCTCCTGTTTATTTTGATAAATATAGCGTTATGGCGTTGGAGCACGCGTTGCGCTTATACATATCCTCGCTTCCATTTTGGTCGAGGATATTATAGACCTGTCACGAGTATGAGACGGCCCAGTACCATAAGAAAATATTTTTCTACGGTTCCGTAATGGAGAAGAAGCTGGTCGTGTGTCGCGAAATCGTTAGTTTCGGATTTTCCGGCCCTCCCAAGTTGAAAAGCTCGGTTCGACATTCGATACCTCGACGGAGGAGATTCACAGGCCCCCCCCTCATCCCTCTTTTTCCTGAAAGCTGATATTATCAAATAAGTACGCGTAAAGTTATAACCGGGACGAATTATAAAAAAAAAAAAGAAAAACGAGCCTAGTAATTGATGAGGGGGTAAGGTTGTGGAATGGGGAAAGGTTTTTTCTCCTCTTCGGCGATTCCTCTCCTTATAGCAAATTGATCGTATCCGTTGCTGTTTGAGGATCACGCACCCGGGTACACATTGCCGCGAGCTTAACGAAAAATTAGAGCGATTCTCGACACATTTTTTTTAGGGTGTCTCTAACGCTGCAGATGCCGCGTCGGTTTACTTTTCGGCATCCTGCCGACAGAAATAGAGGGTCCTTTCTCTTATTTTCGTTCGTGCACCTCGATACGCGGAGTCCCAACGTCTTTACTTTTTCCCCTCCCGACACTCGCTAGAGACTAAACAGAAAACGGGACTAATGTGCTCGGGAACTTTTTATGCCTTCTCACCCGCCAACATCACCACCACTATTTTACCACGAACGGGGATAAAATGCTTCTGGGAAAAAAAGTGTTGAGTTATGTCCTTTCGAAAGATCGTACTTGGGGAATATCGAGGGTTCCAGTGGGGCCACACGACTGTTCTACTCAATAAAACCGAGCTACACATTTTTAGAACAGTGAAAAAGCACGCGTATGAAAGACAACTATGGGGAAGGGAGGGAGGCGAACGAGGCCACGCGAGTAATTTTAATCTACGTGAAAATGTAAAAAGATCGCTGAAATTACGCGGGAAGAGTATTTCTCCCCTGTCGAGATCGATGACAACGCCAGATGAAAAATTAGAGAACTCTTAGCGACTTAATGCTGACCTCATGCATTTTGCACGTGGACGATATTGGAAATTCCGTCTGAATATTCTAGTCGATTATTCGAAACACGGGTAAACGCATCTTATTTATCGTCGGATGCTGCGAACGGTGGCAACGACCACTTCCCTATCTCCTTTCCTTTTCGCCTTTGCATCGTTTTGCCGAGTCTCAGGCAGATTTGCAAGTCAATGGAATACCCGAAGAACTTATCGACGTATCCATATCTGGCATTCTTCTTTCGTGCCAAAAACATGCCAAGCAGCGATTTTCTGTTTTTTACGGTTTATCGCCAACGCCAACCACCCCTGCAGCTTTTCTTTAAAACGACGCATTGTTTCTCCTCGTTGCGTGTGTCTCCCTCTCTCTCTCTCTTTCTACTTTTTATCTCTACGTGCCTCACCCCTTCTCTTCTCACCTCCCCCGCGCCCCTCGCTAGCTTCGCACGTAACTACATTTATTTACGCAAATTATTCCCTCAGCCATAATTTCGTATTCACAGCAACGAAGACTTTACACTGCACTCGAAATAGCTAACATCAACATTCAACTCTTGCTGGCCTTATTGAATTTAAGTTCATCCTCCGCTTAAAGCATTTATATCCAATTGAATTTATCAATCGCATTAAGACTGGAATTTATGGCAGCGTTTATTATTAAGCATTGCTTCCAAGACGTTTCAGACATTTCGGGATGCTCGGTAGAAGAAATTTCTGGAAAATCTCTTAATGCGAGGCGACGCTATTAGGGCATTGAGTGGAAGAATTAGGTCAACATTTGGGGTTACGCTTCTAGTCGCTGACGCGGAGACGCCGCGATCCATCATTTAGAGGAGACCGATCTGATTCCTGTCGGCGAACGCGAGGGCTCGATTCTTCCGGGAAAACTTGATATTTCCATGCGGGTGCTCGTAATCCGGTTTCTTGCAGCAGCGTCTTCCGGTTCCGGGGGTGCGCCAGTTGGCTCGTTAGCGGCTCGAGCAATTCGAGCAATCGGCTGATAGAACACTCGCGTTTTTGGCTGCAGGCAAAAAAAAAAGGGCGGGGAAAGTGGTCGCGTCGTGTCGCGCCGTCGAAAAGGGAGCGAACGTGCCCTCCGGGTATCGGGGGAGCGTCGACTCGAGCCGGTTACTCTCGAACCGGCACGAATGTAAATTCTGTTTACGAAACATCCGAATACTCTCGCAACGATACTCCTGCCGCGATAAGCGTAATTGGTCGAATTCTCTTAAAAGCAGGAATATTACATTCCTCCCCCTACCGAGGGGGATATCGCGGAGAAAAATATTTCCGAGATTATCGAGGGAAATATTTCAATATTTCACATTATTTACAACACGGGGCCCGCGCGCGCGCTTCGATAGCAACGCAACATGAAAGAGTTTCGCTTCGGCGTAGGAAGCGGCACCCACTTTGTAGCACTTACCGCAAGTGCCTGGCTAAGAATGCAAGTTGAAGAGATAGGCACTGGAGAATCTCGCGAGTAGCCGGCTGATAAGATCGCCACGCTGGCTTTCTATCAGTAGCGAGAGATTTGCGTGCAAATATGTTATGGTTGGACTACGAGTTTCCGTCGTCGACGCCGAGGGTATCCATCCTCTTCCTCCTCCATGGACCTCTTCTCCTTCGGCCCTATTTCTGGCGAAACGACTGAGCCTATTTGTCGGCTGGGCGTTGATACATTTAATTAGGAGAGCGCGTTTACTTAAACCTCCCGCGACCCTCCCTTATAATGGAAAGCGCGCTCGAGCGAGGGGCAAACTTTTTGCTTCCGGATTATCCCGTGGGCCGCGGATATTGAAACATCCAAATGTCCTTTTATCTACGTTTTATCGAATTGCCAGACGCGCGCGCGCATGCTTGAAAAGTAATTAATTCCGATGAATATTTGTCATGCGGAATCGCGGCTGTTATCTCCAAGTCAGATTAAATTTGATTTTTGTTTGTGAATTGAATCTCGTACAATGCCATTCCTGCAGATAAATGCAAATATTGTCTGCGTGGATTACTTTTAATGACGGCGAATCACATTTCGCTGGTTATCGTTCCGCCGTAATAACGGCGATTTCAGCGACGATGGGGTGAGTGTCATTGTTTTCGCGTTCTCGAGATGGGTGGCGAGGTCTCTCCCGCTTCCTCTTCTCGCCGGAGGGGGGTAAATAAGTGGCTGAGAAATCTCGTAAGCGTAGCGAGTCTTCCCCGCGAGGGTTCGAGCCTCTCCGACGAGATCTTTCTCGTTGGAGGATCCAGCGCTGCTCCGCCACCGATAAGAACAACGCGCGTACAAACGCTAAAAGCTCTCCTCGGTGCATCCTGAATAACTTGCCGGGCCTATACATCTCTCGGGGACACAATAAAGGCGGATCGTCGCGAATAAATAATACCCACGGAGATCTTCCACGAGGAAAACCGTCGATGCTCCCACCGGTTCCTCCTGATTTTTTGCGATCGCGCGCGGAAGGTCGGGCGAAATTGCATAAGAGCCCGTGTCCTCGCGTATGTTTTCCCAATTCGACACGTGGACTCCATAGACGGGGGGTGTAACTTCCTTCGCCAGGAGTTTCTCGCTGGAATCTCCGGTTTGATCAAAGCGTTTAGCTAAGCTGGCGCCGGTGCAGGTTCTTGATTTATTGGTCTGCCTTGGTTTCGCGCGAACACGCAACCATTCGGCCATGTGGCACTTTTCTCTCCATCTCCCTCCCCTCCATCTCTTCGACGCCTCCTTTCGCGCGAGAGTCTCGCACGCACACTCGTAGTCCGTTTCCATTTAGTTTCTTCTTCTCCTTCGTTATCCTCCGTCGCTTCGACTACGGCCGATAAGTTTTTTGCCTATCCGGAGGGATGGCCCGGAGACACCCACCCCCGAGGGGATCCTCTGCCAAAGAAGCCTCTGTCAGATCGCTTTCCATGATAGGCGTTACTCTCCCTCGTATATCCTCTCTCTCTCTCTCTCGCACGCACGCACGCATGCACACACGGAAAGACTGGTGCGAGAATAACGGGGCAAAGAAAATGTTGCGCTCCTCTGAAGGATGTGGCATCGAATCGGTAGTTCCACGCTTATCTCTCGGCCACTTCTCGAATCACCTAGTCGCGCTAATTGGTTCTGGCAGGGGGCGGAGGCGGGGGCGGGGAGTGGTTGTTCCGTTGGAAGGAACAGTCGAAGCGTGCAATTCCTCGCGCTCGCGGAAGCCAAGCCACGTCCAATTTGGAAAAACGTACAACGTGTAAATACACGTGTTATTATGACACCGCGGAGTTGTCGGAGATGGTTGCCCATGTGGGTCAAGCAATTTTCCAACAAGCTCCTTCCTCGGGGCCGGACATTTTTACAGGCATACATCAGGCGGGTAATACGCGCGCACTTTTGCTCATAAAAGTTTGACAGGAAAAAAAGTGAGTGCGGCTGCCGAGGCGGAGATGGTGGCCTCGAGTGGGACTCATCCACTTTTATGAGTTTAGTTTTTAAGGAGCGCTCATTTTATCCCCGACGCCTACCGCTATCTCAATTTTTGCTCGGACCCCTCGTAGGCTTAGCTCCTCGCTTTGCTTCCGCCGTCCCTTCCGTCTCCTGCCGAAGCATTGTCCGCGCGCTCCTTTTCTGTCTCGGGCCGTTAAACCAACCGTTAAGGAGTATTACGAACAGGCTCTTATTAATTTCTTCTTCTTATGCCTCGCGCGCCGGCCAACCACGAGGCACTCTGCTGCCAACGAGCTTTTTTCTCCATCGAATGACGCGCTCTCTCGCTGAAACGCATTCATCACGACGAAACCAGGTCCGAGGAGCATTTAGTTCGATTGCTTACCAGGCGCTTTTCCCTTTAAACGGATTAAGCACGAAGCTTAAGGTTCCGGGCTCGCACAATAAATGCGATCCGACCACGAATACGTTAGTGGTAGGTTTTATCGTTGCAAGACACGTCGATTGAAGCGAACACTGTTAAGTAAACGAGCGCGGGACCGTAAAACGTTAGTGCCCGGTAATAAAACCGTTATTAAAGGCATAACGTCCAAATAAATTATTGCGCACGCCTTATCCGCGTATTATACCGCGGGGTAACAATTCTCGCGGAAAAATTATGCTGGAGATGCCCCGTGGTCGGTTCAGTGGGTCGCGACGAGAACTCGGGAAAATCGAGAGAGTTTAACGATGGCGTTCACCACCCGCTGCGATCGAAACGGAACGCGCGTGAAATTTTTCCCAATCGAATTATCGAGTTAGGAGAAAAAACCAGCCCCTCCTCTATTCCTCGCGAGTCATTCAAAGCGAGAGAATTAATAGGACAAAACTGCCGCTGCTGCTGTTCTTGTTGAAGATGAAGATGAACACGAGGAGGAAGAAGTCAAAGTCACTTTTGCCCGGAGCTTCGAAACTTTGCGACAAGTCAGCGGCGCTGCGGGCTCTTTGAACTTGGTGTAAGATTTTAAAGCGAGGTTTCGCGTTCGAGTTATCTTCGCGCCGACACGCTGGAATCGCGTGGAATCGCGGCAGAGAAATAGGGGTGGGCCGGGTGTGGGGTGCTTTGTCGAGGGCCAGGTTGAACGATGTCGCGGTTATCCCAACAAGGTATTTCGCGATAAGGTGGAAACATCGCTCAGCAAGGTTGCCCGAGCAAGTCGAGCTGTCCTCGAGGACTGGCGTACTCGATCGGCTTGCCATTTTTCTCCCAAATTTATAATTGAGCCCTCGGACCTGGGACAAGTGCGACATTCCGCGCGAGTGCGATAGCGACCGCGTGTTTTACTCGAGTTCTTTCGCGAGTCGATAAAGAGAAGGTTCTTTCCGGCTCGTGAACCAACGATGTACCTGGCCGAACAGATATTGCCACATTCGTGCTCACGTATTCTCGTACCTGCCACCACCCCGTTCTGCTGGTGCTGCTGCTGGAGGACCTTGATCTCTCGTGTTCCTGCCAAGGACGTTTCATGATAAGCTAAAATACGAAACTTTAGGGACTCCATCCCACTCGCAGGCGAAATACGTGCGGGGCGATCGTAAAAAATCCCTCGGATCGAAGATATGGACGTTCGTCGTTCATTCCCAATGATGGACTTCGAATTGACTTGGGATCTTCAGAATTTTCTATCCCCTCCGACCATTATTACCGCCGATTATCCGCCATGAAACTTCATTATTAATACACGGCGCTCGTAAATCCAAAAAATGTCTCCGCGGCTCTGGCAAATATTTTCGGGAGCGTCGTAAATAGAATTTGCTCCAGTTTTCGAGAAGGGGGTGTGTATTTACGATAATTGTTAAAAGTCGCCGACCTGGCGGAATGGGGTAAAAAAATTTCTCTCGAGTGGTTCTTCGGGGTGTCTAAAAAGGTTGGTCGGGAGCAGGCTGGCACCGAGTCAAGAGTAAAGTGGAAAAAATTATCGGGTGAAAGGGAAGGGAGGAGGGTGCAGCGATTATTTATTTACCGTTCCCTCCGGTTGATAATATCGAGGGAGAAGGGTCCACGGAGCTCTTTCTCAGAGGCTACTTTGGAGGAGAGGATGAAAGAGCGAATGAAAGAGACAAGCGATGGTATTCGAGAGGGAGGGAAAAGAAGAAGAGTTTTGCCGCTGTTCCAAGGGGTTCCTGGTGCATCGACGTAGATAAAGCGATTCCGGCGTGCCAGAGGAATGCGCCAATCGACGCTCCCGATCTCCTTCCCCCTAGTTCCTTCATCTCTGGTTCGGCCTCCTATCGAGATTCACGCCGCGCCGGCTGAGAAATGGAGCATCGACTCTCCCTCTCGCTACCCTCTCTCTCTCCGTTAACTCGTTGCACCCCCCATCGCGATCTCAGAATTTACTCGCTTCCAGCAAGACGGTGACCCGCAAGCGGCTCTCCGCTTCTAGGAATTTCTCGTTCGGATGGGATTTTGCGAAAAATGATCGCGCGCCACAGTCAGTCGCTTTTTTTACGGGGGTGAAAGGGAAAAACTGGTCGACTCCGACATCCGGACCGCCGGACAACCAAAGTCAAACTCCCCGTACATTGGCGCAGGTAGAAGTAGCAAAGTAGTAGTCTCCACGACTCTCTTTCTCTCTTTCTCTCTTCTGCCCCCGGCGTTTATCTGACGGGTCAATCCAGTTCCCGGATCCCGTGAAGAATTCGAGAATGGCCGGTGTTAACGGCGCTCGGCGGCGCCATAAAAAATCTCGCTAAACAAGACAGCTATTTATTATTGACAAACAGGTCGGGCCACTTTTACCGGCAGCCTGCTGGAATAATGAAATTATTATCTAGCGCGGCAGTACTTTAATATCCGGCGACTGTCTAGCGCGAATTGTCGCCGAGGGGGAGAGAGATTGCGTGAAACAGAAGTG
This sequence comes from Sclerodermus sp. 'alternatusi', assembly GCA_037305995.1. Lineage (NCBI taxonomy): Eukaryota > Metazoa > Arthropoda > Insecta > Hymenoptera > Bethylidae > Sclerodermus > Sclerodermus sp. 'alternatusi'. The sequence goes on along the minus strand of CM074552.1, from coordinate 3,363,175 downwards.
GAAGAAATACGACAGCCGGCGCCAGTGTTGAAACGGAAGCTCGTGATATCAATGAGAATTACGGGAGTCTCGCCTTCTGCCTCGAATGATCGACTGTCCAAGCCCGGCGAAACCTCGTTTCTCTTTTCCCGCGGACTTTGCTCTTCCAAGGAGTTACAGCAATGCCGCGGAAACACGCACACCGATCTCGACGTTTCGCGCTATCCCCCTCCCACCCTCTGACGTTCCAGCGGATAAGATCAGGGTAAACTCGGCGCGCGCAGTTAGTTTCGCTGACATAAAGTGCAATACTGTACAGAGTTGAACCGTTTATACGCTACATTAACTTTGACAAGTAATTTTTTCTCCATCCCCGCACGCCTACCTTAACACTCCTTCCTCCGCGATTCTCCTCTCTCCATCCGTCTCCACGCGAAATCCCTGAGTACCGAACGTTTCTCAAACACATACGCGCACTTTAATGAAATTAATAAAAAATATAATGCGTTTCACTACTACTACTGCGCTAATGGACTACTCGCGGTATTCGAGTACTCGTGCGCGCAACGACGACGCGCGGATGTAGATCGGCTACTTTAAGGCGCGCTGTGATTTATCGAGGAGGGAAAGTTTTCTCATATAATTAGTGGGACTACCGGGCGTGTACGCGGAGCCGATCTTACATTGAATTATCGTGTCTATCGGGGAAAAATGGGAAAAGCGCTTTTTCTTTTGGTCGCGGCATATCGGGCCTACTACTCCTTGATAATCGATACTTTCGTCAGAGGGAAAGCGTGGCCGGGATCGTTCCGTATCGGCAGATACGAGCGTCGAGTGAATTCTCGGGGCGATCGTTCCCGCTCGCCGATTGGTTCTCTCGGTTGTCAGTGGGTTCTCACGTGTTGGCGAACGTATTGCGCGCCTCCAGACGGTGCCCCAACCACGCCAGACGTAGATCCGTGGGACTCGCGTTTATCGGCCGAACGTGCTTGGCCGAAAAAAATCGGCCAACCCCTCGCCCTCCCTCCTTCGCCCAGGTATTCCCGGCACGCGCATAAATTATGTATTCGCCGGGCGCGATAATGAACGGCCTGACTTCTGATTAAATCGTTAAATATCCAGCTGCACGCGATACACATCGAGACCAGTTTGACACACGAGTCGATAGAAACTACCCGGGCCCGGCCGTATTTTCGAATGCGCCAACCCCCTCAACCCTCGCTCGTAATTGAGTATTAGTTCCGCTTCCAATAATTAGATATCCGCGTCCCGGCCGGATCCAACGCCGTTTCGCCTACCAAATTCGAATTACACGTATTTTCCAAATTGCGCGTTTCGCTGCGAATCAAGACACTGTTGTTTGCGCAATTTCAAGCGCCATACTGAAAAATTCATCGGCAACCAGTGACGGGAAATCGAGACTAAAAATCGTAGATGCACGGGCAGCACGCAGAAGAGGACTCGGTGAACTTATTATTACACTCGACGAAGGGTAAGGGTAAGGGTGAGGGAAGCGTGCATCTTTCGGATCTAGCGCTCTCTGTGGATGTTATTGATTAATGGTTTAATTAGTATTCACCTTCATAATGAAAAGTCTTGATAGATGTGATCTTGCCGGGACCGTGGGACAGCCTGATGCAGCGAACATTATGCATCGCGCCTTCGGGATGGGAATAATTACACGTGACATTACGATGAAGGAGAAAAAGGGGAGGAGGCGGCGGCAGTACGGAGAGAGGTAAAGAGAGGCGGAGGAGGGGAGGGTAGGACGTAAAAAAGGAGGAATAATGTATGCGAATAGTGAGAGATAGAGGCGATAATTATGAGCGTTTAAGAACTTGTACGTGTTCTGTTCCGGAGCGAATGGAACTGCGGAATGAGGCGAGGGAGAGGGGAGAATGGGGATTCAAAGAGAAAAAAGCAGCAAAGATAGAAGGGAAGACGACTCGAGAGTTCTCGGTAGGAAGTTGCGAGAGGGGATGGGGAAAAGAAGGAAGGAAGGAGAAAGGGTCTCGTGTGGGCAGCTTCAATCTAATAACATGCTTCGTTGCTCGACCCCACATCGGTATCGCTGTCTCTGTACGCGCGTGCACGGACAACTGCGTTGCTCCAGTCGCTCTTTGCATCCGCATTGATGTTCCCACAGGTAAATTTCATTAACTCACGAATGAAATGTGCTCGCCGGACGTGATTCTGACTAAAGAAGGACTCTCCCAAACAGGACGGGACACTTTTCAGCGCAATTCCAGGTTCCTCGTGCAATTTCAACGTCGAGACCAATCGAAGCATCTGATTTGATTAAACCACCCTGAGGTCCAAGGGGAAGCAGAAGGATCCAAGAGGAACCACCGCAACCACCACCGCGAGTACCACGGGAACCACGAGGAACCAACAATATTGTACTACCTTCGTTTCATCCGCTGACGGGAACAATTTCTATTCAGCGATTCAACGCTGTTACAGAGTAGCACGTATTTCTGAAACTATCGAGTTCTTCGAAAGAAACTCCAAGGGCTGAATTGATAATGGCAGAACGTAATGCGCGCGAGGGACGAGTATCCCTCCCCCTCCCCCTCCCCCTCTTCCGTTCAATGATATTCCAGGCCGGAGATAAAAATAATAGCGAAGTAAGTTTAACAGGAAGAAAAGTTTCTTCAAGGGAATAGTTGATTTTCGAGGGAAAAGGGAAAATCTGGGAAATCGTGAAGTGCGCTTTGGCACGGAACGAGCTCCGCGACGGGGAAATCGGCTCTCATCCTATTTCTGAGAGCATTTGCGCGAGAATAAGAAGCATGCGATGCAATGACACGATGGGGCCCGCGACTCTACAGAATTTCCTTCTCGTTCAGACGCTTTTTTCCTCTCCCGGCTCCCCACACCCCGATTCTCCGGTCCTTTTCTAGCTCCCTCATACTTTTTCTTCCCTCCTCCCTTTACCGGCGAGGTCCTTTCATCCGGCAGATCTGTGGCAAAACATTGTCGTTTGCTCGAGATACTCTCGTTTCTTTCGCCTCGCGCAAAGAGAACCACGAAAAAACTGGTGACGATCTTTCTCTCGCGCGACGAGTCTCCTCCTCCTCCTCCTCCTCCTCATCCGTTCCTCGCCTTCTCATGGGAACTTGGAATTTTCTTTCTGGCAACTGGGCGCTCTACCACTGCCCTATCGAGTTAGTGCCTTTCGCGAAAAAAATGAGGTTTTTTCGAAAAAGCCAAGCTACTATACACGCCCCGAGATTTTTCCCCGGGAGCTCTTCTTCCTCTTCGTCGTTTTTCACTAATCTCATGGCGGTTATGCCTCGTTCATTTTCCATCCTTTTTCTCTCATTTTCGGCGTGTTCTAAAACAAGCGGAGTTCCCAGACCGGGAGATCTTTCCCCGCGTTCCTACTACTACTACTACGAGACATCTCCTTTGTCTAGCTCAGCCCGGTTTTTCCTTTTCCAGCGACTTCAAGTGAGTCTCAGGTGTGACGAGAAAGATCAATTTGTTTCGCGCTGTCAGTTCGTTCTTTACCGCCGATCGTTTGCCTCTGACTCTTCCATCATTCTGATAGTGACGTAGCCTCAGTTTTCTTGCAATTACCCGCCCCCTCCATAATACATACTCTATCTATCCATCTATTCTACTTCTTCTTCTCCATCTCCATCTCTATCTCTTTCCACCCATCTATCCACCGCCCTTCCCTCCCATCCCATCGTCATTTTCTACGAAAACGTGACTGAAGAATTCCAGATCCCCTGGAACAAGGGAGATAACGATGGAATTTAGCCGAGAAACCAAATGATTCGTTGCTCCATGATTTTTTCAATTAGAGACGATCCAATTTCCGGCAAAACTTCGGCTGGCAATAAAAAAGCGCAACTTTTCTTCCGCCTGCATAGTTTCACCTTTAACGAATTGAAATGAATTCCCTCCATCTTTGAGAAACTCAACGGGCCGAGCTCATAAGCATAATAATTAATATGTAATTCCATTAATTTCCTCTTTGGAATAGCAGATTAAACCTCGCATAATTTTCCGTTTCTTTCAGCGTCGCTTCCTTTGACGATCTCATCTCTTTTTCGCTGCCCCATTTCTCATGCATTAGCCGAGCGGAGCCGAGAGGGGCCGAGTCGAGTCGGGAGGAGCTTTTTCTCTCCCGACTTTTCTTCTTTCGCTTGCTTTTCTCGCCGTCTCGGAAAAGCCTTTGCGGCGACGCCGCTAGTATCCTCCGTCTCTCCCGTTTTGCCCTACGAACGTTTTCGACTTTGTATGGCAATTGCAATGAGAAAAATCCGCGGTTCCTCCGGGATAAAGCACTCTGAGACTGTCCTTGTGTCAACGAGAACATTGCCGAATGTATCAGTTGCAATTTTTTCGTCTCGGTAAGTTCAAGTAAGTAAAGTTCGAGAGGTTCTTCGGCAAGGTTTCAGGCTACTCGTGGATCCTGCGGCTGGTCGGACGCTTGATTCCTGGACGATTTCCACGCTCCGGCCACCCCCGAGCGTTCCGTACCGACTAACACGCGATACATCCAGAGAATTCAGCATTTGGGGCAGAAACAAATGACTGGCGCACCTCTCACTTGTCTCTCGCTGTCAGCCGCCCCAGCATCGAGAAACGTTTCGACGCTGACGTACCTAACGTTCCCCGACACGATTTTCCTGGCTGCGTGCGTACGTGCGTGCGTGCGTGGATGCGTGCGTGTGTGTGTGCGTGCTTGCTTGATAGTCTCTTCCTCTGTACTATCGATCCCAGCCCAGTCGATAGAAACCCTCTCCCTCCCCTCTCGCGTCAACACAGATAGCAAGATCCAGCCAAAGCCGAAAGTCCCATCGGATTAACGGAAAGCTCGATCCACGACGGAATATCACTTCCGGTATTTCGAGGATTCTCCAAGATCAACGGAAAATATAGGAATTTCTCCCCGCGGCAAAGCGAGAGATCCTCGAAGGTTCTACCAAGGTAGCGGTGATAAATTTTCGAAGAGATTGCTTCTAGGCTCCTTACCGATTCTATCGTTAGCATTTGCGGCAAGATCGTTGAGCGTGGCAGTTGCGCCGATGTCCCGCCACGTGAAACCAGTTTACGCGTCGCTAAAGCACCGGGTCTTATAGGGGTTCCCGGGGAATGAGAGGTCGGGGCGAGAGAGGCAAGGTAAAAGATCGGCGATCCCTGTGATCATCGCCGCCATTGGCACTGCCGTTTAAAGAGCGCGCGCAGCAGAAAGGCCGGCACTCACTGCTTCCCCGCTTCGCATTCCGCGTTCGCACATTTCACAGAGAGACAGAAAGAGAGAGAGAGAGAGCACGCGGGTGGTGATCCTTAAACGGACACCGACAAACCCGCTTTTTCCTCGACTAAGCTTCACGTACGGAAATGGAGATACCTAGCTGAATAATTAACCGAGATAGAACCGTAAGAGAGAGAGAGTGAGAGAGAGAGAGAGAGAGAGAGAGAGAGAGAGAGAGAGAGAGAGGAGAGAGGGTGAGAGTTGTGAGAACCACTGACGAGACCGGAAGTCCATGAAAAAATTCTCCTGTACGCGTGCCAATTAACATAATTCAGATAAAGAAGTGTTCGCTCGAATAATCGAGGGAGGGGTTGAAGGGATAATAAGTATGCGACCATCTTCTTCTCTAGGAAATTTCCCAAAGTTTCCGTGCACCCTGATAAATGGACTCTGATCAAGTAAGATTTATTCGAATAACCAATGATATCCTGCTGTGGCTGCTGCTGTTGCTGCTGCTGCTGCTACCAGAGTACCAGCATGAGGGAACGAAACATTAATTAAGTTCAATTTAACCGAGACTTTTATCCGTTTCAACGAAACAGTCGATTAAATCACTCCATTAGCGGACGTAATTGTTGAAAACTATAAATATCGCTGCTCCGTTATCGTTCGCGCTGAAATTACGGTAAACTTATCGGTGAAAACACTTAGGAGAAACGGACGGCCGTATCTCGGTATGCCGGTTTCAGTGAGATTTATTGGCTTTCGGAAAAAACGCTAATAAATTTTAAGGGCATGGAACGTGGTGGAGGATGGGAGCAACCGAGAGGAATGTTTGCGCGGCGCCGCGAAAGTCGATCTTACAGAGCGAAACGTCAAAAACTGCGCGACGCGCGAATCTCCATGTATCGCTGGGATCACTAGGTCACACGACGAGTTGATTTATCCACGAGTCACGTGAGAAAGTTAACTTTTAGTCGTGGATATAGATCGGCCGGATATACCGTTGGATTTAATTGATATCTCCCGTTCTAACAATTTGCCCGATTAATTTTCATCCCCTTCCCCAAACACCATGAAAAAATCATGGGATCCTTCGACGATGCTCGACGACCCTGGGCGAATCGTCGTCGACTTAATCGAAGACTTCAGTTTACTTGTTTATCGGCTGAAAGGGGACAGGAAAAGAAGGGCTGAAAAACCGTGGAGAAACGGAAGGAAGACAGCGGCTAATTTTTCTCGGCGTTCCGCCAGGAAATCATATTTCTCATGGCGCGCGCGCGCGCGCGCAAGCGTATCCTCTATCGGTAATTCGAGTGGATTTCAGATAAACAAAGTTGGAGTCTGCGCTCGCTCGTAGTGGGCTAACATAAACAGGAGAATTTAGTGGATGCGGCGGTGTTGCGCAAACAATAAGTATTCCCCGTTCCCGTTCTCGGGTCCCAGGGGAAATACGCAGTTACAAACCGCTTCCGGTACCTGGCAGCGCGGAGAGGGTTCGTGGAAAGGTGTGCGGTGGTATCGATTTTCAGGATAGCGCTCGGTGAAAGTTTCCGCCTTGGCCAGCCAATCGGAGACGGGGGCTGTGCAGCGCATAGAGTGCAGATTTAAATGTCGCCAGCAGTGGTAGTCGGCAGGCGCGACAGCCGCGATTATTAACGTTAAGCCAGGAAATCCGAAGCTATCTGTGGTCTCGCATCTCTCCCGTGGAAAAAACTACCCCTACCAGCGAGCGGACCCGAAGGAACGGGGCGAGCGGCGAATCGTGGGTGGATGCGGGAGTCGGTGAGCGAGTGCACGAGCACCCGGGCGATTACAAAGGAGTAGCAGAACCACTGGAAGTTGCCGCGTGCGAAATGGACACTGGCGGTCCACCCTTTGGAACATTAGGCGCGTCTCGAATCTCTGTTTATTGTACGGCGCGCCGACTTTACTGTAACGAGGGGTACCAATTCTCGCCGGACACCACCACCACCACCACCACCACTACCACTACCGTTTGCAACAACCGCCGCACGTTCCGCGCATTCTCCGCTACGTGCATCAAGCAATATCGTCTGCTCCTCCTTCCACTTCTACCCCCTTATTTACAAACGAAACTTTTCGATTCCCCTCGCTTTTTTCTTTAACCTCGAATAGCAAAAGTCGCGTAAATTCCAATTATCTCTGGGATTTTCAGCGTGACTGTGTCGCTCCAAATGTTTATTTATGGAAGGAACTCGCGAAATCGCCTTTGCGAAAATTTGCGTTTCACCGTAGCGCAACGTAACGCTTTTTCCCGGTACTCGCAGAGCCCTTACTGCTCGAAATTGCTAGACGCCCCCGATGGTGGAAAAGAGGTAATTTCCAGTTCGAGGAAGAAGAAGGGGGTTGGTTTAGCATTCCGGGGCGCGTGATACTCATCGCTGTCGGATGATTTGCGCGCGTTCCGAGTTTGAGACTCGCGTTGCTCAACCGAGTTCGTTCGTTCGCTCGCTCGCTCATTCGATTTTGGCGCGAGGATTTGCGCCGTCGCAAAATGGCCGTGCGTGCCGGGGCCTCGTACGGCATCGATGATAATAATCTGATAAAGCTGCTCGGAAAAGGCGAAGCCGGATGTAGCCGCGTTTCGACTTTAATGACAACTGAGGCGGAAACTGCAACAAATCACGAGCACGAGCGATCGCGTGAACCGATTCGCCGGAAGTGGACAGCCTGTGACGCGCTTCCGGAAACGCCGGCGTCTGCGCGCCAATTGCCCGTGAGATTCCGCGTCGGTGGAATCGCGTGGTAGTTTTACCCGCGCACCCCCTCATCTCCGGAGACGCGACAGGAAGGGGATCCGTCACCTTATCGCACTCGCACCACCACCACTGGGGCGGGGATGACTGTCGGGGGATTAATCCTCCGACTGAAACAATTCATCAAGCGGACGAGCGAATATTTCAAGGACGTTTTACCCGCGGCACGAAATCGAATCGGGAAGAAGTAACGCCGTTCTCGGCTGAATTTCAATGCGTAATTCCGACCCATTGTCGCGGCCTCGACATTTGAATTTCCAGTTTCCTTAACTCGCGGAATTAGTTCCAGTTTGAGGGACGACCCGGGACGGTTTGTCCGCTGATCAATGCGGGGCGGAATCGAGAGACTCCTGAATTTTTCATGTCGCGCCGCGAGTTTCTCGCGGAAGAAGGCTCGCTCGCGAAATAATTGCCACGGCAAAATATTTCCCTCGAAACTGCGTTACTGCTGGTGGTGGTGACGACGTCCTTCAATCGTGTTATTCGCTGACAGCGTGTCAACAGAATGGAAACTGAAGAACGGGGGTGAGTTTAAAAAATGAAATGAAATAACGCGAGAGAATGGCCGAGAGGGAGGGTTTTATTTCGGTTTTAGGCAAGAGGTCCCTCGAGGAGATTTAACGAGCAGAAGGGTGAGTTGCGCCAGGAAGAGGAGTCAAGGAGAGGGGGATGAAGAAGGCGCTCGGAAATAATCGGGAAATCAAGGGCGGAACGAGGTCCGTACGTAAATGGGAGCGCAGGATGTTCCAAGCGAACCGGTTGGATCTGCCTCGATATTTGATTGGATAATGTCGAGCAAATTAAAGCAATCTTGGGATTAATTGTTCCTGTCTCGTGGCAGATATAGTATAGTTGGATAGTTGGTTGGTTGGTTGGTTGGTTGGTTCATGGCACTCGCCCGACAAATTGTTCTCGCTAATTGGGAAAAAGTACGATGTTTCTCTGCGCGTAAGCGCTCACCCCTTCTCTCCTTCCCTCAGCAACGACAACCTCTCCCTGCGGAACCGATCCATCCGTCTATCTGTCCACTTGTCGATTCGCCTCTTCTCCCGGAACGTCCCGATTGGAGCGCGACCAGCTCGAATTGAGCGGTTCATCGAGCGGCGACGCGAGTCGCCATACTTTGCCGCGCGAGTCCGCGCAAAAAGTACGCGTATCGCGTTGTCTCCTGTGAATTCTTCGCATTTAACGGCTGCTACGGATTTTCAATCTAGTCCGACGCGATGCGATGCGATGCGCTTTTCCGATTCCATTGATTTTATTGGGATAGCCTCCGGGCCATTTGGTTCTCCCGCTGCCCGCCCCCGGCCCCCACCTCCACAGTCCCGTTGCGCTGCATTGGGAATAAAGGGGGTAGCTATTTGGCTCGCGACGTAACATATTTCTCGGTCAGGACTAATATCTTCGCGCGCGTCGACTCGTTTAATTTAACGGAGCTCGGGAGGAACCTGGTAAGCGCGTGGTGAATGTATAGCGGCGTCGATTCACGTGGCAGCGTTTAATGCGGTGAATAAGGAAGGAATTGCACCGGGAGGACTTCTGATTCTCGTTCAGGAAGTCCTCACGGAAACAGAGCCAGTCTCTCAGAACGGCGTAACGCGGTGGAACGACGCACGTCGAGTAGCGCGTCCCGACGACTTCCTTCCAGGCAGGCAGGCAGGCAGGCAGGCAGGCAGCGCTAGAAACTAGAAGCTTACAACCCCCGCGCTCTCGCTGGAGAGGATATTAACGAGGTCCCAAAGCACACGCCACTCAAAAAGCAATTGCGCAATTCTGCAATTTCCCCGATTCTTCCGCATCGAATTGGAACCCTACGCGCGCGCGTTACCCCGTATCGAGATCGACATTCTCTCCCTGACAAACTCTGTCGAGAGTCACTCACGCACGCTCACACACACACATACCCCAAACCCTATTTCTCAGGATGGACTCTCAAATAAGTTTCTCCTATCTTTTTCTCCGAGTGTTCTTCGTAGGTTTGGGCGACAGGTGAGAGACTGCGCGAACGCTAACGAGAGTTCTAGTTAAGAGGAAGCATAATCGGAAGTTTCATTAAGGGAGTTGCGAGGGGTGGGGGAGGTTTTGGAGGATCTGGCGGAAGTGGCGTTAGACCGGGGCACACGACGAGTCGTGCATGTTACTTCGCACTAGAATCGGGACGTTAGTCGAGCTGGAGCCATTTGTTTCGGAGCGCCCTCTCGCAACCCTCTGGCAACCCTCTCGCACCCTGCGCGAACTAACCCCCGAAGGTAGAATAAACGAGCGGAGGTTCGATTTAACTGTCGCATTCGAATTCACGAAGCTCCCGTACACGTGGCACCCTCGACCTCGGCGTACCCCTCCTCTCCACCCACGCCATCTCCCGCACATTTATGTCTCTCTTCCTCCCCCAGCCGTTAAGAGGACGCGGTGACTGCGAGTCGCTGTTACACGGCAGCACGCTCATTCGCTTAACATTTAAATTGCATTGTTTCTGTCTGGCGTGCCCCGGCGCCCAACTCCCGTTCCCCCTAAACCGGACGCAGAACGTAACTCACCCTCCACTTCCCTCCCCATCGTCGCACCGCCACTTTCGCCCCCTGCCTTCCCGCTTCCTTCCTCCTTTCGGCTTTGGCCTTACGGAAAGTCGCACGTTAATGAAGCGTTATTGGCCCGGCATCGAACGCTTTCGCCAAAATAGCTTCCTACTTTTATTCAGATTTCCTCCCAATTGCTCTCCGCGTGCTTTTTATGGCTTTTCAAGCCACCTCCCGGATACACTTGGACGACGAACCTCCCAAGAATTATTGGCGGTAATCTTTATCGATTTCTCTTACCTTTGCGCGCGCGGGTGTGTGCGAGCGCGTGAGTGTTTCCCTTTTTTCTCGGTCAGCGCCCTTATTATTTGGAATGACTCTTCTTTTCCCTTTTTTCAACTTTTTCACGATGGAATACGAGATGATTCGAGCGTATTATGCTTAAGTGAATGATCGATCGGGGGTGAATTCCAAGTCTCATAGATCGACCGGGAAGAGGTGCTTTTTCGATCGACTACCGTTTAACGACTTTCCTCCATTCGTTCGCTCGTTCGTTCGCTCGTCGTTATCTCCGTCGGCGCGCAAAGGTCCATCCATATTCATCCCCGATAATAATACGCGAAAATTACACCCTTCCTTCGCTTCTACCAGGTACAAATCTCGTTTCGACCAAGCCATTTTCAACTGAAAGTTTGGATATATTTCGCGAATCAAAAGTTCCCCGTGGAGAAATGGGGAATTTAGCCGAGTCAGGATAAAATCTATTAGAACTTCTCGGTCCGCGTCGACCCGCTAGAATTTTGCTAATAAAAATACTTGGGCGTCGCGCGGTATCTCGCGACGCAATGTTTTCCACCCTCTCCATTCGCAGGAGACGGACGACGCGACTTTTTTCCGATTCGCCTGTCACCGGAACTCGTTTAGACCGTCAAAAGTTAACGGCGGTCGATCGAGGGGACAAATTAAAGGAGACCTACTCGTAATGGTGGGGGAGGGTGGGTGAATCGTCGAGGGGGAGAGTCCGCAGGAGCGAGATTAGAAACGGCAGTTTCTCGGCAAGGTTACAAGTGCTAAAGCAAAACCACATTCGAAGGCAGATGCGCGTGGGCGGATCGGGTCGGGTCGGTGTACACTATCACGCACACTCACATAGGCGTGGAAACATTGTACGGTGGAAAACAGTGGAGTCGGCTCCGGGTAGGGTCGCGTGTGTGCGTACATTTGTAGCTCGGCTACGGGGCCGACACACCTATTCCAGCTATCCGAGGGCGATAGTCTCGACCGAATACGAGCAGATATATCAAGCCTTAACTCCATTTATTTGCATATCGATTCCCGTTTCTCAACGTAACGAAATGGTCGACTCGTCGCCGTCCCGATGTGTGCGAGAGTGAAATCTCCTTCATCCTGGAGGGTGGGGGAGGCTTCCACCCCCGGGCCACCAGCAGCTTCTCTCCAGTCTGATTGCAAATCGCTAGTGATCGAGACCCGGAGCACAGCAGCGCGCGGGCTAAACATCCAATCGCTAATGGCATCTTGACTGATGTCAGAATCGAATTCCAGCAACGTCGCACTCCACGCCACACCACACACCACCTTGACGCTACCGCCGTATTTGAATATGTACCGCATCGATTAGCGCCAACGAATTGCATTACGTCTCTCCGAAAAGCGCATTACCTACTCTTGTAACGCTGAGGCCCCCCCCCCCCCATACCCCATCACCACCAACACCACCACCACCGACTTTGCCATCCTACGCCACCCTTCGCAACCACCCCGTCGAGTCGCGTCGCGTCGTGTTGCCAGCGGAGCACGCCGTTGCTGCTTGTTTTTCCCCCGATTCAATCGGAGAACGCGTTCTCGCCGAGCGAATACATTTCCCGGGAAAATCGCGTTCGGTTTAAAGCCACCCAAGCGATGGCTCTCCATTATTCGAGGTGTTTCGATGGAGAAAGAAATTCACGCTGCATGTTTGGGAAAGTGGTGAACTTTTGCCTTGCCTTGCCACGGAGAGGGTTGGGGTGTCCGCTGAATCTCCCGTGGACATTTGCCAGGCCGTTATACGTATCGCGTCTGGAATGCGCGACAGTGGACAGACGGTGTCGTACGACTAATTGCTCAGGGGAGTCGTCGACGCTCGCGACGAATATATTTCGCGTAAAACGTGGCGTCCTTGACCATCCGTCATAAACCGCACGGGTGCGGCTCGACGGCTCGGTATGCAGCCCCGCTCGACGTCGAATAAATTTTCGATTTTCCACGCTCCGCGACGGACGACGAATCTTCTCCGTTCTCCGACCCTCCTGCCTCTCCCGCCTCTCCCCTCGTTCACCCCTCACCGCCCCTTCCCGTATCATCCGATTTCTGCTGCTTTAATAAAACGTGCCAAAATTGGCCCTGATTTTATTTCACGAAAATATAATGGCGCCCACGATAAAATGTGCACATGCATCCTCCTCCTCCTCTACCTCCCCTACGCCTCCACTCGTGGAAAAACTATTTAATTAAAAACTGGGCGAAAACTCCGCTAAAATCGTTGCATCGCGCGCAGCAAATGGGCTCGCTTAACTTATTTGCGCGAGTAGATAATGCTCGGTAAAAAGGGGGATTAGTTGAATATTAATAAAACCTCCACAATTCCGGAACTGCTTTTGCCAACTTGTCCGATGTAAACTGCGGGAGGAGAGGGTGAGACGGAACACTTTGCGTAATGCCACTTTTCAATATCGCTCGACAGTGCGCGCTAAAAACAAAAAAAAACCCTGTACGATCACGGGTGGTGGGAAAAAGAGGGAGGCACGTCCACCCGTACACATGGAAGGAAAACATTAATGGCGCTCTCCATACACACCGAATAGGTTTTTTTACTCGGAGAGAGGACTGCCCTTGACCATGTGTCATAAAGTACGTTTCCCAGGACCGTGGGGCTTGGGGGAAAGGGGTTCTCGCTCGAACGTAATACCTGCAACCCCCTTCCCACCCCGCTCATCCCGAAGCTGAATAAATTCCCCATTTTGTCGGGAATGCGCGTGTATCACTGAATAACCATCGGCTCACAATTTGAGAACTACATAGATTCGAATATACGATTGGAAAGTGTATCGATACTATTCAGCGGATATACGGGATGATAAAACGTGCGATCGCGCGTGCGCGCGCGCGCATTCGCGCTCGCAAAATACAGCAGCGACGGCTTACGGTGTACCTGTTCCTTCCGCCCACGCCGGGCTTAATCCACTTTCTAGGCAGATTTAACCGAGTTTTACGAGTTTGGATTTTCTACGGAGAGAGGAGCACGGAAGAAGCAGAAGAAGCAGCGGGAAGCGATGTACGTCCCGAAGGTATTTCCCCGCGAGATAAGGAGACGCCCTTGACCATGCGTCGTAAACCTCGAGGGTGCTGCTACCGGGCGCTACTGCTTTTGCCAGGAGGTGCCGTCGCGCATAATACCCTTATATGCGCCACGACGCGGAATAAATTCGCGATTTCGCTGGTAATATGACAAAGTTGTCAGGTACGTGGAGCCGCGTTCCTCGCGTACTTCGTTCGCGCTGGTGGAGTACGCGCTGCTCTTCCGAAATTCACCCCCTCCCTCCCTTCTTCCCGACGAGACCGTCGGGCCACCCGACGTACGTGTTGCTGGATATGCTGGTGTGTGCCGCAGCCGTGATAACGTATGACCTCATAAAGCTGACAATGTCCCGCGTAATGTATAATGTACCGACTACTGCCTTGTTCCACGTCGACACTGTCGGTGAATTCCTCGTCCTCTTCCTTCTCCCTATCTCCTTTGCCTTACGCACCCCGTGTTACTCTCTTTCCTCCTATCCGTATCGCTCATTCTTCTGATTTTTCAAATTAGCTGGCAAAACTATCACTTTTTCCAGTCAAATTTCGAAATTCTGGCCTTTGAATCTTGTATCTCGCCAGACAGGGAGCGAGAGAAGAATTATTTGATATTTCTGTACTTTTCATTGGACGATCGAGAAAAATTAGTTATGGGTTAACTTTGCGACCATTGATTTGCAATGCTCCGGCGAATTAGCATACCGAACCACTAATCAAGGCTGCTGTGCGATATTAATGAATACTTTGCTCGTTCGAGACTTGGCACTGATCATTTTATCTGACTTTTTTTTCTTTTTTCTTGAACATTTTATTACTCGAATTTCATCAGATTTACCGGCCCCGCAACGCGTTCGCCGGGAACGATCGATCCGTGTTTCTGCTTGCAGGACTGATCAGTGACCTGGCAAAAATATTCCCATCGAATCTCTCCTTTCAATCGAAGCGAGAAATTTTAACTATTAATTCCACTTGCCCATTTAATCGCGAGACGCTAGATTCGCTCCTCCTCCCGTATCCTCCCCCTATCTCCTCGATTCTCAATAAAATTGTTCCCCTTTTTTCTGGTCCTTTTATAGAAAATACCGAGAACAGTTTTAATGGGATGAAAGAGGGGCGAGACTAGGCAGGGCCGTAATATTTTTCGTGGGTATTGCTGATAAAAAGGAGAATATCGAGGGTGGGGGAAGGGGGAATTCTGCTAGGTTCCCTATTTTATCATGATTTACGCGCATGGGTGTGTCCGTTGTTCGTTAAGGTCTTGGCCGCCGATGCAGGGACGAGAGAAGAAACTCGTTAGAGAGTGCTCGGATGGAAAATTCGTAGTTTGTGGCACGCGTGGCGCTTTCTCACGACGATGAAATCGTTCGCGTTGTTTACGCGCGCCATTACGATACGCCTACCTTGGCTGGATCGTCCAAATTAGAAAAGTTGTACATACCTGAAACAGAAAAGAAACGTCCTGTTAAATGCAACGTCCTCCACGCATGCTCCGCGATATCATCTCAATTTCACACTTGCATATTTTCCCCGATATCTAAAATACTTTACGAGCCCCAGGTCTACTAAATTTCATCGGGCGCTGGGTAACTGGATCTATCTAAATATATTCATATCCGTTCCCGCGCTCGGATAAAGCAGCAGCCGGAGTATTTTTCTTATCAGCGGTGCCGCGTAATTCAATTCCAGATCTCCGATCGGAAGTAGCGCAATTATATTTACGTCAAGATAACGATCGATCGCATCCCGGATACATCGAGGGGGAGAAGAAGAAGGGCCGTCTCCGCCATTGTCGATGGGGAATCACCGGCATAAATTAATTTCTTCCAATTACGCGGCCTTCGCCTCGCGAGCCCCGCGGATAAGATCGTCGAGGCCCTCTTGGCCGAGAGATTATAAATATCGAATGATTTCTCGCAGGTGATACCCTCTCATCGGATGGTGGATCGAATGGCCGTCTCGCCAGTTTTCGCGATAATCAACGATCGAGGGGAAGCGCGGGGACGGGGGGATGATAGGGCTAATCGAGAATCGCGTCATTCGTCAGGAACTAATCTAAGCCTATTAGCGGGACGTTGTCGTGTCACGCGTAACTCGAACTCCGGCGACATGCTGTACGTGTATCGCGGCCATAATAAAACGCAAACATCCGGCGCATTACGAAGCTTATCGGGGGAAGACGCAAGGGCGGCGCGCGAGCAAAGCGCAAGCGCTCGGTGCCCGCCGCTGCGTTTAAAATCCACTAAATTCTGCAAAACGCTGACATTTACCTTCGCAGATCGCGTAACCAGATCCTTAAACACGCGCGATTCCGTTTTATCGCGCAGCTTGCGCAACCGCTCGACGTTATTCGCTTTGGCAACCAACCCCCCTCCCCCCTCTCATCCCTCGCCAAACCTCGGCTCACTCCATTATATTTGCAGGGCATCCTCTCCCGGTTTAACATGGAATTTTCAAAACAATGCACCGGCCGAGCCCGCTGATACTCCCCCGAATGCGATCATTTGCATGACTAAAAATTTTCATTGTCAACAGTCGACGGCCCGTGCGCTCCTCGAACAATGTCCGTAAAAAGATTAAACATTTTTTATTCTCTCCTCGTTCGGGCAATGGCGCATTTTTCAGGGATGCCTCTCCAGGAAATCCCGAAATATCGTTCGGAAGCCTCCACTGTCGCGGTGGCCCGGTCAATTGGGCCGCGAGCGCCACCGTAAACCAAACTGTTTTTTAATCGAGAATATTCGAAACTGGAAACAGATGCGGCGAACGAGCGTTTATCCTGCCCGGCCGTTCGCGCGTCCGTATTATTATAGTCGTTTCATCATATAGTTTTTCATCACGGGGAATCCACGCGTGGCTTTGTCCGCGCGTGTGGGGTAGCGCGTCGGGGGTGCCCCGGCTCATTATTCTTGTACGCGAAATAGCTGCTAAGTGATTAGCTCATTAATCAGAGAGGAAAGAAACAACGAGAAAAACCAAAAAAATATTTACAAAAATAAGAGAAAGAGAAAGAGAAAGAGAGAAAAGTGGAAGATGGAAGAAAAAGAAAAAACAAGAGATTCTGAAAAGCTCGGTGTAAACGTGTGGGAGGGGGGGGGGGGGCACACGCCTTTGGAAAACACGCGATCGACCCAACCGGAAATTGCCGGTGGTAGATCGATACGAGGAGGCGCGGACTGGACGATTTCGCACGGTGGCCTCCTCCCTCCACCTCCTGCGCTCATTCGTGGCAGAGCCGTCGCGACGGTTCAAAGCGTTAGCGATATTACCGTTTGGCCCGCAGAGTGGATGTCGCACAACAGTTACCGCCAGTTACAGATCGTCGAGTCTCGTGCTAAACGCCCGTTAAATTCAACGAATTCTCCCATTTCGCACCCGCGGCAGGCAGGGGCAGGGGCTCTTCCTTCTTCCTTCTCTGTCCCTTACGTCCCTCCTGACGTGAAATAATCGCTGATTAACCTCGGGACTCTGAAAGTAGGCCACTGTCCTAGTCGCCGCGAGTAATTAGGGTAAATTAGCGAAAAACCAGCGCGCGGATTAAAAAACGCGGTGAAGCTGTAATTACGGTTCGGTCGGATATTCCAATGTTTTTTACGGGAACGTATTTAATTTCTAATAAAAAAAAATTGTTTCCGGTCACAGCGTCAGGCTTGTAGACTCTGGATCCTCGATATTTATTTTTATTTGCCGGATAATCACGGCTGGAATATCCCTCTCTCTGTCAGAGAGAGAGAGAGAAAGAGAGAGAGAGAGAGAGGGATGGAAGTTGGGGGTGTCGAGAGGGTAGCTGGTTGGTGTCTCGTCGTTGCTCTCTCTGGCTGCAGCGCGGAGTACTGGTGCAATGACGTAGACACAGCAGCAGCAGCATCCCCCGACAGGCGTCCAGGGGTGCCGACACCGCAAGGGCACTCGATCACTCAATTAGGCCGCGGTGTTGGTAGGCGTGGTTCTCTGACACGCTCATGCACATATATCACCGGAGAACACCGTGCGCGGACTCCAGCAGGATGTGCACCAGCGGGGAAAGCGGGTGTGGGTGTGGGTGTAGGTGTGGGAGGGAGAAGGAAAGGGAACCATGCCGAAATAGCGTGCAGATGTACAGTTCTGAATCACCGACAGCCGATGGCTCGCACCATGAATTTACTTTGGCGTCTACTTAATTAAGTCGCTCAACTCCGCGGACCGATAAAGCCTGGCAGGACTAGTGGGGCGCGTCTAACAACAATATGTTCTTCCAGCTTCCCAGCCCTTTTGCGATAAATCCTTCTTAGGCGAAAATGAAGGATCACCTGGCCAAGTTCCGTTTCAGCCGGCAGAGGGGAAGGACGAGAATGACTACGACGACGACGACGACGATGACGATGAGCCCTTCGGAATCACGAGGAACTCACGCGCGCGCGTCTGAATATTTTTCGTTTGCTCGGTCCCGGGTCTCCAGGAGTTTGGGACGCAGCGATGCGCGGTTGGTTATCAATCTTCTCATCCGCTTTCGGAGTACGTCGGTCGCGTCACTGATCGTTAAACGTCTCACTCTCGAGATGTCGAGCGCTAAGGCTGGAACAAACGATGCTTTTTCTTTGTACTCGCGCCATTTATTTCCCCGATGCCAGTGCTCTCCTTGCTCTGCCTACTACCACTACCACTACTACTCTTCTTTCGTCCCCTTATCCCTCCCGACTATCTCTGCTCGACCTACCTTTATATCCTGGCTGCTTTTGCTTCTATCTCTGGCTTTCCCTTCCCGCCGCGTCTCCTCTTTCGTCCGATCCTATCGACCTCTTCATCTTTCCCTTGTCCTTCCACATCCACCCTTTCCCCTCCCAACCCAAAGCCATTTTATTCTTGTCAATCGTCATTTTCTCCTCTTTTTCACGACGTTCGCGTCGTCTTCCTTTGCTTTTGACTTCTTATTCTTGCCAAATACGTTTCTTAAATATTCCCTTTGTACGAATCGGCTTGCACGCACTTGTCTCTTTTTTTCCTCGATTTTTTCCCCGACCCGTTGCTTTATTACTCGTCTTATGCTTACTTCTCCCACTGTACTTTTCTTCTCTTCGGAGTGAGCCCTTCGTGACGCGACATCTCTCTTTCAGGTCTTCCGACCAGCCAGCCAGCGGCGGGTCCCCGTAATTAATGCAATTCTAAAATATGCTAATTCACTCCCCCTCGATCCCTGTGTGCGCGCGCGCGCGCGTTTACTGTCTCGAGATTTTGCAACGCGTCCCTCGTCTTGCGGCGACATTTACATATTTAGCGCACTCCAAAGTCCGTGGGATCCACGACGTGATACTACAATGGAGACAGACACGCTCGTAGACAGAACCCCCTCATCCCCGGCCTGGAGAACCTCGCTAGGGATTAAACTACGGAAAAACCAAATTTACTCTGCACGCAATTGAGCCAACGACTCGCTCTCTCTCTCTCCCCCTCCCTCCCGCCCACCCTCTCAAATCTTTGAGAATTCTTTGCGACGAGTTTAGAATAAAAGAATTCTAGGAATTTTTATGAAATTTCCTCACCGTAGGACAGGGAAAAACTTTGGCGAGGCAAACTTTTCTTCTAGCTGATCTCCTATGAAAATGGAATGGCTTAATTCTTCGCTTTAGCATCCCTTTGATCGAGCAACCGCGCAACGCGATTTGCCTTCTATCTTTTTTCGAGCGTCGCGCCCTTTGCGAGATCGAGCCTCCCATTAATGTCTTCATATATAATTCATGGTGCATAAGTACTAAATGCTGTTTTATCGTGTCGTCCTGACGAAGGACCGTCGAGTTGATTATATATGTACATTATCGAATTCTCTGCTTCAAAAAGAATATTGTCGTGTAGAATCGAGATAGAGAGCCAGTAACAGAGAAAGAAAAAAAGCGTACGGGGAAGTAAGAGGGGAAAGAGAGATTCGCTTGAAATTTACGAAGGAGATAAGAAAACTGGAGTACTTTTCGAGAATAGTCCGTGGGGGGAGGGGGCAAAAGGATAGAAGGGACAGAGTGAGCTGGGAGACAGAGATTTAAAAACGTACATCTAGCGTGCAATAAGGGATCAAGTAATTACGACAAGGTAAATGTGTCTGGTCGGAATAAAGTGGATATTGGAAATTGGTCCGTTGAGTCCGTTGAGTCCGTGAGGCAGAGATCCCGCGAATAGCAGCCAACTTGCAGCACCAGCGACTAAAATATCCAAGATAACCTCGGATTTATGTGCGGTAGTTTGGTGATTATCGACTCCTCGGTCTCATCGTGTCTTAATGCGCCAGCGATATCTCTGCTCGCGAATTGAGACGCTGAAAACTCGTTCCTCTTTCCCTCGTTACGATTGGCAGGAACGCGGGCATGAAGCGACGGACCAAGGGAAGCGAATGGATAAAACCGAGCGGGGTATGGGGACGATTTCGAGGAGGCGTGACGCCCAGAAAGATCGGATCTCGAAGAAAGTTTCGGGCTGAGGGAAGACCTTATCTTCGTTCTCGAGAAAAAACGTTCCTCGCTGATTCTTAAGGCGGTCGAAAAAACAAATCGGCGAATACAGAGAACGGACCTGTTTTCCTTATCGAGGGATGTGACTCGGGAAATAGCAGAGATATCCCTTTTCCAACAGATACGGCGGAGTCCTGCACCGGTGTGTCGGTGTGGTTTAACGGTGAAAATCTATTTATTTGGAGGGGCTCTAAACGGACAGAAGAAATGGTAATGGTTATTTAATTTTTCTCGCGGTTCGTTCCTCCGAGGGTTCGAGCTGTGTACGCCGGAAAAAAGTATACTCTCCTATGGAGAAAGAAAGGGAGGAAGGGAGAGAGACCGATAAAAATAAAATTATCCAGTTTCGCGAGGATGTTAAGTTACAAGGGCCATGGAGCTCCGACTGCCTTTGAAGCGAGGTTCAAAAGACGACGACGACGACGACGACGACGACGACGACGACGACGTTGTTGGTGCTATTGGTGCTCTGGCAAATGTCTGTTAAACGAGCGAAAAAAGGGAACGAGAGTCCATAGATATGCGGCGAGCGATGCTAGCAGAGGGTGCAGAAGCGAAGGAGAACTACCAGGAAACTTTGCAGACCACATTTCCCCAAATATCTGGATCACGCGGATGAGCGGATAAATGACGCGTGTCTACATTCTTAATGGAAAGAAACAGAGGCATTTTTTGCTACGAAAATCTACAGCGTTCCGTCAACTTTTTTCCACGCTCCACGCGGGAATGGAGAACGTGAATTGTGTCTCGTGTAAAAAATGAAAAATGTGTGAGGAAAGATAAAAATTAAGAATGAGGAATTCTTCGTCGATGGACGCGCGAAGACTAGGTTCTGGAAAATAGTGATTCCGTTTCTCGATTAGTAAATAGTGCTCGCATAAAATTCAATTGGACCGTAGGAACACGATCGTGAAACTGTGTGGCCGATTACGGAAAATCGGGCCACTTCCGCTTCGTGCGATAAACACTGGCTCTCTATTTTCTACGGATGGCGTGGTAGCAAATTCAATGGAAAGTGGACGGACGAGAACCCGATTGTCGATACGTCGTTGGCCTCGGGACGTTTCAATCTACTCGTGTAAAATCTACGCGACTCGCCTCCTCGAATTCGTTCGTAACGGCTTCTCGAATCGTTTATGATTTCTCGATATATTCGAGAATTCCGAGGGAAAACTTCTGATTCGCCAGACGCGCGCTTCTCCAACTAACTCTCAGACTCTCGGATTATCCGAAAAATTTCACGTGGAACTTCGGAGCCGAAAATGGCGCAAAGTGCTCTCCTCCCCCCTCCCCTCTACTTGAATTTTTGGAAGGATCGTTGAACTTTGCGCATTATTAGAATTATTAGATAACGCGGTTTTCGCGAAATTTCGAAAACCCTCCGCCGCCCGTAAATTCACTTCACGAAAGAGCAAAGTGGAATGTCATGTAATGAGTTGCTATTAATAAATGGAACAATTTCACGTATTATCTGCTAATTACAGTTTCAAACAAGTGGGAATTAATAACGAACGGTGAATATGGTCAGCTAATGAAATGCTCCACGGTAATGAACTATTTACGGTATTTCATGAATTCACCGAAGAAATCTTTGTCGGCAATTAGTTTTAGCGGTGATTCCGCTGCGGGTTAACTTTTCCTTGTGTTCGAACCTGTTATTCCATCCAAGTGGGGATTGCGCGAGTTTCGCTCGAGAGGGAGAAAAAATGTCTAGACGCCAAAGTTAACGGGGTGAAAAGCGCGTTGTGAATTTCTCGCTAGAGCAAAACCAAACGAGTGTCTACGTT
Source organism: Sclerodermus sp. 'alternatusi' (assembly GCA_037305995.1). Lineage (NCBI taxonomy): Eukaryota > Metazoa > Arthropoda > Insecta > Hymenoptera > Bethylidae > Sclerodermus > Sclerodermus sp. 'alternatusi'. The sequence continues at coordinate 3,341,077 of CM074552.1, read as the reverse complement.
GTTATCCGCGTAACCAGGTTGGGCATGCACGCGCACGCGCGCGCGCACACGGCATACACGCTCGCTTATTTAATAAACTAACTTTGTACCGCTGCTATTCGGTAATTGATACATCAAAGGTTCAGTCGCTCCCATTCTGCTGCTTTCCCGTAGCTGTTTTCCAGGTCTGCCGCCCCCGCCTGGCTGGCCGCACCTCTCTTTCTTCCGGCGCTTTATCGTTTCGAACCGGCCAGCAGCCATATGAAGCGTGTAAATGAACGTAATGCGCATACAATAATTTTCCTCGTCCAGCGACGCGACACTCGACGCGCCCACACAGACACGCGCGCGAGGGTATCGGCGACAATTTGATCCGTCCCATTCGCAGGGAACCAGGTGTCCGCGTTGATTTTACGAATTTACAAGCGGTGTCAGATGCGAGTCCCGCGCTCTGACACAGCAGAGAGGGTACTTTGTCGACGCGTTGCTGACTCGCGTTAAAAATTCTCATGAAAATACGGATGAGCGCGATTCCATCCCCCCCCTCCCCCGACCCCCGGCGTTAATTCTCGTTTCGCGACATCCCCCGTGTACCTGACGCACACCCCGACGTCATCGAAATCTTGAGAACACGCGCACAGCCGCGGAGCTGCGAATTCCACTTGGCTGGAAAAATATTTTTAACGAAGTCCTCGATGGAGATAAGCGAAGCTTTTACCGCGTACGCGATTATCGGGGGGAGAGCCTACGCGAATTACGGGGCATTATAGCTTTCCGCCGGTGGCGGCGGCGCTGACATCTGGTTGCGCAGTTATTCCGCGGTATCGCGGCATTCATCGTACTTTCCGCGCGAATTACCGGCCAGTGAGCTAGCGCGAGCCGCTGAATTTTTCATCGAATTCCAATAACGGCGACGGTCTACGCATCGGGGAGCAAATCGATCGCGCGAACCCGGCCTCGCTCCTCTCCCCGTTTGTTGTCGCGGTCGAATCCAGTTATTTCGCACGATATTTCACGGCATTAGCGGCCGGCTATTTCCGAAATGAGTCGATGACCGCGTCTGCGCGAAGCCGCTCGAGGGACTTCCGCCGACTTACTTCCGGTCGCCGTTGCATTATTCATGCAACTTAAAAGATACCCTTTTAAAGATGCATATCGTCGCGCATCTCGCGTAACCTTATCCGATAACTTTTACTTGCGCGACGTATCCAGCGAACCCGAGTCACCCCCTGAGAATCCGCCACCCTCCGAATGTTCCCTCCCTCCACGCCACGCCACGCCACGCCACGCTATGCGCCTCTTCGCAGACCGACGGCTAGTCCATCCTTCAAATGTGTTGGCACGACGAAAAGTTGGAAAAGAATTTGCCTCTTGTGAAAAGCTCGTAGGTTTAATAGCGCGAGCGAGTCCTGGTGGCCGATTGCTCGACAGGAATCACGTTGTTAAGGTAAACGCTCCCGACACCAACCTGTTTCGAGTCCAGACCACTGTAACACGTCGTTTCAGATATAATTGTAAGGTTCGCCGACGGCTACAAATAGACGATATTCGTTATTCCGAGTGGTCAGCCGAGCTTATCGCATCGCAAACACGCCACGGCTTCGCTAAAAAGCGCAGGCTGATTTGAAAAGCCGAGCCAGTACCTCCATCCCTGCTTCTTCACCCTCCAGCCCCCTGCAGCGATAAAGGACGCGATTTAATTGTACGATTAGAAGCGGCGTTTGTTTTTCGCCTCGGCCGACCGGATTCAATTAACTCGATGAAAGTGCGCGCTATGTTTCTTGCGATGGAAGCCTCTAGAAAGTTCTTTCAAGTTTTTGTGCAAAGCTAACAGCAGCAGCAGCAACAGCAGCAGCGGCGATGGTACCGCTTGAATATAATAACGGGAGGGAAAGAGAATTTCGTAGAAAGAAGTAGAACGTTTAGACTCGTGGGGAGAGAGAGGAGCGAATCCGCTTGGATGTGCTTTCAAGAAAGTGAATGATCGGCTGGTGGTGGTGGTGATTCTCTCGGGGGTGCCGCTCGGCGCAAGCTCCCCCTTCCCTCCGTCGTACAGTTCTCTGGGCAGCATGGTCGATCTCGCCAGGCAATTCCTAGCTCACGCGATGTACATTCGCCGGAAATATAATAGAAATTCAGCCGCGCGGCGCACACGCTCATTTCAACGCCAATCTCGAACCCCCTGCGAGAGCCCCTGGCCACGGGACCACGTTCCTCTCTCTCTCCCCCTCTTCCTAGACTACATCACCGCCATCCACACGGCACCTCCTTCATTCTCCTCCACTCCTTCGCATCGATTCCCCGGCCCTCTGATGTGCCCTTAACACGCAAGAACGGTCAAACGTGGAAGGACCAGCCACACGGAGCCGCACGGGGCCACGCGATCGATCTGCAGGATCGTCAAGCACCTCTAAATCTCTCTAATGGTGCTTTGATACTACGATCAATGCGGCGATACTACGCGACGAGCACGATATCGGGTTTACGACGGAATTCATTGAGCAGTTACTCACTAGTTACGTACTCTTACCATCTATCTGATTGCGAGTGCACGATTGATTCCGGCCGCTGCCGACCTCACCAACTTTTCACAAGCTCGCGCATCCAGGGGCTTTCTTTTTCGTTAAGTGGACGATTTCCGTGGGTGGCTGTGCTATGCGTAGCGCGACCGTAGATGGATTTTCCCTATGCAAGCGTGTACGTAAGCGTATTCGAGAGAGAGAGAGAGAGAGAGAGAGAGAGAGAGAGAGAGAGAGAGAGACTCGAAGATGTCGAGTGGAGCACGAGGACGAATCGCTTGAATTATTCAGAAATCGCGCAGAAGCGAGTGCCGTGCACCTGCGATTGCAATTACCGGTACAGTAGTTCTGGAATCGGCAATGAGCTCGCTCGCTCTCTCGCTCTCTCGCTCTGTCTCGTCGATCGCAGAACGGCACGCGAAAAACTTCTTGTCGCCTTGAGCAAAAGGCATGGCCTATCGGTAAGGTAGCGTGCGCGCAGGGTGAAATTTCGGTTCTCTCGGAGCAGCGAGAATTCTCTCGCCATTCCCCTCCTCCGCCACCCCCGCGAAAGCGGCTATGTTAATCCGGTCTCTCCCGGTAAAGACGAAGAATATAAAACTCTTATATTCCAGAGAGTAAAGTATTATTTAATCCCGGGCTTCTCCACTCCTACCACTTGTGCAGCGGTATAATTTAGACGTCAAAGTGCAGCCTCCTCCTCGTCGAGGAAAAGCGAGGCAAAGTTTTTAATCCCGGCTGAGATCGATCTACGCGCGATATCGAACTCCGTGCGCGCAGCCCCTGGGGAACTTGCGAAACACTCGATCTCTAGCTGCTAAAACGGAAAAGCCCGACGAGTCCTTCTCAGCGACCCGAATGCACAACGAAAGAAGCTGTACCCGGGCACAACTTACGATTAACCGTGATTTATCGCAATTACCGGTTTTCGCATACCCCTTGGGAGAATTCGACGATGCGCGTTACCCTTGAACATTCTGCAATCCGTTGAACGCGTTCGCTCTCTTTCGGGGGTGAAGAATTGTTTGACGAGCGGCTCGAAGATGAGCTGGCTAAAAAATTGTAGCTTTTCTCTCGCTTTGATTGGATCGTAGAATTTCGCATCCACGTTGAACGCGCAGTAGCAACGATGTCATAACACAGGGAACGCGGAGAACTCGGACTTTCGTTGGAGAGACAACGGGCTCTCGGGGTGGCGGTGGTGAACTGGCTTGCATGGGCAATCCCAGCTCTTTTCCGCATTACGAGTTCGTTTCGGATGAAGCAGGCCATGAAATTGAATCGCGCGTCAAAACAAAAAGCTGGCAAAAGTGGCCTTCTTCCGTAGCTTTAGGGACATCTTTCTGCCGGGCAAGGCACGGCAGGGGGGAGGGCAGAACAATCCAAGCGAGAGTCTGGCAAAATCGAACATGGCCGATCGATACTTTCCGGTTCGGCGATTCCGGCCCTGCCATGGCTACATGGATTGCGCTTCCGGTCAAAATCCTCCAATTGTTTTTCTAACCTTCCCCGTGCTGAAACGCTGCATTTTTTGCTCCGGCCGCTCCATTCGTACCTTTGCTCGTCCTTTACTCCGCGCAAACTTGGAAAATCCGGCTCGGCCCGTTTACAAAGCCACTATTACCACTGCGCACAGAAAATCACGGAGGAATTTTTAATCTGAGCCTGAATTCAAGTGGAAATTATTGGAGTGGAGAAGCTTTGCGGATTAACTGGGCGTCTGCGTGTGCTTGAAAATTGGGCTGAATTATAAATTAGACTGGATAGTTTTGAAAGGCAAAAGGGAAATTAATATAAATATCCGCCTTGCAGGTAGTAGACATTTGGGTTACGCATTAGGTACGGCGCGCAAGATTAATCCGAATATCTTCCGGATATTGGAATTTATCATTTAATAACGCTATTCGTCCCTCCTCTTCAGCGGGTGATGGTCGCTGAGGGGTAGTACGGTGGGAGGGAGGGAGGGAGGGAGGAAGGAAAAAAGAAAGGAAGGAAATGATAGAGAGGGAAAAGCGCTCGATCGGACTCGTAGCCGGCGCGAAATCGCTCTCAATTATCCCTCGTGAGAATTCCGGATGGAAAACGTCCGTGATTTTCCGAGCCCCTCGGCTCCTCCGGCTCTCGCAATTTGTAGAACATTGAATTAAAGTTTACCGATCGACGGACGGTCAGTCGCATAAATCAGAAGACAAACAACAGCGGTGCCAAGGACAATTTAGCGGGGACCTCTTTCGATCTCGCTTTATCTCTTTCTCTCCTTCACTTCCGCCCTTTGTTCCGTCCATTCCGGGGGAACGGAGACTGCCGGAGAGGGTGGTATAAAAGCTTTCACCCTCGATGGCCCCGGGGCAGCTCGCCCTCTATCGGTAATACAAGCGTCTTAATTAACGGCTACCCTCGCGCAGCAGCGGGGGCGGGAACGGCCATTAGATCGTAAAAAATTAATGTATATTGCTCCGGAAACGGATACCAGGCGTGTGCATCGTTCCACAATCAGAAATTTCTAACTTCGTAAATCTTACGGTTTCTCTTCATTTCTCTCTCTCTCTCTCTCTCTCTTCCTCCTTTTTTCTTGAAAAACTCGACTAATTATCATTCGCACGGAAGCGCGCGTGTGCGAGTACAAGCGGGATCAAGCGGAACGCTTAAAAAGGGTATAAAACCCTTACGGAACTTTACAATTTATCAGGGAAGGGGCGAGAGCTGAGGCGGAGGCGGAAAGTAGAGAGCGAGAAGTTGCAACTTCCGTTGCTTCCAGCCGCTTCGAAAAATTCATCGTAGGTGAGTTTTACGAGAACTCGATGTCACGCCGGACAACGGACCGATCGTTACGCACGGTACTGCCCAATAAAATTTCGCGTTGAGTTTATTGCCCATAAAACACACCACACACACACACACACACTGTACTATCGCGATCAAACTTATGATAATTGTTCTACTTCTTCTGCTTCTTCTTCTTTTTCTTCTTCTTCTTCTTGTGATAAAAAAAAGAAAAAATGATCTCACGAGAATACGAAATCTAAGAAAATTCTTCAAGTTTTGAGCAAAGTCGATCCCCGCAGCAGTTAAGTACACTTAAAAGGGATCATATATTTCATTAGTTTTATCGTGATCGAATAAACAGCTTACTTATGTGAATATTCATGAGGTACAGCGCCGAGATCATATTGCAATTTGACATACGCGGCTATGAAATTTTATGTGTAACATGTGTATACGCATTTCGTTACCACATACGGGTTCCTGTGTCGCGCGCATAAAATAAATATAATAAAAGGATATCTGCCGAAGAGTTCGCCATATCTGTTACTGTCGTATCTTGCATTATACTGAAATAACTTTGAACATTATAGTGCTTCCCATCCTTTAACCATTTTAGTAGATAACCTTATCTGAACCACTCCCATTACATGTTGTAATTTGTTGCAATAGTACCTACACCTCTCCCGTTAAAATGTATCAGTGGAGTTTAAGCATTATCTCTCTTCATTAATTATTTGAGACGCCCCTTGCGCGCTCGCGCTCATTCGCCGCTTAAGGGGTGGCAATCGGTATCTCTTTTGCCAGCCAAGCGAATCCAACGGGATCGCCGTTTCTGTTTTGCCGTGTTCGTTGTCACTATACTCGCTCTGTGACTCGTCGATTCGAGATCGAGGCTGAATCTTAAAAGAGAGAGAGAGAGAGAGAGAGAGAGAGAGAGAGAAAGAGAGATCGTGGGATATCGTTAATAGAGACCGAAGGAGGAATTCATAAAGATTTAGGGGGCAAGTTACGAGGCCGATTCTCGGGCAACTGGTGCAGGCGGGATGCTCGCATTAATCCTCTAGAGCAACACGGTTTGGCCATTAGTAGTGCATTTCTGCAGTCCCTGGAGGCCAAGGGATACCACACGCGCGCACACACACACACAAACGGACGGACACACCGAGGGAGGCAGCGCGCGCTCCACTGGCCACTGGGGCGACCTTCTTCCTCGATAATTTTTACAAAATGGCTTTTCGTCGCTAATGGCCACAAACCGATATCGCCAGCTGCCGCTCTGGGGTTCGTCCTGGTGAACGTATGCATGTAATAACGAAGCTCCGATCCAGGACGAAGCTACCCGGCACCCACACCGAGTTCCCCGAGCTTACATGCGCTTAGATCCGAGCCTAGGCGAGTGCGCGCTCACCCTTGGGGAGTAGTCGTGTGTTTGTGTGCGTGTGTGTAGCGGCCGAGCCTGTACACGCGCGTAACACGACAAATATATAGACGCAGGTGCACGAAAAGCCCTTCATACAGTCACCGACAAAATGAATAGATGCACCAGCCACGCCAGTTCCATTAATAATGGTGACCACCTTGCTTGCGAGGAACAGCAGGGATATTAGAATTTTCAGTTTGTCCGCGAAATTTTCCGCTGGGAAGGAATAGACCGTTTTTCCCAATTCTCTCCCGGAAAGCGGGAGACCCTTTGGGATTCCCAGGTGAGGTTGGCGCTTGGTTTTCAACGAAGACTGTACGCGGGGGGTCGGGTCGCATGCAAAACCGATTTATATACGCACTAGTCGTCATACTTTTCTCGCCTAATTGGCGCGAACGGTGCGCCAATGAGTGTACCAGTGCTGGCCAATTAGAGCTTACTCTCCGGATGAGTCACGTAGACACAATGAACTCTATGAGTCGCGTGTGCGCGTAGCGCGAGACTATGACGCGCACTTTCAAAGTAACCGGAGGAGCCGAGCGCAAACCCCGTAAGATACATTGCAGGCAAAAAAAAAAGTGCAAGTGGCAAGAACGACAAAGGCCCCCCGAGCATGGCTGCGCTACGTAACGAATTTATCGGGTGTAATTCATTTTCGTGGGGTGGGCCGCGCGGCGGCAGGTACGGTCCACCCCCCGTTGCCCCTCTCCGTGCACAGGAGAAAACATAAAGGCGCGAGTAATTCGTATTAATGGGCTTTGAGCGAGAACCCCCTTGCAACCTCGTAATTGCCGCTTATTACAGTCGCGCGTGAGAAGAGGGGAGGGGCTGGCGAGTTTTTCCCCGTTAGGCAACTCCACGCAAACTGGACTAGTCGATAGTTTTCACATTTTTCACTAGTCTCGTGGCGGCGGAAACTCGAAGAGCAGATCCCCGACTCTCTCTCTCTCTCTCTCTCTCTCTCTCTTTCGCTGACTAATTTCAACGATTTGGATTTTCTGAAGGAAACTGGATCGAAAATGGATCCCTTAATTAGAGACGCGCGACATTCCCGCGCGCAGCACTTCGGGGAAAAAGGATTCATGGTGTTACAGGGATGAAATTAGGCCAGGCGAGACAGGTCCGCGAAATTATTGTATAAAGTGGATAAGAAAGGATCTACCGGGGGACGAGATAACTTACTTAATTCGAAGCTTCTCGCGCGCAGTCCTGATGAAACGGAGAAACTCTCTCCCTCTCCCGTCTATTAACCACGCTGCCGGCGTTTTGCGGAGCGACGAGGCGTCCCCGCCTTGCAGGGAGTTTCTCTCCCTCTCTCTCTCTCTTCTGACACTAATTCGATTTAAGCCCGAAACGGAAATTCCACCGGCATTGAAACATCGGATCCCGACCCGAAGAAAACCGGCTTTTTACGTTTTAACGTCACTCGACTCATTATAAATCTACGAGTGAATTCGATATGCCTGTCTGGATTTCACATCCTACAAAATGACAGCGAAAGATGGGGAAGACGACGACGACGACGACGACGATAACGGTGGTGGTAGTTGCGTCGTCGTCGTCGTCGACGAGAACAACAGTAAAAAACGCTATTTCGCCATTGTACCGGTTGGTGCTCAGGCGACGACGCGTCCAAATTGAATTTTATTGGACGTTAACGCGGCTGCTCACCAGTCAAATGCGATTGCAATTACCAAGAACAATAAAAGATCATTTATTTACTGGAACCGGCTGTCGCGGTAGCCTCGGCCGAGCGAAAGGAAAATAAAGGAAGAAACAGGTATAGCGAGAGCGCGGCACATCGCGAGCAATAATATCCTAAAAAAACACTTGTGGCGTTATTCAGCGGATTCCTCGAATGGGGTGGCAAACTAATTCCCTTTAACCGAAAACGGAAATGCCGACGTTCCCAGCAGCGAGACTTCAGAGGAGGAATTCGAGTCCGATAAATCTGAGGGTGGATGACTCGGTCGGTAGACACGCGCGTCCGCGTGACAGATTAATTTCGCGAGTTTTATTTTCTTGGCAAAAGCGAATGAACGGATGAGAGAGAGAGAGAGAGAGCCCTCGAGCTTTTCGCGCGCGAGAAACCGGAAAACGTTCGCTCGATAGATGCAGGTAGAGGGATGCGGCTGTCATTGCTGAGAGAGAGAGTCTCTCGCTCGCTGTGGGAGACCACCCATGCATCATAGGTCAGGCATCATTGGCACGGCAAAGCGCAAAGAAGGCAAAGCGAAAAGCTCCTCCACAGCTTTTCCTCTCTCGACGAAAGACCGCGCGACGCACGTGCACACACGAGCTCTACACAAGTGTACTTGCTTTCGCCGCCGAGAGCACAGGAGGGGAAACAGCCTGGAGCGATGTCTCCGTCGTCGTCGTCGTCGTCGTCGTCGTTGTCCCAGACGACTTTACTCTTCTCCAACGGTACCAACGCGCCACACCTTCTCCTTGCTGGCTGGCTTTCCTTTGGTTTCTTTTCCGAGGAAAACGAAGCACAGTCAGCCAACGAAGGACGCTCCTCCAACCTCGGATACCCGGAAGGCTAACCGGAAGATGCCATATCCAACATCCCAACATCCTTCCCCGCGCACGTCCCTTTCGTCGCTTCCTCGACGACGGGCTTATTCTTATATTTGCGAATGGAATTACTCGCAGTTGCCGGTACCCGGCTAATGGCCAGACTTTCTCAGCCAGTTCGAGTGGCTCCGCCCTAAGCTTTTTCCCCGATGGGTGCCCCTCCCCCTCCCCCACCTCCCCAAAGGTTTCCCTTTCGAACCTTGCGAACTTCCCCGGGAGGGTGAGAAAAAAGGACGGCGGTGCGCGAGAGGCCGCCAACTACGCTCAGCAAGACGGATGAGCTGAACGTTGGCCGGGGAAAAGGAACGACGACGCTTTCCTTTTCCAGCGAAGAAAAAACCTTAATTCCCTAATTTCGTAACGATCGTTTTTTCCAGGCAGACCCTGCCTCCTCCTTGACAGTCACTTTTTATCATCGCAACCCCGACGCGCCACCTATCCTACCCCGCGTGCTCTCGCAGCTTCTTCCTCAACCCCTGGCTCCCACCTACCACCTCCTCTTCCTCCCCATAAACCTCTATCTCTATACTATAATGGTTATATCGAATTTCCCTGCTTGACGAATGGCGGCACGTCTTGGAAATCAATTACCGCTTCCATTATCGCGTGACGTATAAAGGGAAATTCACGAGAGGCATGTTAGATTGAAAAAATAATTGCGTTAGGAGTCCGCTTTGTTGGGATTTTCAATCCGTTCCTATAAAGTTCCCATTAGCCGCAAGAGGATTAAGTCGGGCACACGTGAACTGAATCCGTCGTGCACGACGACGTGCATTCTCCTACGATCGCTCGCCGCGCGACTGCTTACTTCCGGACACTCGGATTTTTTCACTCCCCTCGTCGTCCTTCCACGGTCGAGCGGGAGGAAAAGTTCGGCTCTCCGCGCGAGTTAACGCGGATGCGTTTCCGTCCGTCAACGTCAAAGTTTTTCTCACGAGAATTCGCGCGTCGCGTCGCGTCAAAGACATTGGGGACCGGCAGGAAAGTTTCGGCGCGCCGTGGTCACGTCTAAGACGGGAAGTTTTCCGAAGGAAACTCGGGGTACACGTCAGAAATTGATAAATATCCAGCGGAAACGATGACTCGATACTCGTCGTCCAAACCCTTCCTCCTCTTTCTCTTCTCCATTGAAATTTTTTTTCTCACCGGGAGGAATCCGCGCGCAGCTTCGAAAGCAGGAAGGAAGAGTCTTTAAAAAGTCGTCCTTCAAGCGTATTTTCCAACGGGACTTTTCCCGAGAGGACTTTTTACGAGAAATACAGAGAGAGGGGTGAGAGGGTTCTCTCTCTCTCTCTCTCTCTAATTTCTTCAGTCCAGGTAGGGTTTCGTGCGGTGGGACGTGGTTCGGTCAGCGATGCGAAGGCTATAGCGTTGGCGTCGCGGTTGCTATTAGGACATTGACTGGCTGTCCTCTATCTCTTGTATCTACCCTCCTGGAGTGCCGCGCGACGTCACGCCCGGCATTTTTCAGGGACGCATTAGACTTATCGACTCGTTCCACGCGCTGACTCTGGTGTCACGTCGGAGCAATGTGCCAAGCCCTTCCCGAAGGCAGCCCTTTCACCCTGTCGGCTTACCAGGTCGAGGCCCTTTGTCATTCTACGTGACCTCCTTGCACGGTTAAGCTATTTTCGGGTCCGAGAATCGATGGACCAGGCTGATTCGACATCCGGGAGCCGATTAGACGCCGGGCGCGTAGGCGAGGAAATTGCGCGCGGATATTTTTTCTGCCGTCGAACAATATTGATCGGAGGGACACTGGCGGCAACTCGAAAGGAGAGAAAAAGTTGAAGAAGCGACCAGCTGAAAAATCATTAGCACGCGAATAGACCTTGATCCCGCGCGCGCCTTCGGATATCCGAACGCGCCTCTTTGCGAAAAGGGATAAGGGTGTATAGCACGGTATATTGTGCACCCAGGTTCGATCGTGGAAGCCCCGGGCTATCGATTATTTAGCAATCAGGATCTTTCGCTCCGTGGCTCTCCCTTCCTGCCCCTCGCACTCGCCATTCTTGACGTCCGGTCTTCCAACTCGACTAGTCCTCTCTATCTTCCTTCTGCCCCGGGTGGCCGTGGCAGACGCACGGTCTGCAAGAATTTTTCGCCCAAGAGCATGCATATCATTACCGGGTAACGCAACGGTAAGCGCAACTACGCTCCAGATAATGACGCGTGCCCGTCGGGCTATTCGCACTAGCGCGCGCGCGCACGAGTAACAAGAAACCTCCTGGTGCAGACCCCGCGGAGAAGAGGAGGAGAAGGGGGAGGGAGAGACGCAGCTACGGGAGGTGGATGCTGTCGAGAAAATGGAAATACAAAAGTTACAAGAGAAAAGTGCAGAGAGCCCAGGCCAACGAGTGCCGTGCGAGAGATATGAGGTAAGACTGGGAGGTGGAGCTCGAGGGGCAGGGGGACGGGGACGAAACAGGATATTACTAGTAGGAATGAAAGGGACGAAAGAAAGGTGAGATATATATGCTGGATAAGAAATAAGAAAAAAGGGAAGAGTGGAGCGAGCGAGAGAGAGGACACGAGAGTATGATCTAGGCATCCGGCCGAGGTTTTCTGCCCCCTAGGGATGCTCAGCGTGCGGATAAGGGTACGCTACGTTATAATTAGAACAATAATAATTCGCGCAGTGGTACGCATGGAAGAAAGGCCTTGGCGGTTCGTCGTAGGCATTCGCCAATTTTTTTTTTGTTTTTCATTCGCACTAATACCCTACGATCAATCCAGTACACCGTTTCCAAGATCGGATACTTACTCACCCTCACCCAATCTCTCGTATCGCCTAATAGAAATCCCTCTTCTTTCGCCTTTTTCGTCACTTTAATGCGAATTCTAATAGAATTTCCTATTCCTCGCACGACATCGCAATGGCGAGGCGTGCCCCCGAGCTACTTCAGTTTGGAATAACGAGGCTCTTTCCTCCACGACCCCTCTCGCCCCTACAGCCTCTACTGTCCAAGTGCTTTCACCCGCCAGCTGGAAAAGTGGGAGCAAGAGTTTCCGGTAACGGGTCAGCTTCCGGGAGACTAGCATCTTGCAATTATAGAACAATGATCGCTCTATGAGCGATAACGCGTTAAAGTCCGATATCCTCCGGTGGACCGTCAAGTGGAGCTAATTTCATTGACTCGAGTCAGGAATGAGATCCTGTTGGAGCGCTGATTGGTAGTTCGATTGACTCCTGGTATAACGGAATGAGAAATCTCATGGAATATTTAATTCCTTTGACAGAATACTCGGAAGAGCTTAACCGTGTTGAAATTTCCTTGATATATCGACGAACCTCGTATTTTATCAAGTGAAAAATTTCGACAAATTTCGTAAGACGAAGGCGCTTCCAATGATGGATGCGGTTCTATTTATCACTTGTCTCGGAATCTTAGTCATTAGCCATGTTCTCGAGGAAAGACAAATCGAGGTGGGTTCGAGGAGATGAAACGATTGGGAACTCGGCAGGGATAGAGAAACGAGAACCACCACCGACTGCGTCTCTTTCTCTTTCTCTTTCTCTTTCTTTCCCCTCTGCCCTCTGCCCCACCCCACCCCACCCCACTCCACCTTCTCAGTGTCCGAGTATCGTTTTCTTTTTTCGCGACGGTCCCGCATTGAAGATGCGGTGCATTATAATTGGAACAACCATAATTCACGTACCGCGATCCTGTCCGATTCTCCCTGCCCCCGCTGTTTATCGCTCTCATTTATAATCCGACAAGATCGCGTGGATGGATGCTCGGGCTTATTGGTCGGCTTGTTTCATGTCCAGATTAATTTCTGTCTGTTCGCTCCCGTGGGAGAGCGCGAAGTACGTACGGCGGTGCCAAATCTTTCGCGGATCTCCGGATTCTTGTTAGAGGGCTGCTGCCGCGCGAATTAATTTTCTTCGCTGGATTCGCACGAGAGTCTTACATCGCGGTGGAATCTAATCTTCGGCATTTGACTTTGGAATTCCGCGCATAGCCTTCCACGGATAGATGCGTAATTCTTTCCGGGGATTCGCTTCTACTCGAGAGGCTCTTTTACGAATGCCCGTTAACAGTCGTGTTGCGCGCGGCTTGCCTCTCGATAATGGCCTCGCTTTGTATATTACTTTTAGCGTTAATTTGCTCGAGCCGCTGTGGAGCCGAGGTCGAGTAATCGAGATAAAGTCGAATTCCGCGCTCGGCGGACCTTAACGAGCGAGATTGGTGGCGACGTGGGAACGCGAGGGGGGAGGGGAGCGCGCGAGCTTCCGGTTTTGGAGTTCGATTCGCGGAAAATGTGACGGAAACGTTAAAAAATTGGCGAGCACGTTGCGCGACGACGATTGGTCGGTCGTGTGCAATTTTCTCGGCGAGTCCGTTCCTGGCCTGAGGCGAGTTACCTAATTCAGCACGGCGAGCGGTTTAAAGCGCGTAGCAGAAATTCATTTCTCTCGTTTTCGCGGGGGCATTTACGATCCGGTCGCGTGACGGGCATAGTTGCCGGGGCGAAACAATGCCGATACTATTTCGAGAGATCGGGGCCCGCGCGAGGGGGTTTCGCGACACGACGCGGTGCACCGTCTCCGGAGGCGTTAAAGCTATTTCCGAGCGCTTAAGGACGCGAGGTGAGAGCGCGGCGGTGACTCCGCGACACGACGGCCCAGGCGAAAATATGCGAGCGCGCGACACACACTCGTAAACATATTCGCTCGGCTGTTGGGCCTAATAAACGTCCCGATAATGACCGAACGCCGTTATTCTTGTCTCCAAATATTTAGCGAGCGAGCGCGCAAAAAGATGAAAGCGGATCCAGCGAGCAAGCGAGCGAGCGAGCGAACGACGAACAAGCGACACCACGCGAGCAGCAAACCACCACAACCCTCAGACGTTCTAACTCTCTCGTCGGATGACAGCAGTCGAGTAATTTTCATCACCCACCCCTCGCATTCCACATTCTCCGACGTTGCCCTTCGTTCCCTCCCACGCTTTCTTTCCCGACCTAGGTCGACAAGGGAGTTTCGCGCGCGTCCCAACTTTACCGATTTCTCGAAAAGAAAGAGAGAGAGAGAGAGATAGCGACGACACGTTCCTCTGCCACGTGTCCCTTGCAAAACACACGGTACGACGATACGTACGCGCAGAATTGCGCGGAATGATGAAATCGATCTCGGATCTGGAGATTTTCAAGGCCGCCGGCGAATAATCGAGCGATAGCCTTGAGCGCGTATAAATACCAATTACAGGCAAGCAGGCAAGCAGGCAGGCAGGCAGGCAGCCCTGGCAGTTTCTTTGCGAGGAGCGTAGGTAGGAACATGTCCCGGTACCAGTACCGGCGTACTCGCAAAATACAGAGGCAGTACAAGAGCCGGGAGAAAGCCGCCGTTACCCCGGACATGACTGCGCGGCGTATGGCGCATTCTCATTTGAATATAAATTACGTTCCCGACCCGTAAGTAACGGCCGGCCGCTTATTGTTCCGCTAAATTCTTGCACGATAGAATACTTTACGTGTTCTTCTTGAGAATCGCCGAGGACTCTCGTGGTACCGTGCCCTCTAAGGAGAGGCGCGCACGCCTTCTTCGGCGATTGCCTCTAATTCCACCACCACTTTTGCCCTGGCCACCCTCGCCTGCCCGTTATACGCGAAACGAGCAAAGTCTCGGGGCGCTGGAGGCGCTGGGAAAAACGGAGAAAAGGGAAAAAGTCTCTCTCCCTCGTGGCAGAAATGCATTCTCTCGCGACTTACCTCGGGACTCCGCCCGCCCGCCCGCGGCTTGTATTTCATGAAAATTGTTTATGTATTAATTAAGATAAGCGCCGTATAATTGCGAACGTACTGCCTGAGTCAAGAAAGAACGGGCGCGCCGGGGAAGGAGAATTAAAGGGACTTTCAAGAGTAGCTTTTAGAGGAAGCTTTTTAGGTGCCATGGTAGCTTAAAATTCTTTCAGCGGCGGCTTTCCCCAAAGTTTTCTTCAAACGATAAATAATTGTTGTTGCGGCGTCTTCCTCCGGCAACCGGTCCTTACTCGGGTTTACGGTAGCTTGATAATCGCTTAATGGTTAATGTAACATTTTATTGCTTCGAGTAATTTCGTGTCTCCTGACGGCGATAAGCAGTGGGGAGAAAGTGTCGAGGTGGAAGGAAGGTGAAGCGAAACGTAGGGAAAAGTAGGATGTGCCTTGGACAGATATTAATGCGAGAAAAGAGCCACTCTAGGATAAGGCTCTCGTTTAGGATTACATCGAGTACTCGTCGTAGAATATAATAACAGGTGGGAGAGACATGAGACGAAAAGGTAAGAGGCTACTGGCTACTAAGTCTCCCCCCCCTCTCTCTCTTTCTCTCTCTCTCTCTCTCTCTCTCTCTCTTGTCCAAACTCTTGGCTCCGAAACTTCGAAAAGCCAGACGAAAGGGAAAAACTCTGTTCTAGGCAGACACCGTTGACTCACACCCCACACCCCGCGAGAGAATTCCCCGATCGGCTGCTCTTTTAAAAATGGAGGAGGATGGGCGGCGGCGCGGTAACCCCATCCAGCAGGAGAGTGAAAAATGTTAAATGCCGCTCTCCGCCATTAACGGGGACGGGAGGACGGGGCCGCGATAAAAGGATGACGAGTGAATCGTGTAGCAAACTAAATGGCTCATTATTCACTGTCGCGGTGCGTGATAGCGGAGGGCCAAAAGACCGGGCGTTCCTCGACTCGCGTAAATGCCGATTTAATAAGTGAAAAAGTCGATTTGTCCCTACACAAGACACACACTTAACGGGTTTCTTATCTGGCGCAGCTTCTCGAGTCCCGAGGGAATCGATGAGCGCCAGATGAGCGTTCTCGTGTGTCCGACGAGTTTAATCGGTTGCTCGGTTGCTCGGCGAAAAGAAAGCGCGACGAGCAGGGGAGAGCGAGGAGGAGGGGTAGGCCTCACCACAAACAAGGCAGGAGCGAATGAGATCTGTCGCCGGGCGTAACTACAGTCCCTTTTTCTTGCATAAAAGACGCGCGTCGGGTGCTTATAGCTCCCGTGTAGCCTGTCAGAACGATGCTTTTCCCTCGGCGACTTTGCGAGCTCGATGTCAGGATGATCGATGCCGTTCCGCGTCTGCGGACACCGCCAAGTGGCCACCCCCTTCACCTTCTCGACTTGCCAGCCATCCCCCAACCTCCGCTTCCTTCTCGCTTTTTGCCCGCCTAAATCCGGTGACCCGGTCGAACCGCAACATCCTCCTGCGAGCGCTTCCTCGATTGTTCATCTTCCGTTTAATTCAATCGTCCCCTGCTCCCCCTTCCTTCTCCTGACAATATCAGCTGACGCTTCTTCCCCCTGACGAGACACGGCGACACCCTTCGAGAATCGAACCTAGTCGAAAAGGAAACTGATAGTTGGGGTTTTTTCCATTTTCCATTTGAATCCGTGTCCACCACTACCCCCCCCCCCTCGATAAGCGTAATTAAAAAACTTTCCTCGTTAAAGTGGACGTTTATGGGTTAGGCGAGATCTGGCGAGAACTTTTGGCCACTGTGTTCGAGTTTGTCTTTAGGACCACCCTCTCCATTCTGGTACAGATTAGTTCCGGCTAGATATACGCGGAGGGTGTATCGCGTTGTTTCACCAAAAACACGGCGCTCAGCGTCTGGGGGGTGCTTTAATAACCGGTGATACTTTCAAGGTTAATTACACGCTGATCTTGGATCATAGCGGGATCGTTGAATGGACACTGGACAGGGAAACGATTCTATTTTATGGGACGATCATCCTGACTCGCACCTCCTTAAGTGAGAGGACATCGGTCGACTAGTGGCATTCCAGCGATTCGCGGGAGGTATTTCATTCTGGTTTTATCGATGGTCGTTCGAGCGAGACTCGATTTCTTTTCGATTTCTTTTCTTCGACGAATTTCACGAGGAGCGCTTACTGCGAGTTACTCTCCTACCTACAGCCATGTAGCGGGAGTCCGCGAATAAAAAGAGTTTCCACTCTTGCCGTTAAGTGCTGCGTAACGACACCTGTGAGTCCTTCGTCGTCGTCGTCGTCGTCGTCGTCTTCGTCGTCGTCTTCGTCGTCGTCTTCGTCGTCGTCTTCCTCGTCCTTGTCCTCGTCCTCGTTGCTGTCGTCGTCGTCGTCGTTGTGTCGCTTTATTTTCACGAGTAAAGTTACGGGAGCCGCACCGGCACTCGTGATCAAGCTTTCCACACGCCCTGGAAATCCTGGTTCGTTCGCTAGCTTTTTCGTTTACCGCGGAAAAAGAGGACGAAAGAGGCTTTTCAGGTAGCCGCTAGTGGCAGCTAAATTCGCATAAAACATTTAAAGTCGAGGGAAATAAAGGGCAGTTGCAATGAACAATTTAAATTATTGCCCGACGAAGAAGAAACGAGGGTATCAAGAAAGAAAGCGAGCAAGCAAGCACCCTTGCAGCTTTGTCGTAACAGTGTCATCAGCACTTTTTACTATTTTCCTTATGGCGGGATAGCGCGCGGCTTTACTTACGCATCATGGCAGCCAGCAGTCTGCGCGGAACGTCCATTCGGCTGACGAAGTTATGGACTTTAAAGTCGCTCCGAATGTACAGGCTGGTCGAGATTCGAATTCGCGAAGAAAAGAGGAGCATCTTTGAGGTTAAACCACGCGAAGGTATTTCCATCACTGGCTTTTATTGCGAATCGTAAAGCGTCGCCGAAGAATTCTCCGGAAGATTACGTAATTCCCTTACCCGCCCCCACACTGCCAACCGTGCAACTCCCTCTCCAACCCTTCCACCTAATTCCACGTAACGATTGAAATCTCCCTCCTCTCCTCGTTAATGACGAATCGCGAAGGATCGCGTCGTGGGTGCATCGTTCAAAAAATCTCCGCGCGGAGAATCCGAAGTCCAAAATTAGAAGAAGAGACGACTCGCACCCTCGTGACTCTGCCATCGGAATTCTCAAGGAGCGGAGGAAATTAGTGTGACTGGCGAAAGAAAGCATATTCGGATCGCTCGCGGATTATGCGGTATTATCATAATCTCCCGTTGGAAATATGAATTAGCATAAAAGCTGGGATGGTACTCGAGTTGCCTTCGGCAAGAAACGGAGCGAAACGCGGGGGAGGGAAAGGAGAGAAAGGAGAAAAGCGAGGGGATGCGCAAGACGAGGGTTCCGTTTGTTTACTTTGGCCAAGTATCCCCATTCCGGAAGACTGGACGAGATTCCGCGACGACGGGGCGAGCGTTTTTCTCGTCGGGGCTCCGTCGACGGGCCGTCCTTCCCTTTTTTCGACATGGAATTCGCTAATAATTCGCTCGCTGCGAGCAGTCCCGGCCGCTTATCGTTTAACGCGCCGCTACTCGTCCGGGTCCAGGCGTAAAGTGCGACACACACGTGCGGGCGATAAATTACGGGTCGCCTAGCTGCTCGTGGTTGGGAAGAAGGGAGGAGGTGGAGGATTCAAGCCGCTAGCGGGAAAACAGGCGCACTCGCATACGGCATGCTCGCCCGCGCGGAGAATTCGCGAAGCGCTCGCTACTGAAAAACGAAGGAAACCACAGACTCGGAATACGCCATTGCTTTTCAGAGAATGCCGGGATACCACTGATGGTGTACCACTGGTGATGGTGGTGATGGTGGTGCTGGCGGTGGCGGCGGTGGCGGCGGCGCTGACGCTGTTTAGAAAGCAAATGCGCCAGGCAGAGCTCCCCGCGAAAGTATGCGTTAATTTACAATTAAAAGACCTGCTTCAACCCTCTTGTTTCGCATCGCCGCTGCTTTACTTCCCGAAACCTTTTTCAGCGTAATTCTCGGACCCTCTTCCGGCCAACCTAGACAAGGGTAACGCGTTACGCTAAATATATTCTGCCCAGCGTCCAGACTACATTAGTCGGTTAAGCACAGGAATATTTATATCAGGCTTCCTCCTTAATAAATTACTCTTCGCAAACACGCATAATGCGCGCCCGAAAGAAAAACTTTCCTCACTTTCACGGCCGCCGTCTAATTTTGCTGCAACGAAAGCAATAGATACCCAGGGGGTGGCGCGCGCGCGCGTCATAAGAAAAACACGTCAGATTCCAGCCAAGAAAATTCATGCGGAAAAACATTCCTATTCCAAGGGGGAGAGGGTTGTTTATTTTTTTCAAACTTTATAACTTACTGCCCGGGGATGATGGTGTTAAAGGTTAAAGAGGGGGAAACAGAGAGAGAGAGAGAGAGAGAGAGAGAGAGAGTGAGTATGGAGGGAAATGAATGGCACGTATCGCGAGCTGTTCGATTTGGTGGAACAAACGAACGAACGAACGAACGAACGAACGTCGGGGGTCGCGCCAGCCGCATCTTAATGAGACGGCTGTCATAACGAACCAGCCCAATCAATTATGTGATGACTGCCGTGCCTGAACTAGACGCTGCTAGCGAGAGGGTTCCACGGGGGATGTTCCGAGCGGGAAACGGGTGGAACTGACCGAGCGTCTGCCACCTGAGGGGTGGTGGAGGTTCGCGAGACACGATCTGCATCGGAAATAACGAACTGCATCGACAATGGGGACCTACGTCTACGCGCGCATTAAAACAATTATCGCGATCGCACGGACGCCCGTTTATCGGCTTAAGCCAATTGCCACGCCGCCCCCTCGATTTCCACTGCGGTCTGCAATCGGCGCGAACCTTTCCAGCCGCTTCTGCCTTCGCCCGTTTCATTTGCACGAACCGCACGTTTCCCGCGTGGCACGCACAAGCCTTTTACGGAAATTCACGCAAATCCTGACGGGTCCTCCGCAGAGAGGTCACTCGACCCTGTGGTCCTCAAGGCCAAGACCACAGCCTTGAATCTGGCTCTATCTCGAGTTCGCGTTCCCGCTATTACGGTACTGTTGGTACGTGTAGCGGGCAATCGCGGCTCTCCGTTTGCGATAAATCAATTGTTTCCAGATACCGGTCCCGGTCCCGGTCGGTGCGAGTGACAGTGGAGGAGAGGCGAGGTCGGAGGGTGGGAGTTTTCCGGTGGGCAATTATACACGCGAGAGCCAAGACGATATTTCGAGGTCCCTCGGCAGACAAAGGGCAGACGAGAGGCTTTCGTGGGAGTAATAAGCGGTAATTTAGCGACGCATCGAGCGTGGGCGACAATTTCGGGGGGGGGGGGGGGTAGTAGTAGAAGAGTAGAGAGGAGGTTCGGTGGACTCGCGCGGATTCCAGGAATCGCAGACGGGCCGATGGCCCACCGTTAGGCTGTCAGGCGAATTACGAGCTAAACGACGAAATCGGGACGGCAGCCCGACGGAATCCGATTTGCGTCTCGACGCCGCCGACGGAGGCAGTAATCTTGCCGAGTTAACGAGCGGACCCTCTTTGACGATCTTGTTCGCGCCTTAAGCCCCGTCGACGCGTGATCCGACCTCGCGCCTTTTTCTCATTCCTCGTGCACACTTTTTCTTCGTATCCCCCTGGTCGTCGCGGCCGGATCGTGTTCGCCATTTCTCTCGGGCCGGACCGCGTTAATTCGACCGGCCAGCCAGTTTGCTCCCGGCGGGACGTCTTCTTGCTCGCCGTTTCGACGCGCGACAAGGTAATTACGGCAATTGCTGTCGGGACCTGTTCCGAGAACACGCGTGGTGCAGGAGAAAGCAGAGAAAAGAAAAACGATCCCGCGGAATCGCGGCGAACCTGTTCGCCACGATCCTCTTCTACGGAGGTTCTCGGCTTCCGTCTCTTCCGGTTCCTCTTTGGTACCACTCGCTCCCGACACTCGTCTCCGCCCGTACTCTGCTATCTTATCGATAAATCGCGACGTACTTTTTTGCGCAACGGTCCGGCGCCGATCACAGACAGAGTATCAATGAGCGAACCAGGAAATTCTAGAGGTAGATAGATAGATAGATAGATAGATAGAGAGAGAGAGAGAGAGAGAGAAACCTTGGAGATTTCCGTGGCAATTAGCCAGGTTCTTCGAACCTGGAGTCCTCTTCTTCTTTCGACCGTAGTGCTTGGGTTTGCTTGGGTTTAATCTGCGCGTCGCGACGTCCCGTGTACGTTCCACCGTTTTTACCGGAGCGAGAGACGAGAGCGAGCAATTTGGGGAGCGAGTAAAAGCGCTAAGCGATTTGGAAAATCTCAACGACGACGAATTGTAGGTGGAATTGTGTTTCTTGCGGGGACGCCGTAAGACGAGTTACTCGGCCACTCCACTTAATTACGTACATTCGTCTTTGACAAGGGTCCGGACAGTGGCGGATGACGGTGCAGCCGGACAATACGCGGCCGCGTTGCTCGCCAATTTATTTTCGGACCTCGACGAAGGTTATACCGCACGGAAATTCGTCTCCTAGCTTCGGCCGGTCGGCAACTTAATAACGACGCGATGCTCAGATTTTCGTGTATCGCTCATTCGTGTTTGCGCGATAAACAACCGGGGGGAGCGGGGCGAGAGTATAGCTCCCACACATTGGCCAAACGAGATATTTCACGAAACACCCTGTAACGCATCGCGAGGGCTTTTTATCACCGTCGCGATCCTATAAATTTTGCCGAATCGTCAAACTGCAGTAAGCCTTCCACAACCCTCTCTCGCTACTTTTTTCTTTTTAACGAAACGGCAATTTCCGATCATTCGTCTTGTCGGAACCGAACCGAACTGAAGCAGCCCTTATCCCAAACCCACCCTAGCGACGCGAAATTAGGCGCGGCTAAGAATAAAGAGAAATTCTCGAGAACGCGTCGATTGGGTATCGAGCGAGAAAAGCGGTCGGGGGTTTACGGTTCAAATAATAAAAAGAGAGGGGATCCAGCGGAGTTTCTCGGAACTTGTCTCCGTGACGTGTTTCCGGCTGAACGGACGACCGCACTGCTGTTTGCCGGCTATTTACGCTATGTGCCAGGCGCACGGACCACGTTGTATAAGCGACGGACATTTCTCCGTGCGCGCGTATGAGTGCATGGAAGCTATCAGTGTCCGTCAGCAGTCGGCTGGCTTGTTCATTGACAAGATTTTACTGATGGCGCTGGACATTTTGCAATAATCGTTAAGACGAGGCGCGAGTCAAACCAAACGCCCCCCGTAAAGGCCTATCTAATTAACCCCAGAGTACAATTCCTCTAGCAGAATACGCCTCTCTCAGTCACATTAAATATACTTTCTCGTCAGAGGAGAAAATACTTTGGGGGATTGTTATGTTCAACCGCGTGTGAAACGGTTGAAAATTAAACTTTATAGCGAGGGTGGACAGAGTGGAGGAGACAGAGTAGTCTCTCCCTGCAATTATTGGCTGTGTGGTATATAGAGAGGAGGGCTAAATACGTAAGACGTTTGAAAAGAAGCGACGTAGCTTATCAAGAGCAACAACGGCGTCCACCAGACACATTCTCACGACTGACTGGGTCAGTGCAGCGCGTTCAATGAAGGGGCGAGCGCTCGAAATTCCCCTTAATACCCGGGAAAAGCTGCTGCTCCTCAGATGGAAGCTTGCTGTCACGCACTCGGCAGCGGAAAATCGATAGGTTCGCTGCCAAGCCCGGCGACGACGATTCGTTTACGTAGCTACGACGCTTGGAACTGAAGGAAAATGGCTTATTGAATTTCCGACAATTCTCCTCTTTATGCGGGGCTCTCCCCGGTTATCGAGCTTTTCCTGATATTTAATATACTTCGGCGGCGTGATTGGCTTTTCGCGCAAACCACCGGCAATCCACCCTCGACGTTTAAAGCTCGACGGCTCGATAAGAATATTTAGCATCGGTAACAACACTCGATTTCCCGCGACCAATGTTTTATCGCATTAATTCAGACTGCGGTTAAATACAGGTGGGCAAGGCCGGCGCGGTTAGCCTGGCTGCCGGCGGTTCACTAGGATTTACGCTGATTACCGCAATTTCGACAATAGGCGTAGTTTATAAATCTGCGAGACCGATCGTGCTTTTCGAGCCCAACGAGCGATGCTTTTAATTGGACCGATCGGCAGGTATACAATAGAAGCGGAGCGACAGTCAGCGATATTTAATGATGCGCGAAATTGGCAAATTAGTTCAAATCCGCGCGTCACGTTTGCGGCGCCAGAGCTGCTAACGGACAGGTGTGCTCACACGCGAATCAACGTAACTTCGTTTCGGTCAATTGCGACCACGAATGTTCGTTCGTTCGTTCGTTCCATCGTTCCATCGTTCCATCGTTCCATCGTTCCATCGTTCGTACACCCTCTATCCATTCGTTCATTCGTTTCAGTCGCATCGAGAGAAAAAGATCCATCCTTCCGTTTATTTAAATCGAGACTGCAAAACTTCTCCAACATCCCCTCTTATCAATTAAAATGAAACAAACCGATCGCGCGCGTCTCCTACACCGATCTTCTTTTCTACTTTCTGTTTTGCGTTTTCCATTATTTTTTATTTATTGATATTTCTTTGCGCGTAACTTGAAATCTTTCTCGTACTTTCGACTTTGCATTTTAAACTCCACCCGAACGCTGCACGTGTATGCTCAGCAATGGAATATTCGCGACGGTGTAACGCGGGGGGTTGTTTATTCAATCGCGTTAGAATACATCGGATATAGTGAATGTCTTTTGAGTCTCGGAGTGGGACGGAAAGATTTCCAGCGCTTTAAATGTAGAAAAATTTAATATAAACATGAATTTAATGTGGAATGTCTTTTTAAAACAAAAAATAAAAAAGAAAAACGCGCGTGTGGAGCGTGGGTGGTGGTGATGCTTCAACGACTGGCCGCTTAGAGAGGCCGGGAAAATTTTTTCGACGAACGACGCCGCTCTTTCGACGAAAGCCGAGGATTTCGCCGACGAATTGGACACGGCTCTGCCTCGATTTACGTTGCGAGGAAATCGTCCCACGGCCAGCGAATCTTAAGCCGGTCTAACGCCGGCGTAATCGCGTTAACACCTCGTCGCGTTATTACCCTTTGCTTTTTCCTTCGCTTCGCCTAGTCACGTGACCAATCGCAACACCCATGAGAAAGATTCTTAGCGCGTAGCTTTTAAGAGGTTCCGCGTATCTTATTTCCTTCCGGGTGACTGGGGGGATTAGTCGTATTAGAGAGACTTTTGATACTTTCGAGTATTGTCCGGGACTTGATAGGATTATCCGGTCTGGTAAAGTCGCTTTGGTACTTTTTCTTTGTTCGAGAACTCAACAGGTTTATCCGTAACCGTGGAAACGCGATATGTACGCGTTGAGGAGCTTGAGCGAATGGCACACGCTCTCTTTTGCGTTTGCCCAAAAGAGAGTGTGCGTCGACATCGATGGTTATTAAAATGTACAAAATAAAGTTGCACGAGAATTCTCTCCTCGGGCTTTTTCTTCGACTCGCGACGATCTTGACGGCGAACGTACGGATGGCGGTGGTGGCTTATCGCCTGGTTCTCGACTGCGTGCGTCGGTAATTTCTTATTGGGAAGTTCCGGGAAACTTTTTTAATATTCGGGGTGTCGATCGAGCTCCGGTATCTCGTGGTGAGGCGCGCGGGCACGTCACTCCGTCGTTTCGCACCGCTGCCGCTAACTTTCGCCAATAACTCGTGGTGGCATTTTTGGATTCGAAATTACCGCCGAGGGTCTGGGGAGG
Organism: Sclerodermus sp. 'alternatusi'; assembly: GCA_037305995.1. Classification (NCBI taxonomy): domain Eukaryota; kingdom Metazoa; phylum Arthropoda; class Insecta; order Hymenoptera; family Bethylidae; genus Sclerodermus; species Sclerodermus sp. 'alternatusi'. The sequence goes on along the minus strand of CM074552.1, from coordinate 3,316,309 downwards.
AGGAGAGGGGTAAGAGAGAGAGAGAGAGAGAGAGAGAGAGAGAATATTATCGCACGAGTGGGGGAGACCGGGTCCGATTCAGCTGTTTTTCCCACCCCTACCCGCAACTCCCTGAAAATTTCAAATCTGCCAAATTTATGCGCGTCGAGACGCTCTCTCGTCGGGGAAAAAAAGAGAAGGGGAGAAATTGCTCGGCCTCACTCGGAGCAATGTGCGCCGCTCGTAACTTCCGGCTGCTACAAATTTTATCGAGTAATTATGCGAAGCACGATACCAAGAACCGCATTGAAAAGCATCTAATTAAACTCGAGACTCTAAATAAATTAGAGTGCGAGAGTTGTGCGAGTGCACAATATCCCATGGACCCATTGATCAGCGGTCGAGAATCCCGGTGAGGGGAGAGGGGGAGCGAGAGCAGGAGAATCAGCAGCGTTCGGAGATGGTCAAGGAGAAATAATAAATGACGAGAGGAGAGTTGATCGGTGGCATCCTGGCAATATTCGGGATGCACGATTGTAGCACCTCGAAATTTCAACGTTGAGTAATGAATTTAGCGGATAATTCGCGAGAGGGATGTGGGTGTGGGTGTGGGTGTGGTGGTGGTGGGGTGGCAGGTAGAAAGGTTTTATCGGGTCGGACGGAGCTCGGCGGTCACGAGTATTCTCACGAGAAGCTTCCGGTGGATCGGGAGTAGCGCGTCGGCGTTCCAGGCTTCATTAATCATTAGAAAGTCACGCGTGCTTCTGCTTAGCCAAAATATAATGAGCTCATTTGAATCGATATCTGATCCGGCTAATGCCGTTTCTCCCTATCGCGAATCGGCGCGGCGTCGAGGGACGCCAATTAAAATCGTATGTCATTATTTATCAGGGTTATTGGTCGTTCGAGCTCTATTCCTCCTTTTTCTTTTCCGGTTCGCTCTCAGCGATGCACCGGAGATGCACGATCCTTGCATTTAGCGAGCGTCGTCCCTCCCGATGCAATAATCTGACCTATCGCATAAATATGAGCCGCCGCCGCCGCCACACCACTACACGCGCTCAGATTATCGAGGACGATCAGCCACAAAAAATATTAGCGCCGGAGCCGAAGGGATATCGTCAGTTGGAAATTCTCTTTGATCGCTGCTGCGGAGGATTTACTATTTGCCCGCCTTCCCTCTCCTTCTCTTACCTCTCGCTCTTCTCCTTCCAACTCCGAATACACACACACACACACATATACACAGGCAGACAGTCGGACAGACTGACTGACACGGACAAACATCCCACGAAGAAAACGAGTTCTCGATCTTTAATTAACGCCGATCATAATCCACTGTGCTCCAGTGTTTATCTATTATTTCAACATCTGCATCGTGACCGTAGCCGTTAGTAGGTAAACTTGGCGTAATTAAACCGATGAATAAATATTTGCGTTGGTGGAGAAACGTGGGAGAGAGAGAGAGAGAGAGAGAGAGAAAGTGAATAGACTATTCCTTTACCTTGGCGAAGCTCCGTGGCCTATGCATTTGCCTCCGCTAGAACTACTCGACCAGTAGTTGGCGTGTAGCAACGATCAACTTATGCGATACGTACCTGAAACAGATAAAATTACTCCATTAGCAAAGGGGCCGTGTACCGGCGAATCGGAGGAACAATTGAAATTACTCTATTAAGGATTGGCGCGCGCTGCCAATTTGCCCGCCGCCGAATCGAATGAACGCGAATTACTTCGTTCTGTGTCATTAACGCAACGGCGCCGTCTCTGTAAACAATTATTTCTACGATTTAAAACGCGCTAGATAATCAACGACTGACAAATGAAATAATGCATTTGCGCCGAATCATTTCAATCGCGAATTGTATAATTAACGCGCGGCTATCACTGATTCCGCTAAAAATTTCAGGAAACGCCTGAATGTATTATGTGCCAATTACGGATACTAATTACTGTTCGCACTGTTGTGCGATGTATTTGTACGGCGAGAGCGCGACAATCCCTCCCCCTCGAGCTTGAGGGGCGGTAAATCGGTTGAGAATATTCCACTGGCTAAAACGAAAAAATTCGAGCGGCGTTTTAACAAGATTCGCACCTTGTTACCGCACCGCGCGTTTTACAGGAAGCGCCGGGGGAAACTCCGCACTCTCCGGGGGTGTCCAATGGTCGTGTAATTATAAGATTCGACCAGTCGCGTGCTGGCGCTCATTGTACTCGGCGGTGTCTGTTGACGCGCGTCGCTGTTGCGTGGGTGGGTGGTACGCGCACGATTTCGCTCGGTTATCGTTCGCCTGGACGTTTGCCATTGGTGGAGCGCCGGATAGCGGTCTCCGCTATCCGATCGAAAGTGCGAAGCTGACAAAAGGGAGATCGGCAGCAGTCGATTTCATTTACATTTCTAGATTAAAGTCACGCGAACCGTATCGTAATGCGCTACGGAAGGGCTGCGCGGGGGTGGAGGAGACACGCACGCTGATTCTGAGACCGCGGAACGGCGCGTACAAATTTCCTGGCGATCGGACGGAGGGACATCGGAGAAAAATCGCGTCCATCGTCGAGTGACGTCACGCTCCATTTCTCCAGCTCTTCCGATGGACGGCTGCTTCGCGTAATTCAAAGGCAATCGACGCGTGCCGCGTCCAAGCGTGGTTGGAAAATTCCAACACCCCACTGGAACAGCGGGAAAACCTGTTGTTTCGTCGCGGTGGTTTTAAAAATAGAAGCGTCATTGAAACGACGGACAATCGGTTGAGCAAGCGAGCACAGGAACGCGTGTTTCTCGCGTCCGGGAACAAGCGGCCCGCTGGAGGAGGATCGGAAAATTCATTGCACGGAGATACCGTCGTGGAAGCGTGACAGTGAAGACGCTTTGTGGGTCAATATGGCCACAGCTTTCGACATAGTTCCAGTTATTGGTCGTTCGCTCATCGCGAGGTAAAGCACGTTGGGTCGGCACGGACGGAGCGGGGGGTCGGAGGGGGTTATCGGTAAATCTGAAAAATTGATGCTTCAGCTACGTGCGGCCAATGCGAATTTTGCGGAAAAGTCGCGGTAAGTCGAAACAAGCAATTTCTTCGGATCGTATGGCCGTGGGTCGTGCGTGGTTTAAACGCAGCAGGGTGGAGAGGACCCTTCGCGGGGGTGACTTGGCGAGGCGGTCGAAAAGCGCGTGACGAGTGTACGTATCCCGCGACGTAAGAACGACGTTCCGGAATTGAAAATTCGAGGCACGTCGCCGGTCGCGTCGGTAATGGAACGAAATGAGTGGGACCGATCGAAACCCAATGTCGAACTACCCACCACCGTTTAGCCGACCTACTTTTTAATGCTGAACCCTCGCCCGCTCTGATTCAAGCTCCGCGCTAAATCATCGAGAGAGCCGTCCGAACGACGAGCGTTTCAATGCGCGGGATCCGTCGGACGTGGAGCGGCCATAAATTAGCCGCATTAATAATTTCAGTGGAATTCTATTTGCTTTTGACAAAGGTTCATTTGTAACTTTAAACCGTTCGCTATTTTGCGGAATAGGGTAGGAGGCGAGGGGAGGGAGCGTAATTATCGGGCCTCTGGCTGTCCATTAATTAATCACGGGTTTCCGTGAATCATTGAGATAGGAAGGTATAGCCCGCGTAATCGGGAATCCACGCCCTCCCCTTTTTCGAGAGGGGGTTGATTTTTCTCGGCGAGGTCGTAGTTGGAACGACCGCCCCGGTCTCGACGGTCGTAGCCGGGCGACCGGCCAACGCCTCGTGAACGAGTCTTTATCTCTCGTCTCACACGTTACTTCCACTTTTTCCTCCTTCGTAGGGGCTCCCCCCCGAGCGTCTCTCTCCGCCATTTCCTTCTCCTTCCTGCCTGGTTCGCCATCCCTCTGGACTCTCGGCAAAAAGCCTGGGATGGCGCACAAGATAAGATGCTTGGACATGCAATCCGTGCATAAAACGCCTCCCCACGAACGAAACTGAGCCGCGTTCTCCAGTCAGGCCTTAATTATCTGCGTGTCGGTGAAAGATTGATAACGGGCCCGCGCGCGCGCGCACGCGCTCACGTCTAACTCTGGCCTGGATCAGATATCGAGGAGGTCGCTCGCTCGACCGCCAGAAGAAATCGTTAAATAAATCGAGCCTGGCGCCTCGTAAAACTCGGCCCGCTGCCGCTTACACGGCCAGTGATTTCGCTCGAGGAATGACGAGCGGACGAACGGATACAGGAAGAAACGAGAGACTCTACTGACGCGAAATGGAGCGGCAGAAAATATTTGAATTAGCTAGGGAGAGCGAGAGAGAGAGAGAGAGAGTTTCTCCCGGCTGATGGAAGCGCACAGTGCATTTCCCGAATGAACTCGCATCCCTTCGCTTGCGAGCTGGTTTTTTCAGCGCGCGCGCGCGCGCGCGCGATGCCAACGAGATGCAAAAGATGATGGAAAACCGACGAGCTTTCCGTTTCAGTTTCGATGGGTAGCCAATTTCGGCTTTGAAGCGATGTTTACGCATTTCAAGCGCGCTTCAAAAGAATGCATTTTTGCGCGAGGGCCCTTTTTGAATTAGCGGACACTCTCAAATTGCCAGGCTTCTTTTCGCGAGTGGGTCAAAGCTTTTGCCGGATTGTCGTCGACAGAAAGTCCTCGAGAGCAAATGAAATTGCCGTCGGTGATTTTTATGCCGTCGCCACCGCCGCCGCCGCCACCACCACCGTTTTCCCTTCGCTCGGCAGTTACGCGCCGTGAAATTCGATGATCCTGTTATCGAGGACTCTCGAGTTCCTCGTGGATGAATAAAGAAGATGTTTCGCCGCGGACGAAAGTGTCTTTGGGGCTTTGGCCAACTCGCATCGACCCGAGAAATCGCGAGTACAACGCTTCCAGGCTACCCGGAGGAAATTCGCCGTGTCCTCGAGTGCAGTGTAAACAGGGGAAGTAGCTTCCCCCTTCCCCGAGTGGCGCGGCAGGGACGACAACGACGAACCACGAGGACTTCGCTGCGTCGTTGCGTCGGGACGTCATCCTCGCTGGAAAAACTCGACTCTTCCGATTCCTCTTCCTCTTTTTTCGCTCGACCAGCTTCGTCCTCGCTCGCCCTCCCACCCCCGGGGTAAAGCGCGCGCCTTTCGACATTTTACAAACCTCTCGAATCCAATGAAAAATACCGGAGATCCTTTTTTCCACGATTTTTCATTTATCAATGTTCGACACTTTATCTTTGTCCCTTTTCGCTACTTTGCCTTCTTCCGCCACTTTTTTCTCTCCTACCTTCCGAACGACGCCAATTGAAATCAATCTCGTCTTTTCATTTTGCTACTTTCAATATTTAGTCTATATTTGCTGGAATTTCCGTTTGATTTCCGTACGACGCGCGATCGATCGGTTCCACCGAGTTTGCGGTTCGAAGCCCGAGGGAGACGAGAGTCGGAGAGTCGAGAGAGTCGAAAAAACCTGGATCGAAGTTTCGCGTGAAAAGTATTACGGGAGTTAGGCCGGTTGGACGATTCGAAAGGATTTTTGGGTGGTGGTGGTGGTGGTGGCGACAGTGCTAGTGGCAGCGGCGAGAATTTAGTAGGTGCCTAAAAAGCTTTCCATTCTTCGGGGTTCCGGGGCTCGAGCGTGTGCGGACAGTTTCGAAAAAGCGCGTGTATGGCAGCGGAGACGAGAAAGGAAGTGGCGCGAGGCTTTTGAATTGTGCGGATACGGTCCAGCAGCACACTTTGTGCGACGTGTATGCAGGTGTATGCAGGTGCATCGGCACTCGAGCTGTGCAGGGTCGCGAGTGTACAGGTGTGGTGGAGTAGGCAGAGTACGCGGGCTGAATACAGAGCTACGTACACAGGAAGTGTGTACTCGGTAGTCAGAGTTCGAGCTGAATGGATCCGTTGTTCCGCCATTGAAGGAAAAGTAGGAGGAGAAACCATCGGGGGCCATCGGCCGAAGAGCGACAGTATTGAAAGATAACGCGCGCGCGCGCGCGCGCCGCAGTTTCGTTATAATCTCAATGCACTTCCAACGTGTCGTCCTTTGGTCATTTGGTATAATGCGGAGGAAACTCTGTTCGGAAAAGACGAGTCTCGTCTAATTACAATAAAGTCCCTCTTCCCTCCACCACAGCCCGTCGTCCCAGCGCACACCCCAAAATACTCCAGTCTTAAAGATCGAGTCGCTGAATTTTAAATAGAACCTCGGGAAATGACCTTCCGCCTCTTCTCAAATATCCAGCGTGCACTAAAAATACAGTTTAGATATAATAGCGAGATAGCAGTCCTATAGAAATTTTATGTATATTTTCCCCGTTCCATAATGCCGCGATATGGGGAACGATAGAGGCAACGTTTACGGAGAATATTTTATATTTAGAGTATTCGCCACAGCGAATTCTTGTCTCATGGGTTTTTACGTCTCGCGAACGACCTCGTGTTCCAATAGTACGTGTGTAGCAATGGTGTTTTAAAGCTGATGTCTATCGAGGTTTACTTGCGCCGTGGCGACCTTTTATTAGGGTATAAAGTACGAGGAGTCGAAGAGGGGGGTAGCGAAGAGCGAGGAGCGGAGGGAGCGACGTCCGATTTGATTCGCAGGCGTATCTCGTCGTTCTAGGTTCTCCTTGGACAAGGATCTCGAGAAACGAGATCCTGGCCCAGAGGTGTAGAGCTCGAGAGTAGACGAGCGCGATCGATAGAAACGTCCGTGTCGATCGTGACTCGGCAAGGGGGGCAGAGCGCGCGGGGGTAGCGTCGGATTACGAGGATTTCCAGGCTCCGATAATGGCCCTTAATTAACGCGAGCGTCTCTGAGCGAAGGACGCGCGTCTAAACGACTCTCCTCTCCGATCGGCGGCCAGTTACCCTTTGAATTCGCGTGCACGGGGGTGGCGGGGGAGAGACGTCCATCGCGAACCACGACCAGCGTCGCGCGGCTTTTCAAACTTTACGAGACGCCGCCGCCGCTGCCGCCGCCGCCCCTTTTAATCGAGTTCCACGCTGAATAAAATGCAAATCGAGGCCGGAACTTTCGATCGGCGCGCGCGACCTCGCCGAATGGGAAAGGAGTTTCATCCCATTTCCAGAATCGACTCTTTGCAATATCGAACACCGAGCGGATACCGTAATTAGCGCAGCCCGTTCTATCTGAACGTGGCAGCGGCTCGCGAAGCTTATGGACGCTGAATAAATCATCGCAATGCTAATTGTCATTCGCGTTCGATAATAAGCTCGGTAAATCTGCTCGCGATTATTAACTCATTAAATCGGATAATTTATGGCCGCGGCGATAAGCCTGCCACGCATTACTTAAATCGAGAGTTTTACGGCTTCTGGAAGTTCCATTTATTTCGAAACAACAATTTATTAGCCATAATTTCTCAATATTGCCGCGTATACGCACTATCAATTATGCGCGTATGCGTCATCCATTATCCGTTTCTTAGTGCGAGCGCGATTCCCGAATAAATATTAATCAACGCGCATGCGGTAAGCACGTTCGATACGCGGTCGCAATCACCATTACGAGGGCGCGTAATTATAATTAGCCACGGGAGCCCGCGGCGAGCTGTATTGCATTCGATATCCACAGCTAGAAAGGCTAGTGGTGCTGCTGGTCAGACTGAAACCACACGTTTTTACTCCGTCGAACGGACCTTCTCGCTGCTCGCGGCTCAAGTCCCCGTCGGTTAAGTGTCCACGCGCATATTTCCCCGATTTTTTTTTTCTTTCGCGCGCCATGCCTGGAGCGATCCATTAACGATCGCCTCCCGCCACACTCCTCTCGGTCGATTGTGACGTTGACTCGGTTGATCAGATTGAACTGGCCCGGTGGCTTTCTAAAATCTGAGGGAATCTCTACGTGTGGGAAGTCCGACTGCGGGGGAGGGGGGATGTTTGTGTGCGAACGCGCGCTCTCTATCAGCGAGCAGTAAACTTAATTCCAGAGACGTCCGCGTCCAAGGTAGTCCGGTCCGCCCTGCGACGAGCATCCACTCCTTGGAGTTGACAGCGAGCGCATTCGCAAGCCAATCCTACCCGCTATCCCCCGCACGTCCGCGTATCTCTCTAGGAAAGCCCTCTGAAAGCCCTGGCCGAGATATCCGAAGGAGCCGCCCCACCGGTAGCTCCGTAATGTCCCGCTTGTTTGCACGATCGTGTTTCCGCACCTGTGAGCAAGATCACCCGCTGGGGATCCCCCGGCCCTGCCGCCCTTTTCCGGCGAATACGCCAATTAAACCACGTCCGTGCGCTTCCAACGACCGAAAACTCGGACTTGCTAATGAAATGCATGAATTCGAAACAATGGCGGATGTAAGACGTTTCACCCCCTCCCCCCCCCCCCCACCTACCCAACGTCGAGCGAGCACCCCTTCTGATTAATGCAAAAGTACCGAGCTCGACAGCCTTCTTCCATTCGAATTCTGAAAACTACCCCTGGTGCGCCTGTTCGCATCGTCGAGGGAATGGTAGGTGGCAGGCACCCTCTACGCGGGGGCGTCCTTCATACCTTTGGGGGGTCGTCGTCGTCGACGGTTTTATCGATTCCAGCAGACAAACTCCGCGCACGGGGCCAGCGCCAAATTGCATCGGGGATTAGGGGTTTTAATGACGTCATCGTAAACTACATATTAAGCTAAGCGGGATGAAGCGACGTCGCGTTCTCGAAAACAAGCGGTCCTACGATAATAGATCTCATCCCCCACGAGCGGTGCGGGTGGCCGCTCCGCCTCCCTTATCTCAGCTGCAAACATTAAGTATCTTTAAGCCCTTGCCGCGGGAGATATCGGAAACGATGTACGGTCGGGCGAGTCTTCCACGCGCGCGTTTAATCCCACGCGAGGGTGGATCGGGGAAACAAACGACGTCGAGCCTTTTCACGCGTGCGGGGGACGCCCGAGCTTTCCGCGCGACTGGTCCGCGAGGCCCTTTGGCGAGAGAAGATAACGCGCAGGGCAGATCCCGAATTTATTTGCCAAGTCTTGCGGAAAGCCACAGCGACCACAAAAAGTCACCGCCGCCACCACTCCGTTGACGCGAGAATGCAACCCTCGCGAGTGTCCCGCGACACTCGAGACAACGCGACGACGAGAGGGAGAACGATGACACCGAGTTTCCTCTCGAGATCCGTAGGCAGAGGATTTCTCGCTCACATTCCTTAAAAATATTCTGCGGGCGGTTCGCAAAAAGTTTCAGAGTCTCGGCGGACTGAGAGGAGAGAGGGCAACAAGCAACACGGTCGACGTGATATAGCGCGACCGGTTTGGGTGGACTGGCCCGTTTTGCATTTCGCGGCGATGATATTTGCACGCGATTAGGTTTTACGAGCTTTTTAGGCTTGACCGAGGAGCTACACGTTAGCGAGGAGAACGCGTTTGCCGGTGTCGGAGCGAGTCGAGCGCGACAACCCGCCGCCGACGATAGATCGTCGCACGATCGTCCAGCGGTTATTACGTACGTACGCGCCTGAAACCGCCCCGGAGCTCGAGCTGTCATGCAAATAGACTAATGAGCTTGTTAAGTCGGGTTATTGGCACGCCTTGCACTCATAAAGTCCGACCCACACAAACCAGCCAGCAGCACTTTGCGAATCCTCCTTGGAGGGAGGGGCAGCAGCCTTGGGGGAGGTAGGGAGGACGGAAGGGAGAAAAAAAAATATCGCACGCTCGATAGACTTAGCAAACTCGGTTGACTCGGTCGGCTGGCTAGTTAGTTGGTTGGTTAGTTAGTTAGCCGGTGGTGCGTGTGAAAATACCGCGATTCCCTGGAATCGGTGACAAAAAATCGGAAAGCGCGCTAACGAGGTTCAGAGGGATGCAGGCTACCAAAATTATACTACCCTTTCCGTCGACTGGGGGGACAATTCTGGCCACGCGAGCTTCTTCGATAAGAAAGGGGAAATAAATTTTTCCGGATTTTTCCGATCGGACCGAGAGATCGCATTGATCCGGGGGGCGGGGGACCGAGAAAGGATCGTCGAATCATATCGGGAGCACGTTGCAAAAGTCGTTTAGTGGCTCAAAGTGGAGAGAACGTCGCATCTCGTTCGAAACTCAGTCGTTTCCCCGTGGACTCGCGTATCTCCTCCCCAGCCCTCGTTGGTATCGGAGCGGAGGAGCGGCCGTCTCTCGTTACCCCCGTCTCGAAACGACAAATATTTACGCAGCTGGTCCGCGCGTAGGTGTAATTGTACGGGAGGAAAATTACTGCTGAAATATGCAGGATTGCCGTGTTTCGCGCGCTCGCGAAGCCAAAGAGCAGCCTCCTCCGGTAATTTCCATAGCGCGCTATCCGAGGGCCCGCAGCCCTCGCGCAGCCCTCGCAACTCTCTCTCTCTCTCTCTCTCTCCGAGAGTCGTTTCACCAAATATGACAGACGCGTGTACGCGCGCGTGCTGGTGTTTGTTTGTCTGTCCGTGTAATCGATAACCCGTTAAGTGTGACGTAGGCGTAGCCCGCCGCCTCGAAGGACCCTCCGTAAATCTAACGAAATTTTCTTCCCCCAACCCCCCGTTGCCTCTCCGCGATCATCCCCCACACACTCTCGAGGATGCTTCTCGTTGTCCTCCTTTTTTCTTCCCCTCTCCTCCACACCTCTCTGCTCTCATCGAAATTGGAGCTGTTTTTGCCGCGTGGGCGTGTCGGGAGGAGTCGGGAGAGGCCATCCATGGGATTTCTACGACTCGTAACTTAGCTCGAAGCTCGCCCGCCCGAGAACTCCACAGGCCGGCATCAGCATATCGGGATTACGAGCCTCGTAACTTCTCATCGCGACATCTGGAATGAATCAGTCCTATCTCCGATGGGGCCGCGTCCTTTCTAATAAAAGTGTTTCTTCCTCGCCCCGCCGTGCATACCTCCTCTTTTCTCTCTATCTTTATCTTCCCATCTGCAACACCCTGTCACTTGGCCGCTAACGTTTGTCTCCTCGCCTCGGGGCCTCCTCGTAAAGCAAATATTCCTTCCCATCGATTATGCTTTTCACTCGGCTACTTCGATATTCATTGCTACCTCGAAATAAACCTTTCGCCCTGTCAAAATCTATTAGCGCAGCGCGGCAATGGGGATGGAGAGAGGCGCGGCGTCGCGACAAGTCAGATCCAATCGCGATAGTCGACTCTTTAAATTGTTTTCATTCGTCTTCCTGGCAGTCGTCCATGCGACGGGCGCGTCGTCGTCGTCGGTGCAGTCGCCGCCGCCGCCGCCGTCGCTGTTCACCATTACCAACTTCGTCCTCATCGTTCTCTAACGACGCTCATCATCGTTACCGAGCCAGCTCCTCTATCGCGCTATAAACTCGCGCAAACTCACCGTGTATCGGTGCGCGCGCGTGTTCGACCACATGAAAATTATATCCGTTCTTAATTCGAGATTCCTCTTGGGTTTCAAGTGGCACTCCTGTTGCGAGCGTATCTCCCCGCAAGATCGCCGGGCTAGCGAGCGACTCTTGGCAATCTGTTAAAACTACTCCTCCAGACCAGACCGCCAGGTCGTCTTATCCCCCCTCTTCCACAGGAAGGTAGACCGCGATAGCCCCGCAATCAATAAAATTTCTCAGCTTTTCTTGCCGTCCACCTCCCTCGGGAGATTCGTCCGATGCTCGGCTCCTCCGCTAATTGCCCAGTGCCGTATCCAATCGCACGCGAGGAACGCGATTCTCTCTGTCTCTCTCTCTCTCTCTCTCTCTTCCCGTTTGCGAGAGTCCGGTGCATCGCGGTGCGCGAGTTTACGACAAGTTTCAGACGAGAATTCAAGGACGCGCGTGGATAGAGCTGCGCGATTAAACTGTTTCGAATGGCTTAGTTCAGTTTGGGTAATGGCGTCGGCGCACGCGGCTTCCTGCGAGGCGGATTTGCCCGTGGCATTAAGCTGGAGCTCGAAACGCAGCGGCGCCTTTAAGATTAAAGCGTTAGCGGGGAAATTGTATGCGAGATCGATCGGGAAGCGAGCGCGCGCGGCATTCCACAGGTGCGAACTTTGAACCTGCCTCGAAGCGGCTTAATGGCCAAGGAAGGACGTGGCTTCTCCGGGGCGAGTTGCGTTATTGCTTCGACCCTCTTTGCATTTTTCCCTCCCGACGAGAGGTTGGAGGGGAGAGGAGAGCACCGTTCCATCGGAGGATGTTCCTGGTCGGGTTCCTGGCGCGACACCGCGCATTCCAGGCATTTACATATGCTTGGGAACTCGCCGCGGCTGGCGCTCCTCCTAACAATACCCAGTGGCAGGGTCGTCGGGCCAAAGGGGTTGCACCGCCGGACAACTCGAGAATGCGCGCGAGCGCGCTCCATTCTTCCTGACAAATGGACGCCGTTTGCGTAACACCGTGACGGGACTGTGCAGCAGTCCCGGAGTAACGAACGGACTAATAGGCACGAACCGCGCGCGCGCGCTACGAGCGGACGAGCGCATTACGCACCCTCGCGCGGATTACCCGCCTCGAGTTCCTCATTGTAAAGGAGATGAATCGCCCGGGGATCAAGGCAGCTTCCACCGGAACAGGGGACTGCGAGATTTTTTCACTCGCCGCTGCGCTCCTCCTTGAAATTAATAACTCCTCTCGGGAGTGATTTAGCCAAAAGTGGGAGAGCCTAATCGTTATTAATCGCGAGATGCCCCAAAGTTGGCTGCCTCCTCGTGGTTCGTTGGCTCGCGGAGGCTCGACCCACTCGAGGTCGAGCTCCAAGCATCGATCGTTATTCGGGCAGTGGCTCGCTGACAAATTTCGTCGGTGTCGCTGCCATTTTTCAAGGCCGACCACTAATGCCGATAATCTACGAGAGACGGCGCACACCCGCGTGTTGCGGGCTCTTCCTGACGAATGGCCGTCCACCGGTTTACGCGACGCGGTGTTTTCGCGCTGGAACCGAATAACGATCCGGGCCCCAACAGGGAAATTACGACGGAAAATTAGAGATACGGAGAGCTCTCGCGAGCACGAGCATCGTCCACGGGGACAAATTGAAGGGAATTGTCTGGGAGCGTGAGAGACCACCACGCTGAAGAAATAACGCGGTAGGTGTTCAGGAGAGAAGGTTCCCTTTGGCCCTGCCCCGTTATCACTGACTCCCCTGAATTCCTTGAGCTGGCCGCAGGTGCGGGGGTGGAACGCGGAAGTGGCGAGAGGTTCCTCGGGACCTGCGGCTATCGCGTGCACTTCCGCGCGGCGAAACGTGCTCCCCAATGGCACTCGGTCTTCCTCTCCTCTCAAAGGCTACCATTATTGGGACCGAGACATTTCCAGAAATCGAGGGCCGTTATCAAGCTGCCATTCGATTATCGACATAAAGGAGCCCCGGTGCTGCACGAACATTATCGGTCCGCGCGGCAATCTTTACCCCGCAAATACGTTTCATTCCTCTGGCCCCCTCCTCCTCCTCCTCCTCCCAAGAATCTACCCACTGCTACCCACTGCTACGATCCTCGAATGGTGGCTGTTTGCGATTGCCCGTTTCCTGCATTACTTCTATTCTTCCCACCAATATTCTTCGCCGAACAGCACCAGATTGCGTTCGGAATGCGTGCATGCCCATTGTGGCTCGAGCACTTTCGTAATTGGCTGCGGTTATCCGGAATGGAATGTGTTTTTTATCTTGATGCTAATCGAACCGATGATACTCCCGAGTCCGACTCTCCTCGATCATTCTCCAGCGACTACTTTACTCTCGTTTCGTGCTTCGTGCTAGCCACAAAGTGCGGCAACGCCACCTTAATCCGCGCCGCGCTTTAAAATTCTTAGCTAAATCGAGCTCTGAACCGACGGCAAAGACAGCAGTCCGAACGAGGTTCCCCCTGTTCCAAAATGGAGCGGCAACTTTCCGAAGGAGCTTCCCGAGAAGGCTCGGTTTTCTTGCGCCGCGGAGACGTTCTCCGTGGAATTGGCTTTAATCGGACCGAACGAGTTTTATCTGTTTTATCCGAGGGAACTCTTTTTGCCTCGCAATGCGCCGAGCGGACGAGGAGGTCTCGTGCTCTTTGAAAGTGGAGTCTCGCGAGGTAGAATGCTGCTAGCGTACCACCACCGCACAATGGACCATCGCGTTATTTCAAAGAGTTCCTCCTCGTACCTCTTGAAATGTTTGGAAAAGAGCATTCCCGATATTCCTCCGAGAGACTTCCATGGGTCTCGTGCCGCTGAAGGAGAGACACGATTCCTTTTCACCAATGGCCAGATTGTTCCTGACTTTCTTTCCTATCGTGGGCCCGTTGCCTGTGAGAAGCCGAGCTTTTATCCCCTCTCTCCCAGCCGCTTCTCTTTTCTTCGTAAAACAAAACCACCGCGCGAACGAATGCCGATACGAAGAACCGAAGACCTTGACATTGGCGCAATGCTAGTGTAGGGAATAAAAATAATACGGATGAAACGGGGTGAGAAAGAGGAGAGAGTCTCGTTTGTCCGAGAACAATACGAAGTCGCGCGTCCAAGTTTCGAGCGAAGAGGGAAATCTCCGCGTACCCAGATCAGACTCGAGTCGAGGAGCAATTGAATTTTCTCGACTCTACCGGAGGAAATGGTCTGCACGGAACTGAATGGACCGAGGGTACGTCGCGTAGCTAGAGTTTGGAAATTGAAGCGCGCCAGGGACTTTACTGCAAAATAGACCAACGCGTTATTCTGGAGTTTGCCATTTTTCTAGGACCGTTTGGAAAAAAGCGCTCCCGATAGTCTCTAAAGTCCCGCAGAAACGGTTCGGAAAAGGGCGATGTTGGGGTGGTGGTGGTGGTGGCAACTCCATTTACCGTAGCCAGGTTTTGCTTGCTTCTAGCTTCGAGATCGAGAGCGGTGTGGTCGTTGCTTCTATCTATATAAAAGGCCGAAGGAGAGGGATCTGTGAAAGGTGCTCCGGTAGGTACTCTAGTCGTGTCGTTATTTCACCGCCGCGAGGCTAGCCTCTATCTCATCTTTCCCGTGAGAGGGCGGAGGGAGTAAGAGAACGAAGAGCTGGCCACGAATAAGAGCGAAGAAGAAGAAGTATTTTCCATCTTCCTCCTCTTCCCGCTACTCTTTTTTTCCTCTCTCTCTCTCTCTCTCTCTCCTCCTCTACCCCATCTTTTCACGTCATCATTATTATATTTACTGCTACCATTCGTTCATTCCACTATTACACTATTGCAATTGCTTCCAATATTACAAGCTGAACCGCAACTAATACTCGAGCGGCAATCCACTCGCGAGCGCCACTAATGCCACCGCCACCACCACCACCACCACCACAACACCAAACACACCACTACTACCAACGTCCGTCTGTTTCTCAAGATCTCTGAGCTTCTTGCATTATACTCCCTACGTCGAGTTATCTGCATCGTGTTGCCGCGCGAGTGGCAGTGGTGGCCAATTGGATATTACAACGATTACCCAGCGTACGATGTGACTCACGATCCTCGCCAGAGGCTGCGTTTCTCTTTTATCCCGCAGGCCCGTTGAACGTTGCCGAGTACAGCGGAGGACTCCTCCAGGATGTTATCGTAAGAGCCGCGACATGTACCGTCCCTCCGTAATGACCCGGGTGATCGACACCGAGAACAACTACCAGCAGCGCAGCACGTATCGTCCGTAGCATTCTCCCAGGACGACGATTTCAACATTTTTTCACTGAAACTATTACCCGTCGATGGCACGAACTCCATCGTCGATCGAAATCAAATTGTGGAATCCGATGGAAGCCAAAACTTGAGCCAGGTCGCTTCTTTCAAGAATATATATATATTCGCAGTTTCATCTAACCAGCAGAGAGGGGAGGAGCGTTGGAAGAGGCGTACCGTAATCGTACCGCGTCAAGTTTAGCGAATCCGTCATCTCCCGGTGCTCGTACAACGAGCCCGGGACCGGGGCCGGGGCCGGACTAGTCGCATAAGATCGACGTTAATTAAAATCTTCATTAATACCGATCGCTCCGTGTCTGGCGAGAGCGTCGTCGAGTTTTATTATCGCATGTTTCATCTCGGTGATTATACCGTAGGCCGAGGAATAAATCCGTTCCCGGCGGATGAACAGGTCGCAGTGGGTTGCGTCGTTGGTGGGTATCACGGCCGCCGAGACCAAGACCGAGGCTGAAGCCGAAGTCGAAGTCGAAGTCGTAGCCGAAGCCGAAGCCGATCGAAACTGCACGAGAGGATCTTGTCATCGCGATCCGGTTCCAACGAAGAAGAGCGCGCGTCGCAATCTCGTGGAGCCTCCGCCTCTTCTTCCTCCTTCTTCCTCCTCCGCGGCCCATTCTCTTCTCCCTTAGCCCTAGCCCCTTGGACATAGCTGCGGGATTAAGTCGGGTACAAAGACGCTGGATATTTTTAACAAGGCGCCCCGAGTGACAGCAACCCATTCTTTTTTTCCTCGAGTCTCTCGGAATTCGCCTTTCCAGCTTCCTCTTTGCCATCGCGAAGAAACCTCCCCTTCCCCCTTCGGGCCGCAGCTCTTTGGCGTCTCCCGGTGCTCCTCTAGCTCTGAACGGTTTGTCTGAGGCTCCGGGCGCTTTAACCGCGACAGAGGACCACTCACTCGCTCGTTCCGTGAATTATGGAGGGTGACGAGCGAAGGTTACACACTACTGCGTTTGCACAGCGTCTTACCATCACCATCGCCATCACCACCGCCGCCATCGTCATAGGTGCATACGTGCGTGCGTACGTACGTACGTACGTACGTACGAGAGTTCACGGTCAACCCACAGACTCGCGTTCGCGCTCACCTTAGAACACGCTGTCGCGTTTGTTTGCGTGCGCAAAGACACGGGTCTACGATACTATTAAGAGGATGCGCTCAATGAATTCGTAAGCATGTACACGCGCAGGTGCGTGCACGGGAATACGAGATGTCGCAAATGGTGTGCGTAGTACCTGGGCAAATAAACACGGGGAAGCAAGCGGTAAGTTCAGCGGCGCGCAATCGGAGAACGCGAGGGTATAAATAAATGAGAGAGGGCGCCCGTCCTCTACCTACGTGGGGAGGCTGGGGGGGAGGGGTAGGAAGGGTGCTCTCGCGCGTATATTTATGCATAGAAGCACTTAAGGAGACGTACGCGGATTTCATTAGCCGGCCCCGCGCGTTATATCGCCATCGATTGCGAGTCGATGGGCATTCGAGCGAGTCGATAAGGAAGATTCTCGACCGGATCCTCGAGAGGTGGCTCGCAGAAATTCCAAGGACAGGGCCATTGAGTCGCCCGGCGACGAATGGCGACGACGTTGATGGACCGACGGTCCAAGTGGTCGCGAGATCGGCCAGACGCCCCGAGACGGCCGAGTACTCGAGCGACGACAGATATACGCGCATTTGCTTGGATAAGCTAATATCGCTGAGCGATTTGTGAAAACGTCTGACGATACGTTTGACGGGTTTAGCCGTCGTACAGACACGGAATCACTCGCGACTAATCCGTTTATTTATCCTCGCCTTTTTGCTCGCAACCTAGCTGCTCGATCGGGAAATACCTTTTTGAGAGACGGTGCAGAGCACGATTTCGCATAAAACAGCGATAATGCGTAGACGCGATATTGCCTCGTATACGGATAATCGCGCGAAATATTCTTCCGAGCGCGAGGCGAGGATTGCCGACTAGAAGCGCGCGGGAGGACCTCGAGGAATTTCCGGTGGAAGCATCGACGGTGCCCGCGTTAATTTCGAGCCGATAATCGCCCCTCGTGATTCAGCAGGATTCACTTTTACGCTCAAGAGCCGAAGGAGCGGCGTTCTTTTCTTCCTTTACGTCCCCTCTTTCTCTTTTTCGATTCTTTAATCAACTCCGCGAAGGAGCTTGATTGAAAGCAGCGCGATGCTCGCGACGAAGTTAAACTCGCTGATTAAAACAATTTGTGAGTTTAGCGAATTTGCAGCGGTGGGAATGTCGGGCGACGGGGAGGTCAGGATCGTCGAGCTCGGGGGCTTTGGCTCGAATCGGCGGACACGCGTTCAATTGGAGGAGTAGGGCCGTTCCAGCGTCGAGATGCTCGTTTCGGTTTGGGGTTCTGGCCTTATCTGCATTTTTCTCGCCCTATCAACGTTGGACCGTGCAATCTCGCGTGCCCTTAGTCAACGCCGAAAATAGTCGAGAAAGGCGTCGTTGTCGTCAGCGTCGTCGGCGATTCTCGACCGCGACTGGAATTGCCACTGTGAAACGGTTATGGCGCCAGTTCCACTGGAAAAAGAAGACGCCTCTCTCCACGCTGCACGCAAGCATTAAGCTCGGCCCCATTCGTAACCTCAACAACCGAAGGCCCACCGCACCCGCACCACCACCACCACCACCACCACCACCAAAGGAAAATCTCAACGTTGCGCTATTTCCGAATCCGAAATGGCCGAGCTTCGGATTTTCGTGGATTAAAGTAAACGTAACAATAAGCTGGAAGAAATATTCGCGATGCATCCGGGGGGCCATTTCCACGAGCCAATCTCCACGAGCGATTCAGCAGTTATCAAGGATGTCGCTGCTCCATTTTCAGGAATGAATCAGAAATAGGAATGGAGCGTATACCGAAAGGGGACTGGGGGTGGGCCGGGGAGGGGTTACGACTCCTCGCATTGTTAGCGGGAATTGCGCGAGTGCTGCACCGAAATAGATAGAGAGAGGCATGCGATTCTGGCTTTTTCCTCTTTTCCTCTCTTCTTCCTCTCTTCTTCCGTTCCTTCCATTTGTCTCCTGGCAATCGAGTTGTAAGGTCACGCCGGTGCCGGGAGTCATCGCGACGATAGCCCCCGGGCAGCCAGCAGTTTCCGTCCACGAAAACTTTCGCGAATTTCTCCTATCAATATTCATCGGGTCTCTCCTTCTCCCGTCATTTTCCATCGGCGAAACCCCTTTATTCAAGCGGCGTGCGTTCGAACAAGTTCCGGATCGCGGAGTGCCGTTTGCTTTCGAATGAATTTCTGGAATTACCTTCCGCGCGTGATAAATAAGACGGAGGTGGTGCACCACGTACTCTGTTTTCAGGTATAACCCTGCTAGTCCTGGCAGCCCTACCTCTCCGCTCCCTCTATATTCTCCTTGGGAAATCGCGCGAAGCTCGCTATATCAACGTCGAAGAAACTCCTATCGACTTCATAGCTGCACTCGGTCTACCTTCTCCTCTCCTCTCTACTCTCTCTCTCCTCTCTTTCCTGCCTCTTGCCTAGTCGCTAAGTGAGACCGCATCGACAGGATCCGCTCTCCGAGTTATAGCTTGGGGGTGGTCCGCGTCTCCGCCGCCCTTCCTTCCTCCGGCAGAGCAAGGTGGGCTCGCCGAGATATATAGTCTGGTATAATGTACTCGTGAATCCTCCCGCGATAAAGCAACGACGCGAGCCAACGCGATTTATGCGTTAATCGTCCAAGTGGGGGAGAGAGACGCGTACTCTCTCTTTCTCTCTCTCTCTCTCTCTGCTCTCTCGGTACGCTACTCGCTTCCTTCTTTATCACGATAACGAGATATACTTGCTGGACGACCGGAGATTCGTTCAGGAAGTTTTTCTTTTCGAGCGTTCTCCGCTTCTCTTTCTCTTGGTCCAAACGTTAAATAGGAAAATCGTTACCGAGTATATTTTTACGATCGTCCGGTACTTAGCGGGTCGTCCTCTCGAGCGTCATGGCTGTCGATCATGGGTTTTTTGCGGACGATACGTGTCGTCGGCTATAATAAACTCGGTCTCTTTAATACGCCATTTACGAGGCAGGAAAATGAGCCGACAGCGCCGAGGATAGTTTCACGTGCTTTCCATGTCCGTGCCAAATAGGATGGCAGATGTTCTCGTAAAAGGGACACCAACGACGTCGTGACGACTGACAAGCCAAACTGGGCGGTACTTTCGGATGTCCATCGTTCCTCTCTGCGAAATATCGCGCAAACTATTCGCGTCTCAAGCTTCCCCCTTGCTTTAGGAAGCCGCTCCCGTTGATTGCTACTTGTCTTTAGTGGCAGCTATCGTACCTGCTGATAGTTTCGGCTCTATTTCCACGGGTTTAATTACCGTCGCGTAGATCAAAGGCCGCCAGGGCTGGGGAGAGAGACCGCGCGACGCCCAGAACCGCCAGGCACGCGGCGGCGATCATTCGCGGAGGGTGCGGGGTTCGACGCAGCCGACGACCAAGACAGCGGCAGCGAGAGCAACGTTGCGGGTTTGCCCCGGTGATTCGCTGCCGAACCGTCCCGGGACCGGCGCTCCTCTCGTTTCTTCGAAATCGAGCGGACGGAGAATCGAAAATAGGCGGGAACCTATTTTTCCCCCTTTGGATGCCAGTGAGAAGAGCTGGCACAAAGAGCCCGGCGTCGTAATGAAGAGGAAAAACGATGAACCGCGCGAACCCACCGAACGTTTATTGTTCTAAGGAGCTCATTCGAGACGCGGACGCAAGATCGGCTTGCTCTCTCCCTCTCCTTCTCTTTCTCCTCCCGCTGGTCCTCGTCGTTTGTTTCTGCTCGAAATAGACACTTTGTAAGCAATGCGCTCGCCCGCCACTCCCATCTCGCGGCATCTTTCCCCGGCGATTATTCGTCGATCAGCCGCGAACCATAAATTTTCATTAAGCGCTCCAAGGCCGATCTAAATTTCGCGACGGCTCGATAAAACTCGGGAGAGAACTCGCGAGAGTTCTTCGGAATAGCCGCAAAACAGTGCGGCGCGTTAATAACTCTTCCGCGAATCCCGCCGACTTGCAAATTGCTTCCAGCGACAAGCGATCTTCCTCTCCTCCGAGAGCGGACAGTAAAATTCTGTGCGCGAGAACAGCTCCTCGCGCCAGTCTACGTCTAATCGCGTTTTAATAACTTCAAACTCACCGAAAGCGCAGCGTAGAATCATCGGCGCCCATCAACGAGAATTGTGGAACTTACCTGGAACAGAGAGAGAAAAAAATGGATGTTAGAGATACGGGGGTTGGTTTTCAAGGAGACATTTGCTTTTTAGATTCTATTTCAACACGGTGGCTCCGAGAGAGCGGTTTTCTCCGCCGAGACCAGGCTCTCTGATAGGAACTATAAAATAATGGGATATTCGGGGGTAGTTTCCATTCGGGGGTTAGAATATCGACGATTCGCCTAAGCCGTGAACGGCGAATTCAAGGCGTCTTAGTACGATGGATCCGGCGAAGAAGCCGATTTAAAAATTGGAGGAAGGAAAAATTGAAATAGCCAGCAGAATCGAGACGCAGGATTTTCAGGTGTGGGACGCGCGGTCGTTTCTGCTGTTGCCGCGCGTTCCTCCGAGATCGTACGATTGCGGAAATTGCGAATGCAACGAAGCCTCCGAACGATTTCTTAAGCTGAATCTCTTTCTCCGAATATTGGCGCCCGAGCATAGGAGAATGCGGGGATCGTCGTCGTTACGATTCGATCTGCCTTCCGCGTCAGGCCCCGACGCAGCGCGATGCGTTGCGTCGCGTCACGTTGCGTTGCGTTGGACCAATCCTTATTAAACGCCAATGACACGAACGACCATCTTATTTCACCTTTCCCGTAGTTTCTTTTTCCACACTCATCCGCTTATCCTCTCCCGATGGACTTTGCCTTTCCGACGACTGGCACTGTCGCGCTCGTGCGCGCGCGCGCGCACTCCTGCTACCACCACCATCGAGAAATGCAGCAGCTGCCGCCTTCTTACCCTCTGGCGTTGCATCTCTCATTCCATTCCCCGCCACGCCTCCCGCCGCACTTCGTCAAGTTTTCAACATTTGCCTTTCTTCAAAGTTCCCCACTCGATTCCGTTCTACCCCAGCCTCGTCGCGTTTACACGCACAGGCGAGCACGTTACCCATCGCTATCTGTCCGAACTGATTCGCCTTACTCGCGAGGATCACCGTTGCATTCCGCTTTGGCCCAGTTCCTCGATCGCTCGCGCAAGCAAGTCGATTGCTCCACTCGGTTGGCTCGGCTCATGATTGATTTGCAAATTAATTGACCAGTCGCGAGCTCTCGCTCGGTTTTTTCGCCGAGCAGAACGCGCGCGTTAATTAATACCGCGCATTCTTCCGCCTCGCTTGTTGTGTGGACCGATGCCGTTATAAGCGAAGCGAAGCGCACGCGCGCGCGCGCGCTAGCGCACGGTACGATACTCGGAGGATCACCCGAGGTGATCTTGATGCAAATAACTCGTTGCACCGGCTAAGACGAATCGGCCTGTCCTAATAAGGCTAGCATTAATTAGCGGCCCCCGATATACGTCATTTTCTTTTTCAGAGAGAGCGACCTATCGGATATTTCTATTTATCGGGGAAAATTATCCATCGCGCTCTGTGCGACCGACCACGATGAATTCCCCGGGCGATTTTGTTCGTGTCAGATTCCTCTCGGATCTTTCTTCGTCTTTCTTCGGATCTCTCTCTCTCTCTCTCTCTCTCGCTCTCGCAACCTCGAACCTTCCACCTCGAGCACGAGGGGCTGAACTTGTTTTTTCACTTTTGGGAGAATGCTTTTTATTTCGGACCTCCGCCTCTTTTTCGAACATCCTCAACAGATTACAAGGCCTTAATTATACGCGTCCCGGAGTGTCGAATTTCGCATCATCCGAAGATTCCAGCAGGGCTGCGCGTCCGCCGCGTGGACGTTCTTGGAAATTTTTGCAGGCCCAGTTTACTTTGGCACGAACTCGCGAAAATATAACCGCAGCAAGGAATAACGATGCTGTTGCCGCTTCGCCATGATGTGTCGCGACGCTATGAAAGGATTTCTTAGTTTTCTCCGCGTTGCAAATATTACTCAAAGTTCTAGCTGTGGAATTTCAATGTACCTCTTTTAACTTAATGACTTTCTCTCTCTCTCTCTCTCTCTCTCTCTCTCTCTCTCTCTCCCTCTATCTCTGGTTTTGCTAATATTTGATTTCCCGAAAAACTCATGGAAAACTTTCGACGATGCTCTCTTGAGACGCGATGCAAAGTTTTATGAGCGATGCTTCGATTAATACCTTGATAAACGCATTAAACGCTTCGTCGAAATATTTTGTTTGCTGCAAATTGCCACAGGGAGATTTCATGTTAAATACGTGGCAGCTGTTGCCGCTGAGTTTCGCGAATTAGTTGGTACTTTGAAAATAGAATGATTGAGAGAACGAGAGAGGAAGGAAGAAAGAAAGGAAGGAAGGAAGGAAGGATAGGTGGATTATGTGGAACAGGAAACTTCGCAGTTATGGCATTCCGCATTATACGGAGGATATATTTCAGAATAGCTGCATTTTCTTAAAAGAGTACATTTCCGATGTGAAGCCGAGTGAAAAATTTCTTCTTAAGCAAAAGAAGGGAAGCAGCATTCTTCTCGAGATACAAAAATTATTGATAAAATTACAACGTCTCTTCTTCTTCATCCCTCACTATTCTACAAAAAATAAATGATTGACAGAAAAGCTTACCACAAAAGAAAAGGAAAGAAATAGAGAGAGAGAGAGAGAGAGAGAGAGGAAGGGGGAGAAAACAATCCGAATTTATTACTTTCAACGATTTAAGATTATTCTCATTCCAATTCTGCGAGCTGCTCTCGCGTAATGGATAATAATACCATTTGCGGTAGCTAAATGTAAAAGGATCCTGATAGCTGCCTTATTAAATTCTATGTAAACTCTAGAAATAAAAAGTCGAGCAGTGAGCGTTTTACCGTCATAAGAAAGAGGAAGCGCCAGCAGAAACCGTAATCTCGTTATTTTAGTAAGGGTAGCGCGCAGAGCCAGCGTAACGGAAGTTGACGTCGAATGTGATTTTCACCGGAAACTTCTTTGCACAATATCCAGATGCATTCTCCCGATAGCGTTGGCATAATAAGAGTTGGGAGGGGGTGGGCTCGAAGTCAACCGCGAACACAAGCGGTTCGTCTGGAGAAGGGAAGGAGAGGGGTATAGCTGCGCGTTATTTTCGGGGTCGACTTATTCGTTCCTTCCACCTCGTACACTATCCCAACCGCGGAGTATCTTCCGGTAATGCGGTCTTGGTCGATGTGGCGCGTTTCCCACCCTCCGGAACTCTTCGCGATCTTACAAATGCGACTCCCTCAAGGCAGATGCATACAGGAACGAATGGCAAATGAGCTCCACTTATATTCAAAGGTTTCTCGTACTTTTGGGCCCGCTGATAGTTACGATAACGCGGCCTATTCGAAATTCAACGTCTGCCGTCACCGCCGCCAGCCTCCTCTCCTCCTCCAGGGGGTAAAAAACTCCTAGGCGGATTATCGAGATGATTTAACAGGGATTTGGCGCGCATCCGCCCCGTTTACCAAGGTGGAGGAACAAGTAGTCGAGGGAAAATTCAATGGTAGAATAGATTAGTTTCCTCTTTCAGTGTGGAAGCCCCCCGTCCATCCCTGTCCACCCTCGTCCGCCCCCCGCTACTAGTGGTAGTCCGCGCGCTTTTGCAAGCCGCGATCTCCGTTTTCGAGTACGTTTCCTCACGCGGAGAGGCAATTTGAAAACTCCGTTCCCTCCGGGTAACTCTGGACGCGATGCGGTGAACGAGAGAGGGCCACTTGTATTCAAATGTTTCACGAACCCTCGGCGCTTCAGCCTCGGTACACTCGCGCGCGCAAATAACCGCCTCGCGTGTGTTCGTGCGCTCGGCGCACAATTCCTGGTCGCTCGTTCGCTTCCAAGGATCCCTCTCTCTCCCCTCTATACCATGCACTCCCGAAGAGTTGTTCCAGAAATAGACAGCCCCTGGCTCGCTGATTTAATTAACTCGCTCTACGCAATAACTGTATTTTTACTCCATTATCTAATCGCTCGATATTTCCTTACCCCCTACCCCCTCGTCTAATCCCGCCACCACGAGGGGTTGTTTTCCCCTCGAAAGAGTATCTCGGAAACTCTCAATATTTTTTACGAATACTAATAACTCCGGAATCTTCCTTGAACGCTGAACTCTCCTCCTCCCCCCTTTTGCCATGACTACTCGCCTCTGCGTAAGTGCGTTGGCGCGCGTGAATTTCCGACTGAGAGCGCGGGGACGCAAGTTTTATGATTATGTAGCCCCGGGTACGGGGGTCCTGGCTGAATGTAATTAAACCGGGAAATATTTAGAGCGACGGCAGAAATGCCACTAGAAATGCGACTAGCAGTCATACGCGCGCGTACCTGGATCTGCGCGAGTTATGCGTTTCCGGCCTGGTGGAGACTCGCCAAGTAATTCAGTGGCCCGGCACACCGCGGGCTCGTCCTGCTAAATTAGCCAGCCGAAGACTACGAATAAATATCCCGAAATTATCACCGTCGGACTCTCGCGTTTCCGTCACTCGCTAAAAAACCTGTTGCGCCAGTCTAGCGCAAACCTCGACTAAAGATTAATAGAATATTTTAGCGGAATACATTTAGTGCTAATAGCAATTAGCTTGCCATCCGGATAATTAGGAGGAACAATGCATTCCCGGGATACGCCATCGGAGCCTGAAATGGCAAAACTAGTTTAAAGACACCGCCGAATGCAGGGATTTCCTTTCCTTTTCCTCTTAATATGCAAAACGAAGCACAAAATGAGATGGAAAACCAATGAAATATTAAAGCGTAACCAGTTTTAGTTGGCCGCCCGCACCCAGAATATACTCCTGGGAAGAGAGGGGAATATGGAATGGGATGGATTTATTTAAACGCGGTATTAATATTTCCTAGAAAACTGAAAAGTGTTATGAGAGCTTCAACTATTTATTCCAACGACTAAACTTTTCCACGTATAAAAAATATGTCGGGGGTTGAAGATGGTGAATTATTCACTGTCTCGACAGAGAGGTAGGGAGGGAGGGAGGAAGGGGACGGAGGGATTACGCGGATGGGAGAGAGACAGAGAGTCGAGATACGACTCGGTTGTAACTCGATTGAATTTTCAATAAAATAATCATCATTGGCCGGTGGGATGAAATATCGGGAGAGAAAAAAGGTCGAGGGCTTAAGGAGAGCGATGGGTATCTCTCGTTGGTTGCGCCATCGTAGGAATAAGGGTTGGACGTTGTCTGCTCTAGCACAGGTTGAAAGTGCTCTCGCTCGCTGTCGGGGTCTAATAGAATATCGAAGATGGGAAAATTCAGATACGCCGTCGTACCATTCACGGTTGTTCACGAATATGTAAATCCGCGGTTATCCCCCATACGCCTTGGGATCCCTACGGTTATTTTCGATGGCGCACTTCCGGATTTCATTCACGGAACGCTAGATAAACGTGCGACAGATTGCACCGGCAGACTCTTCCTCCTCTATTTTCATTTACTCTCGTTTCTCCGCTATTTATATAACCGCGTTTTATGGCTATTATCGAGGCTAGATACGTTTAGACCGATCCTTCGGATACACGGAAGCCAGATATTCTGATAGAATATCGTTTGCTTGGCAACGCGTTAACCAAGTTTGGCCAGTAGCTATATTTTGATAAATGATATTTTGATGAATGACTCTATTTTAGCCCAGTTCGGCTTGCGTAGCTTAACTACGGGTTATTGAGTTCTCTATGATTGAATCGTGTGGGTAGCTCAAGAGCAACTTCGAGCAGTGTCTATGACGCGGAAATCACACATGCGAGCGCGCGCGCGCGCGTGAAATATTTAAATCTATTATAAACGGAACTTTAAAGGACCCACGCACCAATTGCATAATAATGTGCATTAGCTGGTATTTCGGTGACGGGACTTTTTTCAAGATAGCGCAACCCCCGCCGCGTTTTAGGAGGGAGAGAACTTGTTTGCTTGTGCACTTTAGAGTAATGGCCAGAGTAACGAGAGTAATTATTTAAATGATGATCGCTCTGTATCTCGACACCTTTTGTGGTACAGCATATCCATTAAAATATATCGTCGGAAGACAGAGAGAGAGAGACGAAGAGGGGAAAAAGAGGGGGTGGTGGTAGTAGCAGGTAGACAGTCATCACAGTGAGGTATTATCGCACAAGTATCCCACCTGTTTCGCCGTCCACGTGGGGAAACCGATGATATACGGATATTGTTGGCTATAAGCGCGCTCGTTCGAAAGCTCGGAAGTTCAAAACGGAGTTAAGGTCAAACGAGAGAGCTGGTTGGATTCTGCGCCAGGGTGATCCTCGAATAAATTTCGTTCTCGTTGGATTTCTCCACGAGTGGCGGCGGCGGCGGCGGCGGCGGCGATGGCGGCAGACAAACTCTCGCGGACGTAATCTGCGTTTGCTATCTCATCCACCGTTTTTCCCCTTCTCGTTCCCTCCCCTTCGTGAAATTCACCCTCTCTCGTCCTCTCATTTCTCCACATCTGGAGGGATCGCGAGTGGTGCGACGCACACGTGAATCCGATAGGAGTCTCTTTGTACGCGAACAAATATATTAAGGATTAAAATACACCCCCCGGGTAAATCCTGCTACCATACGCAAATATTTCGGCGTTTTTCTTCGTCCCTTCACTTTCGCCGCGTCCCCTCCCCTCTCTACCTCAGTCATCAAATTCATTAGAAGCCGTGCGCTAAATCATGTGTCGCGCGGATTTCATTGTCCCTCGCAGCAAGCAAAAGAGGCAAAAACGGCGAACGGTGAAAAGCCATTTAATCTTAATACGAATGAAAGTTTCAGGGTAATGAATAAAAATTTTGTAACGCGGGAACAAAACTGTTGGTTGGCCGTGGTGGTCCCTTTTCCATGGGAAATTCAATACTTATTTCTTTATCAACGTGGGCAGCGGTCCGTCGGTGGCTTTTTTGCGCCCGTGTCCTTTATGACAGCGCGATATTTAATTACGCGCACTACAAAGCCAAGGTAAACACTAATGCGCGCGTGCATCTCTGTAAACAGAATTTATTTTGACAGAGCGATGCATAAAGCGCGACAAAGCAATTCGGGGGGCTGACGAGTGTGCTACCGTTGTAAATCAGGAGAAAGTACGAGTAGTCGCAAGTACGTGAATATTAGAGACACGTTGCTGCCCGGTGCGAACGGAACTTCCGGCCAGAGTTATCGAACAACGCGCCAGGGCATAGGTTATCCCTGAATAAATTTCTCCGACGAGCGTTCGCTGCAAACTCTCGCGGAGACATAATCCTGCGTTTCGCTTCACACCCACGCAACTTCCCCTCTTTCGGCGAGTCGCTCTCCCTCCGGAGGGTCCCTGGAATTGACGCACACCGACACACTCGTGCGAATCGAAAGAATGGAGTGGAGAGCCACGGGAGGAATATCGCGGGGTCCTCGATATAGCGACTCGCTCATATTCACGCACATCCGTAATGTTCTTTGGTTTCTCGCTGCTGCTGCTGCTGCTGCTGCTGATGTCCCTGCGGGTGGAGGCCGCGATGCTCTAGAGAGGGTGCATTTACATAGACACTGAATAGCAATGGAGGGGGAAGGTTTGGAGAAAGCCAGAATGGACAGTGGTGGAGGGAGAGATAGCAAAGTGCAGTACACGCTACAAGAGAGAGAGACAGAGAGTGAAGAGAGCGGAATAACGTAATAGGGGGTAGTCCAAGGGACAAACGGTTGGGTAGGAGGAGAACCAGAGACTCGCGACTTTCCACGAGACAAACAGAGATGAAACTCGCAAACCGGAGGGTGCGCCTCCCGTTGCTTATGAATATCGTATCAACCTAATCCTCCCAGATTGTGGATAAGTCAGCCATGCAGTGGCGGGGAATAACCTGGAGACTGCTTCATTCCACCGAAGGTTTTAAGGTCTCCGAGTATGGAGAGGGGAGGAGGACGAAAACTGGGCAGTCGAGTAAAATGTACATGTTTGTGGAAAGAACGAGAATCCACTGTTTTCTCACGTATTTACTTCCTCTCGCTAAAACTTGCAATGATCTCGAGCAATCACTCGCAATATTATCCGACTCGATCCTCGGATAACTTTGCTTTCTACGTCACGTGATTCGTGGAAAAGCACAAACAGCTTCCTTTGGTGATATTGCTCGGCGAAGCTATTTCAGTGAGAAGAAGCTGCCGATGCTTTCAGGAAATTCAGTCATCGATGGTTCGTTACTTCATTTGACGATGTTATTTTGGTCGTGTAGTGCAGCAGGACATTATCGTGGGAGTTGGCGGGATTGGTCGAGTTACTTCGACGATAATTGTCAGATTGCTTGTAATTGCGAGCTCTCGAGACGAGTAGAGTGGAGTAGAGTAGAGTAGAGTAGAGTAAAGAGGAGAGGAGAGGAGAGGAGTATCGTTGGAGAGTGCTAAAGCGGCTGAAAGAGAGAAGGATGGAAAGGGAAGTAGATGTAGATGGAGAGAGAGAGAGAGAGAGAGAGAGAGAAGGGTATAAAGGAGGAGAATACGGAGGAAGCGGTGAGTGGGGTGAATCGTTATTGGCCGTTGCTAGCCTGGGTACAATACCTCGTAGAAAGCGAGTATTTCACGAGATAATAGCTGCATCTTCTTTTTCCCTACTGGAAAAGGACTCTTGGCTCTTTTCTTTCGATCGGTACCAGCAGCCGAGATCAAAGTCGCTTTCAATCGGACGTGCCTGGATCCAAGCATAGCTCCGATCCATTATGAGCAAGTTATCTTTAATTCTGAACCGTCGTTCTCCATTGTTTCTCGGATATAACTTATAAAGCTGTCTAGACGATTCTACTCTACATAAAATAATACCAATTACAACTTGGATCGAATGCATAAATTTGTAGTTAATGGCCTCTCCTAGTCCTGAATATTCATAATCCATTCGCTTCGCTATTTTTATTGATCAAGTGACTATTTTCAGTTTCTGATAATAATCACTCGATACAACTTGGAGACGTATCTGGTGGATACTCTCTCAACAGCCTCTTCTCAATAGTTTGCGCGTCTGTCCGTACCAGAGAGAGAGAGAGAAAGAGAGAGAAAGAGAGAGAGAGAGAGAGAGAGAGAGAGAGGAACAATCACTTTCCCAGAAAGAATTGCTGGAAACTGTGATACCATCGAGCACCGAGCAACCACTTTCAAGACTGAAGTTTATCGCGATATTATGTGGCTTTGAACGGGTATATTGACTGAGCTTAGAGATTTGCATGTATCATATAACGCTGCCCCCATGTACCTGTGTCACACGTATACGATGGGTCTTTTACGCGTGGTCCGGTCATGGACTGTGTGTGGTACATACGAATACAAAACGCGCATACACCGACAGTCTATGTGTAAGGTCAGGAGCAATGTACGCGGAAGATACATTATATAGGTAGGGGTGGAGCACGCGTACACCCTCCCCCCACCGGTAAATAAATACATACCTGAAGGCAATTGCATACACGTGCAAGCGCCGCCAAGTTGGTGTGCGTGTGGTGGAGGATACATTATATACGTAGAGAGTCCTACTGCAAGAGTCCAGGGACTCGAATAGGTGAGGATCGAGGGAAAGTGCGACGGAGTGTAAAGCCCAGGAGCTTCCAGGGGTGTCCGAGGATTAATAAACCAGTGGCGCTCAACCAGCCCTTTCCTCCATCGACCTTCGTCCTCCAAAATACCAACGGCGTCCTTGTTAAACCGAGCGATCTGCTCGCTCTCGAAATTGCAACTTCCCCGATTGGGACTTATTGCAAGTCCCCCCGCTGCACTCGTATCGTTATTGCTCTTTTCTCCCTCGTCATTTTCAACCCCCGCCTGCAGAAGCCCGTAACAAAGTATCGACGGTCGTTCATCCTGATTTAAAAATTCCATAATGCTCGGTGGTCGCTCGGACGGAAGTAACTTTATTTCGTGAATTAAGCTGCGCTGTGCCGCGTTGCACCCCTAATAAGCCCGGTGCGAAATCGACGCGGAGAACCCCGCGTGTTTCGAAAGAATGATTACCGTAATAATCACACGATTAAAATTTTATGGGCGTTCGTAACAAGTTGACGGGCGGCCGGACGAGGAAGAGGGTGGTGCTGGCGTGTGCTCGGACCGGGAGTAGTGCGTTTGGGACCGAGACGGCTGGGGCATTGTTGTCTAAATTCAGGGTGATTTATGGTCGATTCGAGGCAACTTTTCTCCCATCGCGTCATTTTACCTGGTGCGTTGATCCGAAGCTGCAGGTTTACGGTGCGCAGAAAGCATTTCTCGAACTGGAAAGTTTATAGGTTTGGCTAGACTTTGGTCGGACTGCAGCCGAGCCAACATTATCCTCGGCGACGCTATAGTAATTAACCGCGACAGCCAACAAAGCGGCATTTAACGGCATTTAGCTGTATTCGGAGCTGCCTGCGTACCGATAAGGTCGGTAACAATGCTCCAAATCCGGCATTGTTCTTCCCGGTACCAGCCAGTCGGCTTAATTACGACAAAAATCTCTTGACGATTGTCTAAGGGAAGCCAGTCGACTACTCACGCCGAAGGGATTACCTTCCACTCTCACATCCGTAAGATCATCGGCCAGCCAGTCCCACTTACCCCCGGAGCTTATTCCAATCGACCATTCCGCACTAATTTCATTAGCCCTCGCTCTCGTATAGATAATCCCCGTTTCTTTCTTGTTTTTAAATAAAGACCCTCGTTCATAATCGAGAACTTTTGTTAGGTTAACAATGGAGAGAGAGGGGGGGGGAGCGGGAGAGAATTTGTAGTAGAAAGTATAGTCGTATCTTGATTTACGCAAACACGAGGAGATAGTCGGTGGTACCCTCGCTTGCTTCATGGATTTCTTCTCACGTAAATCCGCTTATTTCTCAATGAATCCCTAATTAAGTGTTTTCGCATTGCCTTATAACAGTGGAGTAGAGTCCCGAGTACATCGAGTCCCGACGAGCTGGAAGAAGGAAACTTTCCTAATGGTCGCTTTCTGAAGCTACGAAGGATATTTCTCGAAAACGAATGCGGTCGTTTGGAAGTGCGCGTATACCTGAAAGTTTTCCTTTCCTCGAGAGCAATCGGCCGGAGACAGGTCGGTATCTCGAAGAAGATCGGAAGCTAAAGTGGGATAAATAAAGAGGGAGCGCTTCGAGACGACGAGGTTCGTGTAAACAGCCAATTAACGTGAAAAAAGGCAGGAAAGCAGAAAAACGCAACGTTTAATTCTTGCCCCGTCCCCCGTCCCCCGTTTACACTGGCCCCGACGGAGGGGCCCATTTCGTGCAGCGAATATCTGCCAGGATCTCGTAGCCAGGAAGGTCTCGAGCAGATAAGTGAATTCGCGGCCAACCTGATAAACCTGCGAGTCCGATAAAAGGCAGTTTACGGAAAAAGGGGGGGAGGAGGAGGAGGAGGAGAGAGGCGCGACCGTAAGGAAAGGGTTGGTAGCGCGCGGCGCCTTTTTATCGCAGCACGATATTTCTCGCTAGATTATTCTGCTCGGCGTCCTGGCGATTTTCACGCTGATTCCGGATGACGAACGCTTCGAGGCTCTCTCGGGCGATTAAAGTACAGCGAACTGGGGCTACTTCCTTGGATTCGTTGCCCGCACCGCCGAGTAATTCTTCAAATCCTCGGTACCCCGAAAGGATCCAAGAAAATTCTTAATCGGTTAATCTTCCTAAATTAAAAGTTTATCGACTGCTCTCCCGCGCGCGCGGGAATATCCGTGAGAAAGTTTGCAGGTGGAGCTTTCATTAAGGGGAGCCAGGATAGTTAACTGCAGCTTGACCATTACTGCAAGAAATTGTACGTGCGTACAAACGATCGGACGGAAACGGATAGATCAGTGGGTGGGTAGTAAAAGTTACGGGTAGAATGACCGGAGGAGAGATGGGGAGAGACGAAGCGGAGTTGGAGTCCGAGTCCGAGTCCCCGTGACCGTGGGATGCGACGGTTCTCTAAGGGAGACAAATCGGCTCCATTACGACCCCTGCTACCTGAATGCTGGATGCACGCACAGATGACACGAGCCCGGAAACCGCGTTTACATTTCTTCCTGTACTTTCTCCGCGCTCCTAAATTAATGCCCGACTTCTCCTGGACTAGGGTCCCGAACACTTTTCCACTCTCTTCTCTCGGTCTTCCCGGGAATTTAATCATTTCAATAAATTCCCTATTTAATTTGAATCCATCGAAACCCCTGGGGCCGTAAAAGTCCTCGTGCTCCCCCAGCGCGAACACGCGTGAGTGAACGCATCAGGCATCCTTCCATCTCTCGAGGCCGCAAAAAAGAAAGAAAGGAAAAACAAGAATTTGCATCCCTGGTGTATCCTCTCGTGAGGATAGTATTTTTGATAAAATCTTTCAGAACAGTCAAAAATTGATTGTAATTGACATTTTTGAGCGTGTTCTCAAAAATTGAGAGAGCTCTTCTGTTCCCAGACGCGCGAGCAACTGTGCAAAGTTAACATTTCCGTTAAACATAAATAGGAGGCATCGAGGTTGTGCTTCGACTAATCTCGAAATCCTAGATTTGCACTTTAATAAAGAAATCTCAGTCTATTTATCTATTTATTCAGTTCTCCCAGGGTTCTGCTGGTTATACCCTGATCCCTAGACTGAATCCATTCTCTGTGAGCTTGTCGGCTCTCCTCCTCGTTTCCAGACTACGTTCCCTGCTCTCCGGAGAATCATCGTTCACGACCCTCCTCCTCTTGGTCCTCCTTCTCGTCGGTCCCTTCTCCCCCCCCCCCCGGTGAGGGCTCGCCTAGGTACGAGAGAGAACCTTTATGACTTACGAGGGAACTAGGGGAGCCCAGGCAGTTACCCGGTTTCCAGCGCGCTCAAGTGCCACGAATGGTGAGCAAGAATGCATAGGTATACAGAAACAGTGGAGGGAAGCGACCGAAGTGGGATTATACTCGTGAAAACTTGGTTAGCCTAATTCATCCAAGAGCTTAATTTCGAATAATTAATGCTCGCCTTGGATTGGAGATGCTTCCCCACAAAGTATTCGCATTATCGATCGATCAGTTGTATTATTAATTCAGCGAAGGAAAGCAATAACGTCGCAGAGCCCCGGAAGGAGAGGGAAGGGAAGGGAAGGGAAGGGAAAAGGACTCTCTCCAAATGCGAAATAAAATACAGCCACACATAAACTGCCAAGGAGAAAATTATGGGATACCATTGCTGTCCGATTTCAACTTCATTTCTGAAATTATATACACATAAAATTCTAAAAGAGTCATGATCGTATAATAACGTTGATGCGTCGGATCGTACCATTTCTCGACATTACTTTTGCGTTTTAAAAGAAAAAAAGGAGAGAGAGAGAGAGCGCGAGGGAAAAACTGGATCAAATGGTTATTCAAGAATCTGATTAAATACCGTGGTCAGGGAAGGGAGGGCGAACTACAAAAGAACTTTATAGTCGGCGTATCTCTTTCTGAATCAATATACAAGTTTGGTCGTCTAAAATTCTATTAGTACCAATATTGATCTTGTCTCGTTGGAACAATATTTAGTCAGGACAAGAAAGAAATTCGCCCTATTGGCTATTCTAGCCGTGGGGTTAATTCGGAGTAAATACCCTACACCCTAGATTGGTCGTGGAATCTTTGTTATCGATCGACTCGTGTAATTCGGAATGGCCTGAACCATTCGAAAAGTTTGGTGGCAAGCAGGCAAGCTCGTGAAGTCGGTGAAGAAAAGGAAGAAGGGGAACCACCACCACCACCACCGCACAGTACTGACTGTGCCATGGAAAGTCGTGGACGTCATAGACCGAGGGTAGATAGGCGGACGATATCGTCGTCCTGCCGTGTCTGCCGATAGAGGGCTCAGCACCGACCGGCGGATTAAAAGCTACAAGCCCCTTCCAGGGTTGCCCTGGCACAACCAGCACTATGCGGACCCGCTAATCGATACACGCACAAAGAGCGAGACAGGATGAGTACGGAGGGAGAGAGACGGACTGCTTTAGGGGGTGAAGTAGGTCCGAGGGAGTGCAAGGTAGTAGAAAGTGAACGCGAGGGGATTGGGGAGAAACGTCAATAGTGGACAGAGTTGGAATTATATGGTCGTTTATGGCGGAATCTGAAATCCAAGAGAGAGGGCGAGATGCATAAAGTTGGAGAGTAACACTGCGGAGGAGAGGGAGGAAGCCCCGGGTACCGGAAGAACTGTACACGTACAGCGTCGAGGGATGATGCGAGTTCAGGGCAGTGTTGGGTGTTATCTTACCGTGACTCTATTCAAGGGAAACTTGCGTCTGGGGGATACACATCGACGCGTGTAACGGCTAATTGCAGAATTTTCTTGGAAATCTTTACGAGCACCGACGTACGTGTGGTGGCTGGTCCCTTGTCCGACAGCAAATAGCAGCGGCGAACCAACCACCCCACACTTTTGGATACACGGGAAATTCTATAAGGGCTGCAAACGAGATATTGCGTTTCAATGATCGAGACAGAAGCGGGAGGAGCGTTGGCTCCTAACGAGAACGGCCAGTCAGTATCTCGTTTATTCGTTACCGCAACAACGCCCCCCCCCCCTTTCTCTCTCTCTCTCGAAAACTCAAGTTTAAACATTTCCCAGGAACTTTTCCACGAGGAAAGAAAGCTCTCTCGCGATCACGAGTCTGTCCAGTGAAAAATCCATGAATTATTCAGACGCGTTACTACCACCGCGCCCCTTTCTCCTCCTCCTCCTCTCCCGTGTCCCATCGCTGTAACAGATCGAGATCGAAAGTTTTTCAGATTTCTCGCTGGTCGCGCGACGACGACGACGACGACGACGACGACTCTCCCCGCCAGCTATGGCTGCGAACGCGTAATATGATTAAAGCCCTCTCTCAGCTTTGGTGACTGCGGCAAAAACGTTTCCTATGATTCGATGTGCTGACAATTCTTCCGACTCAGCAGTTCGTTTTTCATGGGGTTGGAAGGAGAGAGGGAGGCGGCAAGATAGATAAAGAGAGAAGGACAAGGAGAGTCCGGGGAATTCTATTCATCCGTTCGCGTGCGACCACCAGAGCGCAGACACGTGCTCGATCATAGACAGACTTTCGTTGGGATCGAACAAAGCTCGACGACAGCCGCGCGCGGACTCGTTCGTTTCACTTAGGCCGGTTGGCCATCGATAACATCTGTTTCGCGTACGATGATTTACGCGAAGCGCGCGTAGTCTGCAAGGGTGAGTGTATCTCCACTATTTTCGACGACGACGGCGACGACGACGACGACGACGACGACGACGACGACGACGACGATGATGACGATGGCGACGACTCTGCCGCTGCCGCGACGAAACTCGGATAAATCATCCGGGACGTCCCTCTCGCTTTGACCAATCGCGAGATAAGAAGAGTGGCCTATTTGTCCCCTCGTGCGGATTCGCGCCGCTGCGCTACTTTTTTCGCGACGCTTCCTCTTCTTGGAGGACGACGGAATATTTGCCAGTCCGTTGAACCGACGCTATGGAAAACTGGCGCGATATGAATTGTGCATGGGCCGCCACATCGCCGCCATCGCCGTCGGGCCGAATCCAGATGAAGGAGCTGGAATATTTGATGGGATGTTTCATCGATGAAAACACATATTCAAATACGTCCCCCTCCCCCTCACCCTCTCGGGCTCTCTGAGAACATTGATAAATATAGATCCGCGCAACGCGAACAAAGCTCCTGCAGGACGAGTTTTTCCCTAGCGAAGCTGACGGGCCGCGAAATTTCGATAGGAGCACCCGCTAACGTTCTGATTACGTGCGAACGGTGTCGCAACTAAGGCGTGACGGCGTCGTCGTCCCGTTGGCCGTAGCGCGACGGCAATAAGCGTAATTTGCCTGACAGAAATATCTTAAGCAGAGACGCGCGAGCAAGGGTAAGATGCTCGCGGGAAACACGAGTATTATATGCTGAAACGTTCAAGGGACACGGCGAAATATTCGTCGGCGCGTTGAAAACGTCTTCCTCGTCACGTCGAGGAGGGAAGGGGAGGAGGGTGCGAGCGGCATCTTTACAGGCGCGCACGTGCAACGTGCGTGGAGACGAGAGCCCGAAGGAGGGAAGGGAGGGAGGAGAAAGAGGGATAGCAACGACGAAACTGAGAGCAGAGCAGAGCGTTTACTTGACTTGGACGAAGCTAATGAGACAGTCGGGACTCGTCGACTTCGCGGTCAGGTGCTTGATCTCGCGATACTAGTCGGCCCGCAGTCCCGGTCTCGTTTTTCAAAGTTACTCGCATCTTCCAGAGCCCGACCCACCTCTTCCTTCCTTCTTTCCTTCCTTCCTTCCTTCCTTCCTTCCTCTCTCCTACCCCGCACACTCTTGACCCTTTGCCAACTTTCGAAGGTTTCGCGCTCGTGAACCGACAGAAAGGAAAGATCGAGCTCTGGACCTTGAGAATCGCGCAGGAGGCGGGAGGAGGGGTAACGGCGACGATTATTCATAGTTTCCTGGGGAGAGACGGGACGGGAAGCTGGAGCAAAGTCTCCTAGAACGGCAGGGACAAGTCGACCCATTGTAGTGTGGCCACCATCAAGTTCGCCACACGATAGCTTAGTTACGTGGAGCTTTCGCCTCGATGAAAGCTTTTTACCGCACGCCGATTGAGTTAGTTCGCGCGGCTTTGTCAATCAGCCGCTGATTGGATTAATCTTACCGTCTGCGCCCGGATTCCGGGGACGATAGGGACGTTGGGAACGATGGGGCGGGTAAGGGGGCCGACGACAGTGGGAAGGAGGAAGCCGGCCGGCGACACCGACGGCCGCGTAAAACTTGATCGCGACGCTGCTGCCGCCGCGTGTACGTCATATTTTACGCGTCTGCCTTCCGTCAAGAAGTCGTTCTCGACTTAATTAAACTCACTATAATTAGCGCGCGCGCCATGCACACCCAACCTCTGCGATACCACTGTACTTTCATTCATAATTATAATTTTGGCCAGCATCCTTTTATTATTCCTCGCTACGTTCTAGCCAGCTAGAAATACGATTCGCGGTACGTGTACCGAGAGAAAAACCTCCGCTATTTTAGTCGTACAACACGTACAAGAGTTATAACGCTCCGCCAGTTTGTTTCCCCGGGACAGACTTCTTCCCGTTTAACGTAGCTTTTTAATAATTAACTGCTACCAGGAGGTAGGAACGAGGGGTGTGCTGCCCGTTTCGTGATAATTAGGGGCGTAGCCAGCTGGATTATCCAGGCCTCGAAACACACTGTGTATAGAGGTGGTGGTGGTAGTGGTGGTGGTGGTTTCCACCTATTTCGGATGAGGCGCGAGAGAAGAGGGGGCGGCGACAAACAATTTCCCGTACGAACGATTATCAGACATCAGGCCGATAGCCACGATACTTTGCCTTGACTGATCATCGGCTTGGCTTACAAGTTGCTAACAGGGGCCAAACTCGTAGATCTCGGATAAGACGATAATAACGCTAAAGCGATCGACGAAAGAAGCACTATAAATTATTATTCCTACTCGTTGTAATTCGATGGCATCGTAGTACTAACGTTTCGCGCAGTTTCTCTCCCAGCTGTCAGCCTGCTGTACCTAGAGCTCGGTATCGAAACTGCTTAGTCAGCTTGTACACGAGGTTCGAGCGAATGAATAAAAATTCCGGGGAATTCATGAATCGCAATTTCAGCCAGCCGGTTATCGCGGTTGCCACGATACCGGTTTCGAAGGTGGATCATGGCATAATGAGTTTACCGCATGCTGCCAATAATTGCGCTGAACTAACTAATATATTATTGTAACATATGCAACGCCCCGGCAAAGCCAAACATATCTTTAATCAATTTGCAATAACGTTACTACTCCTGGCGATAACGTTTAAACCTCCGGATTATTAGCGATACATTATCGATCTTAATTCGGACCAATAGCCAATTCTCATCCCCCGCCCCTGATAATTCCCACGCGCGTGCCAACTGAACGCGAAACGCAAATCGACGGCGTTCCCATCGGCGAATTCACTCGTAAATGAAGAAATTCGAGACATTAAGTACGCGATCGGTTTTTCCCGGCACGCACCACTCGAGAATCCACGGGGGGATTACTATTCGCGAGGATGGGCAGGAGGGAGCTGTCGAAATGTGAAATTTTTCCCGAGTACCTGGAAATATTGATTTTCAGTTCGGATCGAGAACAGATTGAGAGGAGGATAAAGAGAGAGAGAGAGAGAGAGATGGTCGAGGAAGAGAGTCGCCGCGGGTCGGGTCGGTCGAGTATGGGTTGGAATACGTAATGTGCCATTTTCTCCGGTTGGCTAAGGACCTCTTTAACCTTGCTCCGCGGCTCATACGTGACGCGTGTGCATCTAAGCACACCGCTTGGACTACCATTTCGACTCGCCTGCATACGCACATCCTTTTGACGTATGCGCTCCTCTCCGAGCAGGGTCAAAGTCTGCTGCCCATCGACCTCACGACGACCATGGTCGTCGCCATCCCCGCGTATATTGTTGCTTGGTAATAAGTGAACGCCCTTCTTCGCGTGCCTGCGCACACTTTTGCAGAAGAGTCCGACGAGAGAATCTCTTGGGCTACGCGTACACGCTACTCTACCCACCTCCACCTCCACCTCCTCCCCTTACCACGAGCAAACTTTTTTACGATTCTACTCTCCGACTCGTTCTGATACTTTCTCGAAATGACGCCTGTCATTCGCATTGCTCGCTTTCTAACTGCCACCAATAACCATTTATCGGCCCTAAAATTGTCCAATAAAAAGCCTCTCTATCTTACCTTATTTATAAGGGAATAACTTTATTTACGGTCCTCGTGATTTTTCATAATTTCCCCATAGCTTGTAAAAGTCGTCTCGGAGACGAGGAGTACGGCCCGTTTGCGCGATTACGACTAATCGCGAGGCCAAACTGTGCCAAAGAGAGTCACGCTCCAGAACATTGTACGGTAGCGCGGGTTTAAAGATGTCGAGAGGGGTTGCCGTCTCTCTGGTTCTCGATGATAAATTATTGGCTTTCCTCCGCTGCGTAAGACGCTCCTATCATTTTTCAACGGCACGTCCGATCATCGAGGGATTCTTCCCACTGTTCACAGTGACAGACGAAGAAAGGCGAAAAACAGCAGCATCCTCCTAACCATCTTCCATGGAGATTCACTTTCCATTCGCCTTCCCATTGTACCTTGAATGGCGTGGTCCGTCAAAACACGAGTTATCGATCCTTAACCTCCCCACGCATTAACCGAGCTCTATATCCAATATGAGAAATCCGTCCATCTTCTCGAAACGGCGATACTCGCTATCCCTCGCGAAACACTTTACGATATGAAAAACAGAGTTTGCGCATCGAATCAATGTCTTGTTGGGAGAGAAATTTTTTAATTTCCAAAGTGTATTGCTTTCGGAGCTGATAAAGTCCTTTCTTCGAAAGGATAAGAAAAATAAAAAGAAAAAGAACAGTGGAAGAAGAAAAACTGCTGGAATCTGTGAGGTTGCTAAAGCAACGACCGGACATGGACAAGAGTCGGCGCGGCAGGTGGATGTTTTTCAGGACGATTGGCACAGTGGGCTACTTTCACGAGAGATTCCGAAGCTAATCCGACAACACGAGCCAGTTCCCGAGGAGGAGGAATGAGAGAGGAGGAAAGAGAGAAGAGAAAAAAGAGCACTCTATGGGGACAGGGGGTGTCTCGCGCGGGGGACACACGCGAGTGGCCGTACGTGCCGGTGGAGGACGAAGTAGCCGCATCCGACGTGACAGGAGATAGCGTCTAACGTGTCCCGAATATCCTCAATGACTTGCTGCTTGCTCTTCTCGTCCCTTCGGAGTGCGCGACGTCTCTTCTTTATCGAGGCCTCCGCCGCCACCACCACCACCACCACCACCACCACCGTAGTCACCTAAGTAGGCGATCACTCTTCAAGCCTGGCAGCTTCGAGACGATCGAAAATGGCCGTTCGCTGTCCCTGCATCGATCGAGAACCCAGTCTCTTTTGTCACGTGACAAGAGAACGAGAGAATCTCACGCATGTCATACGAAATAGGCCCGTTCTCGTCGGAGAGCAAAGAATTTTTGTGTATTCCGCGACAGCCGGACAGCCAATCGACCAAGTTTTACCACAGGCAGCGAGAAATTTCGCTTGATTTCATTTCAATCTCTCTCTCCTCCCTCCCTCCCTTCCTTGAAATTAATCGCTCCGAGAAAACCGCTCCGTAATTCTTAATACGGGATATTTGGCCTTCGGTAAGAAGAAGGAGAAGGTGGAGGAGATCGAAAAAAGGCAAACTGCGGATTGCAGGGGATTATGTTTTCTCGTAAAACATCTACGTAGTTTCCAATAAGAGTCTGATGACGCAAGAAGTAGGTGCTTTGCAGGTAGCAAGGCTCGTAAAGCTTTTCATATGCCTCCCTAAGAATGTTATCGACCGCGGTAACCTCGTTCGACGCAGCTGACGAATGCACGCGTATCGTAAGCAGCTTCCATTTGTATTTCAATTTTATTGAAAAATTTCTTAGTCCGCTCGCGACAGCCTACGGAATAATCTGTCCAATTTACGGCAATTTCTCCTCCCCCTCTCACCCGCCTTTCCTCCCCCGGGATATTGGCTCAATCGCATAATTTGAGTTAGTCGTCGCGTGTGTCGGCGTTTCCTCTGATTTCAAGCTATAATTCAGAGGGAGGGGAGGAGGGGGTGACGGCTCGAGAAAAATGCGAAACGCGTGGGTGAGTGGAGTCTGGCCGTATGGTAGCGAGCAAGGTAGCAGGTAGAGGTAAATTCAGGCAGGCGGGAGAGGTAGGGGAATTTTCTCGTAAAGTTTTCCGCTGTTAGCAAATCGTCTCCGAGCTGTCCCGAAGCTGTTTGCAAGCGTCGGATCGTCGAAAAGCAACGCACGGCGCAGGGAACAAGAGCGATAAACGCGGCTTTATCGCATATTGACACCCGTAAATATGAGCCGCGCGTCGCGGCAGAGCTTTTTTTATGGACGCGGAATCGCCGGCGTCTCCTGCGCGTAACTCGGTCGTCGAGATTTCTGCGCGCAACAGACGTCCCCTCGTAAAACGGAGGTTTTCGCGCGAAACGACGTGGCGCCGACCGCGCTGATGTTACCGAAGGCGCCGTTTACGATCCGAGCACACGCGCGCGCACGCACGACAATATCCGATTTAATCGTCAGCCCGACAGCTGATCCTCTCGACGACTTGCCAAAAAGTCAGCCCCACCATCGCCGAGACACACTCCGGAGTTTTTGCGAGGAATCCCACAGGAGGGGAAAGAGATCCAGCGCGTTCGATGCTCGGCGAACGAGGAAAAATTAAAACGTATGTGCATTAAAAAGGAACGGCGGGCGATGATATATTGCGTGCGCATACGCGTCACGTAATAGCCAATATGTAGGGCACGGAACACGCGGAGGAGCGTATCACGGAAGCTCGTAACTTTTGGAAACACGTAGATCGGTATTGTCTCGAATAGGGTTACATCGGTGACAGGCCATTAATTCCGAACGGTAATCAAAGTTCCTGGCTGGGGCTACGCAGCGGCTCTTCTCCCCTTTCGGGGATCCATTTTCCCGAAAAACGGAGAGGAGAGGAGTCTTTTCGGAGCGGGGTGGTGGCAGGAGAACGGTGACCAGGGGTGGATTCTAATATTTTAATATCCTGCGTGTCGCGTTCTCCTGGCAGACGGCGATCCCTCCGGTATGCGTCCGTTGTCTTCGCGTTATCGCGCACGAACGGATTCTTATGGGACCTTCGGGTAACTCACGTAGCTCCGGAGTTTCACCTCTTCGAACACGTCGTAGACATTTTTCGCGACACTCCCCACCATCGAGCCGAGAGTCGCTTTATCTCG
The DNA here is from genome assembly GCA_037305995.1 of Sclerodermus sp. 'alternatusi'. Classification (NCBI taxonomy): domain Eukaryota; kingdom Metazoa; phylum Arthropoda; class Insecta; order Hymenoptera; family Bethylidae; genus Sclerodermus; species Sclerodermus sp. 'alternatusi'. The sequence continues at coordinate 3,273,914 of CM074552.1, read as the reverse complement.
CTCGTCGATCCGTTCGGCGGTTCCGGTGTTTCGCTTTTTTCACTATTTGCCTATCGAGGGGTAGAGCGCGCAAATTGCCTAACGAAGGATTAGCGAGGTGCGACAGCGGACGAAATCGGAGCGCGGTCTAATTGGACAATCGCAGTGTATAGTTTTCAAAGGCCGATCGCACGATAGGGTGGAACGTGTCAAAGCTGCGAGATGTGTAATTAGGCGAAGGGCTTGGGTACTCCGACGTTGAATCACAGGATCTGGCGAATAGACGCCGAGGATCGAAGGCTTTCGGAGAAGAAAACCCGATGGCGATGGCGATGGCGATGGCGATGGAGATGGAGATGGGGTGATAGAGGAGAGGGGAGAATTCAGGGGGAAGGCAAGAGGGAGAGGGAAAGTAATCGGAAGCAACCCTCCTCGGCGGGTGACACTGTAGAAACAAACGGTAGGAGCGAGGGCTAAAAGGGCTGCCAAGCCCCTTGCATTCCCGACGAACCTGTTATTTTAGGAATGGCGGCCGCTAATGGAAGCAACGCGCGACGTACCCGATGCGACGAGCTAGTAATTTTTTAAAGGGATTTGCGAGCCTCTCTCTTCTCTCGCCCGATCTTTGCTTCGACGTTTCGAAACATCTCTACTCTTTATTACATACACAAATCTTCGTGTCCGTCCGTCTATCCGCATGACTCTCTATGCGTGTGAATGACAGCGATATCAAAACTAGCATCGCACTATTAGCTCGCTCCCCCCGGTGATTCGATCGAATCCTTCGAGAGATCAAATGCGTTTTAAACTAATTCTCCTCTTTGCTCTATGTTTGTTTGTTTGTTTGTTTGTTTGCTCGCTCGCTCGCTCGCTCGCTTGTTTGTTTGTTTGTTGGGAGAGAGGAAAAAAAGGTAGACTTATCATCGGAATATAAAAATATCCGAGTTTTAACGAAATGCTACGGCTTCGCGTTGCGTTTGGCAGAATTGAATAATTTAGCGTGTCAGTGATAAAGGCGCGATAAAGGCCGGCCTTTAAAAACGATGAAACATGGGCAGAACACGTTCGTTTGTAGCAATTTTGAAAATTCCCGTTAAAGAAGCTGCGGCTTTTGCCGGATTGTCTGATTTACGTTAAACTCAATGCTGCTGCTGCTGGTGAACGCACAATGGCCTTTGTTACACAGTGAAAATAGTTGGCGAATGTCGCGGGGTTTTTCACTAATCTCATTCCCTCGAGAACGAAAAGCCTGCACGGATCTATCTACCGGGGAGAGAAGCGTATAGTTTAAATATAATTTATAGGAGCAACCGGACTGGGGTCGGATTAAGGCTCTAGTTGGAGCTAAAACGCCGCTGCCGCCGTCGCCGCGCTTCTCCGTCTGTAGCTTCCGTTCGTAATATTTCCGACGCGCCATTAGTTTAAGGCGCATTAAAGCTTTAACGTTCAGTTCGATCGTTTTGCCTGCCAAGAGGAGAAAATTTTCCTGGAGAAATGGCTGCTGCGCGGAATTTCGAATGGAGAGTAGTGTTCGGTGTCTCATTTCCACGCAGCTACTTTTATACGCGAATGCGCGTTGTGATTTATGAAAATGCTTTCCAGAAAATCTCACGCTAACACCGGCACCGCTCTGCTGGTGGGGAGGTACTACTACGCCACTATCGCCACTACCATCACCTTCTCTCCTCTCCTCTATATATATCAGGTGCATTAACTTTGTAGGTAACTCTCTCGGAGAGTTGGTTAAAAAGCGAAATAATAAAAGAGAATTGAACGAGTAACAGGTATTGTCATCGGGTACAATAGGACGGAAAGTTTTAAATATTCTGCCAAATAATGAACATACGGATGAGGGGGAAGGGGGAGACCGACTAGTAGCTACGCTGGCGCTACCGCACGCTAGAAGAGGAGAGGTGAAGAGGAGGGAAAATATTTGCAGGTGCTACACGCGATAATTACTGGAGAAAAATTTAGCGAAGAATAATAACTCGATAGAACAGGGAATAAAAGCAGCGCGACGACGACCGGTCTCGTTGGATTAAGACTTTCAGCGAAACGTAGCCGCGTTGCTCCATTGGAATGCCCCAAGCTCATTCATTTAAAGTGTATTAAGGCCTTAACACTTTGTTTGACCGTACCCTCTTTGTTCCACTTTGCCAGCAAGAAGGAGAGAATTTTCCTGGAGAAATAGCTGGCTTGGAATTTCGAACTGGAAAGTTAGACGCTTCATTTGCAAACGGTTGAGGCCATCCGTTTGCAAATGAAGAGCTATGTACCGAAAGCTTTCTTGCCCGAGCCGGGATGGTTGCTTCGTCTCCCTCTCCCCCTCCTCCTCCTCCTCCTCCTCCTCCTCCTCCTCCTCCTCCTCACCACCACCACCCCTATATGATAATGGACGATACACAAACGAAAAAATTTCTCTCTTGGCTGACGTTCCTCCGATTTCCTCGACTTTACTCGTCATTTGTATTCTCATTTGTGGAAATCTGTCGAGAGTGGAAATGAAGGGAATAACGGGTAAACGCGCACTCCCTCAGCCTTGTCCACCATTTACCTCCACCTCCTTTCTCCTCTCCTTTTCCTTTTCCTTTTCCTTTTCCACAAGCACGCGACGACGAGTCTTTTCAATGTTTATCCTGCTTGATCCGTGAGAAGCGTTGACCCTCCACCCTCCCCCACCCGGGGTTATGGAAACGACCTCGAGAAACGCTATTATGGTTGACCTTCCTCGCCTCCGGATGGATCAAGAAGAAATTTCGGTAAGCCACAGCCGGGCGAACAACCCCGAACACCGCGGAGACTCTCTCTCTCTCTCTCTCTCGATTCAGCTCGCATGCCATGAACTACTCACAAAGTAAACTTTTCGTTCCGCGAGCGCATAAAACTATAAAAGCAACGCGCACGAATCCCCACGAGTGCACGGTGTTTACCGTGCACTCGAAATTCGACTTCTGGCCAAAAATATACACCCTCCGTGTCCCGATGGGTCGTGCTCGGTTATATATACGTATACGCAGCTGAGGAAATCCTTTCAAAACAATCGTCAAAGGAGAAAGCAAAGCGCGCGGCTCTACGGGCAGCGCGCGTTTTATTCGATACCGCTGGGAAGACGCTGGGAGGAATCTCGCTTTAAAGTTTTTCCAGCAACGAGCGACGAGGGTTGTTCCCCGGCGGTGGCCTGTACAAACAAAACGAGGTAACATCGATCGGCTTCGTCTCCTCGTCCACGGAATACTTATCGGAAGGCTGGACTTTCCAGGGAGGCCATCATCCACCTTCTTCTTCTTCTTCCTCTTCCTCCTCCTCCTCCTTCTCCTCCTCCTCCTCTTCTCCGTCCAAGGGAAATTCTGGTCCGATCTCGGTAGCCGCTCGCAAACGAACGATAATTACCGCTTATTTACGCGGCAGGATCACGCATTGGTCGTTGGGAGATGCAAATATAGTCGCTCGTTAATTTGCCGCGCTACTTTCAACACTTTCACCACTCGAGCCACGGCCCAGCGAAATTAAAAGAAAATTCACGACAGATCGTGTGACGAGACACGAGAGAAACGACGGGCCAAAAGATAAACCTCTCTCCCTCCTTGGGAGATTTTGCGAGAAACGAATGAAGGAAAAGAGGAGGAGGGTTGGCAGGGTAACCTTAACCTCAACTTGCAACGAATGAAGAAGCAAAGAGAAGCGATGGGGATCCACCGACAATGGACGGGGGGCCTAATACGGATTAAAGCGATCCCATTACAAGATCGAAGTGGTAGATAGGGCGAGGACTGTTCTGCATAAAAATGCGTCGTTTCGACAAGTAGATGCTCCCGAGACCGGGCATCGTCCTCTCTTTCCTTCCAATTTCGAGTAAGCAGGCAGCACTGCACTACCCTTTATGTCCGAATGGCATTGGGCCAGGAGAAGACTCGGTGCTTCCCTCGAAATCAATTCCTGCCGGGGTTTCCTATCTCGCGCGATTCACCGTGGATCGGCCATTGTTGCTTCTATCCCCGGTACATTGGCCCCGGCTATTTTGACTTTTATCTCGACTCTGGCCCGGTCCTCCTGGCACGTTTCCTAATCGGTAATACGAGTATCGCGTAAAATCCCAAACGAACAAATGTTTCAACGACGCGCTATCGAGGTATGCCAGCGAAACTTGCGGCTTACGACTGGTGGCCCAGGCACGGTGCCCAATGTTAAAGTCACTAAAGTTTACTGCGCCCCTCGCTCTTAGCTGCTGCTTGCCGCAAAATTGATTTGTCACCTAATTTTTCCTCCCTTTCTTTAGTCTCGCTTCAGTTGGATGTGACTCGATGTCGATCGCTTTGTTCGAGAGAGCGACTGCAAAAACAGCCGAGGTTTCGCTCGAGCAAGTCGCTTTTAGACGAGTCGTAAATGCGAGTGGAGATAACCTCATTAAGACGAGAAGGAGAAGGAGGAGGAGGAGGAGGAGGAGACTCGCGTTTAAATCGTCGCAAATCTCCGTGGTGTGTAAGCGCGGGCGCACGCAGCCCAGGATGGTCTTTAACTCCTTTCACATGAGCGTACATCTGGCTCGCTCGTTGACCGCCGCCGTTTGTCGTCGAGGTTCTCGCGAGCGTTAAACCGCGCGACATGTAGAGATCTCCATTACCGAATTCCTGCGCTGGCAAAACGGATAATTAGCGCTCGCAGAGAGAACGACTGCGAGTAGCGTCCCCCCGTTCTCCTCCTACTGGTGGTGCCGGAGCTCCTCATCCTCCACTTCCTCCGCTTCTCCGCATTCGCACATACTTCCTCGCCTAATGTCTACTTTATCGTTCCATCTACTCTATTTGCGCGTATTACCGTACCAGAGCCCATTTAACCGAACTCGCAAATGAATATTAATTAATCTTGTCGCGGCATCAATTTCCGCTTTGTCGCTGTTCTTGTTTCGTTGCCGCAGAATCTATGGGGTGTCTTCCCCCCCCCCCCCGCTCCTTCCGGCGCTTTCCAAGAATCGATGATACAGCCCAATGTATCCAGGGATCATCGTCATTTTCTTCCCTTCCTCGACCGATTCTACGTTCTCTTCTTGTTCGACGAGTTTATTTTGGTGCGTGTTGGCTGAACGGCGTGCCGCACTGCCCGCGTACGTACAAAGCCCCATTCATAGTCGTCGAGTATAACCACCGTCAGAACGGAGAGAGGAACGCAGAACGAAATGGGAAAGGAGGAGGAGGAGGAGGCGCGAAGCGGCGAAATAAAAGTGGGAGGGTCGCGCACCCTGATGAAGAGAGCGAGACACCGGGGACGGGGAGGAAACTGACTCGCGCGCAAGGACAGATGGGAGCAGCCACGGCCGTCACTCACGCGTCAAAGGATCATTTCGCTTTTGCCTCCGAGGGTGAGGAGACGCGGGGGAAGCCGTCGAGCCGTCTCTGTCCGAATAACAGGCCGCGCTGAATTTCTTTTGCTGGAAAAAAATCTCTGCCGCGCGCGTTAATGCGCTTCTCAAGGATATTAGAGGTATCTTTGTGTATGGAAAAAGCCGAATAGTCACCACCCACGTCGGGGGAGCCATCGGGATCCATCGGAAAGCTCTATTTTTAATAGCGCGGCTACTAATCCATCGGGACGCGATGCGTCGAAACCAACAACAGGTGACGCGCCTCTGCTTGGCCACCACCACCTCCTGCCTTTCCCATTGATCCGTCAATTATGTTGTTTTCAATAGCGCGGCGCGCATTATTCTTGCACAGCGTTGTGCTCTCTATGTATTAATTACGATAGAATCATAATGGTAAATGGCGTGAAAATCGATTTGCCCGTACCCCCTGACCAATTCGCTTCATTAGACCGAAGGATGTCGCTCAATAGAAACAGACACGTCCGACAGGAATATCGCGCGTGGTCCCTTTGTAAATGCGATTAATGGTCGTTGACTCGCATCGGGAAGAATTTGAAAATAAAAGTGCGAGAAGCGCAGAAGGGAGGAAGAAGAAGAAGAAAGGGGGCTTTGGTCTTCGTCGTCGTCGGAGGAGAAAGAGGTGGAACGAGCACGGTTGTCACGTGCGCGCTCGCTCGCCTCAAAGGATCATCTTCTTTCTTTTCTCGCGAGAGCAGAGGTGTAGGCTCTGAGAAGTGGCAAGTGGGAAGTGGGGTAACGCGGTGCCGAGGCGGTGAAGAGGAACAGGAGGAGGCCCGTCGGCCGGGACGAAGAAGCCACGCCGAGAGCAAGAAAACTTCCCAGCCGACTTTAAAAATACAGTCCGTGACGACCACCGAATAACATTTACTTGGAACGAGGCGTATCATTGCGGTGTGAAACCCGTGGCATTAAAAAAAGAAGGAAGAAAGAGGGAAGAAAAAAAGGAATTAACGAAAATAGCTCGCTCCACGAGAGTCCAGCGGTTTTAATTAAAATTCCGTATTTCAATTTTAGAATAATATTTATCTACCAACGTCGATTACTTTTTTAAATATAATATTATTCATTGTAACGCACGAATTTCAACCAACATATTGAATTGTCCAGCGAAGCGGGGGAGGGGAGGAGAAAGAGGGACCGAGAGAGCCACTGCCAACAAAATTGCACCGACCGTCGCTTAATTACTCGGATAAAAGTAACAATCTATGTGTTTCACTGTTGCAGCGAGAGTTTATTATGGGAGATTCGGCGTAATTGAATTACTTTCTTTTTTGGATTTATCTCGACGCGGACCGCTATTTATCGGGACGTAGGTGAAATTTTCCACGTGGACTGTTCACAATTGATTTCATACACGCTGGACTTATCCAGGTACTTTGGCCTTTATCAATATCACTGCGCCACCCTTATAACTCTACTTGCCTCGGTGACTTGCGAGGACTGGCGGGGAGGGTTTGGTAATTATAGAAAAATGCAATTTTTCTTCCACCTTTCCACGGCCACCCTTTGCGAGGACATAACTAAATCAAAGTCTGATTTGTTATTGAAATTCTCGCTAGTTCACGGAGGGAACGCGGAGTATAGGACGAGCAAATAATTACGATACGCGGTGAATCGGCCGTAACAAAGGGTCGATTCTCGATGGAGCAAATTGCGTGGGGGGAGGGGGCGGGTGAAAAAAGTCGACGCACCGGCGCGCATCTGTGCTCCGAAAGTGCGTGGCAGGGGTCTGGCCCATTAAATTCGTTATCGCGATTTAATAATGCTCCGATTTTCTGATCGATTAGCTTCTCTCTTTTTAACCCCCTCTCCCCCTTTGCTGCTGCTGCTGCTGCTGCCGCTGCTACTGCTTACCGTATAAAGGGGTGTAAAAGTATAAAGAGCTCCAGCAACGGTTTAATATAAGGACGTCATATTTCACGAAGCGAAGCAAAAGCCTGCGGGCGAACCCTGGATCCTGGACCCTGGACAGACAGGGGTGGGTGGATATCTCCGAGCCGGAGGCATTCCAGCTTGGCGTTTATACGAAGAACCTCCATAAGGAGGACGCTTTTTGTCTCAGAGGGAGAAGAGTTTGCATCCAAGGAGAAGAGATGGTTTTCTTACATTCGCAGATTCCTACAGTAAATTCCTAATACTACCCCCGATTACAGGGTGCTTCTCACGAATGCTCCTTCGCGCAACCCTTGTAAAGACGTCGTCGACTCATTTCGTTGCCATCCCAACCCTTACTTCGGCTCTTTCGGGATTTCCCAGTCACCCGACACCTGGAACCCGAACGTTTCGATAAAGGGGGGAAAAGGGATCGACCGTACAATATTTTTTTCCTCGAAATCTCGGCATCCCCGAGTTCGCAGCACACGCCTGATATTTCTTCGCGTGACAAGTTTACGCGGCGCATTTGCGCAAGAAAAATGCTCTCTATCCAATCCCTTTATATATTCATATCGAAAAATAATATTATCAATTTACGGAGGAGCCGATAAATCCTGGCGGCGGGTCCTGAATATATTTCGGCGAGAATGTTGACCCCCGTCGACCTTTTCCCTTATAACGCTTTTCATATTTCACTGCTATTTCCTTGCTAGTAGCTGGCAAAACGAGCGAGGTGGGAGGAACCACAGTCAGTCAAAAGCTGTTAACGAGAATAGCCGAGTGTCTCCATGGCGAGTCACCGTACGAGCACACGTGCCAATTAGACAACGCGAGAAACAACAAACACCAAACCCCCCTCGGCTGCTTGGCCACGTGGCAAAAGTCAGTGCACCAGGCCGCAATAGCAATTCGAATTGATTGTTCCTTTTCTCCCCTAATCTTCTCTCTCCGTCTCTCCCTGCGTGCCATTCGCTCTCCTACGTATTAATTTCTTAGATCCTCGCTCGTGTTTCTCGCACCACGTCTCCCACACTCTTCGCGTGCACTTCGATCTCGCGAAATCACGCACCCCTCGACCTTTCGTCGCATCCGTGTGGCACATGTGCCATAAAAATCCTAGGGTTATACTAATAGAAAGCTCTCGTCCGACAATGGGGGACGAGGGACCCGCACTGGTGGTACCGAGAACGAGAAGAAAAAGTATTGAAATGCACGAAGGAGATACAAGAGTGATAGGTGGGGGGATCAGGCGGAGTCAGGATGCTGGTGCGACAGATGTAGGCACCACGTGCCACGGCGATTCGTGCCGGGACACAATGTGCGCCGGAGAGCGTGGAAAATGCGAAATGGCCCGATTGAGTAATCAGTGGGCGGCTCGAATCCGTGCGCTTCCACCCCAATTTTTATTCCTGCGCACAACGCGACGCTCTATTCACTCTGGAGGATAATGTGCTTAAGCGCGCAAACCTTCCCTTAACGAAGACACATTCTCGCGTGAGTTGTCGCGATCATCCGGAATATCGAGAGGGTCGTCGCTTGAATTATGCGCGTGCCTTTTTGTTTGAATTTACGTGGTCGCATATTTGTCGAAATTTATGCAAATGCACATTTGTTAAACAATGTACGCCGACCACAATCGCCGGCCCTATATTACCGGTGCTATTAGCGTTTAGCCTAAATCGCGCCATTAGCACGGGCTCATCAATTCCCAAAATTCTCCACCACTTTTCACAGACGGGGGAGAGGGGGGAGGGAGAGAGAGAGAGAGACAATGAGACCTTTTCCCGCTTCGTTAGAACAATAATTTCATTGGATTTTTGGTAGGAAGGAATTTTGCGCATTGTCACTCGATTGATATTCGAGATATTAGCATTATTACGCGAGCAGCGAGGGAAACCGGGACTCTGGAATCTCTGGCAGGATTCCCTTAAAAAGGCGGGAACTCGAGTCTCAATTGCGGGGAGCAAGTACCTCGACGGCGTCTGGGACGAGGGGTCGACAGGAGGCACGTCGCCCTTAACGAAGATTAAACAGCAGCGACATTATACCCATTACCACTTATTTATTCCAATTTATCTTCATTTTCATTGCGCTATTCGGCAGTGCGCTCCTTCCTTCCCGGCGAGATGTGACTGCACCGAAATGCAAAAGTGTGCTTCGCCGGGAAAAGCGGATGTAGTGAGAGAGTCGCGCTAATGCTGATTCCTTGTTACTTCCGTTGCAGATTTCATCGATCACGTTCATCGCGTCTATTTAAAGGAACACCCTCGACTCCTCGTGGTTGTCTACTTAAATAAATATACGTGTGGCAAGTTTGGTTGCGCTGCAGTTACTCGCGGCAAGTGGCAGGCCAAGTTGCCGCGCGCGAGCGCCCGTTAAGGGCAAGGCGTAATTTTTTCGCCAAAAATATAAACGTTACGAGTCCTAATAGCCTCGAGTGGCCTTTTAGTACGTACCATCCGTTCTCTTTTCGCCGGTAATTTGCAATTATTCCCGTTAAAGTTGGCCGGAACGAGCTAGGATAACAGCGCAAATCCAAAAGTGGAATCTTTTCGTATTGCGTCCCCTCCCCCTCCGCTGATCCTCTCGGTTAACGTTATGAGATCCATTAGCGCGCGTGCCACTGGCCATCCTGAGCAGACCTAAACCACCGAGGCAATTGCCTCGTAAAAATGCATCGTCCAATGAGTCGGCAGCAACACGCAATTGCAGCCGGACCAGCTCTCCAGGCGAAAAACGAAATTCGCTATCAGCACTTTACCGTAATGTCCAAATTTCCCCCATTTATTGGCTATTCTGGCTACAGAATGCTACTTCAATTAAGGGAACGACGGGCAAAAAATTTATCGACAGTGAATATTAACATGAACCAATCAACTTTTTTCACATAGTAATTGCTCACTCAGCTATATTGTGATTAGTAAATCGATCGGTCGGCTGTACGCGCCGAGGGATGACGCGGCTCTTTACGTAAAAAAGAAATTCGTTAGGAAAAGGCGTGCTGAGAGAAAGGAAACTATGAGAATGAATGAAGAATGACGAAGCAGTAGCAGCAAGATCATCGACGGAGGGTGGGGGATGGGATTTTGCAATATTCGATGGTCGAGTTGCTCGAGTGTACAATCTATGAATCCACTTGAAGCGGCGAGTGAAGTTCGCCAAGTACAGGGAACGAGATTCTAGAGTAATCGGATGAAACACTTTGAACGGTTGGTTCGCGGTGGTGGTGGTGGTGGTGGTGATGATGGTGGTGCCGATGGCGAAGCCGATCAAAATCCGAAATTCAAACGTTACGCTCGAAGTAATCGCGTAATCCAATACATAACGAGAGAATGTGGAGTACGAACAAGAAGGACTGTGCACACCAGGGTACGCCGGGGAGCACACAAGGGCCCCGAGGCACACCCGTGTCTCGCCCTAGTCCAAGGGCCACCACCACCACCACCACCACCATTCGGGACCTTCGATATTGTTCTAATGACTTACGAAGGGTGCTTTGTCACGCAGCATACTAAACGTAAAATCGATGTGCTACAGTAATTCTCGAGCAAACCTAGGAGACTTTTGTGTGTGCGTTTGTATCCGTGTGGATACAACTCTCAACGCGAGCTCATTTCTATCCAATAAAAGGGCTCGCACGCGAAGGGGGGATACGCATACGTTAATACGCAAACACATCATTATTCAAAATAAATCATATAGATTTTCACACAACAAATGCGCGAATAATCCATAATTAAAACTTGAAACGCAAAACTACCTACCGCTAGCCTCCGAATTTCAATGAGGCGGTATGCTCGCGTCTTCTTTCGTCAATTATGCAAATCGCGCGAGAGAACGATACGCAGTCAAGCACTCTCGAGGCATTGATTAGTATCGTCCTACGTTTGCTCGGAGTAATTACCAAGGCACTATGGCTTTATGTTAAATCTGGACTCACCCCGCAAGTACAAAGATACGCTCGCGTGGGCGTCTCGATGAGAGGATGGAACGTGGCTTACCTGTAAGAAATAAAAGAGAACAAGAATTAGAAAATTCAACACTCGTGGAGTAGCGAGATTGCTGAGAGAGAGAGAGAGAAAGGGAAAGGGAAAGAGAAAGAGATTGCGGTGGTTAGGAGGAAGGAAATCTGCTTAAACGACATTCTTCTCCGCGTTAACGCGAGTCGCTACCGTGAATTCTTTACAGGGGCGGATAGCTAAACGGGAAGAAAAGGAGAGCACGTTCGAAAGAACAGGGCTGGCTCTTAAACACGAACGAGCGCTCATAAAAAAAAAGTGCATCGAAACCCGTAATGTCTTAATTCTTAATACAGGTATCTCGCGGAGGTTGTAGAGCGTGGCATTACCGAACCTAATGGCCGGGTAGTCAAACTGCGATTAGCCGCTTATTATGGTCCTACTGTGCTTTTTTACGAGCTGATGTAATAAGCAGAAGATGGTTAACGAGCGAATGGTCCGGGGGGAAGGGCCATGCGCAACCGGCCCTCGGCCACACAACTCCAACAACAAATAAATCCACCTTGCATTCTCGCAAAGTCCAATCTCGGATTTGCGCAGGCCACAGCTAGAGGCAGGTACCCCGTTAAATTTTTAGGGGCCCTTTTCTCCACGAAAGTTCCCTTGGGCGACGCGAAGCGCTCGAAGATTCGCGAATCGCTGTGTCTTCGTTGACTTCGCTGCCGGTGGTCAACCCCACCCAGAGTATGACGCATGTGGTTTCACGAACGGACACGATGTCTTGACAATCGCGCCTAATTACGTTCTAACGATGTAATTAGATTCGCGTAAAAATTGCCTCGGTTCGGTCTCCTAATTAGCGGGGGCCGCGCTTAGATGTTAGTGGCAATTACTTTGAAACACAGAACATAAACGGCTCGTTAACCGCGATAGCCCCGTATTCCAACTAAAGAAAGCAGTCTCTATCGATCAAGGGCCTTGCTGCGTTTGCCTCTGGATGTATGCTCAAAGTTATTCTCAGTCAACTTCATGAATTTCCAATTAGTCCTATAGGTATTTAGGTATCCTTCATCAAATATCCATATCTATGTATTCTCACGTACGCGCAACAACTCACGATGTGGTAGTTGCCGCGAGGAACTTACGATATGAAACTTTATAATCGAGGAGCCTCCTCCTCCTCCACCCCGGTATACGTGTGTATTTACCGCTCCCATCTCTCTAACCTGCCACAACCCTTCTTCTCGCACGTAACTTTGGGACTTTTCTTCGTTCGGCTCGATTCTCGAAGGAACAACTACCTGTAGGATTACGTTGGCAAATGTACGACTGTTATTATAGGTTGTCCAGGTAGGATCATGCCAGCAGTGCCGTTGTCACGGCAATGCTTGACTCGCCGCAGAGGGGAGGGGGGCCCCCTACTTTTTATGGATCGTTCTAACGGAGGGCAAGGTGACTGGCATTATTCTCTCGCGGTCTAATCTGTAATCAGTAATACCGAGCGTGTCACGCCACGCATAATCTCCTTCCTCTACCTGGAGAATGTCCCGCTGCCCTTTAAGGCACCTCCTCCTATACCTTGGCGGCACTCGGCTCTCGGCTCTCGGCTATCGGTGGCCCCGCGCCGCTACCACCGCTTCTCATTCACTGACAAAAAATCTGATTGCCCTCGAACCGTAAAAGGCAACGACGATTACGTATCAACGTTTCAATTTCTCTCGCTCGATCTAGGCTTTTTCTGTTTTCTCTCGATTATTTCGATACTGGAATTACTCCGAGTCGTCGACCAACTATGGAGAAAATCTCAGGTGTCGAGCGTAAATACGTTCCCGTGGAGCGCGTCCGGCACAGTTACACGCGCACACGCACAGGCGCGGAAGTATTTTCGAATTTGAGAAACGACTCGCTCGTGGAATTACGACGAGCACGCAAAGGATAATTGATCGCGCAATGGCGGACGACGTTTTTATCGATTCCCCGGTACAGACTATTATTAAAATGCCATTTGTAGGCGTTGTCCATCGGTCTTTCCGCCCTTTTCAACTCGTCAGCATACTTCCGGTAAGCCTGGCCGATCTCTCGACTTCTGTCGCCGAGCTATTACGCTCGAGCCAAGATCACGTTTCATCTCCTCCGCGTCCAAGGATAGTTTATATCGCCTATAAAATCTAATGAGGAAAAGATCCATATCCGAAAACTTAATCCAAACTGCGTTTCAAGTTTTCGTGCGCGCTTGCATTGTGGGAGGAGGAGGAGGTAGTGGCGAGGAACGGCGCAAGAGATCGCAGAGAAGAGAACGGGTGGACGTACGATCTCCCAGGAAATCTGCTTGGTCGACCGAATCTCCGTTTTCTCGTCGAACCGGCAAAGTCTAATCGAGTTTGGTCTCTGGCTTTGTGGCTGCGGCTCGAGGGAGGGAGGTTCGACGTAGTTTGCAGTAGCCGATAAATTATCGACGGAGTATCCTCCCGTGACCGGACGAACTGATAACGAACCCTCGTTGGAAATCGACGTTCGATCCGTCGAGAGTCGACGCTAAACGCGAACTCGTGCCCGCGGCAACTCGCTATTTTCTTCCTCTCCGATCCCCGTCCTCCTCCCCGCACCGCTCAAGGGCCACCCTCGCCAAAAGCTTCCCGAGGGATTCCAAAGATCTTTCCACGGATTTCCGGCCAGTAATTCAACTACGCGCTAACTAAGTATTTCACCGGAAGGAATTCCCCCTCCCCCTCCTCTACCGGGGGCAGTCTAGCCTCTGCCTCTTATTTCAGCGGCAAAAATTTTCACCGTGGAAACGGTGCAATCGATGCCAGCCACCACCGATGCCGTCCGAACCTCCGCCCCGGAGTCCCAAGCCACCCCTCGGGCGCTTTTTCCTAAAAACGCGCGCCTCTTCCCCTCACCGGGTGACGGTGCGCACTGCGCATTCGGCGTGGCACGTCGAACGCGATAAGCGTCGACGCCGCCGTTGGAAACGGAAGTGCAGCGCGCGAAAAAACGACAGGGGTCCCGCGATAAATCGTAGAAAATACGAGCCAAGTGGTCGGAGCATCGATCTCCGTAGGATATATTTAGATTTGCACCGTTCATATTTATTAGCGGCTGCCAGTGCTGGACATTCACCGGCGTGTACATGCACACATCTGTATCGAGATCGCGCCACGACGAACTTTGACAACACAATACGGATCGTAGGTTCGAAATGCAAGAGAGTATACGTGGTGGTGGTGGTGGTGGTGGTTGTTCGAGAGAAAAATACCAGTGGCAAGTTTCCGTCGAGGGTTGGCGACGACGTTATGTGGCAAAGCTAACGCAAGAACCACGAGCGAATCAGAGGGGGGAGGAGGCAAGAGCAAGCAGCAGCGAAGCGGTTTCTCTCGTGGGCTACCGGTATCGGTCATCTTTGCGCCATATTTCATGGCCTATCTACACGAACGACTACGCCTATATCGCGCGCGGTACCTTGATCCACGACGTTCCAACTTACTTGCCCAACGCAACTGATCGACCAACCAGCCAGCCGCACCCTGTCCCATCCCCCAGGAATATTTCAAGACCCATTCGTTTGCCCATTCTGCATCGCCCCGCGAATAAGATGACTTCGAAATCCTCTTCCTCTTCCTCTTCGTCTTTTACCAGCTCGCCGATAGCTCGCTTGTCGCGTGATTCCACCGCGATATTCGCGCGCGAGGGCAAAAACGGCGTCTGCCGTGGCGACCCATAAATCAGTTTTCTCCCGAATCCCGCGCAAGTAGGCGCATCTGTTTCGGGGGTCGGGTCGGGTCGTCGCTATAGATTTTTCGGAGTTTTATGCAAACGTCAGGCTTTAATTGTACCGGTTGGGTCGGACCGGGCGCGTTGCGCAGTGTTGCAGGATTGCTATCTATAAAATTGCATCGTTGACGATTTATTATATGGGCAGGGAATGAAGGAAGCATTGTTCGCCAGCTGGGCGTGCTTCGGTGGATAGGTCCGGTAGAAGCAGCCGACGGCAAGCGGCAACGATCGGCCGAGCTCTCTCTCTCTCTCTCTCTCTCTCTCTCTCTCTCTCTCTCTCTGTCTAAGACCACGGACCGTAGGTGACTATTGTATCGTTTCATCCAGATGACTCCTCGATCCAACGGACGAGGCCAGCCTGGAATGCAAGCGTGCCATATCCATGGGGAACATCGCAAAAATCTCTCTCCCTTTCTCTTTTTTGCGGTCCCCTGCCTTCGGCCAGGGCTCTCCGCTTTATCCCCGTGCGGCCACCGGTAATGGATCATAAAAGGCTTGACGGTAGAGTTACTGGCGGAACGGAAGCCAGCCAGAATTGTCCAGAACCGGTTTATCGACATCGAAAAAGAGGAGCTGCCACCAGCCGAAAACGTTCGCATAATGAATTCACGAAATTCTCCTCCTCCTCCCTTACACGACTTCCCTCTCTTAGACACGACGACGATCCTGCAATGTTCTCTCTGGACATTTGTCTCGCAAAGTAGTTCGTCCTCCCTTCTACCTGTTTTATAATAAACAGGCGTACCTGTTGCGCCGCGCGACAAAGGGACCACAAGATATCCGATCTGTCCTATCGCGAACTCTCAAGCGATGACTTTTTTCGTGAAATTTTTGGGAGAAACGAGCGGAGAGCGAGGCGTGACTGAAAATAATGACAGAACGCGCGGGAGAGGGGGAGCGGGGGTTGTTCCAGAGTTCCAGAAGGACGCGTCTTGACGTAGCCGGCGGAGGATTTAGGAAGCGCGCGCGCGGCCCACGGGAAGAGTTCCGCTAGAAAGGAGATCGATTACCCACTCGGTTGCAAACTGACTTTGAGTTAAAGCGTGGAACGACTTGACTTACAGAATGGCGACGGAGAGACATGGATACAGTTCGGAACACGAAACTCTATCCCAGCGCTCACCTCTGTCGCTTTGATGGTAAATCATTAAGACGAGACGTTGTTCCAGGTTACGCTAATTGGCCTTACGCTAGTTAACGCGACTCTCTGCCGTTGGACCAGCTCCGTTTCTGATAGGTTGTGCCAAGTCGATCGAATAAACGGAAATACCCGGCAAGCAGCACCCCGCGCGCCACGGCTGAGAAATTACATCCGTAAGCTTCATAACTCGAGAAACATCGACGAATAAACCGTCTAGCTCGATACCATGCTGCAATTCGCCATTGCTTATCGCATCGATTCTTTATCGTCGAGAGTTTGGAGGGAAGTGAAGACTAAAAAGAGGCTTTTTCCCCCCCTTCTTTTGAGAGCAGCTTTTCTAGCAGCGCTAAACGAACGATTTCCCGATCGTCGAGGTTCTCGACGAGCTGTAAAGGGCGCGAGTTTAGGGTATGGCGGCGTCTGCTAATTATTCGGGAGGAACGCGTTCTTCGACTGTAATCGCGTCTTTTTCGGAAGGGTCGGCCATCGTATTTCCTCGGGCCCATAAAACGTGGCATCGCGACATTGCTGAGAAACGGTGTTTCTTGCACGACGTCGGTACAAGAGAGGCGCGTGGGGTGCTACACACCTCTCTCGGCCCGCGCTGATGGTAGCGATGGTGGAGGTGTTGGCAAAACGTTGCAACAAACCAACGGCGGCAAATTAATTGTAGTCGGAGGTGTCATCGCGCATGCTTCCGCGCGTTCCTCGTAAATCTGACGGGGCTCTCATTTAAATTCCGAATTCGCTGGATCCGGAGGAGGGGGTGGGGTGTTTGGGGGAGTCCAAAGGGAAAGAGTGCAAAAGAGAGAGGCCGCTTAGATAACGAGACCCGGAGGAACAAGGGGTGATATATGCCAACCAATTTAAGTATTTTTAGCGCTTGGTCGAAATGCTCCAAGTTGGATGGACGGTGAGCACTCGGAGCAGCAGCACGCGCTACAAAAAAGGATTGGTTCGTCTAACGAGCGCTCGAATTTAACTTGCATCATGCCCGTCCTAATTCCTGACCGAATTCCTCCAGTACATCCCCCACCCTCAGCTGCCATCGCCGAGAACAATGAAACTGCGCCACGAGCGCAAGTTCTACCGCGACAAGAAAACATTCGGGGGTGAGGGTGACGTTCGATTCATCAGGGAGGGAGCGGGGGTGGGTGGGGTGGGTGATCTCGGAAAGGATACCATTTCTCCCGTTAACGAGGACCGGCAGCGGGATTCATTTTTCGTCATAGGGTGGGAAGGATCGTGGGGTACGTTCGATCGACGGAGAATTTCCGCGTTTTCACGCGCCTTGACTTATTAAAGGGCTCGCGACGCGCAACGGCCGGAAGACCGGGGTACGCGCGAGAGGTTTGCTTAATGCACGCTGCTTCCGGTTCGTCGATCCCTAAGCGGCTTCTCTCGCCAGGAATAATTAATAGCAGCCATCAAAGTCGAAGGAGCTACGGGGCTGGAAAGATCGTCGAGGGAGAAGAAAGCGATCGGAAGTATCGAGGGTGGGGGGAAGAGGAGAAAAGAGATCGATCATCGCGATGTCTCTATTAGAGAGGAGGAAGAAACCGTTCGGAGATTCCCAGATAAGTATTATAGTTTCGAGCGGCTCGGTAAACGGATGATGCGTTGAAAGGGAATGAGAACGCAACTATTAACATAAACGAGCTGGGGGAGGGGGTGGACGCGCAGCGTTTTATTGCGTGCCGCACGGTAATCGAGGATGGTCCTCAATAATTGAGACTGTAATGAGCGCGAGAGCACAATGGGTTCTAGCAGGATGCCACGCATTTCCAAACGAGGCCGGCATTTCGCGAAGAATTTCTTCTTTCCTTCGATATCGCTAAGGCGCTGTTAACCTTTTTTCTTTTTTTTCGGCCTTTGCGTTATTTATTCCTCTCTTTCCTTCCTTGTGCTTTCTCAGAAAATACCTCAGGATGAATAAATTATTAGGCGCGAGCGAAGAAAATGGAAGTGGCCTATTTAATGCTGTTCGATTGAATTTTTAATAAAGCAGAAATAATGGGTATTGCGAGAAGATGTGTGCGTGCGCGTGAAATGTAGTTGTTTGCGCATAAACGTTAATAAATCGACGATGCTTATCGTTATTGCTTGGATTGCAAGACGATAGAGGAGAGTTCGTTTTCCCTCCGCTATTGGAGTTTGTTCCGATTGGGTGTTCGTTCGCTTAATTCGAGTATACATATTCGTATCCGGATGATCGCGCTTCCTCATCGTTTCTCCGCTGCTGCTTCACCGATTCTTCTCCTACATTCTCTGGCTCTACTATTCCCGCGCACCTCTCGACCCCTCGCCGACCCTCTGCCACGTAGCACCCGTAGAGTTTCGGCCTGCAGCGATATTCAATTTAGTAAATTACAGCGTCCCGGAGGATCCTGTATTAAAACGGTGTTCACCTCTCGGTTGCCACGCGGGATTGCAGGTTATAAAGAAGGCATAAGGAAAACATAGGAGTCTAGCCTCTCGCCACACGGCATATACAAAAGCATAGCTCGTACACCTACACGAAGCGGTAGGCTAAAGCGGTAAACGGAGGAAGCGTTAAGAGGGAAAAGGGAGATAGAAGGAGAGAAGAAAGACGGTAAAAGAGAGAGAGATAGAGAGAGAGAGAGAGAGAGAGAGAGAGAAGGGAGAGAAAAGTCGAAGAGGTGGAGAAGGCCAAAGTGCTCCTATCAAAAGGGATGCCTACCTATCCACCTTATTCCCGACTATATCGCGCAAATTGAGCCTCGTATTTTTTGCCGTAAAAGGCAAATCTCTCCGCGAGCGGGCACACGAGATATTGTGTTTTTCAATAGGCTTATCCGAGCTAGATTGCACTCTGCTCGATTGCTTCGTTCCGCCTCTTCCTACTTATGCGAATTCTCTTTCCCGCTCCGTCAGGAGATCCGCGGCCTGTGCCTGACTTTTCCTGGTCGTCTGTCTCCTCGATATCTTTTCATCCCTCCACCCCCCCACCCATCTTCCCTTATCTCTTCTCTTCGTCAAGAGTCGAGTGATCTTTGCTCCTGGATTTTCTACCCCGATGCTCCTCGACGAACTATAATTATGTCCTCGTTTACGCGCTTGCCAACTCTCCCATTGAGAACGTGTTATCAATCGATTATCTCTCTTTCTTTACCTTAGCTCTATCCTTCTCCTGTCCTCTTTTTACCTTCCCTCTACCTCCTATCTCCTCGCCTATCCAGTCTCATCTGTCCTTTCTGTATATTCATTATTCGAATAGATCGACGACCATTACGATGAATTCGGTTTACTTCTGCCGCTTGCATCAAACCATTGGAATCAACTTTTAAACTCGAGAAGCACTTAAACTATTGGCTGTTTCGAAGAAAAAGGCAATTTAACCTTCGCCTTGTTGAGAAACTTTGTTTTACCTTTTTCTGGTAAAGTGGGAAGAGGGAAAACCGAACAAATTTTCACATAAAATACTCTTTTTCCGATCTAGTTGTAGAAAGTAATTTTACTTTATCATTGTAGAGAACCGTTTTATGTACTCAACATTTGAAAGAAGGAGGTTAAGTCTTTCTTGACTAACATTTTTTCTTAATATTTCCGGAAAGGGGGAGTGTTCTCGAATACAAAGAAATATTTCTCAATATCTCTCTCTCTTTTTTTTTTTTTTTTTTTTTTTTTTTTTTTTTTTAAGGAAATTATTCCTTTTTTGTCTCCCTTCCTCTCTTCTCTCTCGCGCCAGTCTAGATTTTTCTTTTTCGATTTGAGGGAGAAAAAGTGTTTCCTCTTTCTTCCCGGTGGAATCGTTTCGACTATCGCCTATAAGGATAGCGGGCCTCTTTTGATATCCCTCGGCGTCCTCTTGGATTCGCCCGGCGATTCTTCTCCAAAGGAGAAAAGTTAAACGATCTTTACTTGAAACGAGAGCTCGGAGGATTCGCTCGCCTCGTAGGATCGAGCGCGCGCGCGTGCAATTGCTCCGTTCTACAGCCGAGAGTGGAGCAGGATCTTGCGCTCCGAGAGTTTAGGAGAGTCGCAGTGGCGCGAACTCACACGTGCATCGCCATCCTTTTACAGTCCTACGGATCGGTAATGGATACGGCCTCTTATTTGATCTCCGCCCATAAGCACCGTTCTGCAATTCAGCTCGCGCAATGAATATTTCTTTCCCCTTTTACCGATTCCGCCTTTCAAGGAAATGTCGTGTAAAGAGAAACTTCCTGCATTACGCCACTCCCCAAACCCCGAATCCCATCTTCGAGCAGGAGCGAGGGAAACGTAGTTGATTAATCATAGAATTCGCCGAAGAGAAGAAGGAGTAGCAGGAAGGAAGGAAGGAAGGAGGGAAGATAACGCGATCAACTCGCGCTTCAGCATTTTCCCTCTCTCCTTCCCCGCCAGCTCTAACTAAATAAGACTCAAGGCGAAGAAGAAAGAAGGAACAAAGAAAAAGGAAAGAGGAAGAAGGAGGGAGGCCGTATCGAGGTCTAATAGAAAAACGCTTTCACGTCGACAATCGCGCGCAGGGATAGCCAGTGACTCGCGCAATCCAACCGCAGGATGCGGGGGAGGTAGGAGTTGAAGTCTGTAATTTCAAGTCGGTGGCTGACAGGAGAATCTATTGGGTTCCGATAAAAACGATTCGAGGTGTTGCACCCGCTACCGCCACGCCGACTCTAAGTAAAGAGGAGGCCGCCCTCGCGGCCGGGGTGTTATTTCCGTGAAATATCCCTCTTCAATGAAAACTATCGACCCTATAAATTTTATTCTGTCCGTTTCTTCCCCGTTACCCATCCCCACCCTAGGCTACCTATCGCGGTCAATGAATTTGCGGAGAACTCACAATCTTTTCCAGCAGCTTGGGAGGCTGCTGGTGGTGCTCGCGTGCTCCGAGACTCCTCGCTCTTCGCGCTATCCACCACCACCACCAGCATCACACCACAACTACCAGGCAGCAGGATACTCTTCGAGGACCTGCATTTATTTATGGCTGCATGCATTTACGGGCGGTTTTAACCCTACGCCGTCGCCGCCGACGCCGCCGACGCGCTACTTATGTAAAATAACACTGTGAACCGCGCCAGCGGCGGCGGCCTCGTGTAAATTATAATAACTCGGAAAATATTTACATCTCACGATGCATATTCAGATTTATTCCTCGGATAAAAGAAAATCGGCGGATGGAATGTATTTGGAAGAAGTTTAAAAAATCCATTGGATTTGCCGGGTAGATAACCAGCCCTGGTTACCTCAGAACTTTATTTCCCTGGACGCGAAGCTTTTTCTTCGCGTGAAAAATCTCCTTCCCCCTTCCGATCCGAGTCTCCCCATTTATCGGAAGGCGCATCTACCTGCCGCTGGCTGCTGGCTGCTGCCACTGCCACCACCACTGCCGTTTGTCTTTCTTTTTTCACGTTACGCACGTTCAATAAAGCGGACACGTACACGGGTGACTCGACTCACGTCTAAACCACGCGCGCACAGTTACTATTCCCACGGGTGCCTTTTTATTACTGGAACTTTTCTCGCACGACTACGATAAGCGTGGAAGATTTTCAACTTTTTCATTCTTGCGGTATCTTCTCTTGGTGCGTAAGGGAAACGCGCGACGTTGGGGTAGTGGTCCGGGTTTAACCATCGGGGCACGTCTCGTCGAAAGGTACCTCCCTACCGCTACACCTACCACATCCACCGAACCATTACCAGCTTAAACTATCGAAGATCTAAACCTTGTGAGCACTAAACTCTACGACTCTCTCTTCGGTCTCCATTTTTATCTCCAGCCCTCTACCACCACCACCACGCTCTTGCAAATCGTCCCCGATTCCGACGCGTTTCCAACTTGTGGAATTACAGGCAAGAAAACGTACTCCACTCTCGCCGGAAACGAGCATTCGGACCAGAGGAGGTTGCTGGCAGCGAGTGATCGGATAGAATCTCTTCTACTCACGCATAAAGGAAGAGCATAGCTGCATAATAAGGATCCTCGTAAAATCCACTCGATATCACAGAATCGCTTTAAGGCGCATCGGGGAAAACGCTTCGCCAGAACAAACTATGTCCTGTCTTCATTTGCTTAATTAACGTCGGTTTCGAATAACTCCATAAAAAGTAAAGAGCCGATCATGGTACCGATAGCCCCGTTGACGACTGGTAGCCGAGAGATGAAAGGACCCTCACCGCGGGACATCGCGGGGTATCTCTCTTTCGACGATTAGGATGATCGGCAGGATTCCAAGGTGCGACGAGCGTCCGGCTAGCTCATGATTTTCCGCGCGTGATCTTCATTAGATCCTTTCGTCGAAGCAGAGAAGGTGGAGGAGGTGGAGGAAGAGGGCGAGGGAAGAGGCTTCTTCCTTGACCAAAAGAAACGTTTTCCCTTTGTCATCCCCGTAACTCATTAGTTGATGGATTCTTTAGTCTTGCACCAGTGGAAAGCAGGTTACGAGCTAGGTCCTCTTTTCCCCCCAGCCCCCTTCCTTCCTCTATCTCTATCCGCAGAAGGGAACATCTTCCCTTCTCGATTCTCCTTCTCGTGGTTCTCCACTTGGTATCTCCTCTATCTGCCCATCCATCTACTTCCATCTGTCTCGCGCGCTCGTCCGAGTGAAACCAGCAGCCAGTAGAACAGAGGCCGACCTCGGCTCTTTGCCGCGTTATTAGCTAATGGAGGTTAAATCAGCTACCAGACCACGCGCGCGATAGACCGTTGGTGCGAACGGGCTGGCTTCAACGAAATTGCGGAATGATGAGTTGCGAACGGCTCCGCGCTTCGTTTGCCACGTTTACCTGCACTCGAAGCACCGGAGGAGCATCGAGTACCGAGAACACTAGACCGGTCGTCCGACCGACCGACCGAGCAGAACCTTCTAGCTAGCTGTCTGTTCCGCTGTCCGAGGGAATTCTGTCTGCCTGCGCTTGTTTGTATTATCGTCTCTACCCTCCTTTTCCCCGACTGGCACCACTTTGTTAGAGGGAATAATCTTCTATTAACATTCCACTCGCTGTAAAATCTGCTGCAATGAGTTATTCCCAATTTCCCCCTCACATTTTCCTTCCTAGGCCGCGCTCCTCGAGCCTCATTTTACGTACATTTCATTTCAATAAAAGGGCTCACGGAGTTCTTGTAAAAGATTATTTTCGGTCCGCTATGGAATAAAAATTATTAAATTTCGCGAAATGTGCGCTACGTTTGCTGAATATATGCTTTTACGAAAGAATAATTTTGTTAAGCGCATATATGAGATTTGCTGGAAAAACCCGTTGATTTCAACGAAATTGCAGAATAATATGTGCCACGAATTGTTCCGTACTTCATTTCCCCGGTTTACCAGGTAGTACATGGCAAACTATCGATCGTTGGATTAAAAAGTTTCGTGCTGGCTCGATGCTTGGCTGGCTGGCTGGCTGGCTGGCTGGCTACCGAGGTCTCTCCCCGTCACCTCACAGTTTTTCGCTTCGGTTTTATCGTACTCGCGCGAGTTAAAAGTCGTTAGAATTCACTGAAGCATACCTAACGCATGTACGACAAGAATATTTTATGAATTAGACGAGCTTATCTGGAAATAATAATGTTACCGCATATAATATGCACGGACGTACTTGTCGGGGTAATATTAGCCGACCGTAGTACAGGAGCAGCTTTTTAAAGCGATTCCTTTCAATCTCATTTGTGATTTGCCCTATTGATGAGAAAATACGTGAAGCACATTTGCGTAACTCGACTAGCGCATTCGGGATCGGGCGGTCTCGCGATAAATTCGCCCTCGATCCACCCCCGATTATCGTAGAAGCGCCATTTTCCTTTCCTCGCCGATTCCGCCACTCCCAAATTGTTACTCGACGGCGATTATTGAAAAGTTGGCTCTTAAATTCAGGCGGCGAAAGGCAGGCAGTGGAGAACGATCGCGATGAAACGGCAGTGTCATCGAGGAGGAGGTAGCAGTGGTGGCGGCGGCGGGGTCGGATCAGTCTGGCAGGGAAAGATCGTTGGAAATGCAACGTCATGGCGGAGAATCGATCGTTAATACGATCATACTCTCGCGGAGAATCTCACGATCGATCTGTCGAAAGTCTTTTTTGCTCCTTCCGTGCAAGTGCAAATGCGCACACCACCGGCCGCTCACCCCCACCAAATTTTTAGCCACGCTCATAACAGCTCGACAAAAAATACTGTTCCAGGACTCATTAATTGCACGAGTTTGCTGCTGCCGCTGCTGCTTTGCCTCTCTTATCAGTTCCCAACGCCTCCGCTACCTTTGCGTTGTTCCGTTCTCCCCTCTCGGGTCTTGGCCCGTTAAAATAATTAAAAGTCGATTAAAGCCCGAGCTAAAAATTGCGCGAGGGATAAACGCGAGGCATTTAACAGTGAAATTCTTACGCGTAAAAACAATGAGAAAGCGGGCGAAAGCGCTCTGAGCGCTCATAGGTCCGCTGCTGCTCCTTAAACTTCTACCTGGAATTAATAATTGGCCTGGTGAACCAGGGCATTCTTGAAATGACTTTCTACGAGGGGCAGAGAGAGAGAGAGAGAGAGAGAGAGAGCTCGTTTGCTTTACAGTTACATTGTTACCGGGGAACGGACAACGATAAGTAAATTACATCATTATTTTCTAATAAATTAGGAGGTTTCGAGGAGGGTATTCCGCGAAGGCAGGCCACGTCGTCTTCGTCGGCGAGGCTCGTCAGATCTCGCGTGAGGTCTCGCAAGCGAAACAATGGGCCGCGCGACCGGTGCCCGTGATCCCTCCGCTCGTTGCTCAGGTGAGTCCAATGAGATTTTTACGCCAGGGGAGGAAGGGGAAAGGGGGATGGGGGCGAACAATGGCTAGCTACTCTACATACGTCCCCATTAAAGCAGCGAGCTACGCATTATAATGCCTTTGGCCGCCAGGATCTTCCTACAGGGGCGCACAAGTAGCGCATATGTTTCCTCGTGTCCACGCCAGTTGCACGTGTGGGTGTTTGCAGGGCCTCCGCCCCCCATTGTCGTGTCTCCAGGACCAAGCGCGCGAGCGCGGCAGCTCCCCACGAGAAACGCAACAAAGATCTTCGCCTCGTCGGCCTTCCTGGCCTTCGGCTGGGGATTTCGGCCAGCCTCCTCCTACTCGCCTTACAATGCTACCGCGATTTTTCTCCGGCGTCCTTCAAAGCTCTGCAACCTTTGCGCAGTTGCAAGCCACGCGCATATTGTACATCGCGAAACTCTCGATATTTCACCGGCCTTGAAGGCCCATAAAGATGATCGAGAGGCGAACGTCCCTCATGTCTTTTCGCGCGCGACGACGCTTATTCTTAGCGGGGAAGCGAACGCTCGGGATTAGCGTGATTAATTATTGTCCTGGAAGGATATCGACGTTCGCGCGGAAATAGAGAGGGAGGGGGGGAGAGAGAGAGAGAGAGAGACCATCCCGTGTGAGTAAATGGGTGGGTGGGAGCTCGCAGCTTCGATTTCCGAAGCTTCTGCAAATTCGACGGCGACCCGGAATCCAACGGTAGCTCCGCTATCCTTAGTTCCGTTTCTTGGAATAATAGAGCAGCCAGCACGCCGCCGGCAACGCCAGCTACGACGTCCACGGTGATAAATCACGTAGCGGCGAATTCGATGGGACCGCGCGGGACATCGGCGCGCGCTACAACCGCAAACTTCCGTCGAAAATACTCCCGACTCTGCTTATTCTTGGAGATAAATCGAAACCACTCGCCTATCTCCGATTTCGAACCTTAAAATACTGCTCCCTCCTCCCTTCTAGCACACCCTGAATTTTTCTTGGAACTCGAAACACTGCGCGTTCTTCCTCACTTCCGGCGGCGGACTCTGTGAATATCTGCCGAGTTTAATGCTCGGATTCGCTCGACTACAACCGCACACCATCACCGTCGTCCTCGTCGTCGACGTCGTTACATCCACCATCGCGCTACTGGATGATCGTAACCGACAACAATCTCATGGAAATTTAATAGTCGTATATAGTACTACTAATACCAGGGTCAGTTAAAGGAAACTACGGAGTTTCCGTTCAAAGCTTCTCGAGTTCCCCTGGTATGGGAGCTTCCGTCGAAATCGGAACTGAAGATAAATTATGGCTTTGGTAACAAATGAAATACAAGCAGCGGTACAAGCGCGCGCGCGCGATTCTACAAGCGGAATTAACAATATACATTATACATTTTCATTCCATTTACTTTTGTACTTTGTTTTTCCTGGAGTACCGGGATGCTTTTAATCAGATTATTCAGAGTCTCGGTATTTGCAAGAAATATTATTTTCAATCAGATTACGGATACGCGGGTAGTACGCGACGGAAGTAGCATCGGCGACTGCGCATGCAATCTATTAAAAGATTCGCTCCATTCGCTAATATATGTTAATATTAAATGACTTTACTGTGTGTGCAAACACATTGCAGATTTATCGAATCAATTAGGTTATACTCTATTAACATTGGCAAATGAAAATTGTTTACGCACTATGAAACACTCTGCACGCGAATCCGCGCGGGACCACCGGCCTGTAATATTTGTCATATAATTGCGAAAATGTGTTACCTACACTACATTTAGGCGATTAACTTGTAATAAATAGCTGTTGCGTCATGAAGCAATCATCTATTTGGACGAAATGATATGGCGAAATTAACTCTCTCCGTCGTATATGTGAATTTTCGAAATCCAGCCAATATACGAGGGGAATAAGAGCCAACGCGACCGGAAGTGACGGAGAGATGCTCGCGCGAAGCTTTTCTTCGTGAAATCTCGCTGGATTTTCAAAGAGAGTTTTCATCTGCTCGCGCGCTCTCTGCGTCTTCGCACTCTCGGTCGCCGACGTTCAGTCGAAATATTTACCGGGGCGCACCATTTCCCGGTGTGCGCAAACACTCGGGTCGTTGGGACTCGAGCGTACGGATCAACGGTGGAGTTTTCGCGTCTATTAATCGCACGTAAAGTTTCACCTCGACGAAGCGGAAGGCAGTCGCGAGTTGTTTGCACAGCACGTCACAGCGCGCGGAATGGCCAAGACACACGGGTCAGGTGCGAAATTGTTTAATTCTCGTAGACGAATCTCCCCCACTGATTCCGGCGCATCCTGGAAAAGCGCGAGTTCTCCTGCGCGTCCTGGAGCGAAAGTTTAAAGCTTCGGGGGGGAGAAAGGACAATTGAAAAATTCAAAGTATGTTATTCAGGAGCGCCTCCTTCGCGCGGCACTTTCGCCTCGCTAACGAGTCAGCGAAAGTCATTTACGTAATTACGGCGTGGTTTCATTCTCGTCTGCTGTCCCACCACCACCCGTTTTAAGCGCGTTAAAGAATGCGCAAGATGCATCGCCTGCCACTTTACGAGCCGTCTTACCGCCATAACGTTTCGTCCTCCAAAGATGACACCTTTGCATACACTAGCCCCTTCAAGACTTTTAAGAGTTATTATTATCGGCCTCTCGGACGTTCTCTCTCGATGCATTCTTAAACATGATTTAAGCCTTCTCACAGGGCTCTCCCACCGGCAGATAAAAAGTTTATCGTAAATCTTGATAAAACATCAACTTTCCATACTCCGACTAGTCCCGGCTAATTGGTCGTATTTTACTCGAGCGTTAATTTCAATATTGTGTCAACTTTTCCGAAAGAATCCTATTTTGACATGCGCGGAAGTGTGGCGGCGGATCGAGAAATCAGTCCCGGCTTTTTCCACGCGTGTGCCACACGGCGCGTGGATGTCGACAGATCGCAACGACACTGACGGGGCTGCGGACACGCGCGCGTTCGCTATGACGCAATTCCAAGATCTTTCAACGTTCGAGCCACGCGCCGTAAAACGGAGATAAATCACGAGCGCTGCTCCTAAAATTCTGGCGGGAGTCGCTCCATGTGTTGGGAGAGAGTCTCGTCGAGTCTCGCGTCTTCATCGAAAAACTCATCGAGGTGTCGAAGGCGCGTGGAGACCGAACGCGAAACAGGGAGAACCCGCTTCTCTCCCTAATTAAGACGCGCAATCGCCGACACATTCGAGCGATAAGAAAACTTCCCCTCCCAGGCATTGCGGCGAATAGAGTTATCTCCCGGTGCGCGAGTTGGACGCGTTACGTCAGAGAACGGTATATCTCAGGTGCAATTATTTCAAGTGTAATTCCAGGCCTGTTGGCTCGACGACTATCTCGTAGCAACGGGCCAGGCTATACTTAAAGAACATTTGTCCCGGAGACACTGGACAGTTTATGAAATTCTTATCCCGCGTACGCGATATTAGTCAACGCCGTTCAATTTTCCTATCAGATTTCCGGCTGTCGATGGGGACGGAGGGCTGGAGGGATAGAGGAAATCGACGGGCGAATGAAATTTCTATCGGACGACGCGTCCTGTCACCCCGTTCAACGCACGCCCCTTCGCGGCGGATCTTATTGCTAGCACTGGGGGCTAAACTCGACCGACTTATCTCGCAATCCGCGTTCTACACGCTGCGTCAGGAAGGCACCTACCTACCTACCTACCTCCTCCTCCTCCTCGGGTATGGTTACTCCAGCAGTATTTTATGCGCCTAAGCATGAACCGCGACCTTATCACGAAACAGTCTACTAAAAATAGATTTATTTCAAATATTACCCAACACCGCCAGTGATTACGAGGTGGAACGAGCTTCGTGTCGGCCACGAATCGCACGCCGTCGGGAAAAGCTGCCGGCAGGATTGCGCGGAGTGGCGTGGCGTAGCGTAGCGTGGCGTGGTGTGGCGTGGCGTGGCGTGGGCGAGTGAGGAGGGTCAGGGGATAAGATAGCCCGGCGCGGCGTGCGCCGTGAAATTATGTCGCTCGATAGCGCGGAGGAGAATTGTAAACAAGTCGCGCGGTGCAGCCACGGTGCAGCCCATAGTATCGTATAATTAATGCTAATCGCTCCCCGGAGCTTTTACGCGGGAATTATGCAATTTCGCGATAGTCCAATGCTTTCCGGCTTGGCGTCGTTACGCGTCGCGATGCCCTCAGCGACGCCGCGGGTACCGACGACGATCGGACGTGCGTCGACCGTTTCGTTACGCTCCGCCTGCCAGATAGCGCGTAGCTTTTGCAAATCCACGACCATCCCCCGCCTCTCTCTACTCCGCCTCTTCCCAATGTGTTTTGCCACTCAAAAAATGAATACAACGGGATGAATGCAATTTCCTACCGTGCTCTCCTCTCCAACTTTATTAGATTTTCCAAGATAGACACTTCATTTTTCCTACTCGATTTCCCGAGCTCTACCGCTCGAACAAACAATTAGCAATAAATTTCCCGACAAATTCTGCTATTCGCGCGTGTGTCAAGGGCGTGGGTTTTTCTCTCGCGATAGAGGACCCGCCACGTGTCAGGAAAAAAAAAACAACTGGATCAGTCAGTATTTTCCAAAGATCCCACACAAAGAGCACGTCCCACACGCTCTCTCTCCCTCCCTCGGGATTGCGTGGTCCGTAATAATGGGAGGGAGACGGGGAGGGGGAGGGTGATAATTCGAAAGCGAATTGCCTGAAGTCACGTGTCTTCTACGACGGTGATTTTAACGATCGAATTGATGTTTCGTGTCACCACCATCGCCACTCTGTGGATAGGGGGTGGTTTATTCCCCCGCGCGATAACCAA
Source organism: Sclerodermus sp. 'alternatusi' (assembly GCA_037305995.1). Classification (NCBI taxonomy): domain Eukaryota; kingdom Metazoa; phylum Arthropoda; class Insecta; order Hymenoptera; family Bethylidae; genus Sclerodermus; species Sclerodermus sp. 'alternatusi'. The sequence goes on along the minus strand of CM074552.1, from coordinate 3,244,229 downwards.
GGAAATTTTGTCTTTCGCGAGGGGTCCAGGAGAATAGGGATATCGCGCGCAAACTCCTCGAAGGGGCCGTCGTCGGATTATTTCATCTCCGGTGGAGCGGGGTTCGCGGCGGCGAGGGCAATTGAAGAAACGCGTCAGCGAATGAAATTTAATTAGGAGGGCGCTCATTAGGCGCTGCCAGAAGGACCACGGCCGTGTCTTTTCGGCGAGTCAGCGGCGGCATCGCAAACCAGAAGAGAGAGAGAGAGAGAGAGAGAGAGAGAGAGAGGGGGGAAAGTATATAGGGAGGGAGAGTTATCTCTTAATTGACGTCGAACCGGGGGAACGAGCCGGAATAATAACGTTGATCAATTGCCGCACTTGACTCCTGGCGTCGCTCGACGCGTCGACCTTTCGATGACCCCGGGGCCGCCACTACGGGGCGATATCGCGACGACGCGTCGTTGTCTTGCGTATCCGTTACCAGGGCCACCTTATCCATTAAGCTACTTAAGCCGTATCTTAAGCTCGATCTCCCAAATATCCCAAAGCACCAGAGTACTTGACACCGAAACTACGTGAAAATGAATTTTCTCAGTAATTTCTGAAACGACTGGCGACGAATCTCCGAGTCGTTCTAGTTAATGCTTAATATTTAATTGCAAATGAGGCCCTTCGTACTGTTTGCCAGCCACAGAGAGGAGAGGAGAGGAGAGGGAGAGATACCATTTCCCTCGGCCAAAGAAAACGGCCTGAGAAGCTTGATAGAAATGATCCAATGATTCAGCAGTCGCGTAAAAAAGTCTTCGGGAAAGAAATAACGAGTCGAGATACGATTGGTTACGAGCTTCCTGTAATTGCGTCGGAGTAAAGTGCACTTAATTGTCAGTTATAAATTTAGCGAGAACTCGATGGGTAATTGTTCCGTTTACGTCTTTCCATCTCGCGGGGACTTTTAAAATTTGACGAAGAAGCTTTTTTCTTTCAAACAAGAAAATGCGAAGGAGAGGAAGAAACGTGTAAAAAAAAATGGAGAATTCTCTTCCCACTTACCTGCTACTGTGAGGGTGGCGTTCCTGCTCTGGACGTGTCCCACGGAGTTGGTTGCCGTGCAGTAATAAACGCCGCCATCTTGTTCCTTCTTGCCGTTCATGACCCTCAGGAAAAACAGGGATCCCGTGGGTAGTAAGACACGGTGCGACTTTGAGTCACCCGGCGAAGTCTGGACAAGTTCGCCATCCTTGTACCACTCTATCACGGGCTCGGGTTTTCCCTCTGCCTTACAATTCAGCGTTACTGGTTCGTGTTTCGCCACGATTATGTCGGATGGGTGCTCCGTTATTCGAGGAGGCCTCATTTGAGCTGGAAACAGAAAAAGAGAGAGAAACGATTTAGCATGAATTTTCATATCGCTTATTATGTGTCCGTTCCTGGCCGTACAAGCTCGGAAAGAAACAGACGTTTTTTCACGATTTCTCGCCGGCACCTACGCAACGCAACGCACGGAAGAGGGAATGAGTCATTTTTGCAGATTCCCATAAGGAGAACTCGGGTGACATTTATATTTAGCCCGGAGGTGTCCCCTCCCTCCCGTGACACCTGAGTCGGAAACGTTCTCCCCATAGATAGATACGCGTACGCGTGTAACTGTGTGTAACTCTAATTCCAAGACGAAGATAGTTCTTGTTGCATCGTTGTTGCAGCGCACATCGGCTGACAGATACTCTCGATTCTCGGTGGCGCACTCTCTTATCGGACGCTTCCAGCCATAAGGTTGGCGCGAGGGCAGAAACGGGCGGGAGTCATAAAGTACAGCGTTCCGCGAATAATCGATGAGCCACGATACTTATCGTCGTCCCGAAGACATTCGTAGAGGCAACCTTATCGTAAACTAGGAGAAATCCGCTGGACGAGCGCCGGTACTTTCGCTTCGGTTACTTTCGCAAATACGTTGAGAATTTTCTCTGATCGGAAGTATCTACTCTCTGTCAAACGTAAAATATAGTTGACGAAACTTTCAGACGGAGTCACCGAAAAACTTCTTTGGGGAATCTCTTCCTCCTCCCTTCCTCCCGCCCCTCTTTTATCCAGATAAAAGGAATCGCGATAAAAAATAAAGTTTCCACGGAAAGTGGAATTTTTCGTTTTTCGGTCGACGCCTTACTTTACCATCCTCCCTCCCCCTTAATTTTCTCTCGCGTCAAAGTGAGAGCCAGCAATGCTCCCCTTCTTCTTTCTCAGGGATCCTGGTGCGCTGCCGCTGCTGTTGCTGGCCGATAAAAGCCGATTCGATGATATTCGCGCCTCGACAAAGGGCCTCGTATATTCTTGCGTCCGCCTATTCGTTCGTGCCTACGCTGCGAGACGAATGAAGAGACACGTTCGAAACGCGGTGTCAGCCGATCGCTTTTAGCGGCGCGATAATGAAACGAGTCGCCCCATAAGGAGTTCCTATGGTGATTCTGCGCCTCGGCGTTCTGTGTGGCACGAGTCTTCCAGTCGCACAATGCCACTCGCGTACACTCCACACGCGAGGCTGCTGAGCCATTACGTAATTGCTATTTATGATAATCCCATTGGGCATATCCTCTCGAGGACTCGACGCGCACGAGACACGGCGACGAATCAACTCGTCAACTCGATATGCAAAACGTGACAATGTGAAAAAGGAGCGGGGGAGTTTTAGGTGATTTTCGTCAAGATTCATTTATTTGGAGAAATTGGTCTCGTTAGGGAGAGAGGAGCAGGGGGCACTTTTTATCGCGTCTATCTTTTATACATTTCTTCAATTCCACGCTTATTCGTAGCCGGTGATTATGCTATAAAAGCCACAGTTTCCTCTTTACGAGCGAGGAAATGGCCTCTCGGCGTAAATTTTTTCCGCGTGTAAGGATTGCCTACTGCATAAAGATGGAAGAAGGGTACATACTTATGGAGATTCTCTCTCTCTCTCTCTCTCCTCCGTTTTGCCTCTCTTCCCGATGGACGACAGCGTGGAACGAATGCCCGGCACACGTTTCAAGGCCGTGGTGTCAGCCGATCGGTTTTAATGCCCCGATAATGGAGCGGGTCGTCGTATAAGGGGCCCGTGCTCGGCTATTCAGCTTCAATAAGCGTTTTGCCGGATGGCACGAGTCACCCTCTCGTACAATGAAGCGACACTGCTCACGATATGCTTGGAGAACGTTAATTTATGGCCGTGCTTCGCGGAAAGGGAAAAGCAACTTGTCTCTGTGGTTCAAAGCATCCTCTCATGTTTTTCACATACGTGTACCAGATTCTTACAACGATTTGGCTTTCGAGCCTTCTTTCTTCGTTCTATGGCCCCATTCTCGTCCGTCCGTCCGTCCGTCCGCCCGTCTTTCAGTCGTCCACTTTACTCGCGTTATTTACAGTGCAATGATTTTAAAGAGCGGTGCGCGCGCGATTTGGGTAATGAAAAATCGTCTTAAAATCTAGAACCCCTGAAAGTTTAGCTTGTACCTTATTGTCACACTCCGTGTGTACGTAGAAACCTGTTCACACTTTCTATATGAAATAAAAATTCAAACACAATGCAACGCGTATGACTTATGAATAGGACTGGTCAGTGGGTGTAGAGAAGAACTAAGAGAGGGCCGCTGACCGGCGAAATCAAAACAAACGGCACTGCACTTGTCCTGGAAGGACAAATCAGTACGCAACCTTCAACAAAGCAAAAGCTCACGAATTGTTTATGTTTCCAACAATATTTTTTCCGTACTTTAAAGATTTAATTATTTTCTCTATTAAACTAAACTAGTTAACCAACAAACGGATCCCCCTTATTATTTCATTTGTCTCGAATAATTTTAAGTTTTACACAGCGAAGAAATACCACTTCTTACAACAGTGTTTTAATTACGTTTTCCACCGTGGAGCGAGAAGAAGTGAGATTGCCTAACAATTGGCGCGTAATTACGTTATTTAATGCGTCGAGTTTAATTGTGTTATATCTCTCTTAATGCGCTGTTAGTTCCTAGAATATATCCGCACGAGAGATTGACGCGTAAAAAGGGTTTCTAGGGATAGAGTGGAAATTAACTTCTATCGCGTACCGAGTGAAACACCGTGATTCATTCGTTACAACGCTTTTAATGATTTTACAGAAACGTCCAGAAGTTTCCCTTGTTTCCTTTCGCGCGCGTGCAATAATTCCACGACTGAGGTCGCGCTTTCAATGGATAGAGCGTAAAGGTGGGAAAAGTGCGAAAGGGAGCAGAGACTTTTGCGATAGCGCGCGGACTAGAGGAAAAGAGGGCATCGATGATGAAAAGCATTGCGCGAGCACTGACATACACAAGGAAGGCGGCGGGAGTAAACGAAATACGGAATTTATTCATCGTTCGGTCGCCATAGATCTGCCCCGGCTACCAATTTAATTCGCGGCCTCCCGCGTCACTCTCTCCCAACGTTACTCTCACTCTCGCCCTAGACCTTACTCCTCCGCGTTTAGCTCTTTTGCCCCCTATGCAAATCCAGGAGTTTGCGATACAAACTTTTCTCTTTTCCTCTCTTTTTTATATATATATATATACACGTACACATATGCATATAATAAAAGGACGGGCATACTCACACGCGTGTTTCCCGCGCAAAAAGCTCTCCTTTCATAAAATGTGAGCGCGCGCGCGCGCGCCCGTGGCCAACTGCGAGTACACAAACCTCGGGAACGAAGTTTCCCGTTTCCCGTTTACGTACGTGGTTTAAAGGGAGCTTATTCGTGTGAGGAGTTAAGCGTATCGACGCACGCGTCTGTGCACAAGCGGAGCGACAGAGGACGGGGAGCGAGGAGGGTAGGGGGAGAGGCCAAGGGAAATGAAGAGGGCCGTTCTCGAGGAAGGTCGCAGCACACGCCAAATCAAAAGGACTTTGTAATCATATTTTATTCAGGGTTATGCATAAAACATAAGTTCGCGTTCGCGAATGTACGACGTGTCCAAACCTTGCTACGAGGTTTCCTGGAGGAAGAGAGGGAGAGAGACGGGAGACAGGGAGAGAAAGTCCAGTTTTATTTAAAAGGGCGGAGGCATATTTTATCAAGCAGCACCCGGCGACGTTCGGTTGCGCTGCGGTTGCTTCCATAACAACTCTTCTTCCTGTTCTCGGTACAGCCGCCAATGTCGCTCTCGCCTGCCAATGTAATCTCGCCAACGATATTACTGCTGCTCGCGGACTTTCCGTACCGTTACTTCGCGGTGTCGTCACTCGCCGCAGGTGCCCTTCGTCGGCACCCTTTACTTTTCCCTCCGCGTATGCAGATCCAGCATGAAAAACACATCCTTACACGAGCCTCCCCCGATCCTCGCATATTTCATCGTTGTTTCCGCGATTTTAGCCAACTGCGCACGCACGCGCGGGTCTCTGCCGCATCTCTCGCAATAAAATGCTCCAGCAGAATTTAATTAAAAAACATTTATTTGCATTTTACGACCGGCGCTAAATTACGCGATCTGCAGAAACTAATACTCAGTTTTCGATTGTAGAGTGTACGAGGAACACGCTTTATGCAAATTATTTGTCAGCGATAGGGTAGAGGAGTAGTACTACGGGGCTTGCGCGTTTCCTCGATCTTACGCTATCTCTGTAGAAAAAGCTTGTATCTCATCGGAGTCGACGTACGCGAGGGAACGGAGAACTTCATTCAGTTTGACGGGTCTCCTGACGCTCATTAAATGCATGGAAATGTTAAGACCTTCCGCTTTTGTCGAGAGACTTCCGGCGCGCAACGTAGTAGTAGGAACGCTCCTCTCCTCCTCCTCCTCGATAGAATTGGATTAAATAATTACTTTCGGCAAGTGACGCTGCTGCTCGACGCTGCGCATTTTCCATTTTCCAGTTACCGCGAGTAATTCGTAATATTTTTGCGATTGATTAAAAAGCTTTGTTCAAGCGGAGGGGGTCGATCACCGGCCGCGGATCGCCAGAAAAATATCGTTAGTTCGTTGAGAGCGAAAAGTTGATGGGAACGATTGCATCGAGTCCCACGGCGGCTCGAGTATCGAATATTGGACGAGCAACGCAACGCAACGCAACGCAACGCGGTCCTCGAATCGCGAGTATCGATCGGTTGGCCTAACTCGCAAAGTATTATAATTCTCCGATTACACTCGTTATTATTCACAATATTTCAGCTATCATCCCTGAAATGACATTCCAGCTTGTTTTATGAGCGCATGTTCTGGAATTCGCACGCGCTGAATACGCGGATGCCCGGTGCGCGTTCGTTAAATTCATGAAAATGAAAACGATAAATCGGGGAAAAAAGTACTTGGCACTCTCGTGGAATCGCTTGAATTTTACTGGTTTCCTGGCAGTGCGGAGCATCGTGAAATTGAGAAAAAAGGGAATGAAGCCAAGTGCAAGGTTGGCAGAGCCGGGAAAGGGCGAGGGGGGCCCGGGGTGTCATGAATGCCGCGCGAGAGTGAAAAAACGTTGGAATTCCCCAGGGGTCCGTGAAAAAGCACGGAAAGGTCATTGACGATGGAACAGGAGGCAAGACAAACACAATTGCCACGCGGAGAGAGGGGGACGGACACTCGGATTCATCCAGCTCCCACTTTATTAATGCCAGAATCTGCCTACACTTTGAAAATTAAATCTCGCGACGCGCGACGCGCGACCCGAGGAATTCTCGGCGACGGGAGAGAATTCTCCAAGCTCGTAAAAAGCTCGAGCTCCACGGTGGTGCATTGCGACTATGACTCTGATTTAGCAGTTCCGTACATTAGGCTTATCGACATTAGCTCGACAAAGAATATCTTATCAAGTTCCGCGCGGAGGCGACTTGCCCCGGCGGCTTCGACAAAAAGAGACCACTAATCAAGGCCAGGGGATTAGCAGGGTCTGCCGTGTAATTATTTATTATACCCGTCGAGTGCGTTTCGCGTTCGTGAGAACTCGGGGAATTAGATGGCATTAGGGTGGCCACATGGTGTGTAACTAGCAATAATGCTATAAAATAATAAGAGCGTCGAGGAGGGAAGTAGGGTGGAAGATGATTGAAGACTGAAGAAGTTAAGCAAGAAAGCGAGTTCGCGCAGGGTCGAGCGTGGGTAACGAGCGGATATTTGGTGGGCACCTAACGAGCGAGCAGGCAGCAGCGGCACCGGCAGCAGCAGCAGCAGCAGGCGGAATCGACAAATGGCAGAAGCCGCGCAAGGTCTCGTGATAAAGACATTAACGAGTAGGCAACGTACAGGAGAGGCAGTAGTAGCAGTAGTAGCAGTAGTAGAAGCAGCAGCAGCAGCAGCAGCAGCAGCAGCAAGGGGGAGATCGAGATGGATACCTCTGCGTGCAAAACGCGAAGGCGCGAAGGGGCGCGTTGATGAGAAAACGATTAGCTTGGCCGGGCTGGAGCTCGGCTCTCGTATAAAATTTCGCTGATGAATTTTCGTCGACTTGGTCGCCAAGCACGGGAAGGCCGGCAGATGTTATTTCGCTCTCTTTCTCTAGGGCGACCACTATACTTTTAAATAGAGCGCCGGAAATGAGACTCTGTCCGAAATTCTAGTGGGAGATTGCTAACTTCCCGTCGACGCGCTTGTTACCCCAAGAAAAGTAGCGACTTTATTTTCGCGTGGTTAAATCACTCGACCGGTAGATTTTACTTCGATTCTGTCGCTCTTCTGAACCCGGAAAAGCTGACATGCGCGCGCGCGCGCGCACCGGGCCAAGACGCGCGACGACGTTTCAGTTGTGTTTTCCTCTTGAATATCATTGGCCGACTTGAGCGGAGTTGGATGTCTCTTCGAGAACTAGGCAAATGTACTTTGGCTTTCCCCTCAGGATAAAACCTATGTCGTACAAGCGCGTCACCACGACGGCATTACCTAGATTTTCTCCAGGCACGAAAGCCCCTCTCGGAGTCTCGGAACGCATTAGCGTACACGAGCTAATAGTTAAATTGGACGATGAGAATTTCAAATGGGAAGCCGCATGCCTCGCGCCTCGCGCCTCGCGCCACGAGGCTCGAGTCAAGGACTGCGAGGAAAAATAGCCCGTTTCCTTCATGAAGACGCGACACGCTCGGGACCGGAGACCCGACAAATAAATCTATTTCATCCATCAAAAGCCATGCCTGCCGTGGCCGGAAAGGTAGATCGCGCGAAATTAGATTTCGTCGACTCTGCGCGACAAAGAAACGTCTTTAGCAGACCGGCCTGATAATCTACGAACGATTACCGACCGGCTACCAGGAACACGCGATACACGTCCAAATTTTATACGATTCTTTCGTGATTCTCGAACATAACACGAATATTACCGCACCCCTCACCTCCCCAATCCGTCTCTGAGCCCGGGCGATATCGTCAAGTTCGCTTCGATCAGTTGGCAACTGGCAACTGGCAGTGGTTTTGCTCGAACGCAGAACGTAAAATTGAGCTGGTCGAGCAACTGTGCTGGCCGTGCACCACACCACGCGAACTGGATTCGCGTTTGACTCAAGACCAATATTTCATAGGCGTCACGGTTATAAATTAAGCGCGGCAAACCGAATTAATTAGCGTATCAAAAGAGAGTAGGATTTATTTTAATTGAGGTTCAACGTAGTTTCCCATTAGCACATGAATGGCGATCGTTCTTACAATCAATTTTCAGTAACGTTAGCTCTATATAAATCTGTATTATCCGGCAACGGTTAATTCTCGTTTAGCGATCCGCGATAAGGTAGCATATGCGCGGGGAGCAGATGGAGAATGGAAGACTGATACATCGTAACTGCGCGTAAAGTATAGTGCAGAGCTTCTATGGGGAATATGCAAACGCACGAGAGCCCACGCACGCACGCACGCACGCACGCACGCACGCACGAGTTCTATCCATGCGATACACATTTGGCGGTTGTAACTAGTTTCCTCCATCCCCGATGGATAGGTAGCATCATCGTCGCAGGACGAAGCTATGCCAACTATCCTATCGCAGCTGTAGGGTTATTGAAATATTTGCGGAATCCATATAGTCGTCCGATACGTCGTCGTGCCGTAAGGATCATTCCGCGTCACCCTCTCTCGCGGTGGTTTGCGAATGTCGATGGGGGTGGCACTTTGGAAATGTTTGGCTCGGGGGTGGCTCCACGCGATAACCTTAAAGAATCTCCCTCTATACCTCGCACGACTTTACAACAACTATTATCATTCGACTTCCACCCCACCCCACCTACCAAGTACTCGTTCCGGGGGACTTGCGAAATGACATCATCTTCCGCTTTTTGAGGGAGTTTCGTCGCGGGCCTTTGTCACGCGAAATGTAGATTTCACCCCTCATCCGAAAAGTCCATCAGTCGCGGTTCGTAACGAAGAAACGCATTTCGTGTTTCGATTCCTCCCGGCTTCGAAGCGCGCATATATTCAAATTGAGCGAACGCGTAGCCCCTTTTTACAGGGTGGAAGAAGCGGCGGGGGATCGGAAGCATATGGATCTCCCTCCCCTCTTAGCATATCACTCGTCGGTGGTGAGTTCTCGATAGACGAGAGGGGCGCGTGTGCGTGGCTGCTCGAAGAAAAGAGGAACGAACGAACGAAAGGCGGTGGACCGCAAACGCGACATGTCACACACTCGTTAAGTCGCCTTCGAGGGATGGTGAGACGTGCGTCGTATCTTTACGAGCGGTCCGTTTTATAGATTCAGCCGCAGCCGAACTCGCTTGAACACACATCGGACCATAAACCGGACAAAAATAAAGTTTCCGCTCGTCCCACGACAATGACGCGGCGGCGACAAGAGCAGGAGGAGGAGGAGGAGGAGGAGGAGGAAGAAAACGAAAAAGTACAAGATGCTTCGCGGGAAGCTGCAGAAGATAATCGAGCAGGGAATAGGTGGGAAGAGATGGGGGAAGGAGAGAGGAGGAGCGACGCACAATATAGAAAGATAAAAGTCCTGCATACAATCCTTTTTTCGGAGCCCGTTGCATTTTATAGTTCCGCCTGGAGAACGTTCGACAGCAACAAGACGGTTTTAACGCTGAAAACGCATGACTCGCTTTCACGGAATTCCTTCGTAGAAAAACCCGTTAGCGTCGTCAACTTGGGGAGCTTGGCTTCTCGCGAGGCGTTTTTCCAGAATGCGGGAGACGATCGATATGAACGGAGCTCAATTTCGAGCTACCGACACGACGCCCCGTGCCAGGGAATTCGGTAATTTGGTTTGTCAGGAAGCTCGTATTTCCCGGAGTTTGGCAGTGGCGTGGTCGAGATCGGTCGGTCGGTCGGTCGGTCGGTCGGTCGATCGATCGACCGATCGCTCGGTCGGTCGTCCACACGCAGTGCATCGGGACCTCCGAGTTTCGTAATTTGCTCGCGGTTCGTTACAAAGCGAATGAGTCGCGAGTGAATTTGGTAGCGGAGTGGCGCCGCTACGAGTCGTAAAGCGGCGTCGTAACGAGCGTCCAAGTTTCCTGCCGATGACGAGCGTCGCTGCTCGTCGTCCGACGTAAACGCGGAGATGCGATCTGCTTCCCTTGCGGCGTGCAGATGCTCCCGCCGCGGTCCACTCGGCCAATTATCACCGGCCGCGATTTATGTTCGGCCGAATCGCAAGCACGAGTGCCCGTAAACCCGTCACTCTACCCAGAATCGTAATCGCCGGAAGATTGATAGGCGTGAAGCTAGGCAGCGGGGGAGGAGGATGAGGAAGACACGCACGCACGCACGCACGCACGCCCGCACGCACGCACGCACGCACATCCATACGTACATGCACGAGTGTCACCGTAGCTGATTAACGAATCGGTTAACCTGAAGAAATATAGCGAATGACATTGCGCGTGTGAGGGATAGGCGTTAAACGGCGGAAGTGCCTCGCGAGATTCGTGTAGATCCAGATTCCAGTGTATGGCGTGATGATGATGATGATGGTGGTGGTGGCGGTGGCGCGTGTTCCTCGATCGGCCTCACTGCGCGTTTTACGCGTTTTACGGCTCGACCGACTGTCGACCACTCGAGATAATCGAACCTGTTACCGGCGTCCTATAAATCACTCGGCCTCCACTAGCGGCGAGACGCGTCTCGTTCGACTGGCATTTTGTCACGGTGCCCGCTCTGCTGTCTCGCGGACTGCGGCTCCCCGCATACCCCCTCGCGACACTCAAATCAAATTTCCCGTATGCCGGAAGCGTCCGCCAGTTCCTTCGCTCTTCGTCCAGAGATTGAACGAGGAAGCGATAAATCGTGCGTGCGCGTCCCTCCTTCCCCCATGGTGCGCCATGGAGAATCAACTGATTACAAGTTTTTTGCCCCATTCGGACGGACGGTCAGTGGCGCGTGACGTAGCACCGATACTCGAATTCGTTCCCGATCGGAGGGTCTCGTTACGCGGTCGGTCACACTTTCAGGGGGGAGAGAGAGAGAGAGAGAGAGGGCAAGGTCGAGGTTGGGGTAGCTGCGAAATAAATTTCAGTGAAGCGTGCGACAACCTGGCGGAAGGGTAAATTTTCAGCTGGAAAGTTTCCGGCAGTCGAGACTTTTCATTTGCGTCTCAGCCAGGAGCGAAGGAGCAGCGCGCCAAAGGTCGTCTCGGTGGAAGGGGTTGGAATAAAATCTCCCTCGCGCGGTCAGGATACTCTCTAGCAACAGCAACCTGGTGCAAAGCTTCAGCGACAGCGACCCCCGACTCTCTCGGAGACAAGGCTGGTGGAGGAGGGCAGTACTTGGCACAGTCGCGTTACTCGGATTTTTATCGACGCCCGGCGTCGTCGGCTCCAGTTACGTCGACTATTAAAAAGTTCTAGTCGTAAAATGACTGAGTGGTGAAGCGCTAAAGGATAAAGACCTTGATCGTCCACAATGAGACAGGGATCTCGTAGGAATCGGCCTGTTTGTCCGACTGCTCTCTCTCTCTCTCTCTCTCTCTCTCTCTCTCTCTCTCTCGGCAATTTCGCTAAACGAACTTTAATAACCGCACGGCTCGCGCAGGAAAAACTTAATGAAAGACTACGCGAGATTTCTTATGCGCCTCCGCCGTATCCTCGAGCTCGTCCAAGGTGAGCCCGTTCAATTTTCATTTCACAATAGCGATTAGAGCGGTTACACACTGTAAGGTGGCCATTTTCTGGATATACGAAGATGAAGATCGTAATGACAAGAACGTTTCGGAGCTTATAGGAATCGCGTTACGAGGTTGGTCGTTAGCGAGACGTTATTGGAGCGGTTCTCGGGGTACAGACGCCTCCTCTTGTAGTAAGTAGTTGGATAGGGAGCTTAGGAGTCGCCACAACTCAATCTGCAGGCAGGCAGGCAGGCAGGCAAGTAGACAGGGTAAGGAAGCACAGTTGCCTCGGTTGCTGGAGGGAAGAAGGTTTGCTCGCTGGAAGAGCATGGGGCGGGCAGGTAATAAAACCGAATGGAAACGGGCAATTCCACAGCAGCCCCCATAGGCCCTCTCTTCTCAATGATCCGGCCGTTCGCCACCCACTCGCCGAGGTCCGTTTGTTCGACCGTTAGCCGGATCGGATCGCTCCCGTTCTCGTTCTCGTTCTCGTTCCCGTTCCCGTTCCCGTTCCCGTTCCCCTTCCCCTTCCCGCCCCTGTAAGAAATGTCGAAAGAACCCCGGAACCCTCGATCGATTTTATCGCGTTACTCCTCCATTGCGCGTTTCAGCCAATTTTCCCATGTGAACGTAACGCGCCTAAGACGATAAAAGCGCAAAACCTTCGAGGACGCTGAATTCAACAAGCAGAGGAAATGCCGATAAATCCAAGAACGCGATAATCCCCGTTCCTCTCGATTGAGAGAGGAGCCACCACGCACTCTTTGAGAGTTTTATGTTTCATCTTCGAATCGGGTCCACATTCCAAGTTCGTCATTGGGAATACGATTAGCTCTAATAGGAACCTGGTTGGCCGGGCGGTTCGAGAGGGTTACTAGCGTTCAACTTCGTTAATTCCCAAGGCCATTTGGAAAACTATTCGAGGAGAGGATTTCTTCGCTCGACCGCTACACCATGTCCGAAGTGGCGACACTTGGGGACTAGTTATTTTTCGAGAGATCCTCCCTCTCGGACTTTACGAGCGAATCGATCCGATCGAAAATCAATAAAATTCGTTCCAAGGCCGAGTTGCGCGGGTTGAACGTCCTCTCGATCGTTCAGGGGGGTGCTGAGGGGGGTAGGACGAGGACGAGGAGGGAAAACAAGAGGGGAAGCGCACCACTGTTTTCCCAGTGATTAATCGAGGCGCACCTTCCCTCCTTCATGGTAAATTATGCAAAAGTGTACATGTAGCAGCGGCAGCGGCAACGGCAACGAGCAAAAGCTCGAGAGCTTGACACACTTTCGAAAAAAGGAGCGCTTGACCCGCTCTGAGAATTCTGATTCCTCGTGTGTATAGAGGAACGTGCATCGGCAAACCCCATTTCAAGTTCCGAACGTTTCGCGCCTCTTGCCGCAAAAGTGGCTTCTATCGTTTCCGCAATACCACAGATAAAGTTTTTCCATCGAGCGTTTTGGACTCCCGGGCTTTGCGAAATATATACTCTTGCTCCGTTCAGGACTTTTGTGGAGCAACGTAGTTTCCGAAGTAAAACGCCTTACACCGCAGTTCAAAAGCCAATCGGCGTTACATTTATTTTTCAACGCCCGGTAATAAAGGCAGCCAGCCGCGTTTCAACCGGCGTTTCAACTACGTTTCCCGTCTTATAGGAGAGAATCTATGGCCCGCTTTAATAAAAGATCGTGGAACGTCGCGCGAATCGCGAATGGAGGCTTCCGTCGAGTCTGAGCCGAAGGTTTGGCCAGGTCCTCCACCAGGCACACCATCGTCCTGGCAAGACCGGATGCGACGACACGTTGCGCGCCGGAAGGGAATATCGTCTTACAGAACGCTGGCGGTCAACCCACGTTGGATCGACGATTTACGGTGTTGGCAATCACCGGGCAAACTCCGATCTCTACCAGTTGCTTCATAAAACACGTCTGGAGGCAACGCGAGACAGCATTTATATTTGCCTACACGTACATCCGTAATAAAATTTGGATAAACATCGACCACCGTGGGATCGGGTGGTGGGAGGAACGGAGGATCCGAGGAAAGAGGAGGGTACTTCGATATTTCGACCAGTGCTACCCTCCTTCTCCCTCTCCTACTACCTACCCACCCACGCACGCACGTACGCACGCACGCACCAAACCACTATTCGCTTGAGAAAAGAGCACCGGCAAATTCCGTGGAAAAATCAGAAAAGATAATTGAACGTCGAGAGGGAACGTCGCTCGGCAATAGTAATTAGCGAATATTTACGACGAGGGATCTTTCTCGTGAACGCATCGGACACAGTCTGCTCCTCTCGCCAAAGCAAAGTAATTTAATATTTCATGCATGCGCAAAATATTTATTTATCCTGGGATAATAGTGCGCGCTATTACATTTATTAAGTTGGTTTCGAGGGCAATTTCAGTGGAGCGCCTTTCTCGTTTCTTATATCCACATCGTGTCGTGACTAACACGATTAAATCTTCCAACTTGTAATTTTGGACTGACCATAATGGTCGGCGGCGTTGCGCATGCATTTATTAAAACGTTCGCGCGGCGTTGGCCGGTGCATCCAGCTTGTGCCGAGGAATCGTGCAAATGAAGGAAAATTATATAGGAAGATTAATAGCAGCAGTCGCGCCTCGATACTCGCTTACGTCGGGCTACCTTTAGGCGCGGGACAAGAACCGCCCACGTACCGCCTCGAGTCTTCTGGCAGCAAAATCCCTGCGCGCAACGATTGCCAGTCTCTCAGTCTTTGCTTTCACCCTCCCTTCTTTCTCTCTCTCTCTCTCTCTCTCTCAAAGACTCGCGCTTTTCTCCTTTTCGGCGAGTGGGCAACGCGCGTAACGAGTCCGTGACAGTCGATTATTTATCTCTGGCCGAACAAAGAATAGCGCGAATTCGATCGCCTTCTTGGCGCCCCCGTAACACGTCGATATCTCGCCGAGCAGCAAATCCGAGGAAGCAGTGGGGAAGAGAGTGGGAGGAGCAGGAGGAAAGGGAAAAAGGGGCGAAAAGGGAGAAAAAGGCAGACTTTCACGTTCGCAGGACATGAATTTTAACGGCGTTATCCGCTCGCTAATAATTTTTCCCCGGAGCCCTCTTCGACTATTTCTCGAACGGCGAGGAATCGGGGCGCCGACACGTAGCACACGGCCCGCTACGTGGCACGCATTAATTATCATCGCGGACGAGCGAGCATCGATTTCACGAAAACTCTTTAAGACGATAAGCCAGCGATCGGCAAATTTCACTTTGAATTTTAATGAATCGACGTCGCGCCGACGTTAATAAGCGAGCAAATTGCGAGGAAGGACGTTGAAAAGAAGTTGACTGCGCGAAAGCAGCAACCACCACCTCTGGTACCACTTTTCTTCTCGAGGATGTAAAATACGATGTAAAGTACGAGATAATCACAGGCTGACTGCACCGAGACTATACGTTTTAGTCGGCGACACATCAAGACATCATTCGCGCGTGCACACTTGCAGAAAACTCGAGATTTATGTTTGACGCGATGAAGAGGGCGAACTTTGTTGCGGCCCATGGTCGCTGCACTTGGTCCGATCCGCGTAGGAGGTGTTTACGAGAAGATCTAGACAATCCGTGGGAGTTCATCTCCGAGTAGTTGAAAAAGCGATCCACGCCCTGTGGATCCTTCACACACTCTCTCTCTCTCTTTCTCTCTCTTTACTCCTTCGTTCCTCACACCCTTGTCAACCATCATCCTGGGGGTATCACTCCTACTTACCTACTACCTTTCTACCTTTCCTACCTAGCCGTAGGAACGTTTTTCTCGCTTCTCGGATCTGGTTTGAACACCCAGTCGAACTAACTATATCGATCCACGTACGGCAGTCTAGAGATCCTATCGAGGGACCAGTCACTTTCTTATTTTCTGCTCGACTCATAGACACTATACGAGTTCGCGCGGGAAAAGATTGATTATGCATCCCGGTGGTAGTTTCGCTTAGGATTCCGCGGAAGCGTAAAATGCGTAGGCTCGCGCATTTCTCTCGATGTTAAGCTCCTTGGGTATTAATAGAGGAGCTTTCGATTTCGAGCATCGGCGCGATAAGACGGTGCGAGGAAAGAAGGAAGGGAGGACTCTAGAACTTCCATTTGGGTATCTTTAATTCCGCTGCTCTTGCGGAGACTTCAACTTTTTCCAAGAATTACACATATCAGAATGTAATGTCTCTCCATCATGCACAACATCACCCTGTCAGCTGGTATCACCCTGAGAATAGAGATGAAGACATCTTGATGCGGTATGAGAACCTTCCAGGCGGAAGAAACTCTCACTGGAATGTTAAATTTTGCGGAAAGTTTGCCCGAGATGAATTATGTCGTCCTCTTCTTCGTGTCGCGCTCATATTTCAGAATGATAAAACTTTGAATTCCTTACTCTTTGCTTCATTTTGACTTTGGCTGATACCAGTTGACACCGCCGCCGGAGCCTCACCCTCCTCGTTCCGCGCGGAGGGGGCAAGAAGCGAGCTTTAAGCCCTTGGCAAAAATATCTGTACTCGCGTAAATAAATCGAAAAATTGTAAACCGAATTGAAAAAATTCAAGATTAATTCCCTCCCAGAGGTGATTTATTTATCGTTTCGCCAGTCTGGTGGAAAGTGTCGCAACAGCTTAAAATTTGATCTGATCGTGGCCAAACAATATACTTTGAGAGGAAACTCCGTCCCAAACGAGCCATAATACTTGGCCAAGTCCGATCGATGGGCCACAGCTCGACGGCTACGTGTTAATAATTTGAATATACGGATGTGCAAGGAGTTTGACAAGTTCCCCGGGGGTGAGAAGGAGGGAGCGCGAGGCCAAAGGATCTAGGCTAGGCGCGTGTTCCTGCGGGGCGCAAGACAGCGGATTATCGTAAAAACTGTCTCGCAGTCTCTGCTGCTGCGAGACGAGTCACCCTTGCTAATATCCCGCCCGACGACGCTAAGAGAAGAGACGGAAAGGAAAGGGAAGGGAAGCAAAACGAAGAGGGGTAAAGGAAGAGGAGGAGAACTGACGTTGCAAACGCGCGCGGTCTGCAAACAGAATAATAATGGCTCGTGCATTAAGAACGCGTCTTCGCGCGGAATTTTGCACGGGAGAAGTAAAATTAATGAGCGAAAAGCAAGGACGGTGACGAGGAGTCTGGTCGTGCGGAGACACCGCCGCGTGGAGACTCAGCGAGATCCGCATAATTATTTTCATCCTCGTTATACCCACGTCGCTACTCTCTGACCGACTGCGCGGGAACGCGAACGACCGAGACAGGACAGGAACTTTGCGTTTCGCTTAATCGTTCTTCGCCCCCCCTCCCCCCCTCCAGGGAATACAAATACTCCGTTGGAGTCGCTCGACTTATCTCGCTGTTTTTCCTCGACTGCCACGTTCCTGGCCCTCTTCTTCTTCCAGCTCTTTCTTACTTACGCGCATTTCCCATAGCCCTCGAAGAAAAGCGTACAGTATCCGCGAGCGTAAGTCTAGCGAGGAGGCGTCTGAATAATTCATGCGCTACCTCTGACAAATGAAGCGCAGAAACGTCATTGGCCGCCGCCGCCACCATTGCGAATGGAGCGTTGGAAAATCAGAGAAGTCGATCGGGATGGACGCGACGCGTGAGAGAAGGCGCGTGGCGAAACGCGAGTGACTCGAGTGCGCGATAAGACAGAACCGCATGCCAATGCGGCATACAGAGATGGACGCGCATCTTCCGAGGAGGATGACTTAATTAAATATCTGTGCTCCGCGTGTGGAAGAAGTCTCGTCTCGCCCACGCGGCGAGTGAGTATCACCGTCGTCCGGGCAGTCCCGATGTTCCCGTGTTCGCTAATTAATAAGATCCGACGACTCGACTCGACTCGACGATTCGACGGAGAAACTCACGGTGGAGCGACCGTGCCCCCGCGATCTCTCGCGCTACCCCTTTCCCTCGGCCCCGCTCGATTCGACGGAGATTCGCCCCTCTTGCATCTTCCGGCCGGCCTTAATCGACTTTTGCACTCGCGACAGAAATGATAAACTATGTACATGTGTCGCTTTATCACATATGGCGCGTAGGACTCTCAATTAAAGCGCGATGGGGCTGTGGCGGCAGAAAAATGAGCCGAGTGAAAATTATTAATACCGTAGGTGTCACCTGGACATTGAGTGCGTGCACCTTCATTAGCGCTGGAGTTGTTGAGTTCTGCCACGAGAAAATCGAGGCTGAGAAGAGAGAGAGAGAGGGAGAGAGAGAGAATGATTAAGCAGGCGCACAGTCAGGGAGCGTTCACGGGGGAGATCCGCCAAGATTAAGACACGCAGCAGCTTCAGAGAGGTCAGTCAGCGACCTACGCGCACCGGCATCTGTGCGTGGCCCCATACGGTTGATTCTCAATCTGTAATGGATTTGCGCGAGAGGAGAAACGCTCGGTATGCGCAAAATCTCGCGAGACTCTCCAAGCGCGTCGATGCTCGCGAAACCCCGAGCTTAATTGACCGGAGGAACAAAGCGAGAATCCGGCGAAAGCGAGAGAGAGAGAGAGAAAGAGAGAAAGCTCGTCGGCTAACATTATCCGGTGGAAAAATTGTTGAGTGCAGGCGCGCAGGAAGTCGCCGAGGAACCGGCGAGAGCACGGACGTGCGCTTAATTAGTCGCTGGTCGTGGAAATAAAACGGTGAAATAGGAAATGGCGCAAAGTAGCAAGATCGTTGATAGCCGAGAGTGCAAAAGGTCACCGAGGATTAAGACCGGGAGCTTCCGCAGATGGGGGAGTAAAAGGAGGAGGAGGAGGAGGAGGAAGAGGAGACGCGTCGATGCGACACGGGGGTGGCACGGACTCGAGACGTATATTAATTGACGCAATTAAGGGAAGCCTATCCGGATCCCGTAGGAAATGATAGCGGCGCAAGCGCATCGTCGGGGAGGACTCCGGAGAGACTCCGGTGAAACGATCGTCCAGCAGCGAGACGTGGAATTTCCAGGGTTGTTCGCGTCCCCTCTTCCGTCGCGGCGGATGAGCGCAGCTTATTTTTCCTGATGCGATAATTAGTTTAATTTATTAGCGCTGCTCGGGCTTGGCGTTCCCCGGATGGCAGAGCCAATCGGCCAATGGCAGTGCCGTGCTGACTCCGACGCGGAAGTGATTTCCCCCATTTCTACGGAAGAAGTTTGGCGGCCGCGCTCTCCCCCTCGAGTCCCGCGGGAACTTTCCGAGGAATCTCCGCGCGATCGACCGCCACTGTCGACGAATTTCATAATTGGTTCTCGAGACATCCATGGGGGGGGGGGGGGTGATGCGACCCACGCAATTATCTCTCCTTCCGTTTGCCCTGGACGAAAGACTTCCTCCGTGGAAATCGTCCGTGGACTCTCGTCAATTTATCGCTTAACGCGCGCATCCGTTCCGCCGATGATTGTCAGCGAGTTAGCGACTGGCTCTACTCGAGAGACGTGCGATTAGAAGCGACGAGGCGTTCGGTGTATTTAATAAGGCGAGAGTTGAAGAGTTCAAGCGGCCCGTGAATGATCGAAGGGCGTGCTGTTGCTGCTGCTGCCGCAGACTCGACTTATCTAGGAAAATATCCGCGCCTTTCTCCTCGCGCGCGGTGCATTCCACGATGCACTCGCGCCATTTAAATTCTGGCACGCATAGTTCTCCCGATTATAAATTATCGAGTGTAGCTCGCGCACCTTGTAGGAATACGCTGCGGGCGGGAGAGGGAAAGAAACCACCAGTTTCTGCATGTTTGATAATTGGTCTAATTAATAGAGTGGGGAAAAAAGTGAAAAACGAGAGAGAGAGAGAAGCCTAACGACGAGCGTGTGATCTCGGGGACTCGAGTATATTTTAATGCATCCTTCGGTCCTCGTGCAGCAGCTAATAGAATATCAAGTAGCTGTTTGTCGAAACGAGACTATGTCCGGTGCAACTAATTAAAGCCTGTCGATCGGATCGGTAAATGTGCGCGCACACGTTCGTCCCTGCGGTATAAATCTTTCGTGTGCCTCCCAAGCTATTCATCCACGTCTCTGCCCTCTCCCCGTACGTCCTAGCCACGCATTACTGCGCTCGGAGATTGAAATTTATGCTAATTATTTCAATTGGTAAGTCATTATCGCATTCCGCTCTTAATTATCTCGCGGGGAATTAATGGAAAGTAAAAAGTCTCCCGGTGAAAGCAGAATGGAAGACGAAGCCCGCGGGACTCTCAATTGTATCTCAATTTCCACCAATTATACGCTCTTATCAAGAGCCGCGTCAGTTTCGATTTTTCGAGAGACGACGACGGCGCCACTGCTTTCCCGCCTGGTCCAGATTAAAAGGAGGTGTGTGCGTGTGCGTGTGTGCAAACGCAGTGACACGGCGACGAGTAGTTCGAGGACTCGTCTTTGAGCCGGTGGTGGTGGTGGTGGGTCCTCCAGTGAATTCTCTGGCGTTTATCTCTCGAAGGAAGTGGAGAGGCTGTCACTCCGCTGTCATCTCGCTCACTTCCGTTCGATTTCCCGATATAATTGGAGCAACGACGGTGTACTTCGGACCACGTTGCCAAAACGGACGAGCGGCGAGTGACCGGACCTACGCGTTAAACGCTATGCTAATTCAACCGCTGAGGAGTCCTGCGGAGAAAGAAGGAGAGAGAGAGAGAGAGAGATGACGCAACGAAATTAAGCGACGTTTTATCGCATCGGGAATGGCAATTTATCGCGACTCGTGAAAGCGGCAACCTGTCGCAGCTTCGAGTCCTTGTTGCTCTCGTTCGTTCCCGGGGCTTTGGCTGGCGCGCAATTAAAGGGAAAATGGCGTTGCCGAGAAAGAAGGCGCCCGGATTCCTCGGCGAAGCTGAATATATGGCGCGAGCGCTTGGCTAGAACAAGTGGGTTGTGTGTTACGTCGTGGGACACCTATGCAAGCCTATGACCGACGCCGACGTGTTCGCTGTTCCAATCGGCTGCCACGCGGATATCGGGCGCCACCAATCGTATCGACCGGATCGGAATTTATCGGGCGCTCCCGGGGAACGAGTTTTCCTCGACGGCTGCTGCTTTTTGTCGTCGGTACCGGCCACTGAAAAATTACGCGCGGCCCGCCGCCTTCCTGATCGCTTTCCAGTTTTCGCGTCAGTCGCCATTACCTCCATTACCTCCATTACCGCCATTACCACCATTACCGCGCTCTCTTCCCAGTGGCTTCGAAACGCTGTGCGTAAAACTTGGCCGAGGCGCGCCGCGATCTTCCCCAGGTAGCGCGTGCGTGGCATTAACGCGCCTCCTAGACAAACGAGTTCCCACTTTCGAATCGAACGAAGCGATTATTGAAATCTCCGAGGCTGATTGGCTGCGCCAAGCGTAAACCTGCCTGGTTAATTTCCCGGGGGGTGGTGGTGTTGGTGGTGGTGGTGAGCGTTCGGTACTCGAGACGGGACGTGGAGATCCAGCGGCCATAATGCTCGCTCACAGAATCCGGAGTCTTGAGGAGAAGAGAGAATTTAATTGGCCGCCATAAATTACTGGATTCGCCAGTCTAGACGTTAATCCCCCTAACCGATTATCGGATGATTGGTCCGCGCGCGAGCGCGGTCAGGGATAAATGATAAATTCAAGTGAATTCTCGGGCAGCGAGAGTAGAGAGAGGTCGGTCGAGAGTTAAAAGGCCAGGGAGCACGTGGAGGAAGAAGATCGATAACTCCGTTGGTCGCGTCCGTATCGATGGAAGAGGCGGCGGCGCACGAGCCGTTGTCGATTCGATTAAGCGGAACGCTGTTTGTTGCAACGACCGCCGATAGTTAACGTCTTATTTCCCCGAGAGAGCAGAAGCTGCGGTCTGTGCTCGTTTGACTCTACTCGACTCCGCTCTGCTCGGCTCGTCCCGGCGAACCCTCGCTGCATATATTGCACATGCATGCAGCATGCATCGATCCTTCATAAAAATTCATGGACAGTCGACATAAATTATTTATGGACAGCTCGTCTCTCGCACGATACCGGCGTCGACTTAATTATTTCGCCGTTGTGTCTGCCCCCATTTCGGTTTTACGCCGATCGTGCCGTCGAGGAATGCATCCCTCCATCCCCCCCCCACCCTCCCCATGCCATATTTACATATTGATTGCAAATCGGGCGACTTCATTTGCCAAAATCTCAAGCAGTGTCTTGAGAGCTCGAGCGCATAAAATCGATATCGATCACCTCCCCACCACTGCTGCTGCCTCGCGAGCCAACTGGTCAACCCCTAAATATCGAGTGTCCGGCGCGGTGTTACCGCCGGCACCGGCCAATTTATCGCGAGCGACCAATCAAGATCCCGCAACTCCCCCCGGCGAGACCCACTCGGCTTCTCTTATTCTACCCTGCCTATGCCTCCTTTTCAATTGGAATTGATGACTAAGCGAGCTCCAGAAAAAAATTAAAAAAAAAAAAAAAAAGAAAAAACTCCATGGAAATATGTTAAGCGGATAATTAGAGTGGCTTTCAGTGTGCTACACTACTACTACGATATTCGCGATAAAAATTCAAAGCGACTGATGCACGTCAACTATCCGAATGAATTTATTGCCGATATTCTTCTACGCGTTTATCGATAATAAATGATCTACGGGAGTAGCGATATTTTACAAATTATTTCTCTTCTGCGGAATTAATCAAGCCATTTCAGTTGATATGGAGTTCTGCAAACATTCAACGGTATATCATTTTTAGCTGAGAGCCCTTTTCACGGAATTTTTTACGCGCGATATCCTCTCTCTATTTTGGAGAGATTTTCGCGCGTGGGGATGCGCCGCATAATGCAGCGCGCGTGCACGGTTAAACGCCACGCGTATGTACATTTGTAATTGTGAGTGTAGGTTCACGGCGAAATATACCGAGTGTCCTATTTAGATAACTGAATTACGAATGAATTATTGGTCGCCCGTGTATACGTAGCCATATAATTTGATAACATCAGCGCCTCTAGCATGTGCCGGTGTGCGTATACCAGTCTCGGTGTATTAGTCACCGGTGGTGGCTTTTGCACTACCCCCGTTAGGCGTGCCCCCAGACGACACACCCGACCAAAGCGCACCTACTTGTTAAATATTCCAGTTCGCTAGGAGATACGCCGAAAGAGTAACCGATCCTGAGAGACGAGAGTTTAAAGTGTCAAAGACGCGATGCGCTTTGCACCACGGAAATTTTCCAGTCCCATTCTACCGCGCAGTCTCTACCGAGAGAGAGAGAGAGAGAGAGAGAGAGAGAAAGGAAAATTTTGAGAAAATTAAGGGTTAATCTTGCGGAAGGTCAATTTTTCCAAATAATTTTGGAGAACCGCGTTCAACGAAATAATTCATTTGTACGTTGAGAGAAGTGAGAAAATTGGTCCGGTGGTGGTGTAGTATCGGTCGATGTCGAGGGTGTATTATAATTTTTAGTACATAAATACCGATGATCCCTTTGCGCGCAGTTAGCTACTCGCCATCTGGCACGGGCATGGTTTTATCGCGCGAGTATCGAAATTACCATTATTCCGCCGGCGGCTCCTTGAAAATAATATTACCTTTACTGTAAGGACACACCGAGCTTAAGATTCCAGCAACAGATGGTCGAACGCTTTCGGCGAGTCGTTAGCGAAATAATCCGTGCTTTATAAATAATTCCGAGCATCTGGCCTCACGATCGTCTTTTTAAATTTGATAAATCGCGCGGCGAAGCGCGCTGCCATGAATCAAGAAGGACTCGTTGCGCGTCGAGGGCGCAGGCGCGGGCGCAAAGTCACCCCCTACGCGACGGTCCGCAATAAATTTCTTCAAGTTCGCGGAATAAACTTGTGGATCACCGATAATTTATTCTCCGGGTGAATATTCGCGATGTGCACGCGCATATATCATAGCCGGCAGCAGGAGGACGGGAAAACGAGTCGAGCTGGCTCTTTGTGCGTGGCAGTCCTGGCCGAGCAAAAAACCGATCGAAATGCGTCGATGCGTATTCCACGTGAAACAAGGACACTCGCGTTGGTCCGTTGCAAAAGAGTCCTGTGCTGCGTGAAAAGGGGCCATTACGCGCGTGAGTGTCGTGCGCCACGAAACACGGAAGGACGTAAAAAGAGACACAACACGCCACCACCCTTCGACGATGAATCGCCTAGCAGAGACCAATGGAAGCAGCGGTATCACCGCAGGTTGACGATTTCGATGGGACGACGGGAGGGACTGGCGCGCGAGAAAGCAACGCACCGATCGAGCAAATTAATCGAACGGCAATCGGCGCATTGTACACGCCGGAGTCGCGTAATTAATATCGGCGATAATTTTGTCTCGGCGACGCTCGAGCAACGGGGCACCACAACGCATCGCTTCCATCGATCGAGCCGATTCATCGATTCGCCTTAGCAACCTTATCCGTTGCTTAATGACAAAGGAGCAAGTTTCCGTTAGGGGTCCCATGCGTATTATTTTAATGACGAAGGTGCATACGCGCTGCAGCGAAACGCGAGAGTCGTTAATCATGTCGATCGCTGATTGACGAGCGATTGCGCCGTGTCTCTCGGCGTAGTCACGCATGCCGGTTTCAGCGCTCGTGCACTCGGGCCCCGGGAGGCCCCGCGCGCACAGCCTTCCTCTCCTCATCTATCTCGAGGGCCCGGGCCCCGGCCCCGGTCGCGGCACGATGGGGACAGCCAAATTACTTTCGATGCTGAAATTGCGCGATTGATTCAACATTGAGCGCGGAGAGTCGAGCGAGGGCCGTACGCTGCTCCGCCTTGGGCCCCCCTCCCCTCCCTCTCCCAACATCCATCCTCCTCTTCCTCCTCCTCCAGAGCGCGGAGAAGGCCCGGCCTGCTCCACCCACGACGTCTCCGCCATCCGGCCTGATTTTGATTCACGAGCGGCGTATCATTCAGCGGCATTACCTCGCGATAAATTTCAAGGGTGCGCGCGAGCACGCCGATCGTTAATCGCTACACTCGTAAATATAACCGGGCACGGAGCGCACCGGCTACGCTTATATTTTCAAATTACACTCGCGTTTAACGCGCTCAATTATAACGAATTACGAGAACGTGCAGTTGCATCGCCAACTTCCTTCCCTCCGCCCGCCCCCGCTATATTTTCGCTGTAATACCGCTAATTGACTTATTGCCGTCGGATCATCCGATCCATTTGAAAATGAGTAGTCGGCCGCGTCGTGCTGGAAATCCCGCGGAATTCCTCGCGAGAAATTGCGCGGAGAATCCGTGTAATGCACATGACAACGAGGAATCGTTTCGGTACTCACTCGTTCCACCGGAGTTGGAGCTGGGTTCGTCCGGCACGTGGGTCCGCTGCGCAGGCTTACCTGGAAATAGAAAAGAGGAGAATCTGTCAAATCCGTGGTTGCTCCGAATTGAGGTTTTTTAACGATCCTCGGTGCAAATGCTCGGGGGAGATCGCTTACGCGTATCGCGTTTCCAACGGTGGAGAGAGGGAGAGCGCGCACCACTTCATTATTCGCTGTTGTAATTCGCACGGAAGCGGAGGCGCTTAGGCGCGTACGTTTGATAATCGAAGCCCCCCCGGCAGAGACGATCGTATTTCGAGTCGAATTATGCTGCGCCGTTTTGGCATTTAGCGCGCAACGCGGCTGGCTAACGTGTTCGGCGATCGTTACACCGGCCCGGGATCGTCGGTTTTCGCGGGAGGCACCCGCGCGCGTCTAGGAGAGCATTCGCCGAACCAGTTACGTATACCCAAAACGAGCATGCTGCAGTTATGTGCAATTAATGCGAAAGCGCGTACCGCGCGCGTACTTTTCTTCCAGCGAATTCCTGCCGATCCGAGCATACGTTACATTCGAACGATTCTTAGGGGCATCTCGACAAATTCTTGCCCCCTGCGCTAGCGAGAGACGCGACGAGCGGTTACGAGCGATGTGACCTGGAGGCGCTTCGATTTCCGCGATGCCGCCGCCGCTCTGCTTTTCCCAAGCAAAGAACGCGCCTTTGTGAATTATGGCTTCGCCGGCGAGGGGGGGAGCGAGGGGACGGGGGATTCATTTTTGTCTCGGCAGATTCGCGACTTTCAGCCTTAATTGGTCCTTTGGCGAGCAGCTCGATAGACAACAGGCGCGTTTCCACGTTATTAGATGACGAAGGGGAGAGGAGGAGGGGCAGGGGAGCGCACTGAGTCTTCCCAGCGCGTCTTGCGCATTTTGCCCGTCGCTCGTTGTTACTCGGCGCGCGAACCTGCGGGCAAACTTTCCATCCTGCCGCTTCCTCGGGGCTGAGGTTAACGAAGTTTCGGCCAATCGCTCCGGCAGTCTACAGGCAGATTCTTTCCTGGAAACAGCTTTAACAAGCCTGGCGATCCCCGACCGGGCTCCTTCCTCCTCACGCTCGGTTAAACTTTGCAGTTGTAACTTGCCAATCCTGGATCCCCGAGGAAGTTAACGCGATTGGGATCGAGGAAGAGCGTTATAGAAATTGAGAGGGCGATCGACGAGTTCTCCGCCCCCCGCTAATTAAATATCGCGGTACACGGTCTCTACCGCGAGCAGATTTCATTTAGCCGACGGAAGGGAAGAGAAGAGCCTTCGTCTCGCGAAAGGCAAAGTAACAAGTTCTACTTTCGAGAATAGTGAGGGGAGGGGGTGAAAGTTAACAATGCGATCGTATACCTTGCTGCTATACGCGCGTGTACCTTTGAATACCTTTGGCGAGTTTCCTCCTGGAATCGCATGCTCGGGAATAAAAGGATTTGGCAAGGGAGGGGAAGGGGGAGATTGTTGGAACCTCATTGGCATTCAGTCACGCGTGCTGCCGGTCACGAGAACAGCACGGTCCACCTTGCTTCTTCGCTTCCCTCGTTGTCGTATCGATATGTTCGACCTCCTCGAGAGAATCGCAACCGCAAGAAACGGCGAATTTTTATTAGCAGCTCCAGTGGCTGCTCCGTTTTGCTCGAGGGAGAGAGACACGTATGACGAATACGGGCTGGGCGATGAACGCGAACACGAGGACAACGCTGCCAATCTGGTTCTCGCTTACAAAAACACGTTTCCTTTGAGAACGGAACTCTGCTCCGAGCGAGAATAGTTGGCCCGCATCGAAGGAAGAAACGCGCAGCGACGTACGATTCCCTGCTGCAAGGACCCTCTTTATATGCATCCTCTTGTCAGCTTTCTGCTCTTTGCTCTTTGCTCTATGCGCCATCACCCTCGGATCTCTATCTTTATTCGCTGATTTTCTTCGCCTTCGTGTTCTGTTTGCCGAATAAACTGCCGGGCGAACTCGAGTCGCAATTAAAATTGGACTGGACGAATTCGCTTCAAAGTCCGAAGACGATTTGCCAAGGTTGAGAGGCGTAGAGATCCGGCTCTCCCGTGGGAACTGGCACTAGCCAACACGCTGCAACACCCTCTACTACCTCCTCCTTTTCTCCCTTTCGCAACTCTTTCGGGCAACTTCTGCCGACCGCCGTCTCTTCCCGGTCCTGAGAGAGTAAACCGACTCTCCCGACTACGTTTTAAAATAGACTTTTCGATCGGCCCACTTCCACCAAACGGCAGTAGCGGCAGTCGGAATTTTAAGAGGCCGCTCGTTTCTTCGCCTCTGTCTTCTTCTTTTCCGTTTCCTGCCAGACGCGCGTATTTACCTTTCTCCTTATCCTCCCTTAAAAAAGCTGTACCTCGAATAAATTACGATCGTTCGCTCGCTCGCTCGCTCGTTCGACCATTCCTCTGACCCTTTTTCCCCCCATCAGCGGCAGCGTCGGCGTCGCGCGTGTCATAGGCGTCCTACTACGATTATTACGCGCGCGGACTTTTTCACGGCAGTAGACCAGTCTTAATCGTCGCATCAAAGCCCGAATGTGTTTTATCGTATGAAACGTCCGCCTAACGAAATGGAGGACATAAACCGTGGAAATATGCGGAGCGGAGAAGAGAGAATGCAAAGAACGGGTTATTCGAAAGGTTAGATCCGAAAGGGAGAAACTAACCAGCAAAGCATGAAATGAGGGGACGAAAATGAACGTTTCCCCAGAACGAGATTTCGGATATGGCGTTCTGCGACTGCAGCGCAGTTATTTCTGCTAAAAAACAGAGGGAAATGCGAAAGTATCGAGACTGGCAGGGGACCAAGCGGCTTTAGAGGATTTTCGACGACAAAGCACTTTATGAATTGTAAAAATGCCTAGTGCCGAGTCCAGGCGTCGACAGATACGGGGACAATGACACCAGCGCGACGTGTCGGGTAAGGGGCTGAGAAACGATCGTCTCGATATCAACGTGACCCGCTAAAACTATTCTACGATTTGTTTTCCTCACGACCGACTAATTCCCTCGGGGTGCTGCATACTCGGCAAAAATAGCAGCGACTCCCTCTCGTTATAAAATATCGCGACCGCCGCCACGGATCTTCATTTACGTCCGAAAGACGCCGGTGATAAAAGCTTCTGGAATTTCTTGTATCGTAAGAATCCATGCGAGATGGAGTAACGCCGATGGTTATTCGGCATTCGTTAGACTTTTTTACGATGCTTGAAAAATTCCACTTTTCCCTGGTACGCGAGCGTTCATTATCCGTCCATCAAATTAGAGAGAGAGAGTTTTAGTGAAATGAAATTTTCAAAAGTCATCGATACGTCTCTCTCTCTCTCCTTCTCTCTTGCGGAAATAATAAATGATGTCACATTTATTATGAAAAGTGCGCGAGGTTCGATCGATTGGCAATACTGTATACAGGCAATCCTTCAAGGAACTGATTGACGAACGACTGACGTTAAAAGGAGCCAGTTCCGTCGAACAAGAAATAAAACCACAACGTGGCTCGATTGAAAGTACGGAGACGTACATCCATAAAAAAAGCAACCTGGCAAAAGACCAAGTGACTCTGGAACATTTTAAGAATTAAAGAGAGTAAAGTTATATTTGCCGATAGAAATAAGAGTCCCCGCGTTGCCACGTAAAACGAGAGGAATCTCTCAAAAATTCGACCGTTCCGAAACGTGTTACGATTAAAAAAATGAGACAGAGTTTTCTTTAAGCGATTAATGGAAAAGTCAGAGTACGCCAATGCGCGCGAACGTTTCTCGCTCATGAATGAATTCCGAGCGCGGTATTACGAGAAGGTGAAGGGTGAAAAGGATCAGCGAGAAAAGCCAAAGGAAATTCTGGCAGGCGGTTCGTTGGTCAGCCGTAGAGCAGGAGAGGCAGGGGAGAACGGGGGGGAAATGGATGATTAATTCATGACTCGAGCATCCCGGGGGGCAGCTCGGACAATGCCAGTCTAATTAGTCAAGATATGACATACCCACCTGTGTGGAGGATGAGGAGGATGTGCCGAGTGCTACGAGCGCATGCGCACGCCTCCGGGAACTCGGCGTGGCGGAACAAAAAACGCCTGATTAATCGAATGCACGAATTAAATTCTCCACCGTAGTGACGTTTCTTGCTAATCACGACTCGGCGAGGGCGACGGCGACGGCGACGAAAGCGGCGGCACGTCAGTTGCGACGAGAATATAAGCCACTCCTTCCCACTGGGACTCGCGTATTTCTTCTCTCGATTCGTGACCCGATGTCGCCACCGTAAGGAGTTTTCTCCGCATTTTTCCTAATCTCCTCGTATTCCGGATTGGCTCGCGTGTCACATCCGAAGAGCAGAAACTATAAAACTTCGGCAGCTTGAGATACGTCGATTCTTTTTCTCGAGAACCGCAAAGCCCGAACGTAGTCTGATTTATGCAAGAGCTTCCTCCATATTAATAATTTCCTTGGCACATTTTCCGTTAGGCACCTCTAACCCGCGCGGGTCACCCTATAAATCTATTTACCGTTTCAAGTTCCACGGAATAAGCCTTAATATAGCTTATCGCATCGTAGCATTGAGATTTATTGGAATTTACAAGAGAATGGGAATGTGAGAGAGAGAGAGAGAGAGAGAGAGAGAGAGAGAGAGTTTCCCCGATTACGAAGAAATCGGTTCCTTTTTTCTCGAGACTTGTCGCGTGGACGATAAGTGAGTTGTTTTATAGGTTCGACGACATCACGAGAGATGACACGGAGGATGATAATGAGGACACTCAAAAATGGACCGTGGGTGCTGCTAGTTTGGAGTTTTGCTCTCGCGCGGCAGATATACGGCTGCTTTTAATCTAGAAGATAACCGGAAATGTGCCGGAGGCCTTTGGTTGCGTGGAGGAGGCGAGCAGCCATCAGGCACCGCTCGGTGGTTTATCTACGCATTAACGCACGGCTCGTTACGGCGATCGTCCACGGAGGCCGCGATAACGCTTTTTTGCACCGTCGTCAACGACGGATGCACGCGCGTTAAATAAATCACGCCGATAGAGACGCGTCGTTAAACTGGCGTCCTGGCGGTTTTTTTCCGGCGGGAAGGCCGAAGCGGCGCCTCGACGCCGAGGCGTCGCTCCTGCCCGCCAACGCAATTTCGCGGAATAAAAATTCCATTTCTGCCGTGCCGTCGCCCTGCTGCCGATAAAACCTAGCATTTTCCGCTGCCTTTCGTAAAATGCAATGATACAGGCACACATACGCACGTACGCACGCACGCACGCACGCACCTTCTATCTAGGTTAAGCTTTGGCCAATCGAGGAACTTGGCCAGTGACCGGAGAACCGGAATTCTCCAAGATCGAAATGATCTCGCTTGGGGGTCCACGGGTAACGAGTGAACGATCAACTACGCAAGTAAGTATATCAAGTACGCGTGTACCGGAAGAGCCGCGTGCGCTCGAGGGACGCTAATTGATGCGTGCGAGATAACCCATGGAGTATGCAATAAATCACGAAAAGTCTTTCGAGCGACGAGAGCCGTTATCGGGGCAGCCAGGGCGGAATGAATTTCAGTGCAGGGTTACCGTGGCAACCGGCGAAGGGCTAACGATAAGAAGCGTAAATAATGTTGAAACAAAATTAATGTACTGGTTAGTTTAGGAGTGGGTCGCGGGTTCGGCTGTGTTCGGCTTTCAGTTCGATTCGAAAGGTCCGAAACCTCTTATCGGGTTATTAGGCTATTTCAAATTACCTCTCCTTGGTTTGCCATGGGGTTTCTCTGCCTTCTCCTCGGCTCCGGGCACGAAACGACGCTTGGCCGAAACCCCCCCCCCCCTTACCCCGGCCTTTCCAGAAATCCTCTCTCTTTTTAATTAACGAGCGAGTTCCTCGAGCGGCCGACACGGGTCCTCGTCGATCGACACTATCGACAAATTAAAAGAAAACCAGCAAGATAATCCTGTTAAGCTCGGAGCCGTTATCTAAGAAGTGTCAGAATTGCTCGGCGCTGTGAGTCCGGTAGCAGGAGAATGGAAAACACAGGGAGGAGAAGGGAGGAGAGGGCCTAAAAGAAGCTCTCGCTTGTAAAAGCCCGGCAGATTTGATTTGCCGTTTAAAAAAAGTCTTTCGACGAACCGGTCCATTAGGGAGAGAGGCGAAAGCTCTCGATCGGCCCTGGGTCTGACAAACAAGCGTGTCCCGCGCGTACGTGGCGTGTTTCACGAGGATCCCTGTGCTCGTCCGAGAGCCCCGGGTATCTGTCATCGCAGCGCAAATAACACGCACACGCGATTGCGCGAAAAGCTTCGGAGAAAGGGCTTTCGGCCTCTCCCTCTCTCTGGATGCGAACGTGCTGGACTTTCGACAAGATTCGTGTGCGTGTCTTGCACACTCACGCATTATGGCGACCATTACCACCTGCGTTCGACGTGACCCGTGCTGAACGTGTCCGGCGCCGTTCCACTATGAAAGCTTTACAGCACGAAACCATGGAGATAGCCCGACAAAAGGAACCGCGCGCCAAGGAAAAAAAGTCCCCGGCCACTCGTCGTGATTGTCGATTCAAACTCAATATCTGCTTTGTCGGAGTTCTCTGGGTTTTCATCTGTCCCTTCTCCCCCTCCTCCCACTGCGTTGGCCCCTATTACGCGAAAACTCAATTACACTTTCTTAACTCTCTGGCTTCGAAACATTTTCCTCATTTAGGCGCGGCCCTCCCCCATTTTTTTCTCGCAGCTGGATAATTTATTCCCTCTCGCTCTTTATCCGATTTCTCGTAGGGCCTAGGAGACAAAATGAAAAAAAAAAAAAAAAAAAAAGAAAAAATGCCAAAGAGTCACACGGGGGAAAAGGTAAAATGACAAAATTGGGTTTACGCAGTTTAGCGTGCATTTAAAAAATATACATTCGCTAAAATAGAAGTTACTGGTAGAAAAGTGCTTTTACTTTTTCGTCCATTACGCTATTGTAACTACATTTTTATTTAGTTTCAAATTGTGGCTCATGTAGATACGCTCGCGCGAGGCAAAAACGCGTTTTAATAGTTTTTCCATATTGCTCTG
Source organism: Sclerodermus sp. 'alternatusi' (assembly GCA_037305995.1). NCBI lineage: Eukaryota > Metazoa > Arthropoda > Insecta > Hymenoptera > Bethylidae > Sclerodermus > Sclerodermus sp. 'alternatusi'. Next base: position 3,211,968 of record CM074552.1, on the reverse strand, counting down.
TATTTTCCAGATTCAATTTCGGAAGCAGAGAAATGTGTAGCGCCGTTCCTAAAAATTGGTCACTACCAGAATAACTGCGAGCTGGCTATCGAATTTTCGAAAAAGCTATACCGCGTGACACCGAAGCGTTACAGCGAAGCTGCCACTCGAATTGCCGCCAGTTCTCGAAAAGAACTGCTACCCCGTTCGTTCCTACACGGGGGGGTGAGAGAAGAATTCCTCGCAGAATTTTCGATCCCGTCGAAATAAATATCTCTCTTCGACCGCTTCCGGCAAAATCCTTACGAGCCACCTGTGGTGCAACAATCGACGGGACATAACCGGAGGTGGTGTCGTGACGCAACAACGAAAAACTGAAAACTGGCAGAGTCTCGCGGTACTCATTCGCGAATCGTGGATTTCAACGATGCCGTATGGGGGAATGCTAGCAGGGACTCGAGTATGGAGAGAGAAGGAAGGAAGGAAGGAAGGAAGGAAGGAAGGAAAGAGGAAAAGAAGAAGAGGGCGGTGGTAGACAGATGCAAGGAGAGGAAGACCTTGGACGCAGGCATGAATTATTTATCGTCTATGATAGGATTCTGATGTGGCTGGCAGGCAGGCAAGCAGGCACCTTAGCTACGCTCCTCCACGGATGATACATCATCAGCCGTGGATCGAGGGAGGGGATGAGAGGGATAGGGGTATCTCGAAGCCCTAGTCACCATTTGCTACTCTTTTTAGCTACTGGCTCTCTCCCTGGTGCTATATGCCAGCTCTCATCCCCGACCACCGCAGTCCTCGCAGTCTCTCCTCTTTTACCGGGCTTTTCTTTCTCGCTTCCTGACACTCCGGAGGCGCCACTTCTCGCCATCCGGCTAGATCCTCTCCGACGTAGACAAGAACCGCGGAGGATGCCGTCCGTGTATTGTGCGCCGCTGCAACAGTTTCTTTGGATAATCCGACGTCGTGATAGAAGCATTAAACACTGGAGGATTCCGCTGCTTATTAACATGGAAGTAGAGTGACGTGTGCGGTATATTATACATTCTGCCTCGCGCGATCATCCTTTAAACGTCGGACTAAGACATCGCGTATAAAGTTATATACGCGTACCTGAAATTCCCCGGCGAAATTTTGAGTCGGTCCGATTCTCCATCCAGTAGTCGAGAGTAGCGACTACCGCAACAGTTTTTGCCAGTTCGCAAGATCCTCGCGCCCTCCCCCTTCCCTCTGAATAAAAAAGAAACTTAACGCACCCGCCTTTGATATCAGGGGCGTGGGGCGAGGGGCGTCAGAACGACTCGGAGTAATTAACCGTAGCCGGGGGTGGAAGGGTGTGCGGTGATGGAGCGTTCGCGCGTACATCCGCCTTGTCGAAATGTACAATTTATTTCGCTGGCGGCGTCCCGCCAAGATAGCGAGGGAGGGAACTAGCCAGCCGGAAGCCGCGGGCTACGCGAGAGCTTAATCTGCTTGGCACGCAGTAAAATGCGAACGAGTTGGTTTGTCCGATTCTCGACTGTCTTCGACGGAATTCTCTCCTCCTCGTCGGGTCGAAGCATCGACGATCCTCGTACGCGTCGTAAAAGCTGAAAGATGGAGAAAGAAAAAGCGAATGGTGGAGGAGAGCACGCGCGCGTGCGCCCTCCGGCCCCGGTGATCTCCGCCGAGCGAAGAGATGAAGACGGTGGAGGAGAGCGTGGGGTTGGGGGACGACTATACGGCCTCGCGAGATAGGCAGGTGAGAAGTGCGTGCTCGGACGACTGTCGTAAAGTTTATGGCGGGTGTCGAGACGATTTGCGCAGCTCGTCAAAGCCGCGACTATAAACAACGCGCGCGAGTATACGCGCGGGCCAGTCGGGGGAGCTAAAGACGATTCACCTGACAAATTCATCCAGCGAGGAGGACGCCAAAGGCACTTGGCCGAATTTCTCCGCGAGAACAACGACACTCGGCCAACTCGAGATAATTCTCCTTTTATCACTCCGCCTCCGTCGACGTCGTCGCCGCTGCCGCCGCCGCCGACACTCGCCTCTCCCGTGCATCAAGTTATTACGCGGATGCTCCTCGCAGCGTTTACGTAATATTGTAATACGCGCCGTAACACAAGAGTTGGCTTTACAGCTACTTCGAGAGAGCAGGCGAACAAATTGTAATTGGGCCAATAAAGTTTCGAGAAAAACTTGAGTTGCGCGCGTGTTGGCTCGCTCGCGTACACGTATATTAAGCTCTCGAGGAAACGCGGATGGCAAGATGGATGCCGCTGTAACAGGCGAATATATTTTATAATGAGCCAGGGAAATGAGTGGAATAACACGCATGAAAAGAATGCCCGGGAATATCAAAATTCCTTTGTCCCTGCTACGCGCCATACTTTGCAGGCTTTCTCGATCCTTTATTGCCTCAGGGAAATGAGGTAAAGTAGTCGTGAGAGTGCACTCGCTATTCCTGCAAGATTTATAACGGTGTGCAGACTTGCGCGGACCAAGAGGGACCAGCAAATAATACCATTCCTCTCCTCCTTCCTTAGCAGCGTACACGAGGAGAGCGATCCGGCGCGGCACAACCCTTGCGCCCCTTTGCCGCTGTCTTTTTTACGATATTCGGCTCTCGCTTGGATCCACCAGCTTTTACTATCGTGTAAACGCGAGGATTCCCCATTGTACGAAGAGAGAGAGAGAGAGAGAGATCGTTAATTAACGTTGCCATCGGTTCTGAAAATTATCGCGATTTTTCTGCTTTTCGCGTCGAGAGAAGACGCGGGTTTTTTAATTTTCCATGGGAAAAGCTTTCTCTCTCGAGTTTCTCGAGGTTTTCGGGACGCGAACGTTTTCTCAGCAGGAGTACAGGAAAACAAGAGACTTTTGAGGAAAGGCGAAAAGACACCGCGAGGATATTCCACTCGTTGCCACATAAAAGGGACAGAGAGGGTAAATATTTTTCTTACCAGCATTGGCGTTCTGCCAGCTAAAGCGAGAAGGAAGGAAGGAAGGAAGGAAGGAAGGAAGCACTCAAAAAGAATGAAAGAATGAAAGAGCGAGAGGAAAGTTTAGCGTGGAACAACAAGCGCGGACAAGCTGGATTTTACGATTACATTTATTCCAGTCCCAACTGCAAAGGCAGCCGGTCGCTTTTTCCCCTACTCGCGCGTATTTATTAACGATAAAGGATTTGTAACGAAATCACACCGTACAGCGTTTGAAGAGAGCGTTTTACGACATCAAGGCAGATTCCGAGCCAAGCGGCGTTCTCCGAGAATGATCTAAATGGAAAAGGAGCTGAATCCGGCGTAAGACGCCGGCCGCCATCGCCGTCGTCGTCGTCGTCGTCGTCGTCGTCGTTGTCGTCGTCGTCGTCGCCGCCGTCGCCGCCGTCGCCTTTTACATCCAAGTTTCATCTTCGAGAAGCGATGGCTTTTTTTTTAAAACTTTCCGCAATTTGTTTTATTTCTACTTTTATGCCCGCTACTTTTCCCCAGGAGAAGCAATAAATTCATAATAGTCCTGAAATTTATCAGGATGTTTGCCGGGGAAAATCCTCGCTGCCAAAATAACTTTTTTCAGCATTAATCCCGACCCTCGACGAGCTGAGCCAGCGGAGGAGCATTTTCCTCGTTCGCGTTCAGCGATACGCAATAATATGAGCGAGTTATACACTGGAAGTAGACAAAGTGGATCAAGGAGATTCGGAATTCGATGTACATATACCGTGTTATTTTCAGTACGCTTGGCGCGGCAGAGCTTTCGTCGCTCTCGATATGGCCAACCACTACCTTGAGGGAGAGGGATGGTCGGTCGATCGACGGCGCGCACCCACGCGTCTTTTTCCCGAAAGTCCTTGATTCGCAGTGCCGTGGCACGGTCTAACGAGGCGTGAAACGGTAGGATAACATCGACTCCGACAACTTGATCCTATCACTGCGCGCGCGAGCAATCGTTTCCTATACGATACGCGTCCCGTGTGCTTTAACATTTAGCCAGCACGCAATCTGCATTACGTACGAAGGTGGGGGGAGAGGGTTTCTAAAGCGGAATAATCCCCGTGCTCCTGGCCGGAAGTGGGTCAGGGGTTTTGAGCCACGTCCCTCGACTTTACGGCTGCTCTGCCATTGAAGGACCGATCAACGATCTTCGTAGATTAAGCGAGCTGACGTTCGAAGCTGACTGACTGGTAGCAAGATACCCACCCTCACCCCTTGCACCCTCAGCCTGGAATCTGCGTGATAATGGAGGTCCTCTCGCTGGGAGAAACCGCTCGCGGGCAGAATCGATACATCAGGATCAGTTCCCGAAGTAACTTAGACCCTGGTCTCGAATAGGAGCGTTTAGACCTTTGCAGTTTGCACTCCATAGATTGCAGGAGGATCCTCGAGAATATTGCATGGCTCGTTCTTGCCAGGATGTACATATCGCGATTGCCCCTTTCCTCGATCCTGACGTAGCTGGAATAACGTTGAACCAAAGTGAACTTGCACAAGCGGAGCTACCGGTACTGCCGCGCGCTGTGTCAAGATGTCCAGAGGGGGATCAAGACTCCTTGGCTAATAAGGGCATTGTTTCGCCTTCCATCTAGGACCGGTTGCTGGATAAATACGTCGACCTTAAGACAGGCCGTACTCAAACGCGTGGGGGTGGTTTTGCTTCCCCGTCCCATATTCGGACAAACGAATCGTCTCGCAACCCACAGCAACCCCCCCCCCCCTCCGTCCTTCCGACAATTCTATTCTGCGATAAGGGAAATTCTGTTGAAACACACAAGCATCCATTTAATTTCTATTAAGGTTGACAGTGCGGTAAACCGAGGACCGTAGCCAAGTTGAGACTCTTGTGCATCTCCAACGAAGAATCTTTCGGTGAATAAAGAGAGAGAGAGAGAGAGAGAGAGAGAGAGAGAGAAATCCGAGGCGAAAGTGGGTCGAGCGTTCGCCAGTCGACGCAACATATCGAATAAACAGCTGTACAACGCTCGTTAGTACATAAGTATCTTCATTAGGGAGACGAATGGCTCGACGCTAATCATCTTGAATGAATTTCGGCGTTTTTTCACGGGATTAATCCAGGCCGCATTCGCTAACAGGTTTGACGTAAAGATGACAAACGATTTGGCAAATCAAGTGAAACGGGCTCTGACAAATCCGGCTTAAGTCGAAATTCCGCAGCTTCTACAATGATTCCGGCGATCAAGCTCGGATCGACAAATCAACATTAATCCGCTGAAACTAACCCAACTGAACTCTCGAGGTACGGAGCATGCTTGGGCGCCCATAAACATCCAAGTAATCTGCATTAGTGTCAACAATGATTCAACCTGACAATGAGCCGTAGTTAAACCTGTGTCCGCCACTAAATCTGTCCTTGCGCGTTCCCGCCGACTGGAAACTGGGTCGAGATATCCGAAGGCAGATAGCGCGCGATTTGGTACGCAAGTCCGCGCACAGCCAGAGCTCCGACAGGAGGAATATCCTCATTATAAAGATGGATGACTGCCGCTAATCACCAAGAATTAATCTAATCGCTGACCGTGCCTCAACCTCGAGCGCGGGAAGATAGCGGCCGATTTTTGTCGGCCGTATAAGGCAGACTTGACCCCGCCGCTTGACTCCAGGTGCCTGCCTGCCTACTATTCCGCCAGCAGTCATCCTCGAATTCACAAATCAAGATCTACCCCCTCCGGCGCTAGTCTGCCGGTAAGCATAACAATCCCTCCTCGCGGAAGAGACCGAACACCCACGCAGCGCCGCAGATAAGAGAGACAGACACGGTCCGACAGGGAGTTCCAGTAAAACTTGCACAGTCGCGGAGATGTTCAGGCGCGCTGGTTATTGTTCGCTCGAGGGTCAATTGAAATTGGACCGTGAGACATCGAGAGGATCTGGACCTGATTCTGTGGTCCTAGTCCTGCCGCCGGCCAGCTGCGATCGATTCTGTTTTCCGGAACTCGCGTACGCTCGTAACGAGCGTGACGAATGATTTTCATAGATCACGGGGAATTAGCCTAACAGCATCAAAGAGCTTCGGTCTGCGTCGTCCTGCAGAATTTTATTCAAGCCTGTCCCTGGCAAGCTCGACAAATCAAGATTAACCCCCTTTCTCTCGAAAAGGCTATTCGCCGTGGAGCGAGAGGAGAAAAATTGGGGAGGGGGGCACGCGCGATAGAGTTCCTTCCTCCCTTATGGAACTAGCGTTCGCGTAGATATTGGCGAACGACAGCGTTTACTTTTTTCTCCTACAGTTTCGTAGTTTTGCGCTCAGGCCGAGTCCTCGAGTTTGCATCGGTCCTGCTGCAGGTGCATCCTGCACCACCACCTGTTACTTCCAAATGACCGCGCTACCTACTGCTTTTGCCCGAATCTCGGCGCAAACCCGATAAGGAGCCAACACCTGATAAGCCTTCGGCTATATCGCGTGGTTGACTCGAAATCTCTCGAGGAAAATTCTATAAATTCTCTTCGGGGGAAGGGGAATCAGCGACTAATGGATTCTCCCAACGATACGGCGAATTATGTAAATTTCGTTCAAGCACCGCACCGAGTGTATCCACTTGCATAAACTTCCAGTTAATAAGTTGCTCGGTCTATCCGAGCATTATTTCGCGACACGTCAAACCTGTTTACAATGTATGAAAAAAGTGCTTAACGATGTACTTTGGCGAGAGTCATTTTTTCCACGGACTTGTTATTCCTGCGACCATGTCGGTAGTGTCGGCAGTTCCTGTGTCGGCTTTGAGACACGGTTACGTGTCATTCTAAGGTGCGGACGTCAGGGAACGCAATGCACGGACACACATAAATAGCTACCGTGCACACACGGATGATGATGGAATTCTATCTGCGTCGGTGGCTGAATATGCGCCACCTGTTACTTCTATAATCTTGATTCGCGCTCGAGTAGCCAGAGCCAGAGCGTCGTCTCGGCGGGATCACGGTTGTTCTATCCAGGTCGAGAGAGTCTACCGTCGTCGAAGACCTCGACCATTGTGCGAGCCAGCAGCAGCAGCAGCTTGGCGCCTCTCGAAGCGCCAGAGAGACAGACGTTCTTCAATCGACGAGTACACACACCGATGTACCGGGGCGGTGTATGCCTCTTGCGACTTGAAACGGGATGCGTCCGTTTTCCATTCTATCGCAGTGTCAGCTTCGATACGCGACGCAATGAATCATCTTCGATGCCTGCAACCACCTTCTCCTCCCACCTGCTGCTTTTCCACGAATAAACACCCTAGTCATATTTGTAGATTAACGTTCAATATTTTTGCGTGGGTAATTAGAAAAGAAGAAAAGAAAAAACAAAAAAAAAAGTTCGAGCTCGGTTATAGGGATTTTCCTGTCGAATTCCTCGAATGGATTGGACGAACGACGATATAGAGTCGCGGAGCCTGCGCTGCTAATGAACCCATCAAATTAAAAGCAAATATTGATACAAGCCGGCTGTTCTTCACCATTTTCCGATACAGCCGTCCTACTATCGCTTCTAAGGATTCCACCACTGGCGCTGAATGGAAGGGAGTAAACGGAATAAAGATATAAATGGAAAAAGGATGAAACATTGCTATTATCGGAGATAGAAACGGTGAAGCCGCATGCACGAATGACCGCTAATCGTTTTCTATCGATAAAATTAATATCTACCCATTCGATGGATCTTAATTGGAGAACGTACGTAATATCGACATGGATCAAATCATTTCAATTGGATCAAGAATTCTGAAATTACATACCTGCGGTATAAATATCTCGATTTCGTTACTGCACAACTGATTTCGATTCTATTATTTTAATATAACGAACTTCCATTCGCGAATTTTATTGCAAATTATACCGCGGATAACGATTCGTCTATAAGGTATATCAATTTCGCGTTAATTGAAGCGAAAGCTGTAAAATAAAAATCTAGATTCGTACCGGCGCTTTATCGTATTGTTTTCTCTGCTGTTTGCCTTCCTTCCTTCCTCCCTCCATGCGAATAGTTTGATCGCCCACGGGAGAGCGAATTTTCTTCGACAATAGGCTCCAGAAAGAGGAGAGAGGGCGAATGCCGGGCGATCCATATGACCGATAGTACAACGACGACGACGGAAGATGTTTGCCTTTACTGGACGCAAGGGCCCAGGGATACGGGGGCCGCTCTTTCTGCCGGGCAATCTCGAAGATGGAATATAGCGGGCGACTTCCATTTCCAGTTCGGGTAACAGCGATTTAAATGGCCCATCGGAAATGGAATAGGAAATGAAACAACGCGCTATGCTAGAGTGCTGTGGCGTTATACTCTGCTGCTGCTAGCTACTGCCGGGGTTCCCCACGCATGCGAGGATACGTGTACACGAAGCAAAATGTATGAGTGGAGTAACACACAGTCAACCCATTTGTCCCCTTCTCCATCCACGATCCCTCTCCTCGTTTCTGCAAAGTTTAACATTCGCGCGAGCTTCAATATTCGCCGATCGGCTGCTGCCTCTTGTACCCCCTCCCCACTCCTCTTCTTGCCTAGCCCCAGCTATCGAAGGATTCGCAAGATTGGAAGTCATAACCGTGGGTGTATGTCACGGGTCCTCGAGACGGACGTTCGCGTCTTTGGTCGGGAACAAGGAGGTTGTTTGTCCTCGTCCTTCGCGATACAAAATAGAAAAGAACTGCTTTCCCCCTTCCCCCTCGTTGCGCGAATAAGAAAAGTAGCCCTCGATCCGAGGATCCATTCTCTTCTCGAGGGAGAGGAGTCGGTTCGCAAATGTTCTTTCTCTCTCTCTCTCTCTCCCGATGAAATCTCGGATAAATTTAGGGAATGGAATATATCGCGGCACGTACCTCTTATTGCTTGTTTTCGTCGTATCCGCGCAAGACACTCGATGATTGTTTTGTATTATCTTATGGAATCTGTCGTGGCACTTACCTAGAACAGAGAAAAAGAAGAGTTTTATTAGCTTTCGGCAAATGGATTGTCCGGGGGAAAAAAGTACGGGCGAGATGTCGTGTAATAAAGCGTGGGACGGGGTGGAGGAGCGTTCGACCATCGGCGCGATTCATCAGGATTATCGCAATGTTGAAAGTAGGATTGCGGTTCTTGTTGAACGGAAAGACGTTCAGCATTACTTATAACCCTAAAAGCATTTCTTCTGGGTCCCCGACAATTCCAGAATAGTGACATGGCAGCTGGCACGCGAGGGGGGAAGGGCTGGAAGGAGAAGGAGCACCTGAGCCGCAAGTTTCGCGGTGCGATAACTCTCATGGAGATTTTCGGGATCGCGGAACCGAGAAGGAAATCCAGGGTAGAGCCCCGGCAGCAGTTCGCGCGGGGTCGGATAAAGGAACGATAAATTTATTTAAATTTCTCGCTCTCAGGTTAACGTCAGTAGGAATGCGCCTCCAGGAGACTCGCGAGGAAAGAAGCGAGGAAAAGCAAATAAAGACAAGCCGGCTGAGGAACAGTGAAAAGCGGACGAAACACACATAGGGCGGGGAACACTCGCGGAAAGGAGAACACGACCGCGAAAATCTTCCTGGCTCGCTCGCCGAGTCGACGGAAACGATATTTTCTCGTTTAATATTCAGATAACGCTTCCCAAATATCCTTGCGGGAACTGCTTTCAGCGAAGAACTACGGTGCAGAAATAAAGAATAATAAATGTTAAGAATGAAGTTGCAGCTACTATAGCGCGCGCTCGATTCTGAGAGAAGGCTAGAGAATTGGGGTGAGGGAGGGAGGGAGAGAGAGGGCGTCTCTTTAAAAAGGCCGCTATTAAAGATGGACGGTCAGGGAAGGGTGGAAAATCACTGAATTACCGAATGTTACTTGAATGCTCGGGAAATTCGACATGAAATCAGGAGAATCGAAGCTCCTGCGTATCTTTTTACCAGGATGGCTTTTATTCGAGCAAATCTATAGGGGCTTCTCTGGCTTTCGTCGAATCGATCGAAAGTCAGCGTGTCGAGAGAGAGAGAGAGAGAGAGAAAGAGAGGGGAGAAATGGTAGAGAGTGCGCGCGCGAGCATTTTGCCACCGGGGAAAATTACGAAGTAAAAACGAAGCCGGCGCCGCTTCTTTCGACGGTTTTGCCTCATTTTGCAGCGACTAATGAACTCGGAGCTATTGCCGAGTCAGCTAAAACGCGTGCCGTTTCGTTGGCCTTTCGACAGCATCGCGCGCATTCGGCTGACTCTGGCATCGCGGTGCGCACCACCACGCCACGCCACGCCACGTACTTGATAAAAAGCTGCCACAGAACTTATGGCTCGCAAAACACGAGGTAACCGGATGGCGAAAGCTCCAGCGGCGTCCACCGCCGGAAATGAAGTTAGCCAAGTGGAGATGGAGAGAGAAAGAGAGAGGGGGGGGGGGGGGGAAAGGCGTGAAGACCTTAATCGGTATCAGCGGGTCAAAGAAGAGGCGAGAGGACGAGCGACGATGAAGATTGATCGGATAGAACAAAATTTATCATCAAGGCTGGAATAATAAGGCGATTCATCAGGGAACTTCTCTCGTGGAACTGCTAAATGACACAGCAACCACTCGTGTCTCGCTAACTTGAGCATTTTACGAGGCACCAACGATGCGCGCTCGCCGTTTCTTAAAGGCTCGAAAGACCTGGGAGAGACGTCGTCGATCGCCAAATCGACTCGCGGTAACGCGCTAATTACGAAATAAAAGCAACAGCGCTGAAACTTGCAGGAGAGTCTGCAAATTGGCGTTCTCGTCTCGGGGGTCTCTGTGGTACTTCGACCTTGCTGGGAGATAGTTTTCATACGCGGGTATCAGGAATCTGGGAGTTTTAGCCCTGTTTACCGTGGTTATCTTTATTGTCGCGCGGCGAGCGCCGCTCCTTTTCTTCGGTGGAACGTCCTCGCGAGCCGCAATGGCGCAATGGCGTCCGGCGACGTGCTTGTAAAATTTTTATCATCCGGAGATACTGAAATATTCCTTGGACGGCGCTTTAGCAGCGGTAAAAAGGACCGTTACGAGCGCCCTTAAAAGAGTCAAGTGCCTCCGGTGACTCGGCGCTTCTGTGGCCAGAAAGGGCTCGCAGTCTCGCAGTCTCGCAGCCTCGCAGTCTCAAGCTGTGCGAGGCGACGCTTCCTTCCTCTCCGGACTCTACTCCACGCTACTCTCTACTCTACTCGACTCGACTCAACTTGGCTCCATGTTTCAGCGACACGCACCTTCCTCCCCCCAGTTTTTATGCCGCACTTCACCGCGCGACATCAATCAGCCACCCGACTACTCTCGCGCTACGAGTCACCTTCGCCTAGATATTCATTAAATTCATTAAAAATTTTACACGACGAATCTCTCTTCATCTTCCCCCTTTGTCCCTCCTCTCTTCGTGACCATTGCAACTCTCCTTCCCGCGGCCCGCGTACCACAATCTCATTGACGAGCGTGCACGAGCTAGCCTGGCGAATTACCTGCGAAATGAGCAATTCTCGAGATGGAGTTCGCTCCGCGGCAATCGCGTCGTCGTCGCGACGAATCATTAAAATCGAATTAGCACTCGTGAATGCGAACGTGGTCTCGGTGGACGGTCGATGATCCGCGAAGATAAAGCGTCGTGGGGAAAGCGCAAAGTTAATGGGTCCGAGCGGCGTCGAGTTCGCGAAAAGCTGAAACGCGATTTTATCGTCTGATCGATAATTGGCCGATCGACGGACACTGGAATCGCGACGTTATATCCGTCGCGTATGTGCGAGATTCGCGTTCCGCAGGGATAATCGTGCGTTAATCGAGTAACTCGATTGGAATATTTCCAGGCAGACATTGGCCCATGAATAATTATGGCGACACGAGCAAAACTTCGTTAATTCGTAGCCGGTGAAACCTTATAAAGGGCCGCGCGACGACGACATTAGGCGATTATATTTTCCGCGAGTTCGCATGGAAATCCATCAATTTGCCAACTCCGACGGACGTCTACGGAAAGGGGAAGGTTCGCCAGAACGTTACGAGCTATTAGTAAGTTCTATCCACGATTCTCCATCCCCGTGCCGAACAGCTTCGCGGGATTTTTAACGAGAAAGCCATTCGAGCTCTCTCCTCTTTCCCCCGTAAACGGGGGACTCTATCGCAGGTGGACTCGATGACGCTTCTCAGCAGCAACAATGGTCGGTGCAATCTCTCGGAGGCCAAGAAATGTGGCGGAGCAACTGGAAAGGGTTGGGAGAGGAGAAGGGGGGAGAGAGGTCCGCTCGGTGCGAATTGCATCGGGTCGCATCGATCGCTCACGGACACGGCACGGCACGGCACGGCACGCACGTGGGTCAAGTTGGCGGGCGCGCTAGTCTCTCCGTGAGTGCAATTCCAAGTTTTTTTCACGAGCGAGTGAGCGACAAAGCGTGTAAATAACGCGACTAACGCGGGAATTCGCCATTTCTTCGGGGTCGGTCGATAGCTTTTAGCGGTTGCCGCCGACGTTCCCGCGATCGCCGGCTTGTTTACCGAACACCTCCTCGTACGTCCGTGTATCTCCTGCATTCGCGCCCTTAACAGCGAGCGTTACTTCGCGATTTCCAGGTTTCCGTGTCAAAAGCCCCCGTCGAGGTGAACGGAGAAAATCGGCAAAATCGAGAGAGGGCTGTTTCGAAGAGCGCGACTCTCGTTCACAGGGTGCTGTGAAACGAACGATCGTTTTAATGCCGCTTGATTCGAATTGATTAGACCGGCGCCCAGTTTAACGAAGGAAGTTACCGAATAATATAATGGAGAATCGACGGGACAATACGCGCGGCGCAACCGAAAATTAGAGGGTCATCGTGAGCCGAACGAACGAACGAACGAACGAACGAACGGACGAACGGACGAGAGAAATTGGCTCCCCTGGCGTTTTATGAAAATAGCAGCAATTAATTAACGAATATCTGCACTCGCTCACACCACAGCAGTGTCATACGCCGCAAACCTGACTAATGAAAAGCGATTGCCTCATCGCAAATGCCCCAGCGCTTCTTCTCCCTTTCCGCGCGTATCTGTCCGCGATTTCATCCCACTCTTGCTCTCTTCTCTTCTCTTCTCTTCTCTACGCCACCCTTCCGCCGCTCCGCGTATCGTTCTCGAAACTGAACGAATGAAAATACTGTGTAGAACGCCACCGCCGTCGCTCTGTGTTCTCGAGCGCGTTTCCACCGCAGAATATTATTTTTATACCAGATGAATTCTAAAGCCAGATCAAAGCGCGTTCGGAGTTATTCTTCATTACAACCCTCGAAATTGAAACAGCGAGTCTTCGTAACGGGGTCGCGCTAAAATATTTATAAATTTCATTTGCTCTCCCAGCTACTGCGAGAGGGAAATAGTTTTGCTAGTCACATTTGTTAAGCAGAAAAAATTCGACTCACCCCCTCGACCAAAAGGGGTTGGAGGGGGGAGCTGACCAGACGAAGATGTAAAAGCCAAAAAAATGTCATAGCGCCGTGAAAGCTGATGCGCTTTAGTTTGCCGAACAAACAGTAATCGAGTCGATGGAGGTTTTTCGAAATGGAACTTCCAATCATACGCAACGCGACACGCAATGGATCCATGGCGTTTGCCTTATTTGGTTAACGCGGTTCCGCTAAATATTTGGGTAAAAACCCCGGGATTATTGGCTCCCGTAATACTACCCGTAAAACGGGGTTCGCTTTGAAAAGCGACCTTTAGCCGAACAAAGTGGAAAAACTCTCGAAGAAGATTCGTAAGAGTTGTCGCGCATTTACTTGTCTAATGTAGTCAGCTCGAGGGTAGAGTGTGGTGGACAAGGTTTCGGCAGACGAACGAGAGTCGTAGGTTTTTCTCGCTGCTGTGGCAAAAAGAGGGTGGCGGGAGTGCGCGTATGCGCATGAAAAATACATAGACGCATGAATATGGCATGTAGAGACGCAAAAGCACGCTCGTTATCCGCGCCTAGCACTCTTGGATCTTGTCCCTCTCTCTCTCTCTCTCTCTCTTTCGCTCGCTTTCCCTCTTTGTACGTGTGCGTGTGTGTGTCTGCGTGTTTGCACTTTTCCTCTCAGTAGTCAAATCCCTTTTCTGTCCAGGGTCATTTTATTTTCACTTTCCGTTTTTTATTTTCCACATATCGGTGAACGCGGATAAAGGGTGGTCGGGGGTGGCGCGGCGGCTGGAAAGAGGCTTTACTCGGGACTCCCGGAACTAAGCCACGTAGACACACGCCACTAAGCCGTGCCCGTCGCTCCCTCCCTCCCCGCCTACCCCGAACGCCACCATTCTCGAGATCCTCCAGCACCAGAGGATTAAAATGAGGCTCTGTTTTCCTCGTTCTCTTTCCACCCCGCCACTGTCCGTCGGACTGCCATTTTTAACTTTTCTCCTCCTATAACAACTCGCACTCGGACACTTTTTACCAAGACTATCGAAACTTCAGCGTTCCTCCCCTGGAAAATCCTCTTGCGCGCTTCTTGCGCTCAATTTGTGGAGTGTGTATTATACGATATGATACAGCCCGGTAAAAATTCAGCGGACTCGACGAAAAATAAAATCAGAAGAAGAAGAAGAAGAAGTAGAAAAAAAGAGGAGAAGCGCGGAGAAAAGAGGAAAAAAAGAAAGGCTGCAAAGTCTCGATAAAATAGTAATAAAATCTGCAACGGGATATGCACACACGCGTATGAGGGAGCACGCGCTCGCACGGTATTGATCTATCAGAAGCTTTATTTACTGGAAATGCTGCTACTATTGTTGATCCTTTTACGCCAATTAAAGTCTTTCCGCCAAAACCGGACGAATGGACGGAAAGATAGGGATTTTAGCGAGACTTGGAACGACACGTAGCTTTTTTATTGAAACGCATGGAATATTTCATCGAAAACATGTACATTCTTTCGCTCGCTCCGTATATTTGTTACTCCCGTGGGAGACTCTGCGCTCTGGCCGAACATAATAAAGCCAATTCTCTCTCTATCTGTTCTTGGCCGACAAATTGGGCACCAGGGGGATAGACCAATGGGAACGTGACTTTGCCCGGATTGACCAATAGCTAGAGGCTTGGCTAGCTGGCTGGCTGGCTGGCTCTATTCTCCGAAGGAGCGCGTCTTTACGAATGGATTATTGATCAGAGAAAGAGGGTGAGGGAGAAAGAGGGAGAACATGGGAGTGACGCTCTCGGAATCGCCTACTCTCTCACACAGGAACACTTACGTCTAATGATTTTCGATGCCCCTGTAAAATTACGACCCTAATGCTCTTATCAGAGATGAACCTGCCTTTCCCCTGATTACGAGAACTCGATTATACCCTGGGATATTTATGGAACAGAAGAGACGACGTCTCTCGTCCAATCAGTGGTGGTCTAGGCGCGTCCCTTAAATAATACACGCGCGGGCTATTATCTATCGAGAAACAGGAAAATACTCGAGTGCGGGGGGAATGATCGGTGATGCGACGACGATGTACTTGTATCGAGGGTCTGGACCAAGAAGCCGAATGAAGAAGAAACGAACGGAAGGAAGGAAGGAAGGAAGGAAGGATGGAAGGAAGCGAAGAAGACGATCGGGGTCCGCGATAGTCGCTGAAATATCGTGATCCGGTCCATCGAGCTGCCTTGAAGCGACGCGACGCCGATGAAAAATCGCTCTATAGGGGTCAGGCCAAGTTCGAGCGAACAATCCACGATGAAGGTTAGCCTCTCGCGATAGCTCGCGCGAGCGAGTTTTATGGTGCGAAACGCTCCTCCAGTCAATCGGAAAGCTCGAGGCCTCTTCGATCGACCTACGACCTCGCCGCCAACCCACTCTATGACACTCGATGAAATATGTGAGCGTATTGCGGGACGTATTTTGATATATCCGAAAATAAAAGTTTCCTCCGTCCTGGAGCAGCGATCGATGGAAATTCCCCGCAAATCGATGCTCCGTGGATACTCGTAGGATAGCCAGCGCGAAGACCAGCCCGGAGACTTTTATCGGCTTTCTTGGGAACTTTACGAACGGTGAATGCGAGTAAAAATAGGTCCCATGGAGCCAACTCCCCATGGAAGGGGAGGATAGCCGATATATATGTGAACAATTAGCCGAAGCCACTGCCATATATTTCGAGAGCTATCTCGAACCCCATGGCGTTCAGTGTCATAGATTTGACGCTGCTTGGAAAACATGGGATCTCTCTCGCCGCATCCTAGTCGGGCTACGTCACGTTTGCTTACACATTTTCTTTCCTGTAAATAGCCATTCCCCTTCTTATATAACGCGCTTCTTTCCACGCTTCGGGCTCGTAACCCCGGCCTTGTATATTTAAGTTACCTACTTACGGTTATTTTTATGGGGCCGGCTTATCGAAAGCCAATAAACAATCCCGGTTTCTATTCAGCGGTGCTACGTTGTACTTGGTAGCCTGTAACTGCGCCCAGTAGGGAACGTCGATGCAAATCAAAGCAATCCTACCGGAGACAAATGGAGAATTGAGGGAAAAGTACGCTATGATATCCAATGGAATTTTTCAGCTACGTTTTCCTAAGTATCGTCTCTTCCCCCTCCCCCCTGTTCCTCTGCCGATATCACGCAGGGAATTTACTTTATCGAAAATTCACCAATTACTCAATGGAATTTCATAAAGATTTCTGTCAAGAATTGCGAGAAGGGCTATGGATGGGGTACGGGGGTAGACGCCCGTTAACGAGAATAAAAGTTCGAGGAAGGCACGACGACCAATTTTATTTGGGGGAGTCGTCTCTATCGGGACATGGAAGTGGGAAACTAATGTACGGCATTTAGATAACAGAAATACCCGGAAATCGGTGCGAGAGCTCCGTCGCCATGGCTTCGGCTTACCTTCCCTTACTACCTTTTGGCCCTTTCCAAGCTTTTCGAAGCGGCTTTATATCCCTACGAATTTGTTTACCATCGATCCCCCCCTGGTCTCTCGCGCACCAGTCGCGGTCGATTTCACCGGTATAGACAGCTAGACAGAGCTGTGTGTCGAGCAGCTTTGGTCGTGAGTGAGAGAGAGAGAGAGAGAGAGAGAGAGAGAAAGTGAGTGAGAGAGAGAGAGAGAGAAAGATGGCCAAAGAGAAAGCAGGAAGAGGAAGGGTAAAGAAGGGCGAAATAAAGGGACCAGGAGCACAGGAGCACCGGAGTACCGGAATAATTTGCAGTAGTACGATAATTTACAGTGCGGTAGGGGATAGCGTAACGTAGAACAATGGGATGCTTGGCGATAAAGACGAAGAGGCAGATATATGCATATTTGATGTCGCGTATTAGCGACTTCTCGTAAATGCTGGAAACTGCTCGTAAGGAATAAAAAGCACCTAGGTACTTTTAAACGCGCTGATGACTACCGGCACCTACACTCTGCACTTATCTTTCTTACAAGTGTTCTTATCTCTCTCTCTCTCTCTTTCTCTCCAGAGACTTTATAGAAAAACGAGAAAGCACTTTAGTGAAATTTCTCGCTAGTTTTAGAAAAGCTTATCCCTTTTTCTCTTCTTCCCTTTCCTCGCTCTCTCTCTCTCTCTCTCTCTCTCTTTCTGCCGCGCTTACCAAGCTAATACTGTAACTAAATAACTAGTTTTACGAAAAGCTTACCTCTAACGCACAGTTTTTCTCCATTATACTACAAACCTAATTTTAACGAGAGACCACGAGGGGAGGAAATAAAAACATAAAAATTGAACTTTCCTTCGTGGTGGACTCTCCTGAAATTTACACATCCACGTATAGAGGCGGTTCCAATATAATGTTGTAAAGCGTAAAGTATCTAAGCATAACTAACCAAGAGCAATGTACCACCCACCCACACACACATACACACACACACACACACAAATTACCGTGGTGCGCGTACTATTTTTTTAGCAAAGTCTTTTTTAATACCAAAAGTGGGATTAAAATTTGACGGTGGAGGTTGCACACGTTTGTGCAAGCTCTCTCGGACGAGACGAGCATCATCGTCGTATTTTAAAGTAGGTCGAGTCAGAGAAGCTCCCGGTGTAGGGAGTTCGAGTGGTCGTGACGCGATCACCTTGGTCGAGTGTCTCGCGGGTCAGACACGGTAAACTGGAGTGGTCTCTCCCCTTCTCTTTTTCCGATTCTTTTTCTCGGACGTCGGAGTCCGTCAGGGATAGTTTGCTCGAGCGATCGTCGGCGGCGGCACATTGAAAAGTCAGGTAGTCAGTGGGCCGGAGAGGCTCGGTGGTGCAAAATGGTTTTGCGCAGTCGTCGTCCATTTCCACGCTACGCGAACCACTGAACGATTTTCCGCGCTAGGACGTCGGGAGATAAAGCGCGCATCGCGCCCCGTTAGAAAGACGAGCGTCGCTTTAAGGTCACTTGCACTTTCCTCCTCGTGGCACGCGTGGGTGGTTGCTGCACAACACATGCGTCAACCTGGCGGCCACGACTCTACCGGCGAACGGCGGCCGCGTCAAGAACTCGGTGATGTCGATCGTATCCCCCGCAGAGGAAGTGCAGCAACAGCATCATCCCCCGCTCTGCCGGAGAAAATACCCCGAACGTATTTTCTCTAGGCGGTCCGCTACGCGAAATGAAGCTTCTGAACGCGTTATCATCCCCCTTCCCCCATACACATTCTCTTTCTCTCTCTCTTTTTCTCCCACGGCACAGTCCGCAATTAAGCTTTTTCCAGTGAAAATTGCACTTCGTGCCGGATCAGATAGTACAGCGCGTTCCAAAAGCAAAGTTTGCACGGTAGATATAAATCGGGAATTTCTACGGCACGAATTGCACTGGTTGTGCGGAAAAGTAATTAGTAGTTTGACGTACGGTAGCAGCATTGCAAGTTGCGCGCATCAAGACCGCCGAATTTGGCTGCGGAACTTTAATAAAAGCTGGATTTCCGGTGAGGCGGTGGACGGGGATGGGGCAGAGGGAGAGGACACGCCCTTTTGGGCCGAAGCAAATCAAGCGGGGAAGAATCCATTATTTGGGATTTCTGACAAAGCAATTATCTTACCGAGGGCCTCTGAAAGGCTCTCCGCGAGATTAACCCTCCCGCATTGTCCATCCGCTTGTTCAGCGCTCCACCCTGTGCGGTTCCCTTGAAAAACGGAAGCGGCCGACAAACAAGGAGGAGTAGAGACGGTTTACCGTGTCGCTTCGAACTACTACGTACGCGCGTTACCTGGGGTACTCTGGAGAGGATGAAAAAACGTTGCTGCTGCTGCTGCTGCTGTTGCTACTTAAGCAACGCGGTCCTCTCCTATTAGCCTGGCTAAGGCGAACCGCAACACTCTGTGCGGATATTAAAAACTTTTTCCTTCTTTCTCCGACGCTCCGTCTCTCCCTCTATTTACCCTCTTCGCGATTCCCCTCTCGTATCTCCCCTCAACCCCCGTGGTTTTGCTAGCTGATTCAAGGAAACAGAGCATCGCCTCCTAATATCCGATAGATGCGTGGATGATCAAGATTTTCTCTTCTATTTGTTTGGCGATTATGGCGGAGACTTTTCAATATTCCCTCTACTGTTTTCTTTTTCCTAATGTCTCTACGTGGCAACAGCTTTTCCCTCGTTGATCCAGTAGCGACCCGAGTGCACGCGTGATTCTCCTTTATATATCCGGCCAAGCGCACAAGAAACAATAGACATTGCGGCTAAATTAAAACTGCCTGCAGACTTTTCATATTTCGCCGCTGAACAGTCTCGTGCCGAGTTTGTGTCTCTCGTACTTGTCTACTGCCACTTTTCTCGCGCTATCGAGCTAGCTCTCGCTATTCCAATTTTTCTTTCACGTTGCTTCTTAGCGCGTGTCTCTTTCTCCAACCACTCTCTTTACCCCTATGCCTCTTGCGCTCATCGGTCCCCGAGGCGTTTCAGTTCATTTCAATTCTCGCATTTCTGGCACTCGGTGGATTTCGTGCGATTCCACCGTGCGCAATGTTCTCCCCGAGTTTTTCCTCGTTCTCTCGTATTCATTCGTTCGTCGCTTCGTTCCTTTCCCGGTAAGCTGCGACTCCCGCACCGGCCTCGGACCATTTTCGGAGCAACTCGCCTTCTTTCCCTTGGATATTCCGAGCTAGGGAATGCACAATGGGCCGTCCCGTCCCGTCTCTGCATTTAGGTCAGCCCAACGTCATTCCCGGTTCATTGTCGCAGCCGTCGAGATGAGCCAGAATCGGGAAAAGAGAACAAATAGACCTGTCCCTCGCGCAGGCGCGGGAAAACGGTGATTTGTCACTTGTCAGAAAAAAGCTCCATTATCCAGCCCGCAGGAAAGTTTACGACGTTTTTTAACTTTTATTATTAAAATGCTTTCTCCTTTGGAAATCTGGGACAGATATTTGATTTCCCGGAATCACCGCGGATATCTATTTTCCTCGAGGACGTACTCCGAATACGTGGTAAAACTTCGAAACCGACAGTAGTAGTGTTAAACTTACGAAAAGCGAACGAGTTTGGCAGTGTCTTGTTTGCTTCTCCCCTCGCACACTCTTCATCTTGGCGTTATCAATGAGGAGTTTGCGGAAATATCGCAGGTCGATACACCGAAATTATTCTCCCTTACGCGGCCCGCCCTCTTAAATATCAAAAGCAAAAAACCTCTTGAGCTTTTAGGTCAGGAGGATTCGCCCGTGCACAAAGTTTCGATCAATTAGACGAGCTTTCGAACGGTTCGCACTCTGATTATACAGAGCGACTCCATTCCTTCCTCCCTTCCACCCAACCTACCTGCCTACACTCCCCGGCACAAGTAACGAGAACTTTTTATTCGAGACTTCTCGAGTTTCCCTCGTTTCCGCGGAGTGCATACTTGGGTAAAGGAATAATTGATCAAGTATCGATAAGCGCGCGGAAACAATGGGAAGTCGATAAATCGATAGTTGCGAGGCAACCGCGGCTAGAATTACGAATCGCGCGGATTTTTTCCTTTTTCGGTATCGCGCTCGCAATACCCGCGCGGTACTCCTCGGCCGATAACACTCGAACGCGGTGCTGCTGCTGCTGCTGCTGCTGCTGCTGCTGCACCTACGTCGACGGATCAGCGTCAAATCCGGTGACAGGGGACAAACAGTTTGCCCGCGATAATCCAATTTTCGGACAGTCGACATTTGCTGGAATGCGTGCAGGGGAAATGTGCGCGAGAACGCTAGCGCGCGCACACGCGCACACACACGTACACACACGTACACATCCGGAAGTAGCAGTTGCATTGTTTTATTTCCATTTTTAAGCTCGCATCAAGCGACGCGTAACTACAAGCTGGATCGATCGCGTTATCAATCATCCACCGCGATGCGCCTCATATATGCAAACACGCGGAGTTATTTAAACAATTCGTCCATCCGCGTGATTGACAATGAGGGATACCTGACCTTTCGCTGGAATGTGTTTACGGCTGGATATAAAACCGACGTCGACAGGAGGATGGTGTAATTTTTAACAAATAATAACGACCATTGGTAGCCGCGACGTGTCTACTATAGCAAAACTGTCGCCACTCGTAGCATTAACAATTCAGACGCATATCGCATCCGACAGGATCAATTTTTTCATTTTCCCGGCATCGCTGCCAAAGTACATGGAGGTGGCGGCGGCGGCGGCGGCGTTCAAGCAGCCCATAAATTTTACTCCCCGCGCTAGATTATCGTGGCTGAAAAACACATCAATTATAGGTCACCGCTTTGTTCCCCTTTCCTTCAAACAGAGAGACTGGGAAATCTCGAAGCGCGCGTTTACGATCAGATTCGTAAAGATTCATGAAAGCGAGAGAGAGGAGAGAGAGAGAGAGAGAGAGAGAGAGAGAGAGAGAGAGAGAGAGTACCACTTATTTTGCTTCGAAATGCCGCCCCGCCTACGAAATCCCTGGGAAATATTCAGTGCTCTTTTGTGGAAACTCGGAGAAAAATGGAGATACTAGGCTCAGAGACGAGGTTAACGAAGCAAAAAGTTTTGTATCGGGACATTGTGTGCGCACACGAAAGACTCACTCTCTCTAGTTTTGCGTATAAACTGACGCAGACTGAAAGTAGTCAGAGTCCACTGGCAGAGCCAAACTTCCGGCGAGATAGTCGCAAGCAAAGAAAGATCGAATACACAGGAATGTTGCAGGAGAGAAAACGAAATGTCCGAGAAGTCCTCGCTCGCTGCATGAATTGGCAAGTTCTCCTAATGCGACGAGAGGCATCTAGGAAATCCTCCTTTAACGACCTCATTTACCTCGATGTTGTTAAAGGAAAAAAGGCGGAGTACCCTGCAGCGGCGAAGCCACCGTGCGCGCGCGCGCCTTTGGCTTCAAAGGAGCCCTCGGGATAGAAAGCGTTACGGCTCCGTGAAAACGTGTAGCCAAACACGGTGCTGGCTCTCGCAGTCTAAAAATCATAGCAAGGAAAGCCCCATAGAAAACGCGATCTTGTTTTTCCCGGGCAGCAATTACTTAAGAAAATTCTTTGCCGATGGTGCTGCGCGATTAATGTCGCGCGTCCAACTATCTCCGATATCAATGATTTACATCGCAGCTCCCAAAGCTTCTCTCCGTTCCAGATATTTTGACCAATTAGTCGAGACCATTATCGCGGTCACAGCTTTCCGCGTACTAGGACGATTTTCCTGAGACGTCCGTCGTGTTAAGGACTTTTATCATCGAACCGGAGCGTGGTGCACAATGGACACATTAACGAGGAAAGTAAGGAGAGAGAAAGCAGAGGACGAGTTATAGCGCGTACTTTATGCTAATATATTCTGCCAATAATGCGGAGTACTTGACAGATAAGAGAGCGGTTGGCTGAAAGCGATATGTCCGATAAGGATCTCCGACAACGAGCGCCGATGTTTAGGCCGACGTAAATCGCACTATCATAAATCTTGGGCGCACGACAAGAGAATCGCCGGACGAGTGCAAAGAAGGGGCTCGAGAAGAAGGGAGAGAAAAAAGGCTTCCGCGAGAACCCGGTGGAGTGACTCCTCTCGACTCGCCTGATATCCAGCTGCAGTAGTTTCGTAGAGTCATCCTGGCACTATGTGTCGCTTAGGGTGACATTTCATCATAATACGGAAGCAGAAACCAAAGCTGTTTTCTCATGTATATCAAAAGCAACCATTAATTATTTATTCGATACGTCGGGGCTAGCCGCAACGCGCTTGATTAGAGAAAGACTCGACTCGGTAGGGGTGTGAGGTGCGGTGCGGTGAGGTGCGGTAAGAGGAAGAAGCTCGGGGGCCTCCACGCCCCGATCAAATTCCCCCGTGCAAATTTTCATTTTCAAGCACATCTCTCGGACCTTCTTAGAACTTATCCCTGGATTATTTACGAGCAACCGCTGCGGCACTCGGAAATTTAAGAATGGTACGAGCGTGCCCGAAGGGGAGCAATAAAATGCGTAAAATAGTTGGTGCGCGGGGAACGAAGTAACCTCGGCGGCAGACGGCGGTCATGGTCAGGGTTCCGTTCCGGCGTCCTTACCATGAAATGCAGTCGCATCTGCGAAGCCGAGAATTCGTTTTCTCACGAGAGCTCCCAGGAGCGAGAAGATTGTTCTCCTAAGTGAATCCCGTTCGATCAGCAAGCCCCGTGGAAAACAATGGTACTAGCGGGGATTCGGGATTCGCCTTGGAAAACTCGAGATCCGGATAAGCAAAGTGAGACCGGTGATCGGTGTCTGATAGAAAAAAGAAGACGGGGTAGTTTCTTGGGGATGAGCCGTCGCATAATTACAACGAAACGCGTGGCTTGACTTGGCTTCTCGACTACTGAAATGTACCCTATCGTCGTATGGGGGATATAACGGCTCGCGTTCTTTGGCATGGGAAACCTGTTCTGCGAGCGATACCCATAAGTCTCGTATCATCGACAATCGACAATACCGAATGGAGGGATCCTTGTAATTACCGCGTGATGTTTCCCATTCGACACTGTCATTGGAACGTTTCGTCTTATTATCGAATCTACGCATCTACCGTGTCCGTGTGCATATCCTAGTCTAAGTTCAACCCTATTTTCCATGGCGAAAGCTATGGATATCAGCTTTATCGTCTGTCGCAGGTAAGAGAGACACCGCGTGGCTACGTTTGCTGCACGAGTTTCTCGATGATGAGAGGGTTGTCGGTTTGAGGGCTCAGGCACAAACGTTCGAATTTCCTCAATCGAAGGTTAGGCAGCGCGTATTCGAATACTCGATGACTTAGCGTACGGCTTCACGACTGCGACGCGAGTATTGATTTGCCGTTGGTGTCTGGTGGCTGGCGGGCTGGATGGCTGGATGGCTGGATTGCTGGATGGTAGGATGGCTGGGTGGGCCCTCTCTCTGCCTCTCTCTCTCTTCCCCCTCTTTCCCTCGGTTCGCTCCGCTTTGCTTCGCTTTGCTTTACTCTACTCTACTCTACTCTGCTCTACTCTACTCTACTCCACTCCACTCTATTCCACTGTGCTCTTCTCTTCTGTCTATCACTCTCATTCGCTCTAATTCGCCATTTCCTCCCTTCGGTCTGCTGTGTCGGGAAGGGCTGACGAGAGCGGAGTCAAGGGAAACGAAGAGATTGACATTGTTGGGACAAAGGGGTAGGGGATGCTTGGAAGAAGAGGGTGAATTTGAGGCTTCGCGAAGGAGAGTGACAGAGGTGCAAGAACTGTGAGGAGAAGGAAGGATCCAAGTGCCAAGGCTAACAACACAGCAGGGAGAACAGAGGAAGAGAGAGTTTGAGAGAAAGAAAGGGAAACTTGGTTGAGAGAGAAAGTTGACGGTGAAAGACCGAGCGAAAGGGATAACGGGAGACAGCGACGGTGAGAAGGCGTGGGTGTGAATGAGTAACGGAAGAAAGGAAGATTGGAGAACGAGAGCAGGAAGGGTGATGTGGTGGTGGTGGTGGTGGTACGCGCGAAGCTGTTAGAGAAATATATGTTATAAATGAAAAGAGATAGACAGGTGTCCGTCACACCCTCGTGCCATTCTGAGGGGAGACAAATTTTTCTCTCTTCGTCTTTCTCCGTGACATTGCGGTTATTGCGTTTATTCTTCGTGTTTTGTCGTTTTACTTGTCGCCGAGACGATGTCACACAAGGCCTCCTCTTCGTTCCCTCTTCCATTAACGATAAGATGATGGGGCTCTGCTATCCAGTAGCGCCGAGGACAGGAACGTCGAGGAGGAGTACATTTTTTCATAAAACACCATTTTTGTGTGTGTGTGTGTGTGTATATGAATCATCCTAAAATGCTCTTCCTCTTCCCAATAACAAGTAGCTCTTAATCGAAAAATTGTTTTCTCAAGACCTTACTCGCTCAGAAACAATTGAATTCATTCTTCTTCAAGCAAGAGAACAAGCAAGCAAGAAGCTAGGAAGCAGAGAGAGCAAGTTTCAAAGTTCAAAGTGTGGATTTTCAAGTTACGCCAAGAGCTTGGAGAACGGATAGCAGTACCGCTGATAAAGAGAGAGAGAGAGAGAGAGAGAGAGAGAGAGAGAAAAAGATATCCACCCGTATCGGAGAGAGGAATTGATATTGAGAGATCGCTTTGATTTTTCAGACGGCGGATCCTAATCGGTAGACGGAGAAAGGGATCGGGGATAACACCGATGGTTTCGCGAGAGAATCTTCGAAAGCAACCTTGCCACTTAACCCCGCCTTCTCGGTTTATTAGCTATTTACGACGACGGCGTCTTAGCTCGCGGTTCTTTGACGCGCGTGACAACCCCTCCCCCATCCACCCGCATCGACTTCGTCTTCGGTTTCCTCCTCGTCTTTCCCGACAAATCTGCGGAACGTGACTTTCCTTTGGCTCCTCTTCCTCAGACTCGAGGACGGAATTTTTTTCGGAATTTCGGGAATCAACGGGAATTCTCCAGATCGGTCGACTCAAAAAGATTTTCCTCTCCCACCGAATGAATCCTAATCGCGTCACGTTAACGCACTGGAAACCGTACGTACAATCCACCACGTTCTTCCATCCACGTATTCCTCAAGGGTAATCCTCCGGTAATCAAAGTAGCGAATAGCGAAAACGCCATCAATCACTTGCCATTATCTCGTCCCGGTCCGAGCTGCTCTAAGCTGTTTCTGGGATAAAAGTATCAATAAGGGATAGAAATTATCATTGACTCCGTGCGTATATTCAGGAGTAATATCGACGAATGGAAGAGGCCGGTGCGATTCGTGTCTAATGGTGTTCCATGGAAGGGTGGAGAGAGCGAGTGTGTGGCGTGTTACAACGCATGCAGCTTTACGGGCGTGCGACACGTAGGGGGCAAGGGACAAAGGGGAGTAACGAAGGAGAAACCACAAAGAGAGAGAGAGAGAGAGAGAGAGAGAGAGAGAGAGAGAGAGAGAGAGTTTCGTGCGTTCTGCCGAGCTTAGGTAATCTCGAAATCGCCCCGGTATATCTCGGTATATCCCGTTCGATCGCATTTTCTCGCGATACCAAAGTTAACTCGGGTCCCTCGTCAGATATCGGAGGATCAGTGAAAGGACCGAGCGAGTCATCCTATCAGAACGCGATTCGACGTACCGCCTTCCATCCTACCCTGTCCTACCCTGTCCTATCTGTCTATCTATCCTGCACGGCTAATAAAGCCTCGCGCCATTAGCGCCTCGCCTTATGTTCGTTCCCTCGAGCGCGGCAAATGGCCCGGAAGAGATGCGTTTATTCGTCACACTAATTGGTACGCTGCAGACTGGACGTGGTACGCGTCGATTCGAAGCGCATTTGTTCCTTCGTTGCATCTCGCTCCGCCGCGCCATTTCTCGGCTATTCTTCAAATTTCTCTCCGCACTCCAAAACAAAGGAACTTTTCCCTCCTGCGTCGACGAGCCTTCTAATGAACTATATCCACTTTTTATTCGCTTCCCCCTCCTCTCTGCCTTCTTGCCTTCTATTAATCTCAAGTCGATATTCTCCATCCTTTCCTCCCTTCCCCTCCCGTTTCTTCGTTTTACTCTCTAGTCGCCAATCTCTCTTTCGCCCCGTCTCCTCTCGACCTTTTTTTCAATTATAAAATAACATTTGTTTTTTCGCAAATGCGAATACACGATTTTACGGGGAAATAAGGGAGATTTGCACGATCAAAAATGGGATTTATGCAATAATAAAGAGCGTACAATTTAAATGCAGTATCTGATTGGTATAATTAATTAAACGATCCTACGTTATAATTATGGGCGATGTGTTTGTTAGGTAAATATGCAAATTAGCGTTTAATATCGGTAAATCTAGCAGCAGCGAGGTTATCAAACAACGCCGAGGGGTAAAAAACGATCGATCGGACAATAAAATTACGAACCAATCACACGAATCTTTCTTTCCAGCGGCGACTACCGACAACATTCGTTTTTACGAAAAATCCAACGAATCGTCGATCACTCGTGCAATCAACCGCGGATGGAACTTTTTCTTCGTCCGACACTTTTCTCTCGCTATATCTATTATTTCTCGCAGCTGCTCGGATCAGAGCGCTTCAATTAGTGTTGGAGAGAAAAAGCTCGATTGTACCTATAGCTGCGATTAAAGGCTTTTCCTTGCAGCGGCGCGCCGCAAAATTAATCTCGCGTGGCTCACGAAAATGGATCACGATATCTGACTCGTATCCGTTCAGATCACTGATAATAATGGGATATAGAGAATAATTGACGTATTAAACGATCATTCTCCAGGGAAAAGTGGTCTCGGACAAAATTACCCTGAAATCATCGACGAAATTGACGACGAAAAGCTTTGAAAGTAAAGTAGAGTTTCCTGGAACGATGATTCCTGACGTATGAATCGACGACGACGACGACGACGACGCGAGTGGAAGCACTTGACCCAGCCGACTCATCCGTAAATAAGGGGGAAAAATGAGGAGCGATAATAGAGCACGTTGCAACATTCGGTAGCTGGCAAATTCGAGGAAATTCGCCAAGGAATTTGTGTAGTGCTAGACGGTGTGGCATTAAGAACAGAGAATATCCAGGCCTGCTGCGGGAAGGTTCGCACCAAAGTACCAAACTGCATTTGGCAGATTGCCAAGACACGCCGCAGCTAATTGTCGCGAGAACTGCCCCTTTCGAAAACCATTATCATCCGCTGGGCTTTTCCCATAAAGGTCCGCGCGCACTTTATAAGCCAGCTAGTTGCCATTTCGCTTCTCCCTCGGATCCTCTGAATATTCTATTTGCGTTTTCCGCACTCGAGGCCAGGATTAATCGAGGAACCCGCGATTTTTCCCTCATAAGAGACAAGACGAGACTCACTTTTCTCTCGTGCGAGAGCGTCGTTCCGTCACGCGAGTTGTCCGACTCACAATAATGGACAAGTTGAATAAGCGTAAATCAACGAGCGTTGAAAGAAAGCAAAGCCGAAGAGAGGAAAGACAGGGAAGAGGAGGAGGTAGCCGTCACCACCGTCACCACCGCCGCCACCATCACCATCACCACCGCCACCGCCACCGCCGTCACCACCATCGCGCGCGCGCGCCGCACCTTGACCGTAAACGCGCGCTCATTTCGGTTCGGCGTCAGTTTCGTCGCGATGTAGCTTTTCCGAGAAGTTCGAGGGCTGCCTGGCCATGTGCTGGCGTATAAGCACATTAAGCTACGACGTTCTACGCCGACAACGATGGCTTTCGGAGAACGCTTGCGATTCCGAGTAAAACAGTAATCGGCCTCGTCAAGTGCCGCTTGCGTTTTCAATACGGCAGGGACACGAGCGAGTCGGGCCCAGAACTCCCGAGGTCAGCCCTATTCTTTTCGTCCGCCGCCCCTACCGCACGGTGCAATCGTAAAAATGTCAGGCGCCACGCCGCTTCGTTTTTTTCTCAACAACCCACGCCACGTTACGAGCGTCGTCGCGGTAACGCGCTCTTCTATCCCATGACTATTCTCCACGACTATTCAAGCCCTTGCGGAGACTCGCGGCGTTTTATTTCGGAGAGAGACCCGTTTCAGTTTTTCGTCGGTTTTTTAGCGGCGCAGCTGCCACGGAATAAATTCATTGGCTGCTATTGGGCTAAACGGGCCATTACTTCGATTGCCGCCGAGCCACGCGTCCCTCGTCGACGGTCTCCTTCTTTCCCTCGAAAAAAGCGCGAAATACGATCCACCCTTAAATCTCGGAGTGTCTCGTCGCGAGGAAGCGGTTGCACAGGCCTCGTTGCGCTCGCGCGAGATATTTCCGCGTGACCGATGGACGCTCGATAGGACAAACAGCGAGTGTAATCGCGCGATCCGTTTCGGGTAGGGGGAGGACGCTGCAATTTGGCGGAGGTTTTCCTTTGTGAATTCACACGGCTGGAATTGCGTTAAAAATATGCTTGTCGCGTCGTTAAAGATTCAAAGCGACCGGATTATTTTACACAACCACCTCTTTCCCTTGACGATGATGGTGGTGGTGAGTGCGTGGGTGGCCCGTGAGATAAATTCTACTTATAGCATTATTTGTCGAGCTTTCCACGACGCTCGAACGCACTGGCCCACCGCAGAGACGCTTTTCATCGTACGTGTGCTATTTCATTACAAGTTTTAGGCTCGTCATTAGCATCCAATTTCCGGCGAACCTTCGGCGACGGCGGCGGTGGTCCGGTAGACCCGAGCCAGCGGCAGACGTAATGAAGTGAAAATCCGCAGATCTAGCGGCGTCGTCCAAATTTACCGCGGCTCAGGATCCTCGGAGAATTTATTTGAGAATTTTCCGAGATTTAATCGCGAGTACTCCGCGAAATCCGCTTAAGCGCGCGGTTATGAACTGGCGATGCCGGCGTCGCATCGTTATTCATCGGAAGCGGCCATTCACGTGCATCGAGGACCAAATTTTCCGGCGTGCAAAATTTGACAGGCAGGCGAGCCGGGAGTCAACGAACTATGCAAGAATTTGGCATCGGCGCGCGAAGCGTGCCAGAATCGGAGTGCGATAAGGGAGGGACGAAGGAAGGAAGGAAGGATAGATAATAAAAGAGCAAGGAGAAAACGAGAATGGATGGGGGTGGTGGACACGTATGCGCGACGAATGAATCTCCGGGGTTTGGCACGTGAAACGAAGGAAACTCACTCCATGCATGGAAACGGTCCAAGCGACTCTGATTTTCCAGCGACTATCTTGCCTCTACGAACGGAGCCCTCCGACGACCTTATCCTCTTGTTCCGCCCTGTCTCTTTCGCAGCATCGACGTGAAGCTATGGCCAGTGAAATTTCAAAGTGCCAAATTACGCGCGGAACTTGTTTTCCCGCTGAAAAACTGTGGTACTCGCGATGGTACGAGCATCTCTCGATATTCGAAAATGGCGGGTGTGTCACGACCGCTCGTGGATTCGCGGTTTGATTTCACGGAAAACGGAGGTAGGTACAACCCTCTCTCTCGCCCCGTTGCTTCGCCGACTGCTCTATTTGTAAACGAAACCGCGAATTAATCGCGCGCGCGCACGGTCCATCCACGAGAGAGCGAACTAGGACGTTGCAGATCGGCAAACGACTGCGATCCGCCGGATACGCTCGCTGCGAGACAATGAAGATGCGCTTATCGATCAAATCCGTTAATTAAACCCGGGAATTACAGCCGCGGCCCGAATGCAGAGTCTGTGGACTTTTCATTAATCCGTTTCAGCAATTCTCTTTCGATTTTCTACGATTCGTTCTATTTTTCAGTAGGCCATGCCTACTGGCGGCGGTTACCAATCTTGCCGGTTAATTCGACATATTTACTCTTATACGAAATTGAAATCGTTGAAAACGACGACGAATCTCCCGTGAAATTTCCCTGCTCGCGTTAGGCTAGTTGGGCAATTTCCTCACATTTTTCCTCCCAATCGTTAATCGCGTGTAAATCGCGCTCCGAGACTCCGGGTAGAATGCGATTTCTTCTTTAAAAAGAATCTCGGCTCTTTCTTCGCTCTTTCATTCCACTTCTTAAGCTTCTTCATTCTTTTTCCCCTGGTGGCTTCGCGGAAACGAGGTCATAGCGGGGGACTACTATCGCCCCCAGAAAGTTATATTCTTAATTTTCGCGAGGTTCGTTAAATGACACGCTCGTGATACCCTCGCGAAAGCCACTAATTTTATGTTGGCGGAAAGGGAAAATGTGTACTTTCTGTGCTGCAATATTATTCTAATGGAAAAGGAGCCCGCTGCGTTATTACATATTTTTAGTGTTCCTCCGCGCGTGGTGCTCTCTCTCTCTCTCTCTCTCTCTTCAGCACTCCGTGCAGCTCGATATCTCGAGTTAATTAAAAATTAAGATTAGAGATGCCGAGAGTTCTTAGAAAATATTCAAGTATGCCAGAGGGGAAAAAAAGGATTCGTAGCAGTGCTCTACCTCGAGTACCATTTTTCGCTCCTACTTCTATTTCTGATTTTCGGAAAGGGAACACGAGAATATCAATTGGTAAGGAGGGAGGGAAATCGTTTTCTAATCGAAAATTTATACGAGTCTTCCTACCCTTTTACATTGCCGTCCCGGAGTCTTTTCGATTCTTCGTGCCTCTCGTAAAATATCCCCCTCCCCCTCCTCCAGCCCTCTTTCTCTTATTCCATCCCATATATGTCAATTAAGAAAATGAAGTCGGTCCCGTGTTCGTACGAAGAGGAGCACAGCCTCGAGGCCGATTAAAAGCTCGTACATGTCGCTTTATTAAATCCCGTTTTAATCTGGGAAAATGAAAACTACTTTCCCCGGGCCGCCCTCTGCCTGATGGACAATTTTCTTACCCACTCTTCCTCTCTCCGACCTGCCGCGCGCACTTATACGAGGAGCCGATCTTTTTTTGCTGCTTGCGCGGCTTTTGCTGAATTTCAACTCCAAGAAATGCACCGGTGAATCTGCAAAAGCCGCGTATCTTACGGGGGTGGATTCTCGTTTCTTCGAATCGCTGTTTGCTCGATCCGCCCCCACCGCGTCTACCTGCCACACAGCCGGGGGGAGATTGGAAGCTAAAACAACGAGGGACCCACCGAGCGCGCGACACCTACCCCCTGCGACCTTCGCCCCTGTAATATCACTCTCGACAAGTTGCCTCGAGAATATCTACCCGGAGAGGGACTCAAATCGCAATTACGTGGTTAATATTCTACGACCATGCGTATTCGCGCTGGCAAATGTCAAATCGCGACATTTGTCTGCCCTACCATTGCTAACCCACCCCAGACTTCTCCCTCTCTCTCCGTTACTGTACACGAGTCCTCTGGCCCGGTCGTTTCAATAAATCACTGCTGCTTCAAATTTTATAAGGACAATAATGGAGATTTGTTATATCGGACGATACATGGATAGGTTTTCATTGATTT
Source organism: Sclerodermus sp. 'alternatusi' (assembly GCA_037305995.1). NCBI lineage: Eukaryota > Metazoa > Arthropoda > Insecta > Hymenoptera > Bethylidae > Sclerodermus > Sclerodermus sp. 'alternatusi'. The sequence continues at coordinate 3,179,884 of CM074552.1, read as the reverse complement.
CGTCGATGCACCCGTTTGTCTTTTGACATAGGGAGGCGACGGGGGAGAGTCGAACGGAAGCGATCCAGAAGTAATAAGGCGGATAAATAATCAAGCGACGTGTACAGTTTTTGTTCGTGCTCGTGTATTTTGTTTTCAGTTTATACAGAAACGAGAGGCAGATCGATCACGAGACACGCAAGCCACCGAGGCACGCCGGGCAAGAGACGACGGAATTCCGTCGCAATTATTTAATGCTACGGCACGATAAGTCTCCCCATTCCGGGCGCTTATCTACTTCGTTCTTGCCACTTCGATCGATGAAAAAAGGAGAAGAGGGGAAAAAAGGAAGGATAGAGTCAACGAGCGTGCCAAGAGGAAAGATGAAAATCCCTCGCCCCGGCTTAATCATCACCTGGGCCTTTGTGCTAATTAAAACGTTTGAGAGGGCGACCTCGAGAGGTAACTCCTACCATCTTTGCACCAACCTCCTACTCCCTCCTCCAGAGCTCCTCTATATTTTCCCCTTCCTTCATCTAGTTGTACTTTCTTCTTGAAATTGCTACGCTTATTTTTCCCATGACGACGGCTGCGCAATTTTTATCTCGATTCTTCTCACACCCTCTCCCTCTCCCTTTACCGTCCATTCTATCCTAGTTGGCCCAGAAAATCTCGACGAGCAGAAAACAACCAACGCTCTGATACCATTTAGAGTGGATAAATACAACTTTTAGACTTTCGAGAGACTTCCTGGTGGCATTAGACTTTAATTAACTTTAATGAAAGACTGGCTAATTTTCATTTTTCTTTGGAACGGGGAGAACCTTTGGCAATTAATTGAAATGGATGTGAGAGAAATTCCTAATAATTATCAAGTATGGGCGAGAACACGCGAGGACGCTTGTATGCCCAGGAAATGTTATAAGCGGAATTCATGAGATTAACTAGAATTTTTAAGCGTGGAATCGCGAATTGGTCGCTACGGAACGTTCGATTCTCCGTGTACGTGATAAAACTAATGCATGGCACGATGCCTGGCACGAACGCGAGTAGAATCGCGACTGGCCGATGCTCGGGAAATCGTATTATTTCATTTTATTGCCATTCGCATAAGCGGCACACACCACCTAGTAGGCATCCTTCTCTCTCACTTTTTATCACTTCACACCCAACAGTCACTCTTTCTTTCTTTTTCTCTCTATCCTTGCTCCATCTCTCCGAGCCAAGCGTGTAGCGCCAACTCCAAATAACTCAATAAAGTAACTCGGCTTGTGATTTTGTCGAAACTTATCAAAAAAGATGAGCCACTCATACCCTTAAATCTTTAACGATGAAAACCACCGTGTAAGAGAGTGTGCGCGTCGGAGCAAAAAAGGGACGAATGTGTCGAGTCGTGTGGAAACACAGCGAGATATTCTTTTTCGTCCATTAAAAAATTAATCGAATCTGTCGAAATAGAAAACGCTGGCGTAAATTGGCAGGGTCGTCCTGCCAGAGGAAGTACGAAATAATTCAGTTGGAATATCGTACGAGGACTGGCAGAGTTGAAGAAGGTTCGAGTCCAGCGATTTTCACAAGCGGCAGCGGCAGCAGCAGCAGCAGGCTATCGAATAGAATTCAAATTCTTGTCGGCTACGGTAAAGTGCCTCGGCGAACGGGCAGTGGGATCTGTTCGATTTCGAGTCAAGTCGATTTCGAGACCCCCGTACACAATCGCTGTGAACGGCGGGCAGGACGAAAGCCGCGATTGGATCCCAACTTCATGAAACTTTACCAGCGATTCTCTGAGTTTGTGTAAGCTCCGAAGGGAGTGCAAAGGGATGGAAAGAGCGAGCGAAAGAGCGATAGATACAAGATCGGTGTCTGGAATTCTACTCTCGTAGGCAATATAGGGGCGCGAGGGTTCCTGGTCAGCTGCGGCCTTCCTAAGAAACAGTTTCATTACTTTCGATCCCCCGACTGCGTAAGAGGAAGAGGAAGAGGAAGAAGAAGAAGACGGAGAAGGAGAGGGAGCGGTCTCGTAGGGTCGGAGGAACAAGTCCGAGGGCTCGAGCAGGCGTTGAATTCCTGAAGCCAAGGGAAACCCAAGACGAGAGGAACCCCCAGGGACTCGAGCGGAGCTCCCTCGACCTCCGCAGGGCTGTCCAAACCTATAAAAAAATAGGAGCACATCGGGGAGAGCCCCTGAGAGCTTCCTTCATCCCCTGCTGCTGCTGCTGCTGCTCTTTTGGCCGCAGGCTGTTCATAGGTACGCGCGCAGACTACCTATACATGACTCTTGTCTACCCTATCATCTACCCTTTCTACTTACCTCCTCCCCCCGCTTCCTTGTACTCCGCCACGCTGTACGATCAATCGTTCTCAAAAGGAAATTCGACTAATCGTGTCACCGTACTGACATAATTCTCGCAATATGGTGATTTCGATGAAATTGGATACACGGTTCACGGGGTAAGTATTTGCAAGTTTTTCGAAGGATAACGGAGGTTCCTTGGTCCTCCGTTGGTGATAAGCACTCATTTCCACGCAGCATGAATAACGGAGAAGGCATGCGTATGCATGTATCTTATACATAAAAGATGTAGAGAGATATTACATAAAAATATAGGAGCTTAGTTGTATATCGGGTACACACACGTGACTAGGGATAATGGTAAGGGCCAGAAAGAACATCGCACGACCCTAGAAGAAATTGTCTTACGAGGCGGTCTTATCGATCGTGCGTTTCTCTCTCCTGCGATTTCTGCGCACCCTTATTTCGGGAAAGGGGAGGACAGCTGCCGTGGGGGTCGAAGACGTTTTTGGAGCGTACATCTTTCATGAACGTTTCTTCTCTCAGGACGACGCTTTAAGACCGACCCGAAAGCAACCCGTCGACTTCGTCTCATCTCGACGTACCACCCTCTCCTCTACCTCCTCCTGCTTCTCCTCCACCCCTGTACCTATCTTCTCCCTTTCCCTCCTCTTCGCGCGACACTGAATATTATATACGCGCCCTCACCGACCACCACCGAAGATGACGACGAAGACGACGCAGACGACGACCGTCGACCGTCAATGTCAACGCCAACGCCAACGCCAACGCCAACGCCAACGCCAACGTTGAAACACACCGTGGCGCGCTACATACTTTCAAAACCACCTAACCTTACGACGTCGCATCAACCGGGAATATTAGTTTATGCCACGGGGGGTGTGCACAGCTGCTTGAAAAACTTACATTATTAAGGCGGTAATCGAGTGACACCTCGCCTTAAACGATATTGGATCAAATGAATAGTTTAGGAGAAAATCTTATCGATATTCTTTGCAAAATCAAACCACAGGTTCATAAGGGATTACGCTAGGTAGAGTCTGGAGAAAAAATTATTCTCTTCGCTCGGCTGTTTTTGGATGTCGTGGCATCTCGCCGATAATCGAATTTCACGTGGCAAACTGAGCTTTTGGTAATACCTTTTCGACACCCTCGATACAAGTCAAGGTCTGGAGAGAAAGGGTGCAAATCCACTTTATCCACATAATTTCGCCAATCTGACCATTCTGTCCCCTCCTATCGACGTGATTAAGGCTGCTTCCTACAAGCCAGGCTTCCTGCATTTTCTCATTATCTCTCCGGGTTTCTCCGCGGGAGAATCTTCGCGATTCCCAACAGCGAGGGAAAATCGAGGGCGGGCGAGGGGTGCTGCGTGGGCGGATAAGCAGAGGGAGGAGTTCGAGAAGCTAAATAAAATAGATCCCGGCATCCCCTGAATTTCGACGAAACGTCATTCGTGACTCCGGATATGCTCCCAGCCGAAGTTAATATTAGAGAGTAACTTTTTTCCTCTCCATTTTCGCTCTTTTTTTCTTCTCTTCCACGCTCTCCCTATTCCCGAAGGAACATTTCGTAATTTTTAATCGACTGTCGCGAATGAGCATTATGAAAATTTCCTTCTTGCTTTTACTCGCAACGAGGCTGATTTAAGGGGAAAAATTCGATATTTCCTAAAGAACTTAGCGATCTCGAAACAACAAGTTTCCCAAATCCTTTTACGAGAAATTTCCCTAAAGCCTGCTCTCTGCGCTCCTCTGTAGCCCGAAAATTAATTTTCAACGCGCAGCTCAGAGATTCACTGAGTGACATTAGCTTTCTCTCGCAGGCCAAAGGCAATTTCGGGCGTTTGAAGGTTTTCGTCGAAAAAGAAGGTCATGCAAGGACCCGGGAAGGTGGATTTGTAGAAGTTGAAGGATTTCTGGAGCTCGCGCGCGGCTCTCTAGTACCGGTTTTAATCGTCTGCCTGCTGCCAAGCGTGATATCGAGGGTCCCTCGTAGAGTGGAGGCCGAATTAATTGATTTAAAAAATCCAGCGCCTCGGGGAGAGGCTCGGCAACCCCGCCCTTTTGATCTCCCGCGTTTTGCCCAGATCGAATTTAGTCGGTTCGTCGAGCACGGAAGGGGGGAGGGGAGGAGAGTATTGCGCCGTCTTGAGAGACAGAGAACCCACCGTGATCGCGACTGCGAGAAATCGGCGAGTAGCCCCGGATACGTCAGGCAAGTTCTTCCTCTCTCGCCCTTTGCCCTCTCGGCGGCCTCGTTTCCGCGCATCGTCCCAAGACCGTCAAGAGCTGCTGCCTCCTGACGCGCAGTCGCCTCTGGTTACGGATTTCATTAAAATACCGTTTTCCTCCACGTCACGCGCCACCGAAGCTTCTCCGGGCTAGCTTTGCTGTCCGACTGTGTATCATGATCCACCAGGAAAGTCGCGGCAAAACAGTTCGACGTCGACGTAGACGAAAGCGCTCGTCACAATCCAATCTCAACCCAACCATCCCGTCCCGTACCGTTCCATCTCTTTTTTGTCCGATAAAAAAATATCTCATAGAAACGCGGCTAATTTTATTTCCACCGCAGAAGAGAGAGAGAGAGATGCTCCATTTAATCGTCGTGCGGGCGAGCTTCGCATTTAAGGTCCCAAGGGAATAATCGATGGTATAATGTTTTCCTGCGCAATGCTGCCGCGTTATCTAATGCAACGATATTTATCTTTCGTAGAAATTAACTGGCTGGATGTAACGCGACGTAACGTAAAACGTTTCTCCGATCTTTTATTTACACTTTTTCCCCGTAATGGCCTATCGATTCAATTGGGGCTTGCGCTTTTTCAGCGGCGATCTCCGTTGGCCAAGCCGACGTGCTGCAATTTGGAAACGATCCGGGAACGGTTTGACGCGAATCGGTGCAGACAGCTTGAAAGCAAACCAATCGAACTTTGTAGAGTCACGTCTCGGAAAATTTGCATCAAGTTCAAGTTGATCGGGCGTCGGATGATCGCGAGGGTCGTCATCGCTTCGCTTTGTCTTTACCTTTCTTTTATATTCTCCCCTCCTCTTCTCGCTGACTGCACTCGCCCCATAATTTGGAGAAATGTCACAGCCTCCTGATATTTATCCCGGACAGAATTTTAAATTTCAAGTCTGGCATTTGCCCGCGGAGATTCCGCGCGTTTTCCCTCTCCCAGTCGGCTTATAATAATTGATTCCAATTCCAGGCAGGCCAGAGTTCTCCGGAGTCTCATAAATTTTACGAGGCGAATGTGTACGAGGCAAATATTTTTTTACCATAGAAAATGGAAGAATCCTTGGGCAGCAAGGAAAAGTATAGCTCGAATGTAGATTAGTTGGACAGCAACGCGGTTTTTACGACTGACACGCGCGATCTGAGCGGACTCGGGCCAGAGGCGAGGAGCAATTATCGTCCACGTCCGTAATTAGGACGTAAATCAAATTCCAGCGGTGTTGTCCTTCCACCTCGTGCAGGCAGGGAGAAACTGTGCGCGGCTTGGCAGTCGATTCGAAAGTGACCGGGCGATCGGTGGTCGATTTGCTCGCCGAGAGTCTTAAATCGGCAATAGTCAGAACGCGTCGCTACACTCCTTGGATCGACTGTCGACCGTTCGAAGAAACTGGCCGATGACTCAGCGACGTTCGCGGACATTTTTCGCTTTTTCATTTCCACTGCAATCGCTCCGAGCGTGAACGGACTCTCCGACGGATGCTGAAGCTAATAAGAATTTAATGGCTGCTTACGTAGCGAGCGAACTCGGCTTAACCACGAACATTTGTTAACACGCTCCAAGTACAATGCTTTCAGGAGCTTTTCAACAACTTTGAAACTCGCTACAAGGGGCGCGCGTGCGCATGTTTTATTTGCGTTTACAATTCTCGGAACACGGTTTATCCGGAAGCTGGTGGAGCTTTCTCTCCCATAGATTCATTAGGGATTTTCGGATATTAAATATCACGTTGTCGTGGTCGTTCTACCAATAAAGCGACGGAATATGAAAAACATCCCATGTTCGCTGCGCGTGCCTGTACGCGCATTGGCTATTAGTGAAAAATCCGTTATTTTTCTCTGCTGTGCAAACTACAAAAACAAACTTATGAAATGGCCTGCTCGCCAGTGTTTTTATTCCTCTCACGCAAATCATACTCGCCAGATTAATGGCTGAAATAATCAACAGTGGTCGTAGCTCAGTTTTAGCGGCGAGCAGGCAGGCAGGCAGGTAGGCAGGTAGGTAGGCAAGCAGGCAGGAGGTAGCCAGGTAGCCAGGTAGCCAGGATTTCAATTGGCAGGATCGCGAATGGCAAATGACTATTTCTGTGCAGAATTTCATCAGTAGTCGAAGGAGCGCAAGATCCAATCGCGGGCAACTCTGCCATTCGGAAACACGGTCACGCGTGGATTTTAATAACGTTGGAACTGATTAGAAAAAGTTTCCATCAGCGTTACCGCGCGCAACGTATCGCGTTTCATTTTTTGGAGAGACAAGTTCCGTACAAAAAGATATAATTACGGCGTCTTCCGCTTGATTAAAAGCGACTGTGGGAGCGGTACCGCCGTTACATTGATGAGGAATGAATGGGAGAGCTCATTCGCGGTTGTAGGAGGATTTTAATTGGTGGGAACAGGAAGAGGAACGGGAACGGCAAGCTTTGTCCCAGTTTCTCTGACGCAACGTCAGCAACGATGCGCGACCTCAACGACGATCCGCGTCGCTCCAAACTTTCTAGTGAATTCAACGAGCGCGGTGTGACGGGACGAGTATAATCGGTCGAGGAAAATTTGTCCAGGGCTTAAGTATTCCGGGTGCCTGGGCCTGGACCTGGATCTGGGCATTGGCCGCGCGAACCATGGATCTCCGGGGCCGCGTTCGCGGCCCTTAATCCACGCTTTAGTCTTCCGAAACATTAAGCCGCAAAGCCGTTAGAATTACGCATTAATCCTGTAAAATGGCAACGTCGCTAAACTGAGCCGTGGACACAACTAAACGCTGTCAGGAGCTGGAAGAACATGCCAGCGTGGCCAAAGTTTTAATTCCACTATTAGCGCGTATAAACTACTACGTAGCGCTCTCTTACTTACAACGGCAATTTACCGAGCACGAGCTCGAGGAAGCGCGGAAGAAGCAGAAGAAGAGGAAGAAAGAAAATTACAAAGAAAAGGCATTCGGAAGAGCATTTAGAGCTGAGGAGTATCGAGTAATAATTATTGCGACACCGCGCAGCTTGGATACATAAGGTTTGCCTCTTTATTGCGCTGTTATCGCAAAAAACAAGCCGCCATAAAAGAAGCCCGGCTATCCGCAAGGGGTGGGAGAGAAAAGGAGAAACGCGACGCTGTATTTTAAGATAAGGAGAATCGGGATGGGCTCCAACAAGTATTATTAGCGAAATTTTACACATACCACGCAAAATAACTAGGCGACGTGGGAGGTAGAAGGACAGGAACGAAGCAAGTTTTATCGCCCAATAAATGCGTCGGCCGCTGGACTCGGTCCACGCGACAACCAGTTCAAATACAACGCGCCGTAAATCTATTGTCCCAACGAAATTGCCTCCTACGGTGGAATACGCGAAACTTCCGAGCGTTAAGCTCCTTGAGTTACTTGTCGACTCCCCCTTGAAGCTCGAAGCTCGCGCGCATATGGCGTTTACCCCGAGGAACTCGAGCTGCATCCTTATTTTCCTTTCCTTGGGATTTATAACCCTCGCGCTCGAGATGGGTCTTATCGACTCCCACGATAGGCTGCTGTGCATTAAGGGAGAACCAACGGCGAGAGCTCCCTTCAGGTATTACTGTCGTTGAAAACAAGAGCGAAACAAATGGCGAATATGTTAAAACCTCCTCCCGTCATTAACCGGTTAATTTCATTCTTGTAGAAGGAAATCCTGCAGAGTTCACTGATTAGCGTAGACTGGCGTGGTAGGCTCCAGTAAAAAATTAGCTTATATTTATGAGTTTTTCACGGGAGAAAGAAATAGCTCGAACCATCTCGGTCCCCCGTGCCGTTTCCTTGGCGAATTCGCCTGCGCAAGTGCTTTTGAGAGAAACTCATTTCGAAGATGCTGAGCCACTAAAAAACTAATGGTGTGGCGCTTCTCGGGGGCGCGAGGTTCAACGCATCCAACCGCGAAAAGGAAAAAAGAAGAGGAGGTGAGAGAGAGAGAGAGAGAGAGAGAGAGAGAGAGAGAGAGAGAGAGAGAGAGAGAGAGAGAGAGAGAGAGAGAGAGAGGGAGAAGGGTCCGGGAAGATGGACGAGAGGCGGGGCAAGAAAAGGAGAGACTCGTAAAAACGGATTGGTCCGAACGAATTCGTCAGTGGTCGAACGCCCGTTAAAAATGCAATTACGTTTTAAACGCGGTTCGCGCGTCGCGCAAGGTTCGCCAGAGCGAACCGATCAATTCAAGCTTTTTATTGGATTAGATTGTGCTCCGTCATCGATCAAACGTTTCGAGTCTAAAAAACGGATTAACAATCAGCAACAATAAGAGTGTAAGAGAGACAGAGAGAGAGAGAGAGAGGATTGAAAGCAGAATTGAATCCAAAATACGGGGGGAAAGGGGGATGGTTTTCAGCAGGGTTGCGTTAGCCACGCGCTATCTCCGGCTATTTCGAGGAAAGCGCAGCAATGGCAACGACAATAGCGATTTAAAGTGTAAACTTATGGACCAACGGGAATAGTTGACCTAACATTTCCACCTAAGTCACGCATCTCGTGCACGACCGCCGCACGGATTGCGTCCGTCATTTCCGGCCAGAGGGCCGCCGTACGTACCCCGAACGTGTACCGCTCGGAGAGTCGTGTACGAGAAGAACGACGTCGTAGGGCACCGGAACGTTCGTGGCATAATTTATCAAGCGACCAGGCTCGCTGCGACTTTGCTCCTTCCTGTTCCCCGGAATCGCCACCCGACTCGCAGCAGCTCGCGCTGGAGCCGCTGCAGCCGGTGGCTCGCACGACCGACAACCTCCGCACCCCTCCGCACACCCAGGCGCAGCTCACCGCCATTCTTTTAAAGTTATAATGAATATTCCATTCCTGTTCCGCGCGTACGCTCGAAACTTGCGAAGCCTTCGCTCAAGCCCGGAATTTCCCCGTAAATGGCGACCAACCTAACGACAAGCAACTACGACGAAACTTTCTTCGCGAGTGATGCCTTGCGTGCTTCTTACGACATGCCGCGAAAGACGACGGGAGCTGTATTATCACCGCTCTCCTCCCCCCCCCCCCCCCCCGCCTGACTATCTCTTTATTTCGGAGATAGAGAGAGCAGTCTCGTTCCTTTCAAAGAGCGGAGAGTCTCTACTCGTCGATTCTCAATTATTTCCGCCCTTCTTCTCTTCTCCGCTACCCCAATTCAATTACGTATTTCATTTGCTAGCCATATTTTGGAACTCTACCCCGGTGTGGTCCTTCGTAAGGCTCTCGTTCGGTGCCGCTTATCCGTTTCTAAATATAACACTGGCGCAACTAAAATTGTCAAGCATCCATCAATCATTTGAGATGATTAGTCTACTCGAGTCGTCCAGGTTCCCGTCACGTCAATTTGCGTGCAATCTTATCTTGTCAATGCGCGCGCTGCTTAAATGGACCTGGCAATTTTCTGCCATTTTCTAATGATAATTTCACACGTGGATAGGTTCGTTACGATGATTGAATCAGAGGCTGATACCGAATTGGCCGAAACCCGAGGAGGCTCCCAGGAATCTCTAGAAATTGGGGAAAGAGCGGAAAGAAATAGAGGTCTCTTGCCGTGCGTGAAATCGTGGCAGAGTCTCATTCTCGGCATGAATCGCAGACGGAAAAGAGGCAGAATGGATGGCGCGAGGATGGAAAAAAGTATCGGCTATTTGTCAAAATTAACCGATGCGTGATTACACGTTTCCTTTGGTAGCAGGGGGGGGGGACCGCAAGCACGTGCGGCAATGCGGAGAAAGAGAAAAGGAAGGAAAGAAGGGAGGGGCGCGAAGAAGGGCTTGGACTCTTGGGCTTGAAAAATCCTCGGACCCACCAGCACCAGCATTCCCATTAGCCGCCACGTGGCGGAGAAATTATCTACGTAGGCGAGAGACAAACCACCATTTCTCACCGAGGCCAAAGCTAATTAGGCACAAAGTGTCGAACTCCGGCGCGTCGGGCTGCCTCCGAATCAACCCCTACCACTTTAATCACACCCTGCCGCTGTCAGAAATCCTGGCAGAGCTCGTTCACTCGCCTCGCTTGCTTAACTTGCAATAGCGCGGTTCGTGCGCTTTGTGATTTTGGGGAACTGTGCTTAATGGCCAAGCGGAAATTAAGTCACTGATAAGGTGTCTAAAAGCGGCGCAACAAAAAGCTTAAGTCAACTGCCAACTATTAACAACTTCTTGCCGTGTTTAGCACGATAGAAGCTCAGGTGTGCATTTAACCGGAGATCTCATCGGAATACATTCTTCTTCTCGCGAAATCTGCCTCTTCGATCTTCTTCTCGAGTAAGTTGAAAGACGAAGCTTTTGCCACGGTCATCGCGTGCAATTTTCATCGCATCTTTGCATGAAAATCAAACTACGTTTAAGAGGCGCGTCGAAGTCTCTCGGTCATCGGTGTAATTTACGATGAAACGAGCTGGCGTCCGGCGAAAAAAAAAAATTGCTCGTATCATCCCCAGAGACCATAATTGTATCGTCCCAGGATAGATATCGTTAATTTCTCAGCAGGCTGGGATAGAGATCTTTCCTGACGTTTCTGCCATTAAGGATCCAGACGATCCCTCGCTGCGGCAACCCATTCGTCATGGCGATAGTCCTGGACGCGTTCCGAGGAAAGAAAAACTCGAGTTTCTCGAGGGGTCCTTATCTGCTTGATAAACGTAACGCGAAAGGAGAAAGAAAGAGGAAGGTGGAGCTCGGAGAGGGAGAAAGTTCCTCCTTGTTTGGAGCTCTTGCGAGTTTCGAGGACGGGGGAGGCTCGCTGGAAGAGGGGTGGCTCGGGTAGGTTCGAGGCTAGAGAGTCTCTAGCATCGGCAGGCAAGCGGCTCTAATGAAAAGCTTCGGGCGTGGTTAGAGGCAGAGGTCCTCCAAGCCGGAAGAAGAACGACGTCATCTTAGGCGACAGAGTGAAGAGTTTCGTTGGGCGTTCGAGAAACGTGAAAGAGAGAGAGAGACGAGGAACAGGGTACGGGGGACTAGCGACAGGGGCGAGTCGGGAAATCTAAACGAACCGTGTCTCCTTCGGCTAGATTAGAATCTCGAAAATCATTACCTCGGGGAGGCGGCGTAGATGGCTCAGTGGAGAAATTGCAACGCGCCCGGCAATCGACTTAGCGTGGACTAAGCACCGAGGAGGCAACCAGCAGCCATTTTGCCCGAGTTTCGCGGCTTTACCGGAAATTCTCCTGGGACCGAAGGTCCAGCATGGGAAAGAAGAAAGAGAGAGAGAGAGAGAGAGAGAGAGCGAACTTTCTCTCATTGTCCAACGAATCAATCCTTGATTCTCAGATTCGTCGTCCAGTCATTAACGCCACTTGTGATTTTCTCGAGAAAAATGTCGCGTGGCACGAAGATCCACGTGATTGAAAAATATTTGCTCGCCGATTCCTCGAAAAGCGACGGCGACAATAGAAAGAGAGATAGGCAGATCCCGATCGTGAAAACAGTTGGGTCAATTTTCTCGACTCTCTTGCTCTGTCTCTTTCCCTCCCTTTCTAGGTATTACAGGTACTAAGGGCGTCGCGATATGAAAGCAATCTACGATCCCCAAAAATCATTATCCCTGGGGCGGTCCAGGAGAAATTGCAGTACATCGCCAATCGACTTAGAGAGGAAGGAAGGGAGGAAGAGGGAAGCTTGAGATATATACAAGCACGAGGGGGTGGTAACCTGCAAGCATTTCTCTCGAATTTCGTAAGCGAGAAGGGAGAGAATTCTCCCGAAGGATGAGAAGGGAGTTATCAAGGCCAGAGTCTACTATACCACTTTCGGCGGATTGTAGTCCGCGACAGAAATTAATGAAGTTAAATGCGTCGATCGCTAGGGAAGCAACCCACATTTTCATTCGCTAATCGCGTATATGCCAACGAAACACATTCAATCATGCAGCGAGCTTTTCAGCGTTGCTACGAGACTGGAGTAAATTTTTAATTACACCAGTAACATTAATTACCTAAAAGCAGCGTGAGGTCCGACATGAAAATTAATTAAAAAAACATTATGGGGAGCCTTCGAAGCAAATAATCTGAGGACCAATGAAAGCAGCGCGCGCGCGTTTGGTGCGTATAATTTGATGAAATAATTGAATCAATAAAATTTAATGCAGTGAAATGTTTGCCGGCAATAAAGCTTACGAGCGTCTTTGCTATGACACTTGCAGTGCTTCATTGGAGTTGATTGAGAAGACCCGTGGTAACACAACAGCTATTTGCGCAAATGATCGTGAGCATGCTAGTAGAGTTGCTTGAAAGAAAATATAACGGTAATTATTGAGGGGAAAGAGGGAGAGAGAAAGAGAGGCAGGATAAATACATCAAAAGCAACTGCTGAAGAGAAGAGGCATTTGATAATGGTAAAAATCCAGGCATGAATAGCTAAATCGCTGCAAGAATTCGTAAAGCCATAAGCCAAGATATGCAGCAGCGCGAATGTCAGGGCTTGATACGCGGTAAATGTGATTGGATGCTTGAGAGACACGTAAGATGAAATTAAAATGGCAAGAAAAAGAAGCGAGGAAAATCCTCGAGCGGCCACGGGAGCAGCCTTTCTATTCAACGGCAGCAACAGGAACAGGGAGAAAACGAATCCTGTTGGTTCGCACAGTTTCGTCGCGGGCAATTTTGTCTCGGCGGAGACTCGAGGTTGCAAAAAGTACCCAATGCCAAAGAGCATTCTCTTATAATAACGACGACAAAGCGTACGAGTGTCTGGAGACTCGTTCGGGAAAATTGAACTGTCACTTTGCTCCTTAAAGAGTTGCCGAAACTTTAATTTTCTCTCAGTGTAAGAGAGTCATCCGCCCCTGGGCGTGCGCTTCGACCGAATAATCTTCGATGGATACGCAAAGGGGGAGAAGTCGCGTCGCGTCGCGAAGCGACGACTTCAGCTTTTGTGCTGAAATTCTATTCTTTTATTACGCACGCACCGCTGTGCGTGTGTTGGGTCGATATTTCACTCACCTCCGAATGATGTGCAATTTCTCCGCCTTATGGCTCAGCATTACCATCGCTGCTCCTCCTCCTCCTCCTCCTCCTCCTCCTCCTCCTCCTCCTCCTCCTCCTCCTCCCCCGCATTTTGCAAAACATAGAGAGATGACACTCACCTGAAAAATAAGAATGAAATTCCATTATAACGCAAGATATTTGCTTTCTTTCGTATTTGACTTGGGAAGGATCATACGTGTACGTGCGCCGACGCATCGTATCATAAATGAATTATAATCCACCTTTATTACAAAGTTTCGTATTTTCCCTCGCGCAATAAGAAACACCCTCGCACGGTAGCCTCCGTGAGATTAAGATAATTTTTGCTTTCTGGGCCTCCGAGTTTAGTCCGCTATCATTATTACGGCATTTATTTATTTTTCCACTGACCCGGTGGTATCCCACTCTAGCCTTAATTACGTACGTGACTGCATCCGACGTATCCACGTGGACTCGGCAGCGAAAGAGAGTCACAGAGAGCGGTTTCGCGATCTCGGTTGCAGAGTCCTTGACACGAGAGACGCGAATGCCCATAGACGCGTGTACAAGTTGCCCATTGGTATGTGGTGGTCGCGCAGTTCCTCGCGTTCTCCCTACCGTTCGCGGAAAGTTTAAGTGTCTGCGAAATCAAACGAGACTCGCACCGCGACCAAAAATGGCACGAATCACAATGGAACGTGGTAATTAGATGGGGAATAGCCATAAATTATCCGGAGCCATACGTCAGCTGTTCCCGATACGTAAAAGTGAACGGCGATCAATGCCGTGGCTATATTTAAACTCGAGTGCTGCGATTGCTGGAAATTTTACGAGTTGACTCTTTTCAAGCGTTTCGGGATCTCCGACATTTTTTACGTATACGCGCGGTCATGGGAAAGTAGGGGATGAAGCGAGAGAACCTTTCAGTGGTCCCCCGCTGGCGTTTTGGACTTTGCTAGCAGATTGGTTCGCGCTGACATTCGCATTGGTCATTGGAGTGTCGCGGCGTTAAGCTACTCCACGCGACGTTTCACGAGATTCGCAGTGACAGGAGCGTCACGGCATCGGACACGGCAACCCACGTGTCGTCGTTCGGCAGTAGCGGAAATCTAAATGAATGTCATAATACGCCTAGAGCCACGGCTCTACCGAGCATTTGCCATTCAAATTTATTCAAATTCCCGGTCAACTGGTCTCTTAATTAATTGCCGGCGTGCTTCGTCGCTTCGCCAAATCAAATTATTAACGTCGAATTAGGGCCGCTTCGAATATTGCGCTGGCACTTTCTTCCCTGTGTCTCCCGTTCGTCGGCACATTCCGGACTTCTCGGGTTTCACTTCTGAAACGAATACCTAGAAACCGGAAGAGGGACAGCAGCGAGTGGGTAGAGAGGGAGATGCGGGGGTAGCCTGGATACCGAGAAGTACTAGAAGTCGACCCGTCCGATTCTCTTTCGAGAGTGTAAGTGATATGCGCTTAAGTGCCTTCGCCTCCCCCACCCTTCTGGTCTGGCCTTCCTTCTTCTCCCCGATATATTGTAATTTTGCCAAGAGGAATTTTCCGAGCGTGCCCACGACCGGAGCAGCTTTTCGGGACCCTCCGCGCTCGACCTTGATAGATAAGCGAGGAAGCAGCACCGAGTGGAAGACCGTGGGCTGCCACGATAAACACCACGCCCATCCATTCCAGCGACATCGGATAGTTTATCGTATCGAGAGATAATCGAGGGAACCCACGAAAAAGAAGCCAAAACCGAAGGAAAGCGTTTCTCGGACGCACCAATCTCGTGTGTGCACTGACAAAACGTAAAACCATTCCAGGCGTTCTTTCGCAGGACACGAGAGCCATGTTAGGAGCTTTATTTACATACGAGTCTCGCCGTGGCTCAAGCTGAAAGTATTCAGGCTGAGCTACGACTAGAGTAGAGAGGAGTAGTGCTTTACCACCTACGTCGTCGGTGCCCACGTACGCGTTCCAAAGGGAGGGGATTAAAGCTCTTGAAAGGAAGCAAAAAGAGAGAGAGAGAGAGAGAGAGAGACTGACACTCTTGGACTTTAACTCGAGTTAACACGCGCGCTGTCAAAAACAAGATGCAAACACGAAAATGCTAATTCCTCGCAGCTCGTTTCTCGAGGTTCCCGATGGCCTTTCCCCATCGTGCTCGAACGCCCAGAAGAGATTCGAGTGCTTATTCAATGGTGCGCGCACTGCTTCGTATAAGCACTCGATCATCGTTCAGCCGGCGATGCTTTCGGATCTCGAAGCCTCCATTCGGATTCCAGCACAGTCGGCTGCTCATCTCCCGTAATACAAACGGTTCGCGCAAACTCCCTCCCTGCCAGTTCCTCTCTACAGCCTCCTACACTCGCGCCTAAGCATACCGATAATGAGTGGACGTGAAACCGCGTAAAAGTATCGTGCACTCGAGCTCCTGGAGTGTGGAAACGATCGTTATCCAAACGTTTCAACAGCCGAGTCGGCGAGTAATATCGTCGAGTTGGAGAGGAAAGAAAGGGACGAAACGTCGTCGCTCGGTGTCGGCGGTGTCGGCGACGTTGAAATTTGCCTTTCTCCCGCGAAAGGGAGAGAGGGGAGCTGCTAGTCCCAGCCCGCGGAAGGTATCTCTAGCTGCGCGTTAACGTTATTCTCAATGAGAGAGTCGACCTTAATATCGCGCGGGCTTTGTTGCAAGGAGCGGAGCGGAGCGTTTATGGCGAGCGCTAAATATATCGCGCTGCTAGATTGGATAGAATGCGTCCGTAGGACGTTATTTACTGCTATGGCTGGATTAGGCGATAGCGGGAGCGCATTCGGAGCAGCTTCGAGTTCCTTGAAGCGGTCGGAGCGCTGGCGCACCGCTGCGCCCTCGCGTGCGCGCGCGGACATTCGATTTCACCGACTCTACAACCAAAGTGAGAATAATTCGCTGAAACGGCTAACCTCACGTAGCGTTCTAATCAACGAGTAATACGGATCCTTGTGAGCATTAATTCCGCTATCTCTGGCAGTCAAAGCAGCCGCCGCACTGCGGTAACGCGAGAGCCGATGCGCTCGCACTGATTACGGCGCGCGGCCCGTTGTTGCTCTGAATTAAAGATCGAGAGCACGTAAGCGAGAATAATTCGAGGAGCCCCTCGCGCCGTGTGCCCGCCGCTCAATTTTTAACGCGGCGCAGGCGCGACCGCCATCCGGCCCGTTTCTCCCCCGGCGGGGGTGTGGAGAAGGTTCGTTTGATGCGTTCGCTTTGCACTTTGCTACGTTCTTGGGCCGGTGCGCCCTTGTCAAAGGGACGAATTAATAAAAGGGACACGTGACACGCCAATCCGTTCTACCGCGGATCGAAGGAGCCATTCGGGAGGAGGCAGTCAGGCAGTCGGGCAGTCGGATGCTGAGCCTCCTGCGCGCACACGAACCTTATGAGAACGACGCGTGGCAGGAACAATGCAAACGGCAGCGGCCAACTCCTATGATTGACCGTGCGTTAAATGCCCTGCCACAGGCTACATTAATCCCTTTCTTCGAGCTAGTTTGCTTTTGCCTGTGGTCAAGCTCTGCCTGCTGTCCCCCTCCCTCCTCCTACCCTTAACCGCGACAGAGCTTCCGGTCTCTGCTCTTGTTTCAGCGAGCTGGCCTGATTTTCACGAGGATTTCGCTACGCGCAAAGGGAGCTGCGATACCTCGAAAAAAGTGTAGACGCGCTTTCAGGAATGCGCGCAGTTGCGTCGAATAATAAATTGGAGAAAAAGGACGAGGGGGCTCGGACAACCGCCGCGGAAGTCGCTCCATAATTGATCGTGCCTCGAACGCTGTGCCTGTGCCTGTGCCGGCGAATATTGTTTTTGCGGAAGAAGCGCTAGTAAATTAATGTCGGCCTCGCCGGTCAAAGTTAAACAAACCGGTACAAGTCCATCATCTTGGCAAACACCGCACGACTCTGCTCGCGCGCGTGTGCTCTTTGCTCACTACGGCCCATTACGCGGAGCCTCTTCCTGCGGATGAATCGATTTATTTTTCTTCTTTTTTCAATAATATTTGCCCGGTTTCACGGAACTCGTACGATCGCTCGAAAGGAGATTATTCTTCGGCTCGACTTCCTTCGGCTGGCTTGCCAATGCAAATTATGCCAACGCTTCTTCCAAAGGGAAAGAAAGAGAGGGAGGCGGGAGTTGGCGGTGGGAAGAAAAACTCTCCTCGAAAGTCCGTAGTTGCAGAAAAGTGGTCGGATCTCCGCTGCTCGAGTTCCCTTGTCCGTTTTCACGTCGAATTCTACGTTCAGCCAGCATGAAAAGCGAAGCGAAGCTTCCGCTCAGGCCCGGGAGGGCTTAATAATCTCTCGAAGGATATTATTTATTTGCCTCCGTTGTGTTAATTCGCAGCTAAACAAATTTCTCGCGGCCGTATCTCCCACAGGGCGAAACACATGCGTGTAAGCTTGCGCGCGATAAAACTAAACGAAGGGAGTTATGTTCCCGTTAAAATTTATCAACGAAAGCCTTACTGTTCAAAGGTTGATCACGCTACTCTCTTAAAGATTGCTAATTAAATGACTTGCGATTGTTTTCCGCGTTAGTTTTACTCCCATATCACATTTCCAACTTCGCCGAGACGCGTAGCCGTCCGTCCACACATGCATGCATCTAGAAAACTTGGTCGCAGTCGCTGCCAGGTAAAACGACGTAAAGAAGGTAAAAGTGGTGGAGAAGTCTACACAAGCCAGAGGACTGGCCACCGTCGCATTCGACTCTTTTTGCGTTGCTTTTTACGAGGGTGGCTCGTGCGTGCTTCGTTCGAAACGCCATGGAAGTCCGCGTGGGGTGGAAGAGAGGAGAACCGGGAAGAGGAGGGAGCGCTAGCGTATATTTTGCATTTTTACTGCCGCCTGGTCGATCCCTCTGTACTTTTATACTCTTTACACTACCTGCCCCTTTTTTCCTGTCCACGTTCATCGCTATCTCCGCTCCCTCCTCCTCACCCTCTCTTACGTTCCCCCTCGTCCGACGATACTTCTTCACCTTGTCATTCGCGAGTAACAGGGACATTTGCTGTGCAATGAACTTTTCTAACCAAGTATCATGGATCGTACGATTTTCCATCTTCTTTTGCACCCTCTCCATGACGCAATTCCACTCTTCAAGATATTGTTCCCTGAAAACGCATGTGCGTGCAAGCATGGCGTGTGGCTCTCGGCCATACGGGTGTGCTGCCGTTGGGTGCGCTATCTCTGATCGCACCGTTCTCCCAACCCTCGTCAGTCATGATTTCTCTCTGCTTTTCCTTCGAGCGAACAGCTTCTTCCCTCTCACCCCATATTCGCCGGCGTCCCTCTCTTGATCGTGATCAGCTACTCCGCGTGTCTTGGCCAGAGAGAGGGCGAGCGAGCAACTAATCTCGCTATCTCGCCAATAGCAGGCCAAGAGGAATGTCTAATCCGTGGTAATTGGGGTGAAGTGAGCCGCGGCGGAGTGACAAATCGCTCTTAAATGCTCGATTATGCGCTCGAGAGATCGAGAGATCCTTCTCGCTCGCCGAGATTAAAGACGACAGATAAAATTACACGGCCGTGTCACCTATCGATATCAGAGCGGAATTACCGCGCGATCCGCCAATAATGAGACCAGGGACGATATTTCCCATACATGCCTCGCGTGAAACCAGTTTTCCCAAGAATTCCTTAACGCGCCCTCCGACAAAGCCTGACACTCCGTGTAAAGGAATTATTTTTATCGAGGAGTACATTAAATCGTGTCCTTTTATGTTTTATACATGACACTTTTCGTCTCGCAATGGGAAGATTAAAGGGAGGAACACGATATTCAATGGATGAAAACGATACAAGAGCTGTCTCTCTCTCTCTCTCTCTCTCTCTCTTTCTCTTCGTCTTTTTTCGTGTGAAAATCATCGGCGTCGAAGCGAGAGTCCGTACTGATACGGAAAGCAAACTTGTGCATCGTGAAACACGCACGTGTTTCGAGACAGCGATCGCGGACGACAATGGAACGCGTGGATTTGCTTATGGGATTAATCCGCGCGCGGGTACACAAAGCGCGGCCATGGGGCAGTGCTCTAATGGGGACGAGCGAGCACCGGCGAAAGGCCGTAGCGGTGTCGTTCGACCAGCGTACTTATGGCGGATGTTTGGAAACGCATTTATCTTGCTGTCGGTGTTACCTTTTAGTAGGTGAGTTAAGACCCTTTGTGCCCGCTTAAAAGGATCGATTTTATCCGAAACCCATCGGAAAATAGGCTGCCCCTCGCTATCCTACGTTTTCTCACGGAAATTCAGAGCTAACGCACCCGGGGACGACGACTCCGTGGATGAATAAAGAGGAGAAGAACTTGTATATATTCGGAAAATCGAATTATTCGTCAAGAAGGAAAGTGCTGCTGCTGCTGCTGTTGCTACTACTGTGAGTTAGTTAGACGTGCTTTCCCCAAGTTTGCCGAGTCGATTGACCGGTTTACAGGATGTTACGATTATTATGACTCGAATGCACTTTCCGAGCAACAGGTAGCATTGTAAGACGGCCAAGTTGAAGAGGTTGCGCGCGTTACAGTAAACTTCAACATTTTCCGATAAAGGAATTTTGATTTAACAACGACAATCCCTGCGCCGGAGGAGGCGACGAATTTTCCTCGTGGCATCGAATTCCAAGTCTGAGCGACAACGACGCTATTTCCTATCAACGTACCTGGAGCAAAAAACTCGGCGATCGATTAATATTTATCAGCGCGTCTGTTCGAGGGCGCGGATGCTAATATTCCATTCAGTGACCGAAAAGTTTTTATGGTTGGATGAAGTAACATCGACAGTAGGAACATAACGCATCAAGAACAATTTCTAGGCTGCGCACGTTACGTGGACAATATCGCATCTCGCGGTTCGACGTGACGCAAAGAATTTAACGGGCATCCTGCACGCTCCTTGTCCCCTCTCACCCCCGCTTGAATTTGGCGATGCTTGTCGCGGGAAAGCACAGCTTACAAAGCAAACGCAAATCCGCGGAGTTTCACGAGGATGAAGCAAAAAGCTCTCCCTCTTTCGCGCGTGTGATGGAGGATAGAGAAAAAGAAAGAGAAAGAGAGAGAGAGAGAGAGAGAGTCCGCAAATACAATCGGGCGATCATAAATATCAAACGAGACGCGGAATACGGACGTGCGGAGTTTAAATTCGTGGCACGCATCTGTTTTTGCGTGTGTGCTAGTCTGACGAACGCGTCTAAATACCTGCACGCTCGATTCACATATGTGTGTAAACGCATCCGCGCTAAAGTGTAGGTGGGAGTGAGCGCGTAGAGGCAACCCTCTCTACGGACGGCTGCCCGTGTGTCCCCCTTCTTCCCTCTCCCGTTACAGGGATACCCTGGGCACATTTACAGAGGTGTGTTTTATTCAGAGGCGTCTGGACGCTCGACGTCGTCTTAACCGTTTTGAAAGCGGGGGTGGCGCCGAAAAAAACTCGTTAAATTAGAAGGGCAGGACGAATGAATGGAGCCAGTAATTATGGTGTGCATTACTTATGACGTAGCGAGGAGGAGCCGCCGACCCGGAGCACGTCCCGACGTTGCTCGCGCCACGGAAAACACGGGGAAACCGGATAATCCTTAAAGATCCCAAATGCGAATCGCTAACGGGAAAAGTTGGGCGCGCATCAGCCTTTTAAAGAAAAGCCCCTTCGTTCAATTATTAACACTGATTGGGAAAAGCAACACGTGCCAAGCCGGGAAACTCCCAGCGGAATTAGCGATCCTTTAAATAATGGAGAATCCTTTTAGGAGGCGTTTCGCGAACACGCGCGGCCAGTGGGAGCGGCCAAACAAGCAAACGAACAAACGAACAAACGCGTCGCGAGGTTCCAATTGGCGCGCGGTGCAATATCGCAGAGTTCCTCCATGCGCTTTCCACCATATTTCATTCCTTTCGTCCGCGTCACAGAAGCTGCGCCCGTCTCGTATAATGGAACGGAGAAAGGGGAGAGAGAATACTGCGATCGGGCATTGATCACTCACCCTCTGCCTGCCCCCTACCCCCGCCCCTTCCCCCCGCGCACGGGCGTCGCTTTCAAAAATTTCATCCGCCAAAACAGCGGCAAAAATCTAGCGGTTCCTGTCATTTTCTCTGTCGAGCGTTTCGAGATTAACGAGCGTGAGCGTGAATCGTGGAACCGAATCGCGCGGGCGAGCCGAGCGGCGACGCCGGAGAGTATCGTAATGCGCAATAAATATTGGCGCGCCACTCCAGTAATTTATTGGCCGGGGCTGTCCGGCGTACATCTTAGTTGCTCGAAATGCAGGAAAGCATTTCATGATTCATGGGATTCTGACGTTCGCGAGGTAACATGGCCGGTCGTCAAAATCCGAGTACAGCAACGGCAACAACAATAGCAGCAAACGGGAGGGGAGCAACGAATGACTTTATTAGGCGAACGAGCGAACGAACGGACGCGTACGGTGGCTTTGGGTCGACTCGCAACAGGAGAAGCCCGAGACTCTGCGAGGAGCATTCGTCGCCGAGAGTCGTGACGTCATACAGTGAGGAGCCTGTGCAACGGACAGGGTATCGAGGAGCCACTGGCACGATGGTACAACGGGTCCCTTTGTCCCTCGGCACCAAGGATCGCGATGCGGACACTGCTCTGTGTACTATCCCCTCTCCATCTTCCCCTGCTCCTCGACCCTCTTCTTGCTTACTCTCTGCCAACAGTTGCGATAGACAGCACTGCGAAACAGCCGCTTCCCCCACGACACGTGTTACTGAAATGCACTCGTTACGACATCGGTCCGGATAAGATAAGAAATCGTGTGAAATACTCGCGTCGACACTTCCGGAAATCAAATTCGACGTTGGACCGACGGTATGCCCGAAAGTTAACGATCCGTCAAAACATCGAATGGAGCCTGCTAAGTTTCTTCCTACAGGTTTATCGAGAGAGGTTTACGAGAGAGGAATTTCAGTCCTGTAATAGAGCGTAATACCCGACAAGGTTGGGAAAACCAATTTTCCTCAGCCATGAGGGAGGAACTCTGGACGCACATAGCGCGGCATCGATCTCGATCGGCGTTGGCCCATTTCTTTCATCGAGCCTTCGTTTGCTCGTCATTGATTCAAAGAAGGAGATTCGTAGAGGAGGTGGCGCGACCTCTTAATTGCTGTTGATTACGCGAGGCGTAATGACCGTTCGAGGGCGTATCGATAACGCTTGGCGCGATGCACACGGCTGAGAGAGTGGGTGGAAACGGGGGAGAAAGAGAGGGTATGAGAGAGAATATAATCAAGTGCCGATAAAGCCGGCGGATAAGCGGCGATGCCGAGATCGAGCTCGTAAATTTGCAATTCGCAAAAAATGGCGCCGCATTAGCCTTCCGGCGCGTACACATACGTGCGTCGTGCGTGCACAGCCAAGGACGGTAATTGGTTCTCGACTTCTGACGTAGAAAGTTGGTTTTCTGATATTTGGATCGACCACCGAATATAGTTCTTAACAACATTAGAGACTCCATATCTGCCCTCGGCTGTACCAGCTCTTTTCGCGTTTCCAGCAATTTTATTGTGCATTTATCGCTATCCATATTTTAGGCGCTTTACTTCTTTTAGCCGGCGCGGGATATGATTGCAATAATATTTTATCAGTATTTCTCCCTTAACAGCGTTAAGCGCGTAATTTAGTGGCTTAACAGTGAATTTCCCCCCAAAAAAACAGAGCGGCTCTCGCCGTTGAAATATCGCCGTTTCGCGAGGGAAGTTCGATCGAAATAGGAGAAAAGGGGGAATGCGCCGCGACAGCTGTTTAGGCCTCCGCAGTACTAGGCACTCTTTTTCTCAGTCGCGATTTTCCACTCGCCTGTTCCTCAAGGACTCAACATCCAATTAAAGAGCCCGACCGGCATCGTTATATCGAAGCGTAAAGCCAAGGCGTTTCGGGAGCAACAAGGCTTAGCCCGATATTTACATTTACATACATTTATATTCATATCGAGTTTATTGCGCTCTCGAAAAGTTGGCTGTTTCCTCTCTCGGTGAGAGAGAGAACAACTTCTCAAAATTATCCGAAGGGGAGTCACTTCCATACCTGGGGGCCCCCGGCGGCCTCACGTCCACGTTTTAAATTGCACCTCTCTGTCAGAAACATCGATGCTTCTCTCGTCCTGTTGCATTACATTCATCGTTAACCTATCTTTCCCTGCCGGTGATAGCGCGGAGAAGCGAAGGAACAACTTGGAAGCGGATTCTTGATTGGGCGTTTTGAGTTTTTAGCCGATACGAGGCCGAGGCGCCTCATCAGGCTCCATAGTTGGCGTCTTTAATCACGCGCCCTGCATTCGATTCAGTTACAGTTGGAATTGGCTCAATTAAGAAACTAACGGCGACTGGTTTCGCCCTCTCTCTCTCTCTCTCTCTCTCTCTCTCGCTCCTCTTCCAACCCTCTTTCTCCTACTTGCCACTATCCTCTCGAGGAAATCCTCTCGAGCTTCGGCCCCTTTTCGACGGTGCACATTCTTCCGCTATTAATGCTACGTAATGAAAATATTTTAGATCACAATATCGCGCAGCTATTAATCTCCGTAATGAGTGCTTGAGATCTCTCGCGCGTTGCCAGGTAACGCGAACGAACAACATTCTCCGATGTGTTGCCTTCCGTATTTAGCTAACACCGCGCGCCTGCTGCCCTGGCCTCCAGCCAATCACGAGGCATTGATTCCGAGAGGTTGCTTATTAATTGCGCCTCTTCATAAGTAGTGCCGCTTTAAAAGAACACGTGCGTGCTGTTGCTACTCCTAGTTCGTCACAGCGAGCCTCGATATGATGTACGAGAGCGCGTTCCTACCGTCTACCTCTTAATGTGAATCTCAAACATCTGATGTACCACCACCACCACCACCACCATCGCCATCATCGGCATCTTCAGTAGAAACGAGACATGACAGATGCGGGATGTTCGAATATGCCGCGAGTAGCTAAATCATTTATCACGAGTAACAACGCGTCGTTATGTAGTACCGAAGGTTAATTAATTCCCCTGTAACCAGGCTTGAAGGATCGAAGAAGAGACTCGTAGCCATTCGTCCCAAGGCCCCACGATATTCCCTTTTTGTCTATTTTCGGCTATTTGGAAAACGCGAAGAGCGGCAACCAGGGGGTTTCGGATCCTGGGTCGAAATCAGGGATTTTGCTACGCTGCGACAATCGCGAACCAACCGGAAGAATCCGTTAAGAGCCGAAAGGCGCTTCGGTACTGCGGACAATAGTATCAACTTTTTCAGACCCCATCTCGCTCTCCTCTCTCTTTCTCTCCAGGATGTCCCTGCGGGCTTACAAGGTGTTACGTGAATGGGCCCTCTTTTACGGGGAACCGAAAATCTACCAGCTGCTCTTCTCCCGGCAGCCTCTGTATAAGTAGGTATATACGCAGGATTCTCCCTTTCTGTACACACGCCCATATACATGCGCGAGTCTACTGAGAAAACAGTTTAGTCAGTACTGTCAGAGGCATACTTGGATAAACATTTGTTTACTATTACTAGACGAGCCTTTCGATGCTGCAATTCAACATAAACAAGCGCAATAGAGTAATTACAAAAGCTTTGCGCTTTCCCAACAAAATACACCACCGAGTGTTTTCTCTCTTTGGTGCAATCAAATTACTGTCTGGCACAGTCGTGTGTTATTAATCCATTTAGCGCTACCACCCCTCGAGTTCCGTCCGTCGAGTATCGCAACATGGACGAGTCAGCTATCATATCAATTGTATTTTCCTCGAGCAGAACTACGCGTCGTCTATTACACGCATCGCGATATTATTACCGAGGCTGAAAGTGTCTGTCCGTCTGTCTATACACGTGGGGTAGCCATCAGCACCCCCCGGTGGTGCACGTTTACCCGAAAAAGCTCGCGCTTTCAACAGAGAGACGAGACGAGTTCCCAGTGCGTCGGGACATAATGTTAGGGGTGAGGAGCAACAGTAAACGCTCGGCTGCACTCCTCCATCCCCGAATAGCTGGATGAGCATCTGCGTGCGTAAAGATGCGACCACACTAATGCTATACTTGCCATACTTGCTTGCTTGCTTTTGCTTTTGCTTTTGCTTGCTTTACCAAGCACCTGCACCAGACGCCTCTTACGTAGCCCTCAGACGGCACGCGCTTTAGAGTTAAGCCCTACGAGCAGACCGGAAGTGCTAAGAGCACTTTACTAGCAAATATTTTTTCAGCATCATATCCGCATTTCGTGGTTCCACTCACCACCACCTGCCGATGCCTCCCTTTTCTCAATTCTCCGTCTCTCTCTCTTTCTCTCTCTCGCGCGCGCACATCCCGATTATCAGTAGGACCCTGTCTTAAAATCCAACTTCCCACTTGGCCTCTCCTCTTCCCTTCTCTTCCTCTCCTTTAAATCTCCCCTGGAATATTAAAGAACAATAGTTACTCCCGTCCAAACGGAGAACTCGACCGTAAATCATTGTAATAAAAGTTCCTTAAAAACCACTACTTCTCCTCTTTTGGACAAAAGTTACTTTGACATAATGTATTAAGTTTTTACACTAAATCGAACTTTCCAGTTTCCCCGGGTTCGCTCTGGTAAATTTTATTCGAAAAGCTCGTAGCGCGACGTGGCTAATTTCAGATCCGAGAATGATGAACGTATCCTGCGAGAGAGCGCTCTCTCCCTCTTACTCTACATCTATTTCCTGAACGCATTAGACGGCGTCTACAAACGGTAAGGAAAATGGTACGACGATGCAGTAAAGGAGCCACCGGTTTTTTCCACGTTTTTTCCTTTCGCCTTCCCGGCAAGCGCGAACGACGCTCCACGCCGGAAAAGAAAACGAAAGAAGACGCCGGCGTCCGTCTACGTGTTCTTTCTTATATGAGTTTTGAGAGGGTGTTCCAACTTTCCAAAGTTCATAATGGTAAAGTGCAGTAATACGATCACTTCTCGACTTTAGATTAATAGTTCGGTCTACGACCGCGACTATTTTCGAGAGGTATTCCTTCCCCCGCGGCACACGCTATTCGGCCGGTCCTCCTAAAGCGCACTTTCCTCTAATATTAAGAAAGAAAAGGGAGCCTCTGCCCTCTTATTAAGGAAACTTTATATTAATCTCCGAAACTTTATACATTGAGATAGAGAAATATTGTATAGTAAAACGTATAACGAAGGGGCTAAAAATGGAAATTTTTATAATTAAAGCAAGGCCATCGAAACGACCGAGACTATTGTACGTGCGTCGCCTCGCCAGAGAAATTTGCGCCTTTCCACTGCTTCCCCCACCTCATCGCCCTAATCAGCACGCGTGTTTCCTTAGTTCCTGGTTAGAGTGTGTTGCAAAAAAATGGTCAAGTGGATACCACCCCCGGTCGAACCTTTTGCGGTACTTTATATTACTTTCGGGGTAACGCGGGAGTTCTCCAAGTTCATAATGGTGAAGTGCAGTAATGCGATCGCTTCTCGACTTTAGATTAATAGTTTCCTCTCGTTCGAGACCGCGGGCGAGCCTGGATAGGGCGTCCCTAAAGCTCGATTTCCTGGGATCTTAGGTTCCTGGGGTTTGCTGGCTGCGAGTCGTGGGGGAATGAAGAATACGCCCGGGCCTGTGTGTGGAGGAAGGTGCGAATAATTTCTCCGGCATCGTAAGGAATGGCAATTCGGGGACAGCAATGGGTCTTAGTTCTCGGGGGTTGCTACGTCGGATCTAAACGCAAGGGCGACTCCCGCCCAAGGATCAAGTCCTAGAGGGGAAGAAAACCATTTCGTGCCAAGACATTTCTTCCTTCGAACACGTGCTACTCCTATATTGCTTACAATTACGGCATTCAAACTTACCCACCGAGCTTTATTAATGTCTTTGGTTTCTATTACGCGTCGAGATCCAATTTTCTCCAACGGAACAACCTACTTTACTCAAAATCAATATTCTTTATTAAAAAACAAGGAGCAACGACTCGATGCTTTTCTCAAAACTCCCACTTGCCTCGCCGATATTACAGACCCTGAAGTTTCTTTGAAAAAAAAAAAAAAAAAGAAAATAAAGTAACGCGAGTGAAAACTAAGAAGAAAAGAGAAAAAAGATTTTATCTCGAGTACTGTACGCGACGAGAAAAGGTGTGAATCATTTTCTTGTTATCCCGAGGAACAAAGGTAGGCGCAAGACGGTGGTGGTGGTGGTGGTAGTGCTTTTACCTTCCTCCTTCCATTCCTGGAGTCGAAGATCGATGCAGAAGCTATATTGCTTTAATGTAAGGGCCACCCTCGGATACACAAAATCCAAGAGGGAGAAAAAACCATATCGTGCCAAGACGTTTGCTCCTTCCCACTGACGTCGCCACGGTATTACAGTGATTCTCAACTTCTGATCAATATTTATGTTTGCTCTACTGTTATATCCACCATAGGGAAAATCTAGTATTGTTATTCGTAACGGTTTCGCGAAAATATCCAAGCCAGCCCCGTTTGCTTGAGTACACACACACATAGGTGCATGTATGCAACGTACACACACACAGAGAGAATGTGGGTACAAAGCTTTTTTAGATTACTCTCGAGATTGTTAAAAAACATCCGATCAATCGTTTCGTTCGACTATTCGATCTGCCGTCGTGTTCCGCGCAATCTCTGGAGCGTACACTGACGTTTAGGCACTACTACATACACCGTGAAAGAGGCTTCGGACGCACAAAAGCTCCTCTGTCCACCGAGGAAGCGAGCCTTCTATCTCGCAGGATCTCTCGTCTCGTTCCAGGTCAGAGGACCCGTCTACCGCCACTGAGAAGGAAGTCGCTCGAATGACTTCTAATGCGACGAGCAAACAGCTCGCGAATCCTCAGATACGATCACTCGCACACGCGCACACACACGGACCCGAGTTCCGGTCAAGGCAGAAACGCCGGACCGTCCGGCTCACATAGAGATAGCAAAGCGGACACACGGATGAACTTGCTGTGGTTGTCGCAGAAAGGCATGGAGCAGAAACTGGCCCTCCTCATCGTCCCAAGGAATCTGGCTCATAGATCGTCCCTGACAAATCAATTTAAGAAACATCCGACGGAAATCGGCAAAAGCACGACGGGAGCATCGTGGACCGCTCGAGATCTTGGCGAATCATCTCTTTTAAGAGAGAGAGAGAGAAAGAGAGTTTGCATGGGTGTATGTATGTCGAGTGTTTTCGCTCATATGCTCTCGAAACATTTGTAATTTCCCTATTTGGATTATGAAGCGAATAGCCGAGAGATAGGCTGACCCTGTATATCGCGCAAGGAAGAACGCAAGAACCTCGTAGGAATACTTTGGGGGCCGCGCGGATGCTAAAATATTAAAAATGAAATAAAGCCAAAGTAGCGCGTTTAATTGCTAGTACCGTAGTCTCGCGTGAAAGCAGATTAATACTTGAGTAGCGCCATCAAATCTTCCGTAGTTTGTAATTTCCAAGTTAACTGCGCGCTATCCATCGTTATAAAATTAGAGGGGGTCCGGCAGAGGTTTGGGGGGTGGCAGTGGAGGTAGAAGCGCGCATTACTGCGATCGTGAATAGAACGAGACTCCTGAGGATCAGGAGCAGCATGGAAGGAGCGCGGGATGCGGGGAGAGACAGGCGAAGATAGCGAGAGGCGTCGCGACCTTCTACGCGGTGAATTCTGCCGAAATTTGAGAGACGCTGGGCGCTGCTATCCCGGGGGACCCATACAGAGAGTTCTTGGGTCTCTACAAGGGATACTTGCCTGCCTGCCTGCCTGACTGCCTCCCTTCCCCTCGCCAAAGTTGCTGTCTTTTCCTCGGGTTGCCTGGGTTTTCTTAGGGTCTGTTGCCTTGCTAAGGTACCAGTCTCTTCCTCGTTCACCCCCAGCCCTCCCCTATACGCACACGCACGATCGTAAGCACGAAATACGACGAAGCGGTCCACGCTTATATTTACCAAGATATCACACTGGCGTAGAAAGCATCAATGCCGCGTGTACTTTACAGGTCGATAACCCAAAGAGGAAGTCAAACAAAATACAGCCGAGCTAGTCAAATTTTATAGGGGCAGAGTCTGCTGCATAAAAATATATACTTATTTGCTAACTCGGTGAACTCACCACTGCTTTACCTTCTGCAACTCTCCTGGAAAATTTCTATCAAGGATAAACATCGGTTTAACGCGGGAATTCGATAAAAAGCAATAAGCTATGAGTTTTGTGAAACGTCAAGCTTAATCGTAGTTTTCACGATTAAGATCATTTCCACGTTTTGAGACGTCGAACGTGACAATTTAATGCGACAATTTACAAATTACGCAAATAGGAGGAAAAGAGAAGATCGAAGTATATCCAATGGCATTATTCGCTACTTTATCGAAGAACCAACAATGACACGATCGCGATAAGACGTTTATCAGAAACTGATATTGTATCGATAGCAGGTATCGATTAGGTTTCGTAAAAAAGACAGTTGATTCAGAAGCGACTCTACGCCAATGATCTTAGGTGTTGTACGCGAACGAAGTTTGAGGAGGGTTCGATCCCGTGAAGGGGGAATGGAAGATGCTCTTGCGCATTCTGGTAAATTGCGAGCGCCTGGTGACCCTCGGATCTTCATAGATGTTGCTCGTCGTTCGAAGGCAGCAAACCGCCTCTGTTGCGACTGCCACCACCACCACCACCATCGCTAGCATCATCGCTGCCTTACTACCTCCTTTCCTCCTCTTCCCTCTCCGCCGTCCTGTTGAGATCCCAGGGAAACGGCGAACTCTCTTGGCCGGAAGATGACATCGTCGCCTACGTTGTCGACGTCATCGACCCGTTCGTCGGCTATCCTAACTTAAGCATCGCGAAGATGCTCTTGCGATCTCCACTTTATACATTTCAGGGAACTCGACTGAGTATCGCGTTTGGCAAAAGCAAAGCCAAAGTGTGGGTGGCGACCATCTCTCTAACACTCAAAATCTCTGATATGGGTGGATGCAGCGGAAGAATGAGTCGGTAGTCGTACAAATTAAAATTATAAGGAACTCTTATCGGTTTTTTTTTCGCATTTATCGCCCAAGAGTTAGCCAAGGCTAAACTACGACCTGGATAAAGCAATCTCTTTGGGGCGAGTGTTTACTAGCTCGAAAGACACGAGACACTCGCGGAAAGCTCCGAGTAATAAGGAAATGGAGAGTGGAGAATGGAGAATGGAGAACGGGGAACCGAGAACCGAGAACCGAGAACCGAGAACAAGGGCAAGTGTTTTGTTTCCGAGTGCAGCAACCCGGGAGGAGTTCGAGCGATTCGACGGGCATTGGCGTCGCTAAACAAAGAACCACCCGCTGCGTTAACGCGGTTATATAAGGCAGAATGCTGCCGGGCGCCATTATCGGTATATCGGATCATTACTTACATCCATCGTAGCGCCCTGGTGTTGGCGAAACTTTCCTGATTACCGAACTTTTCCGATTCTACGAATGACCGGCAATTTGATCAGCCACTACCCGGATACAGCTGAGGCGGGGCTGCTACTTCGCTGCTATTGTAATGGTAGTAGTGGTACCTCGTAGCTGGATATCGAGTTCACCAGCTTCAACCCTCTCCTTCTTCCCTTCCCACCACTCCATTAGCCAATATCGTAAAATCTCGCGAAAAAATTAATTATTGAAAGTGAAAATAGCAAGATAAAAGAGCGCTGCTGGAAAATAAGTGAAAAGCTCCCACGAGTACTTTAAGGGTGGTATATATAGAACGAAGCGAGGATTCCGTTAAAGTTTACTTTATCGTTCTCGCGCGGAAAGTGAGAGGAAGTCGCGTAGCTAAAATACTACATAGCCACAGCGGAGCGCAGCGCAGGTGTGGATGTAGCCGAGATTAACGGAGTTCTAAAGAGCGATCGCGCGAAATCTCGGCGGTATTTACCAAGTGTTCGTACAGTCGCGGCCCTTCCTTCCTTCCTTCCTTCCAACATCCGCGTTGCAACAAGACCAAATGGAAGCCGTGCACCGCCAACACCGGCCGTATTCGGTCTCCGCGAAAGAAAAAAGACAAGGCTGCATCATAAATAGGCCGTAATTAATTAGAGCGGATTACATTAACATCGTCGGCACGCGAGACTCTCGGAGGACTCGTAAAAACGTCACGTATATTCTCGCTGGCGCGCGCATTGTTAGCAGTTTACGCCAGTCCAAAGCAACTATTTACCCGGTTGGCAGCTGGAAGGATCCTATCGGCCATTTTCAACTGCCACCCCCAACGTCGCATTCATCGCACCCCGTTGATTCGCCAACTCGATTCGCTCCGCGCTTTCTCTGTCGATAGAGCGACAGCGATTTGCCTGCCGATTTGCCAAGAACGAAATCCACTGGATTTCCAGGTTTTCGCAGCTGCGGACGAGAGAATCACCGAGTGCAAATCGAACCCCGGATGGAGCAGCGGCACTTTTGCGAAGGCGAGAGTAGCCGGGGAATTTAACGAGCGCAACGCGTAAACAAATAGGGCTCTATAGTTTACCTAGTGCTGTTTTTGCGAGGACCACCCGTCGAACGAGTATCCAAGAGAGAGAGAGAGAGAGAGAGAGAGAGAGAGAGAGAGAGCTCGTTGGCACTTTCGTTAAAGGAAGCTCCGGTTTACTCGAGTTTATTTCGGAGGGCCGTTACCAGCAGCTCGACCAGCCTGAGCCCATCTCGCAATATCTCATGGTTTCGTGGGAGAGCTGGCAAACGACAGCCATATCGCGGATTCTCCCCTCTCCTCCATTTCACCACTTTAGGGACGCGCATTCTAAATTTATGTACGTAGCATTACCCGCGCTGGGCAATTTGCTAAGGGTGCGATCAAAAACGGCAGCAACTAAACCACAACCGTAGCAACAACAGCAACAGTAGCAGGGGATAACGCACGGAGAGACGTTTGCCACGCATTTCACGCAGTTTTGAGTCAAGTACTCGTCGTCTTCGTCGTCGTCGTCGTTGTCGACGTGGATGAACTTGTGGGAGTGCACTTTAATATGCAGAATGCAGAAACACTCGGAATACGATGCAACGCGGCGCAAAAATAAAAACAAACTCCAGATAAAAAGAGTCGGACGAAATATTAGTCACGATCCGTGTGCAGCGCCGGCTGTATAAACGCCGTCGGAAATTCGGAACCACTTTACTCCACGATCGTTGGGAATGATGTGACGGTAGGTTTATAGCCGGCAAATAGCGAAGCGGTAAAAGCGCGAAAGCTTGCACATGCAAGAAGAAAACGTGCCAGTCGCGGATGAAGATGCGCTTGGTCAGGCCAAGCCGTACAGCGCTAATTTAGGCGATGTAAAAAAAGACAAACGAGAGGAAAGCACGTAAATTCTAATAAAGTTCGCGCGAGAATCGGAGCGGAGTCGAAGCTCAGTGCTTTTTAATAGCGCGTTAATAGCCGGCGTCGTCTCTGGCGAGCTTTCAGGTGCACGGCTGTGTATAGGTGTGTACAGGTACGCGGCTGCGAGTGTGTGTATACACCTACCTATCCGATAAATCAGCCCGATAAATTATCGACTAATGCCGATATTGCACTTTGCCGGCTGACTTTTTAATGGAAGCTGCCGTACTAATATTGACGTCATAATCAATAATTATCGTAGGTAATTCGTTTAGTCCGGTCGGCGGCGCCTATTGGATTAAAATTTTTGCATATCTACCACCGCGCGGCGGATTATGCGGCCGCTGCACCCGTAAAGCATCTTTAATCAGAATCCTTTATTGCGTCTCGTTATGATTTACCACGCGCACTCGCGCCCTATCACCGACAAAATATTTATATTCGCTTTCCAGCGGGCGACGCTGAATTATTCAATGCTCCAAGTGGCAAGAAAAACATATCCGAATGGTGGGAGAGGCAGGAAAAAGGGGGGAAAAATAGAAAAAGAATATTCTATCCAAATCCGGAAGCAGACGAGAGAGAAACCCCGAGGAAGGCTTAGAAGCTTACCATCGCACTTTTCAATTTCGCCGAATCTTGCGGCTGATCTCGCCATATCAATGCGAGTACGGCGTGTGCGTCGTCAATGGAGGAGGAAGTCGGCGATGCGCTCGACAAAGGCCAAAAGAATAGAGAGAGAGAGAGAGAGAGAGAGAGAGAGTGTAGTGTGGAGCGAAGCAGAATGGACGAAGGCGAAGAAGAAGAAGAAGGGCGAGTGAAAAAGGTGAAAAATCAGATGGAAAGAAGAAGCGCGTAGGTCGCAGTTCAGGGGCGTCTAGAGAATCCGACGCGAAATGCGAGAAGGAGAAGATAGCGGAGGAGCTTTCTATTCCGTTATTCCTCCCCTTTCGTTACTTTTCATTCCTCTTCCTCGTGCGTCGAGTCCCGAGTCCCGAGTCCCGGGTCCCGATGCAGCAACGGTGCGCACTCGTCGGTGCACTGCTCCACGTCCATTTCCCGCTTTGATGTGACCCACGGGGCATTGAACCACGACCCGGGCTTGTCTATGCGGCGTCCGTATCTGTTCCGCAGCGGGTTTTACACATCGATATACCTTCGAGCTTTGATCTTCGCTCCTCTGAATAGAATGCCACGGAATTATTGGCATAGTGAATTTACAGGCCACCGGACGCCCCCCGGGTGGCGGTGGCTCTGGAGGAGGCGGTGGCGGCGGCGGTGGTGGTGGTGGAGGCGACGCCAGTGAACGCGCGCAAGAGCATCGATTTCACCCTAGAAAATCGATCCTAATTCTAATTTGCGATTGACCGCACTGCCCGCTAAATTGACTGTTTCCTCCTTCGTCACCCCCCTCTCGCATGGTGATTCATGATTCCTTCGGGAAGACAAAACTTGTAATTCGTCTGTAATAACGAGTCAATCGTCCCTCGCTTCGCGTATATAATCAAAGTGGCGCAAGATTCGTGTCGGCGACATCCACCCACTACCAGCCATCGCGTCTCGCGTCTCGTCTCGTCTCGAGCGCGAGAGCCGATCATAGGCGTCGTTTCTCGGTATCGTGTACCACAGAGAGCAGCTCGTTTAAAGTAATCGACCGAGAGTCGTTCCCGTGATCAGCTTACTACGGTGGGGTCAAGAGGTTACACGCGCGCCTGGAGTCTCGGAGAGGTTGATCGTGCCGTTCGCCACGAGTAAATCCGAGGCGTGATTGCCTATGTGTGTGTGTGCGAGAGAGAGAGAGAGGGTCAAGTTTAAGAAAGACCGAGAGACAAAAAGCTGGCCAAGCTACTTGCTCGAGGAAACGAAAGGGAGAACAGCGGGCATTGATACACTTCGGGTCCGGAAACCGCCATTGCGTTGCTTTAATGCTTAAGTATTTAAACGTCGAGGGGTCTCTGGAAGTGGGCGGGAGCTCGCACTCGAGGAAGGGGTGCGCATTCGATCAAAGACCTTAAACGATTTCTACGAGTTGGCCTCCTAAAATACGTGACAGATGTGCTCCTCGATGAGAGAACCGAACCTAATTGCGAGTCCACCATCCTACTTTGGAAAAGGACCGTCGTCGTCCTTCTACTCTCTCCTTCCTTCCCCTCTTCAACCCTCTTCGCCCCTTTCTCACCGGTCACTCGAGGGACCGCAGCAGCATTCACGCGAACCTCTTCCGCTTCGTAATGCCTACCTTCGCGAGGAACCATTAAAGCTGCTTTGCACTATTTGCTCTGCCGGTAATCACAGATTACCCTCATAGGGAGTCCATTAAGCGTGTTTAACTGTTACGCGCTACATTACGCGTCTGTAACGCCTGGTGACCGTTACAGCAGCAGCGGCAAGTCGGGAAACGCCGGAGAAATCGAACGAAACTAGCGCTCGTTTCCCACGAGTGGAAATATTATTATGGGGGATTCGACGCACATTCCTCATCGAGAGAACGATGCTCCCTCCTCTCGTCTCTTTCGACTCCTGGAAAACCTGTGGATGCTCTCAGTGGAGATCGATGATTCTCTCCCACTCCCTCTTAGGATGATTTTAGGGAGCAAAACGGTCGGCGATGTTCACCGCGGATAATTTACACTGGAGCATGTCGAGATTCCGATTGGACAAGGGTGAACAAGGACACGTCCACGGCAGAAATGGTAATGTATTCCGGGGCTATATCTCCTTTCAAGGTTGTCGCGAATAAATCACGGGACGTGACCCAGTCGCGACGGCGATGGTGGCGGCGGCAGCGCCGGTGGCGACGCTGCGTGAGAATCGGAATCGCGTTCGACACGGAGGATTAGTCTCGCGAAATTTTGGGGTCGCCCACGTTGGTGGAATAGGAGGAGCAGGACGATGGATTCCCATCGAGGCATCGACTGCCGGACGTAAATCCGAAACACCAACGACTCGTAGCGCATTAGCGCCTTTGCGGGATGTGGCCACCGGGATGTGGTCCGGGGTCCCATACGGGGACCCACCCCCCGACAGAGCGCAAAGGGCTCCACTACTGCCACCACCAGTCTGCTGCCAAATGCTCCCCCGACTCCGTCCCTTATTTTTCCACCCTCCTCTCGCTTAAGCCGCTCCCTGCGGATTCGTTAGCCCCGTGCTGCACTTTTTAGACCGAATCCCGTGGAGAGGGATGCAGCCTGTTCTACATCATTGACACACCGCCGTCTCGACCGCTAAAAGCCTTTCGGCGTTGCGGTTTTTAAGACAGGGCCCGAATCTCGCGCGCACTTTATTTATTCCATCGGCCACTTTTCTCCATCGGTTTTTTACTCGGTCACCGAGATATAGCTCAATCGCGGCGAACGCGAAAATGGCCGAGTGCTCCTCGTGAAACTGACGTGGACCGATTTGT
Organism: Sclerodermus sp. 'alternatusi'; assembly: GCA_037305995.1. Classification (NCBI taxonomy): domain Eukaryota; kingdom Metazoa; phylum Arthropoda; class Insecta; order Hymenoptera; family Bethylidae; genus Sclerodermus; species Sclerodermus sp. 'alternatusi'. The sequence goes on along the minus strand of CM074552.1, from coordinate 3,143,737 downwards.
CCGATTAGATCGTTATCGGATTAATCGCGACTGGTGGACGCGCGCGCGCGGTACTTCGACCAACACGAAACGTTCTGTCTCTAATGCACTTTGTATCAATGTGGTGGCGGCGGCGGCGAGATCATTGAAACCGATCATATGCTCGCGCTTGTAAGTCCAAGATCATCGGTGATAACGGCAGGTGTTGCAGTCGCGGTACACCTAGAGCGTCGAGCATCCGATTTCCGCGCTTGCTTCGCTACGGCGCCTGTTTTATTAGCCGCCGGCAACCATAAGAACGTCATACTATTTTCTGCATCTATAACTCGATCTTGCGCCCCGCACGTACGTTTAATATTGGATATTAAATCTTGATAAGAGTTCCCTGGATGCTAATGACCGGTTCTACGGGGAGGCAGCAGCTACGTGATCGTCGCTTCCACCGAGGTAAACGGCGAACGCTCCGCGTGGGTTGCGCGCCTGTTTGCGCTCCCTTCCACCAAATTCCAAATTATCCATATTTTCCACGCTGCGGAGGCTAACAATCGATTTCTCCAATTCACCGTTTAAACCCCCATCTTCGAATAATTGCCCGGCTGGATATACAAACGCTTGCAATATAATTTAACTGCAGCCACAATTAATTTCTCCTGCCAAGTATGAAATTTAACGTTCATCGTTTCCCTGAATGTTGCCGCTTCGTAATTCCGCGTGAATTCGCAAGCAGGAGAGAGGGACGTTCGTCGATTTTGAGAAAAAAATTTGTAATTTTCGCCATTCCAGCGAAGGAGGGTGAGGCAGCAGAAGGGGGTGGCAAGGAGAGAGAAGAGATCTAGAAACATTTGACAGGCACGACGAAAGCCAAAAGTTGGCGGATGACGTCGCAGTGGCGGCGTCGCGCACGGTATTAAAAGTTTTGTCGTCGTCGGAGTACGAGAGGAGAGGCGGTATCTCTCTAATGATAATAGGAGCAATACATTATTCAGTGACGTGGCTGGCACAATGCGGTAATCATTATAAATCACCTCCGATGGTGGCATCGCGCGGGGTATCTGTGGCTGCTATCTGCCACGAGCCCCGGAAACCTCCTAACTTCCTGTTGAATACCGGTGTATCCCTCTTCCCGCTCGGTCTCTCCGAGAGACTTCGGGAGGGTGCAAAAACCGAGCGACCAAGCACTGGTAGAGGAAGCATCAACGAACCCCCCGTGTCCCTCTCTATCTCTCTCTCTCTCTCTCTCCCCCCGTTTATTCGACTGGCCATGAAATCAAACCCTGCGCGTAGTCCATTGTTCCATGACATGTACAGCTGGCGGAGAAAAATTCACGTTTTGTTTATCGCGTATTTTCACAAGTCAGTTTTCTCGAGAAGTGCGTAACTGGGGGAGGGTGCGAATATGTCCCGACGCGCTAGTCTGCGTCAAACTGGCATGTTCCGAGATAACTTAATTAAACCGTCACGTTCGGTGTAATTCCACGCTTACTTAATGCGCGTAGATACACGCAGACACGGAATTTCATCGCAGCCAGATAAGCCAGTTTCAAAGTTCTTGTAGCGCGAAGCACCTGGGACGTGTGCTGCATGTCGCGGAACATCCGAGGGGTAAAAGTGCACGCGACGCACAGTGCCGATGGACTAGTCGTTGAAAACTATGGAAAGACAAGAGGCAGAGGAGCAGGGAGCATCACGATCGGTCCAAGATTCTTCAAGTTCCCGCGTCTCGACTCCCTTCGTTCTTGCTGCCACTACCGCCCTCCCTCTGGAAAGAGACCCCAGATTTTCCGGTGCTCTCTCTCTCTCTCTCTCTCTCTCTCTCTCTCTCTCTCTGGTTGAAAGTTATGCGTTACATCTATCGTACTCAGTTCTGCAGAGTTTGGCGCAGCTTCTCGGGAAAAAGTAGAAGGAAAATTCGATAGAGGATAGTCGGTAAAAAGTAACGGAGCCAACGCAGCTAATGGGCACGCGGTCATTTAGGGGCAGAAACTGCCTCTTCCGCGGAAGATCAGAGTAAACAGCGGTAAGGCAATAAATTTTCGAAATCTCTTATTAGCCTGTCAGGTTTTATGCGAGAAAATTACCATACTAAACCGCTGGCATAAAACAGATCGATAACTTTACAAGCGATGTCTAGCCTAGACGGAGGAGGCTAACTCGAGTTTGAAAACTACGCATCTTGGAAGATGGCATCTAGGAGAAGTAACTCGGTAAACTATAGTTTAAGTACTGGTTGCACGCAGCCGAGTGTAAGGAGGAAGTATCTCCTGCAGCAAACAGCCCGATGTGTAACTCTGGAGAAATTCGTGAGTTGCCGAGGAAAAGCGGTTGCTGGTAGGCTGGAACTTGGCAGAACCTACGTGGGAAAGACAGGTACCTGCTTATTTCGTCGTAAGCTCTTTCGCCTCCTATGCCGCGCGCACGTACAATTTAATACAATTACAAGGTAATCGTAGTATTGACTCGCTCCCGGTAATTACTTGGTAATTCCCGCACGGTAGTTTCTTTCTCTCTCTCTCTCTCTCCCATTTCTTTCTTGTCTGCCGCGCGCCACTACCAGCGACACTAGCAAAAAGAAAGGTCTGCATCGCTATGGTGACCCAAACTTCCGCTGGGTTGTGGAACCACGCGAGTCTCTCCAGCGAAATTCTTTTCCCTTTCTACGAAACGCCGCTACTGCCGTAGGTCACGCCTAAACTATCAGGTTCCTTCCTCCGTTGCCTGCTGCGTATTATTGCGCGGCAGACATGGGACACACGGGGGAACAGTTTTCATTCCGGAATAGACTCCGGGAGAATTACTATCGAAAGTATAATAATCCTAGGCTAATTTCAAAGTTTCCTCGGAGAAACCAGGAGAATTGGACTCTTCCATAGTTTCGAGACTCGACGTGGGGAACTATTTCAAAGTTTCGTAAAGAGGGGAGGAGGGAACCCGGAGAAAAATCAATGGCGAAAGAACAATATCGATCGAGCGAGCGAGCGAACGTCGACGCGACAAAGGGGGTCCTCTCCCCCTATTGTTCCTGTCCCGGGTGGAAGTCTGAGCAACGAGTTCGAGCTAGGAACTCCGAGGTAAGGGTGGGCCGTACCGACCCGACTGAACCGAATCGGGGCTAAAGGAGGGTAGTCCCATATTCGATATCTCACGTGCCGCGTGCAATTCGCCCCTAAAAATGCTCGTCGTGGCACGCGTCGTTCTGGCAGCAGAGAAATTATCAACTAGTAAAAAGCTCAGGGCGCGTGTTTCTCAAAAAACCCTCCGTCGCGCTGCTTTCGAGCGTATCTAGAGCGACGCCTTTAATACATATCGAGTAAGTCACCCCTGCCGCCACTCAAATATAACAGGCATATTTCTAATAAAGCGTTCCCCGAGCCGCCCAGTAATTAGGCTCATTTTATAAGTAGCTAACTGTCGCTCGCAACTGGCTGCTTTTGCCCTTTTATTTGACCTGCCCCTTTCTCTCTCTCTCTCTCTCTCTCTCTCTCACACACACACCCCGACAGATATTACCACTCTTCAGGTATATTGCCTGGAAAGCAGAAGCACCCCACGTGGCTTTCCGTGGTGTGTATGAAAATGATCAATTGTTCGACGACAGAAGGTCCCTTCGCAGCGTCGCGACGTCGCAGCCACGCCAATATTAGAGAAATATTTCCTAGCGAATGATTCGGGGATGAACGCTTAAAGCGTCGTCGCGTCCATCTCCCTATTCAAGGATCTGGCAAGAGCGATAACATTTATCTTGCGCTTTGGCACAAATGTTTTCCCACAAATGGTTTCAAGTTCCGAGGAAAAAGTTCGAGTCCCTTATCCAGTTACATTTGTCTTTCGGCACGCTGGAGTTATTGGTTCTTTGCAGTAAGGTATATTAAGCGTGGCTATGGCAAAGGAGAGGAGAATGAGCATGCTCCCTCCCCCGATTTCTCTTTTCTTGGGCACGCGTCGCGTTTGTGTAAGGACGAAAACGATCGAACGGCAAAAAAAGAGAAAGGCGCTTTTTCGAAGGGTTTTCTTCGACTTCCCAGGACCTGGTGCACCAAGTTCGTTTCAGGGTCGATGAGCCGGGGATGAATTATGACGGTGCAGTGCGCGCCGGCCTGAGATCTTTCCTGTGTTTTTACACGGTCCCAGTGTCGAATGTCGTGCTTGCCCAAGACCTACGAACGACGCTTCGTGTTCGCTGTCGTGAGAGCCGATGCTTGGTATACGTCACTCGAAGAAAAAGGTCCGAACCATAATCTCGCGGTTAGAATTTTATGGGCGACCGTAGCGCGTTTATGTTTCACTGGACCGAGAATGTCGTTAGGGACATCTTACGTTCGGTGCAACTCCTCGTAGGCGTTATCGGACGACCAAACGGATGGTTCTCCATTGTCCGCACTGCTCATAGTCGCGGATTCCTACAAATTTCATTTTATTATGATTTTCACGCCTCGCGCGAGAAAACCCTTGACGAGGAGGAAGGCTGATTTACTCGAACCTATGAACTGGCGCGGTAGCACGCGAATCTGAATCCCGAGATAAACGTTATGGAGTTTCGAGAACATCTGTGCGATAATAAGAGCAGCGAACGACCTACCACCACCACCACCACCTTCTTGATCTCCGGCCCCTGGAAATTTTCATTAAATTCTCTGCCTGCCCCGGGTCTAACCCTTTTAATCCCAACGGTACCATTTAGCACGAACTTCATAATAATTTTTTCCTTGTTTTTCTCCGAACCGTATAATAAAATCCAGCTCTTTCCTTCCAAGTTTAAACTTATAGCTGAAAGGGTTAACGCTCCACTCCAGTGGAAGAAGTCGAGGACGGGGAACCCGATCGTTTTCCCGCTTTCCCAGGACAAACTGCTGCGTCTGTAGATGTGCGTGCGCGCGTTTCGAGTGAAAAATTTCTACGAATCCAATTAGCCATAAGAAGAGTTCCAGCAAGGATTCAGCGGGGCTCCCACGAAGCTCCTCGTCGGGAAAGGCACCCTGATTTGAATTTAGAGGCTTTTCGGCTAACGCCTGCTTCTGAGATCAGTCGAAAGACCGGAGCATAGGTACTCGTGGGGGCGTGTCTAATATAGCCATCCCGCAGGAGTTTTACTCCCGGCGAAGGGCCGGAGACCATCGAGTAAATCCAGGAACTCTCGAATCTCCGAGCCCTCTCGCTTTCGCGATAGACCCCGTCGGATCGCTGCTACCGAGACTCGAGAGGCGTGGTTGGAAAATTACCTTGATTAAATTCATAGAGGGGAAAACCGCCGAGCGAAACTTACGCGTAAGACAATGCATGCGAGCTTCGAGAGTGGCGCTCGGTAGTAAAGCAGGCAGTAAAGCCAAGCTTCCACCTAATTACCTTGGAGGACCCGGGGAGAGGTGGTACGTTGGCCGAATAAAGAGGACCGACCGCGGAGCAGTCGATTAAATGGCCAAGCGAAGGAACGAGCGAGCGAGACGGACCTCCGAAAGTCAGGGCGCCTCGGAATCAACGAGTCCAATGAACGACGTCGTCGCCGCACATATTACGCCAAAACTTTCCCTATTGTACCTACTCATAGAAGGAACAAGATTCGATTGCTCCGCGTTACAATCTCCGAGGAATCTCCGGAGTCCGGCAACTCGCTCAATGATAGCACGCGGTAGCGGGGAGAAACAGCGAGTTTGCCAAGACGAGGGGCTCTGGTCCAACTTTGGTTGGAGGGGTGGAAGGGTGCGGGGAGACAAGACTTCTCGTGGAATGCTCGCAATGGGACGCCCCACTCAAATACGTGTTTCTTAATTATGCTTGCTCAGACGATTGGAAATGATTATGAATATTTACGAAGAATATCATCCCTCGACTAGCGAAGCCAATTGTATGCGGAAAAGCTTCCGGCAGACAACTCGGCTTCAAATATTAGCGAATTAAATTTCAAGGGAAATAAGTACGCGGTAATTAAGGCTGTAATAGCAGCGAGCCTGGGAAGCCTGTCTGACTTTTAAGCATTCGACTTTAAAATATCGTTTAAAACTATCGCAATGAGGGTAGTGATGATGGTGGTGGTGGCGGTGGGCTGGGTATACCAGGGCCAGGCGAGGTCCTGGATAGCGCCACAGAGAGATACGTCGCTCGCTTCGAGTTTGCAAGTTAATGAACGTGTTCCGGACGCGAACGTTCAATTCCGCGAGAGCCGCCCTCATCCGCGGGTGCTTTGCTGTCGGGGAGCTTTCAAATGAAATTCAAGGACGGCCCGAAGCGGCAAAGGGCAGCGAGGAATTACAGGGATTCTCTCCCTTACTCCCCCCAACCCCGCCTCCTATCCTTTTCTCTCGCTTTCCCGTTCCCGTCCTGGTAGTCCATCCTACCCCTCCCCGAACGTTCTCCAGCCTTCTTCGAGCAGCAACGGCAACGGCCACTCCGTATGCAGGTTGCTTTGTAAAATATTTAGCAACTCCGGCTGCAAGCCAACTCCTAATGGGGATAACGAAGACGAAAGAGATTCCCGGAACGTGCAAAGCGCCCGGTATGTTCCGGTCTGCAGCCGCGCACGTACTCGCCACCCCCGCACTTAGTTACGCACACGAGTTCGCCGAGTTGCACGCGACCAAGGAAGAAAAGGCGAGAGCCGAGCAACGCTCGAATGATCCGGGGAAAAGATAAGGGCGAGCGGAGACAGATCCGACGGTGGATATGCGCGTGCGCTCGCGCAGCTTTTCCATCGCTCGCCCGCTCGCTCGCTTCCTGACACCGGGGGGCTAACGCGACAGTCCCTACAGCTTTGTGAAACTCCGACCCGGAGAAGATATCCGTGTGATAATGCCGCCTCCTTCACCGCCACCTCCTCGAGCCACGGGGATACCGGAAGTTACGCGGAACTCGACAAATATCCATCCAACTCGCGCAAACTTTACAATCGCGCGAGTCTCCCCGCTGTTTTGCATATCGGCGAACGATCGTCGAGACTCGCCGTTTCTCCGGCGAATTCCGGAGCGCGCGTGTCCTCCCTCCGCCAGGGAGAAACACGCGAGGGGAATGCGACGAGAAGCATCGAACGCGCGACACCGGACGGGAGAAAAGTCACCGGCGATTAATTAGACGCTTCGAGTGCTCCCTTTTAATAAATACCCCGCGGAGCGGGCTAACGCGGCGCGCGAAGTTAATTTGTTTGTCGGGAGACAGGGGAGGACACGGTGGTGGCTGACGAAGGCCAGGAGGGCCTCGCATTGCACGCATACCTACGACGCGTCGGTCGACGTTCGCTCCGATACGCAATCGACAGTGCCCGACGTGTCCCGCGCGCGTCCGAGCATCGCGAGATACTTTATTGCCAGGCGAAAAACGAAAATCCGTCCCGCGGCAAAAGTGCCGAGCGATCGCGCGCTAAACTCTCCAAGAGGAACAACAAGGAGCGTCGAGGACATGAAATCCTGCTCGGATTACGAAGTGACGTTAACTTCCGACGGGTCGACAAAATTCCTGCTCCAACGTCGGGCGAGATCCTTCGAGAGGGAACGATAGGGATCTAGATAGGATCTTCGATTAGGAACGAACGTGGGGAATGGACGTGCTGCGGGGAGGGAAGAGGTCCCAGCAGCAAATATCGAGCGAATTAAAAGTCCGTTAAACGTATCGTTATTAGCGCGAGGCTAGTCATTACTGTCGGATCATTCGCTCCCGATGTAACTGGACGAGATGCGCTTTCTCCTCTTTACTTCCCCCCTCCCCCTCCCCCTCCCCCCTCTTCATCCCTCGCTCGTTCGCTCGAACGCGCCGTGCTTACTCCTTTTTAGCCTCGCGCTTCTTCGTCGCCTCCTCGTCGCTTGGAACTCGATCGAATCAACTAGATTTGCATACCAGAGACGCAAACTTGATTTATCTATCGACGCTCGACGTTGATAAGGAATATCAACTATCAACTTGAGGAGCGCGGCAATGGGCGCTCGCTCATCTAGAACGATCAAATTCATTAGAGCAGCTCTTAATCCTTTCTCGTGGATAATCGGACACCTCGGCTCGTTCGAGTCGCGACTCTCGGTGCTCCACCCCCTCTCTCTCCCCACATTATTCCTCTCTCGAGTAATAAATAATAAATGATTCCTTGGCGATTTTTCACTGGTGCCAACTCGATGCGGCCAGGCGCGCATCTTTATCGGGAACGGGAAGCTATCTCGGCGTCGAGTAATTTCATCCCCCTCTCTCGTCCTCTCCCTCTGCTTTCCATAGGCTCTGGAATTTAGCATTTAAAATCGTCCTATCGATTTCCATTACGAAGGCTCCGCCGCCGATCCTTGCCAAATGTATTAACGACGATGACCTTTGTTCAGTGAGCACGGGCTACTCTACTCGCAGGGAATATCTCCGTGAATTTCTCACGTGGTACAATCCCACTTCTACTCCTGGAGAACGCGACGCCGTTTGCTTTCGAGAGAACGAAACGCGGAACGTTCTTCAAGAATCGTTATTTACGAAGAGCCTTAATTATCGGTAATGCGCTTGCTTTTCAGACATCCTGGATAAGGAGTTAACTCGGGGATTAGGTAAGTAAGCTCTTGGTTCGGTTTAACTGACGGTTTAACTATTCGAATGGTCTTTATAGGAGCATAAATTTAGATGCGTTCCCGTCTTCGATCGAGCTCGAGTGGGCGGCATTCGTTTCTATCTCGGAGGCTGGTCACTTTCCAAACAATTTATAGACACTTAATACCCCTCCCGCGATAAGTGTATTAGAGAAACGATCCTTATGAATGTGCACGCGCGCGCTCTCTCGCACACGCATGCGAGCAAGCGTCTAAGGTCGCCCACAACATGACTGACCCAACGAAGCGCTATGGCGATCCTTAGCCGATCCCACGGGGACGCGTCAAATCTTGAAAAGTTACGCGATAAGAATGCAAAGTGACAATAAATTCGCTGTTGCTTATTCATCGTAGCGCCATACTCGGGTCACGTGGAATAAAACGGCGCCGCAGCCTCTCGCGTCCCTGTGGCTCGCGGGGCGCACAGACCCGTCGAGATTTCGAGCAGAACCTTCCGCGAAGAATAATAGGCTCGATGAAAATATCCTGGTTAACGGAAGGAGCGCCGAGAGAAGTTAAAGAGGATGATGGAGCGTCTGAAAGCCGATGCGGGTTTAATGCCAGCAATGGTATTCTCGTGGCGAGGAAAAAATGCGCGTCTTGGAAAGCTTAAAAGCGTCCTCCCGGGGGGTGGGGGTGGACGTGGGGCTGGGGGAAGATCGGGCATAATGAAGTTGTCGCGAGGCGCATGTTAGCGATATCTCGGGACTCAACAGTCACCCTCTGTTCTCTAAAACCTCAGATAAATAAGCTCTCCTCCATTTCGCTTTTTCTTCCCCTTTTTTCTCTCTCGCAATGATCGTCGGATGTAGCATGCACGTTCAACCGTGTCTTGTCCTCCATTTACTTTTTACTTTTCTCCTCTTTTTTTTTCTCTTCTCTCTTTCCTTCTACGAGAGTCCCTTCTCTATATTTAGAATCTGATAGATAGTCGGGCAAATGCGTGCCGGAGGCTTACTTGCACGTTTCACGGATTCAAACGCTCGCACGGCTGTCGCTGTCAGCTCCTTGCGAAAGCGCAAATGCGCTTTTAAGCGATGCGCGGATTAAAAGGAGCGCCTCGTAAAAAGTCGCCTGGCAAATCGTCCTCCCTTGTCACCCCACGCGGTTGCGACAATTAAAGAGCCGCGCGGATTTCTTGGATCCGAGGAAATCGCTCAGTTTTCAAGGATGTCGGCTCTCGTTAAATTCACGTTAGATTTCGTGGCGCGGAGGGAGAATTTCCAAATACCAGTGACACCGGGTGTCCCCTCGTGGACACGCGGCCGGGGACGACGGATTCATACGCGTTTACGACATATTCAATTAATATAATGTAATGTAATTCGAATAGCGCGACGGAATTGCTCCCCTTGCCCATATGGCGCCGTGCGGCATATGGATACCCCTCCCCGCCCCTTTGCACCAGCAATCGCTTTGCGCGTATTATATGTATGACACACGACATATACATATAGCAGCATCGCCGCCACAGAGAACAGAGCATCTCGACTGCGGCGAGTGGATTTCCCGGAGAGAAGAGTCCGTGTCGGCAGCGTCCACCCCCCAATGCGTGCGGTGCCCATGAACTAGCTCATAAACGACTCGACTAACAATAAGAGACGGGATCAGGCAGGACAGGCTCGCGGCGCCGAAACAGCAAAGATTGAATTAGGGTGGCATACTTTGCGGGGCTTGCGGATCGATGAGGGGGTGTGACCCGGGCTAATTTATCGATGCTTCCGCGCCATTCGCTAGGCCATTAGAGCGTCATCTTCGGAGAATAAGAGATTAACTCGATTGACTTGGCACAACGCAATTACAGATATCGGCCAAGTTAGCCGGTGAATGAAAAACGGCGACGATACCTTTGTTCGCCCCTCCAAAAGGAGGATCCCCGTAAATCCATAAATTTCACGAAACAAAGGGATGAATCGCGCAGCGTTCCCCATCGGAGAATCAATATCGATGATGTAAAATTTTAAAGAAACAACTTGTACAATTTTCATACTTTCTTATAAGAAGAGCGCGACGGCCTTGGCGCCTGGTGAACTAAATTCTGTATGATGAGCTGGAATGCTCTGGAGCTCGTTAACTTGACCGAGTTCTGAGCACGCAAGTGGATTTGATACAAGCGTTAAAGCAAATCTCATCTAATATGTCAGCGGCGCGGTCCGGTAACGGGTGTCCGGTGATAGAGGCAGCAATTCATAGGCGAGCTTTCCAGGAACGAGAAAAGCACTCGAGTCTTGTGTGACATGTCGCCCGTGGAGTTGGCACGAGATACCCCAGGTTCGACACACGAGTGCCCTGGAAACCGTGTGATTTAACCGAACGTCAAATTGCGATTTATCTATCCTTCCCTCCGCCTCTCACACCGGCGAGAGTTTCCCCCTCGATTCCTGGATTATCTCCCGTTCTTTCGCGAGGGCCCTCTCATCGGAAACTTTCTTTTGCGCTGCAAGTACTAAACGTTGGAGCGGGAATTACCGAACTCGGATAACAGTTAGGGCTGCCAAGATTGGCAAAGTTCAAAGAAAATGCTACTACGAGAGGATGTTAACGAGTCCAGACGAAGAGGTCATCGAAGAAACGGAAACGTCCGAACTCGAAACATTTCGGAGCCGAAAGTTTCGGGAGCCCGGAAAAACGAGCGATGCTTCCTCGTTCCCGCAGTGTTTGGATCCTCTCGCGTTCCTTTCCACCTCCACACACAGTGCCATTCGCCAAATGTAGCACTTGGTCGCTAGTGTACGCGAGTACACATAGAGCGGCAGGCCAAATTCAAATACTAAAAAGTGCTATAATATACAAGAGACACTATTCAGTTTTACGAACGGTCTCCGCAGGTGCTATATATAGCACCGTCGTAAAATCCAGCACGAGTAACTAACGCGACTACAACAGCAGCACCAGGGGAAAGGAAGGAAGAAGAGAAAAGATACCAGGGACGGGGGTAGGGAGCGAAGAGGAAGGTTATATGATCGATTGTATCGCGCGCCGACGAAATTCTCATCGGAAGCGAAGCCTGTCTAGCGATTCCACGCTCGACTAATGAAATACTAGAAATTCTCATGATAGTTCCACGCGACAATCCGGACTTGGAAATGGACCATTGTGCTTGGCGCGCGTCTCATTAATTTTCATGAGAACGCCTTATAAATTTTGGCGATGCCCGCCGGCAAGGACGCGAGCGCAGGTCACCGGAAGTGGAAGAGGACGGTGGCCGCGGAGATTCCAGGGGTGAGATTGAGCGATCTCCCTTTCTCTCTTTCTCTCTGTGCGAGAGTCTCGTCTTTAAATATCACGAACGAGCGGTGCTCTCGCATAAACAAAGAAAGAAAGAAAGAAAGAAAGAAAGAATGAGACGGACGAGGCACGGAGGAGACGCGCTAGTCGCTACGCGGACGGTACCGACTTGGCGACAAATATTTACAGGGGGCCCCATGGCGGCTCCGGCTGTTCGAAAGCAACGACTCTCCACGCGAGCAAGACTTTCGTGGTATTTGCTTTGGTAATACGAGTTCCCCGCCACAGCTGGAATTATTAATGCTTGGCTACGCGTAACCTGGTCGCACGGTCCGTACACTCCGCACATCTACGCGTCGACACCGCGCGAAGGAGGGAAGCGGAGGAGTTTCACCTCGCTTTTTCCAACGCAGTCCGGACACCCGAGATTCTCACCTTACCTTACCGTTCTTCTCTCCCCGGCTCGTGGCAAGAAGGCAGGGCGGGCGTAGCTTTCGCGATCCATCCCGGAGAAAACGGATACTTGCCGCCGTCGAGGCAGCGCATAGCTCCAATAAAAGGACGCTGTCGCGTCTCGTGGAACCCGAGCGACCGTCGTGCAAATCGACGTTCGCTTCGCTGTGTCGCGAGATCGATGAAAATTTAACAAAATCTTGAACGGTGCGCGCGCGGAGCGAGAGAACGGAACTTTCCCATAGGGTTTTCTCGCGATGAACCTAAGCCAGGAGACTGTGCGATAATTCCACGATGTCGCTTCATGTTGATAATTGAGCGGCGTCAAGGACTGGAGGGACGGCGGGTCTGGCGACGATCAAGTGCGTGCGAGGACGCGATAATGTCTCGACTGCCGAGTGCGGGGGAGTATGCGTGAGAGTGTGTTTTGGCAAGTGGTGGCATCTGTGCTCGGGCGAGAAGTGGTTGCTCGCCACCTCTTCGCGCCTCGCAGACAACAAGAACGGGGGAAGGGAAGGGAAGGGGGCGATGAGGCAGATATGCATCGTTAACGAGCGCTGCGTTCCCACAGGACTCGTGGAGTCCTCGGAAAGGAACGCGTAAAATCGACAAAAAGCGGCAGAAAGAGAAACAAACGGAGACAAACACACTCTTTCCGGACCCCCAGGAATCCACGAGGGGCGGTGAGAGGATCTCATCGGGAAAGTGCTCGGAGTCGGTCCCGTATCACGTGACTGCTCAGGTTAATCCGAGCAGGTTAGCGAGAGGGATCGCGCGCCGGGCTGGGCCGAGCGATCGATCGATCGATCGATCGGATCATCGATAGGCGCGACGACACTCGATACGATACGTTCGCTCGAGCGAACTCCACGCTACTCGCAATTCGCGCGCTCGTGACCAACGGCCTCGGGAAATCGTATCGTTCCGCTGCTCTCGGCGCTTCTGCTGATTCGCGCGAGCGTCTCCGTCGTAACGCGAGACGAAATACGCGCGGTCGGTGGATAGCGCAGTCAGCGACGGCCGCCGAGACGCTCGTACTATTTTTAGCTCGAGCGATTAACGCGATATGCGCTATCAGGCTCGAATTGGTAGGCACTCGCAACGCGATACCTGCCTCTACTCGTTTCGCGTCATTATCGGCAGGAGCATCGACTCGGAGATGAACGCACAGAGTTTCCGGAGCGGCAGTGCCATAAGTGCGCACCGAGCGCGAGTACACGCGCGACGTTACAATTAGACGGAAAGTTACGGCAAATCCCGTAACGGCTGACGTTTATGGCGACGGAGCCGGGAAATTTCCACACGCGCACGCCAGAACCCCCGTCGAGTTCGGTTCGGTACTCCAGCGGCAGTCCGGTGGTAGTTCTCCATTCAATCAAGACTCATTTTTCTTTTACAGCGCGACCGCGTTGTAATTAGTGGAGTGATAAGCGAGTTAACTATAACGAATAGATTCCCGGCGTTATTGCCTCTGATGCCATTTGCGTGTCTGTCGCTGGACACGCAGCCAGCGGCAGCGCATGTCGAGGGGTGCATACGCGTATCCATTTCAATCAACACTCGCCACCAGCACCCTGGCCTCGGGTATTCTCCTTGTTAAAAATGTAGAAAGGAAACGCACAGGCGCGTAAGCGCGCGATACGATTATCCGCGGTTCGACACACTGGGTGGCGGGGAATGCTAACCGGTCCCGCACGCAGGAACGCGAAAATCGTTAAGCGCCGGTAGGTCGTTGCGGGCCAAGTATGCATCAAGTGTCACGGTCTATTACGCCAGGAAAGGATACGTTTTTCCCCTTTAATTGGTTCCGCGGGAAAATCAAAGTAGCCGCGAAACGATCGTCCCCGCTTATTTACACGAGAGGTCGGAGTTTCCGGAGAGAGCACCGCCACCACCACCAGCAGTAGGAGCGGCAATTTGGAGACTCGCGGATATCCGATTGATTTTCGAACATAACCGAGGAGGGAAGGGGCGAAGAAAGACGATTAGGCGAGGCTAGGCGAGCCAACGCACGGAAGGTGCAATTAGGAAGACTATATTGTATTCAGCTTCCTTTTACGCTTAAATACTGTAATTGGTTTGCGTCGATTAATTAAAGCCTACTCTCGAATGTTACATTCGTGAAATTACATTCTTGAGCGTCGAGTCGGGCTGCCGGGAAAGTAGGAATTGCAATTTCTAGAGAAATAGGTGATTGTCGGAATTCGAAATGCGACTACGCGAGCAAGTGCGTTTAATTAGGTTCATGCATTACGGAGCGCCGGGATTTTTTCAAGTATCGAATAAATGTACGGGGCTTTTTCGCGAGAGCAGGCGTTTCGAGAAAGAGGGAAATGAATAAATGGAGGCATTGGGGGGATTATCGCACGAGAGGCAAGAAAGGGAGGGTCTGGCCTGGAGATCGCGGACGGGTAATTGAACTAAAAATTGCAGTTATACAGGCCGGACGGTGGAAAGAGCCTGATCGAGCATACGACAGGCGCACTTCTGCGGGCGAATAAAAAGTTAAATTGATAAAGTAGGATGAAGAGCGGAGAAGGTCGGCGGCGAGAGGAGGATCGAAGCAAAGCGGCCGCCCGGCTCGCGAGTTCGACTTACGAATGTATTTTGCATATTTAAATTGGAAGTGTCGATTCCCTCGTTCCGGGGATTGACAGCCGACCGGAGTCGCGAACGCGAACCTACGAAATCTCACCGGGCGAAGTTGTTTTCAAAGTTATGCGGTCGCCCGCGCTTTACCCGCATGTGCCAAGTAGGCCAGAATTTCCGAGCAGCCTCACGAATCTTCGCCATTAAACACCATCTTGAGACCGAAATCTTTAAGGAAAAGCGAATGAGATTATTACCATTGTACATAACCACTGTAAAATTATAATGAAACACGAATCTGCATCGTGAAACACAGAGACTTGGGTGCCGGCGGTATTTTCGACAAGTTGTCGATAGAACGAAATCAGTGGCGTCCGTCGAATGACAGGAGTATCGGTGAACGGTGTACCCCCTCTCTCCGTTGGTATCGTACGGCGCATGGGAATCGCCAAATTACCGATATTACCGCCTAGAAGTTGCGCTTTCCTTCGGAAGAGAGAGAGAGAGAGAGAGAGAGAGAGAGAGAGAGAGAGACATAGCCCTGCGCGCGTTCTACCTGGGCGAGCAGCGATATCAATTATGCATAGCGAGAGTGCATCGCTTCTACAAACGATCGCAGGACAGAAACCATATGTACACGTCAGTCAGACATGGAAAGCTATCTTTAGACTCTAGCCGTAGATGTCGATTAATTATTCGTGCGGTACGTGCTCGTCGGACATGAGAAAAACTCGGGTCGTCTATACGGCCACTGCCATAAATTATTCCTTGCCGTACTGTTTTCGTTTCCCAGTTGCGGCTATATTCACGCTCCGCGTAACGAAAATGTTTCTCAATTGTCATGGAAATCATGCGCTACTCCACCTCCTCCCCCGCCGAGCGTCAACGAACTTGCCAGTTATCCCGGGAAACCACCGCGCGAGTAAAACGGATCAAGATGTCCGCACCGAGCTGGATTATCACTCTCTTCGTTTCGCCTTTTTCCCTCCCTCGCACAGGTTGCACGTAAAAGCCACGCATTAAGGTGGTTATTGACAATAATGTCAATCGGTCACTCCGCGTTTATCGCTCCGTTACATAAAATATGATAATCGCCGTGTGTCTTGCTGAACACCGATAATCCATCCCCTCCCCTCCCACCGACTCCCACCGCTATCAGCATTACCATCCTTCTTGCGCGAAAAGAAATTTCTCTACTAATGTACTTTTAATTGTTGGGAGAACGATCATTTGTGCGCCCCCGTGCACCCTCTACCCCTTGGTCGCCACGTTTTTATTAATAGCGCGCAATTAATAAAATTACAATAATGCGCGTGCCTGTGTGCTTGCGCGAATGTGCGTAAATGTATTTGCAATGATCGAAGCTTGACCTCTGAAAGAGAGAACAATTCTCATTGAATATAAGCGTGATAAACATAAGAAGCTTATCGCGACGCGCGGCAGGGAAACGAATCTTTTTTTGGCCCGAGATAACCTCAGGTAAAGGATAGAGGCATTGTGCGCTTGTACCACGACGAAGGGGTCATACACGAGTTTTATTTCGATTTTACAAAGCGCACAAAGGAAGGAGAGAGACTATGAACAGGCGATCTGCCCTCGCGATGGATAAACTTGCCGCCGCCTCTCGTTTCTAGGAATTCTTTCGTTCTATCAAAGTTGGAAAACAGCGATTCGTTAAACTTTTCACTGCGCTCACCCCCTGCCTCTCTTCCCCTTCCTATCGCCGTCGCTCTCCGCTCTTCCTCTCCGTTCAACGTTTGAGAATCAGGCTAAATGAAAATTTAATAACCGCGGAGATGCGAAATGGAGAGGAGAGCAGCCTCTGTGTTACTTGGTAAGGCTACATTAAGCCTGAAACTAGAAACAATTTTCGCTCCGAAAGCACAAGGGGAGTACACGATACACTTCTTCCTCAGTCAAACTTCTCGTGAAAATAATTTCTCGCAGACACGAGCTATTAGCACCTTCTGCCTACACCCTCTTCGTTTTTCCGACGTCCTTGGTCGTCGCTTCTATTCCACTCCAGACTCGCTGCTCCGTTTTATCAACTATTCTACTATTTAAAGTGGAAAACGGTTCTCGCTTAAAAGAACGAAATGAAGCAATTCTTACCTTGCGTTGAAGCTCCTAGTGTCGTGATCAACAGCAGCAGCAACTTAGCCCCGTGGTGGTGCATCGTCATGGTCGTCGAATATCCTTGCGTTCGAAAAATTCTCAATTGAAGGAAGGAAAATCACTGTTACGTCACTCACACATTACCCGGACGCAAACACTAATACGTAGAAACACTTAACTATAATAGCCCGAATACTCGAAAATTTTACACTTATGGAAGAGGCACGTACTTATTTCGTAATAATTAAGGGAATTGCCCCCTCCTTCCCTCCCACCCTTCTTAGCGTTGAGCAACGTATATCAACGCACTGTCAGGCGGTCGTTGCTAGCGATAGCAATCGCTCTTTTCCCATTGCTCTTTAAATTCACTGTAAACATCAAATCCAACAGTTCTCCGCGTGTCTCACGTCGGAGCCGATCCACATACTGTCCCCGCGCACTTTTCTATTAGAATTGTCAGCCACTTCTCGATTGAATTGATAATGTTAAATTAGGTAAAATCACTAGCGATCATCTTTATAGAATATCACCTCTGAACACGATTGCGCGCAAGACTTTCAACCCTTTTGGAAGGCTCGTATTTAAAGCGCCCTCGCTTTTCGTCGTTCGCACATTGAAACGAGCAATTAACTTCACTGCAAAACTTGCAAGGTTCGCTATTTTGCCGAGCTCTCTCGAGGAGGGATATATCACCGTTCGTGGCAGGGATTAGTTCTGGCACTGTTTATCAGCGACATCGCTCCAGTGTTTCGTAATAAGTGATGTCAAACACGATCGACGATTAAATAATTCGCGATGAGTTAACAACACCAACACACAATCCGAACAACGCGGCGGCCGACTCGCGACTGCTGATGCTGAGATTCTTACTGGGCGCCACGCGCCCCTTCGGCAACTTTCGTCGATGCTCGGGCCGCCTCGGTACGGACCGCCACTCGCTCATCGGTAGTGCGCGCGCGTGCTCCCACACTCTTAAACGTTACACACACATAGAACCTCGAGATCCAATTGGAGCTACTCCGCCGCCACTCCACCACACCGTCCAACGAGTACCGATATAACTTCCAAAGAGCTGGCTACTCGATCTCGAAATTGTCCCCGAATGTCTAGTGGAAATCTCGACTTTCTGAATTCCATAAACATCCAGGTAAACACCCCGTACCATTACTTTTTTTCAACGCGGAGTTCGCCGAAACTCCGAAAAGTTCAATGGGGTAACCACCCCTTCTACCCGCTAGTTTCATTTACACGCGATTTCTATATACTTAGGGTCTAATTATCTTTTCGCGCCACTCTGTACCAGTAGTTTCAATCAAGTCTCGTAATGTGCGGACAGTTTTAAATTACGTAAGAATGACCATAGCGTGTCTATTTATACAGTGGTATATTTATGCAAATATGGTAAGTGTAAGAACATTTAACTTCAAAGGCCTTGCTTTTATTCGTAACACTTACGTTTTCTAAACTCGTTTATTAAGAGGGTTGGAGAGAGAGAGAGAGAGAGACAATCGCGGAACTTGTCCTTCGGACGAGGAAAAGTACATCGCAGTCGTAGTCTTAATAATTTTGGATTTTTCGTAAAATATGAAATTTTATGTTTTTATTTAATAAAGAAATTAACTCACATATTGTTGAGATTGGCAATAGATTCCGCATACAAAACACTGGAAAGTAAATACTTGTGTCCCTCAGTTGGCGTCCTTTTCGCTTCTTCCCTAATTGTCGAGTGTCCTTGTTCTCACCTCTGTGGACCCCGTGTTGCACTACTTTTCCGCGGGTCCTGTATCAATCCGCCGATTAATGCTATCAACCGCCGCTAGTTGGCAATACAACAATTAACGAAATTACGTCGTAAGAAGTGTCTGCGCAATTGTAACAAATTATATCTTGAAAATCTTGTTTGTCTGCGATGGAGAACGTGTGAATTAATGTATTAATTTTTGCGGGAGTTTCGCTAGTCGAGTACGAAGGTAAAGAATACTGATAAAATGTAAATATTTTTGTAGGATACATTCATCATCTTTCGCCACTCCGCCGACCGTTAGTGAGTGCAGTAGTGGAACAGGCTGACCTTTCGACAACTTCTACACGCAAAATGAAATCTGACGGTGCCCTCGGTCTTGGATATCAAGTTTATTGACTTTAGGCGTATATCATTGACTCCTCCTAATAACTAGGTATGTTTGATGTATTTGTTTCTAAAGTGTATCATTAGGGAGGAAAGGAATCAAGAATATATCCGCCATTAGCGCCCTCCCTTTCCCTCTCGTAGGCATATGTACGCACGAACACGCACACGCGCAAGCACAAGCACAAGCACAAGCGCAAGCACTTTCCCTCTCTTTCTCCGATAGTTTTGCTCTATAATTAAATTATAATCAATCGTAAAGGTTTTCCAGGTACGAGCTTCCTCCTACTTGCATTTCGAATAAGTAGTATCGAACCGAGGAAGAGATCGTATGTCGGCCAGTAAGAATTATTAACGATAAATCAATAGGGTATCGACTATAATTTACGGTTTCGAGCGGCGTTTCCATGGAACGTTGATTTGGTATCCTCGAGCAGGTTAGATAACGCCTGGTGTGCGGTCTCGAAGAAAGAGGTTCTGGGATCGTCAAATAAGTTAAGGAGCTTGTAATACCAACCCTCCGCTTCAATTACGTTGATCTCTAGTAAATCAATTACTGGACCATTTATCATAGCTGTTAAACTAAAGTTTGAGCGTTCCATCTGCCTACTAATTGCTCGGAAACAACTAATGGTTATTTGAAAAAGTATTGTCCTACAAATTGCGCGGATTGCTACAAGTTTCGTACACGAGCATAAGAAAACAGAGTATCAGGCTGAATTGATGAAAGGGCAGAGAGAACATGCTTTCCTTTGGCAATTACGGTACGGGCAATTATCGAGCGTTACACATATCAGAGATTCATAGAAGAAAAATTCACTCGACCCTATAGGATAGACAGTGGATTAATATCTGACCTGCGGAGACGTTATAACGGTGATTATTAATAGTACAGCCGAGGGGGTGAATAAATTTGTTCGTGGACCGCCCACATAGAGTATCGCCAGCGTCGAGTAGTATTGTGTCTTTAATCCTTTAGGATTTTTTCCAAAATGAAAGAAGAAGAAGGAGGAGGAAAAAGAAAAGGAGAAGGAAAAGAAGCAAAGAAATGCGCCCGGTGATTCTTCGAGGTGAACGGGATCTTTGAATAAGCGATATATATGGCTCGTGTATGGCGCGCGGGACATTTCGAAATAATGACCATTTATCTCTGCTGGCCGATGTATGTATAGCATTCCGTTTTACCACCTCTGTCGGTCCACTCAAAACACTTCATTTTCTTTCGTAGCCCGTGCTAAGTCTCCTTTTATTCCCTTTATCGAGGAACGTCACCTATACTTCAAGACCGCCTACGCGCGTATTTTAACAAAGTTGAGGAACCGTGACGAAATCACAATTCACTTGGTAATAAAAGCGGAGGGAATCAGCGAGGGGAAGTCGCGGATAGAAAGTGAGAGTACAGCGAGGAAAACACACAATAAATAAAGACTAGCGAAAAATATGGTGGTTTCGGGCGGGAGCCTACCGCACCCTTCTTAAGTGCCCTGGCGCCCCATGGTCCTTGCGCGAGCGTCTCCCATACATCAGAATGCGGTGGGTGCCGAAAACCAGTGAATAACGGTCGGTAAAGTAATTCATTTAGTTTTTCGCTACGAGAAAAATGGTTCTCCAAGTGTTTCGCGTCTTTCGACCCTCCCAAGACATTAACGAATCTCCCCCGAAAACCTCCGAGGATCTCGGAAGAACAATTGAGTTTTAACACCAGCGGAATATCCTCGGAAAGTAGTCGGTCTCGAAGAATCCGATCATTAGTATCGTCGGCACTTCACCAACTTTCCTTTCCTATATTTGCACATGCGTAGAATAGTGAGACAAGCAGTCGGAACGAATGAAACTTTTAAGGAACTCTCTAAAATTCAAAGTACCCTCCATCCCCTTCTTCTTTGCGGCAAATTAAAATTTTAACGATCACTCAAACTTAATTTTAATGCCTCTCCATACTTAAGCGGAAGTTCAACCTGCAACATTGCATTATTGAAGACTGATTGAAAGTTTCTTTATCGAAAGGGTTTCGCAGACTCACGGTACTAAGATAGAGACGGGACTCTCTCAAATAATTAATTATACATACATATATACTTTCAACTTCCCGTTCAAAACAGTTTTCCGTGCCTTGTACTCCAATCATGAGAGTATTGAATCGCGGATTACAGGAGGAGAAATAGCCATCTATCGACCGATAGTTTCCTATTTATTCGCGAGACGTCAAGGAAGTTTAAGCGAATAAAACGCGGATGTCATACACGGCAATAAAGTACGATAACGTTGTTTTCGCTAAACTCGCGAAGACGTTGGGTTTAAGTGGAAGGACAACATCCTCGCGTTACAGGAGTTACGTATGGTTTAGTGTTACGATAATTCCAGAAAGCCCCTTAGGGGACAAAGCACTGAACTAAAGCAAGCTAAAGGGTGACCGTATGGAAGGGAAGGGTCAAGCGCTCTGGCTTCTGGCCAGGGATATAGGTGTGTCCTTTTACCCTCCTCCTCCTCCTCCTCCTCGCGTTACAACTGTCTCTCTTCGGCTCGTCTACCCGTCGATCTCGACTTCTTTTTCTTTCCCAGTCTTCGACACTAACTAAGTGTTAAATGAACCTTGTTCTACGAAGGGAAGGAAGGGACGCGAACTTCCAGAGCCAGGAATGTATCCCTGGAGTCTCGGAGTGAAGGCATACTATCGATTTTCCACCGGTTTTGGTTTCCGCATACACCCACCGCTTATTCGTTACATTACGGAGAACTCTCCTAATCGACGACGCTCCTAATAATTTCGGAACTCGTTGCGCGTTACACTCTTCTTTTCTTTTCTTTTTTTTTTGCTATCGCGAATAGAGAAATAGTTTTCCTTTTTCCGCGTCTCCCGGAGGAATTCCCATAGGTTCTTTGCTGGCGTCTGGGAAACGATTAATATTCGAGACACCTATATACACCCTAATTTACTCCTACGTTACGCCTTGGTTCAGGTATCGCGCGCGCGCACGCCTACTCGGTCTGCTTACTCACCATTCTCGAGATATTTCACAGCCAGGTGCTAAGCCCTAGGATAGACTAGAGCCTATATATTTTACCTGCAGTTTTTGTCCTTCGCTGCGGGAGCCAAAGGGACGATTGTCGCGCGCTGCCGGGTGGACACCTTCCTCTCCCGTCCGTTCCCTTTCTTCTTGGCTTTTCTCGAGTGCCACTATTCAGCGTAGCGCGGATGCGAGGAAAGAAGCTCGCATATTTACTCTTTGTCCGCGTTCCTGCTTCGATTTCGTGGCGACCGAATGGCGAACCCCCTTGGTGCTCCCTCGCCTGGTCGGCGCACTGGTCGGTCTCCTCCTATCTCTCCCGCAAAATCACCGAAGGAAATTGGCTAGATCCTGAGAAAAGGACCACAGCACTGAAAGAGATATCGAAAACAAGTTTGGCTTAACGCGTACCTCCACCATTATTCGGTACAAAGCTCTTCTATTCGAAGATCGTGTAGGCCAACGGTCCTCTCGA
Source organism: Sclerodermus sp. 'alternatusi' (assembly GCA_037305995.1). NCBI lineage: Eukaryota > Metazoa > Arthropoda > Insecta > Hymenoptera > Bethylidae > Sclerodermus > Sclerodermus sp. 'alternatusi'. The sequence continues at coordinate 3,121,222 of CM074552.1, read as the reverse complement.
GGAGTTGTTTGATTTCCCACAAGCTTGTAAAATATGACCCTATAGGCGCTTCGTAGGCCCCATAGGCCCCGCAGGCCGTGGATTTTCACGGAGTTCCGAAGGGGAGGAAAAAGGTGGACCGACGTTCATTCTCACTTGGTGGTGTACGGGTAATTTACATATGTAGCATACATGAGCGGCGGCCAGTTCGGACCTCCGCCTCCGGTTAGAGTTATTGCGGGAACGAGGGGATGCATTAACTATACGGTATTGGCTGAATGTGAGCACATTGAACGGAGTCGACAAAATCATCCACTAATTAATGCTGTAGAGAAGCGGCAGTGTGCAGAATCACCCAACCTGGCGGTCGGTTTACGAGAATGTATGGGTTTTGTGTGAGAGTGAATTCGCGTTTCATGCACGGTGTACCACGCTATGGCCCGTCCTACCAATGACCATTGTTTAGTACGGACATCCATGAGATGGAACAAGCTCGTTTATTAAAATGTGCCTGGACGCCACACGTCGCAACAACGATTGTTACAGTATTTGTACCCTCACAATTGATTAAACTCCATGCTCCTATCAATTAAAAGCCATTATAATAATGGCAAGGAAAGCTGCATTTACGCGCTGTCAAATGAAACATTGTAACGGAGCAACGTAACTAAACTACAGGGATCGGATTCAGGCTCTGGCCCAAGCAACTATACTGATTAGAGGCGGATTAAAGTTTGTGCGCTGTTTCATGGAACAACCTGCAAAACTAGGCTTCCCATGCAATGCTCCGTTAAGAATATTATGCCCCTAATTAAAGAAGTCCGGCGTTAGTTTCCGCTTAGGAAAGAAGTTCCTAATTAAACGGTAGCTCTGATATATAAGCGAGTCTCGAGATAAGGAAGAGGGTAGGGGTGAAAGTGGAGAGAGAGAGAGAGAGAGTCGAGAGGAGGAGAAGAACCGAGTATACAGAATATACCACAGTTTCCAAGATTCCCTCGGCGTTATTGTTGCTGTTGCTGTTGCTGTTCTTACTGTTGCTCTAACCTTTACGTTTAGCCCTCCGACGATACGATCTTCTATCTACGGCGTTGACTGTTTGTACTCCTCTTTACCCGGTTCATTCGTCGTTTCGCTCCAAGTGGGTTATACATTATTCCATTTAAACAAAGGTAGCGTCTCTACTACAAATGAAATACACGGAGCATTCTTTGTGATCATTGAAAAAATATTTATCTCCTTTTGCTCTTTTCTATCACTCAGCTTCGCGTCTTTTCGCTTTTTCCGCAAAGAAGCTTGAAAGCCAACACACACAGTTTTCTCTCGAAAAATATAAAATATATAAAGCATCGTAGATACACGCGATGCGTAATACCGCGGCAGTCGGAAAAAAGATTCTCCTGTTTTTACGAGTCGTCCTTCTCTCATCTGAGTAAGCTTTTCTGTATTTTGCAAACATTGAAACTGCTACAAGTAATACGAGAGATTATGGTTAATTAGCATAGGAAAATTGAATGTAGATGTTTTTCTTTGACCACTGGTTTTCTCTGTAGAAGCTGCGCTGCAATAGTGTAGCGCGTAATTCCATCGGCAGCGTGTTGCTTTACGATGGGTATCATCGATGGTAATGAGGATATGCTAAATAGAAACTGCGGGTAGAGAGGGAGAGAGAGAGAAGAGCACGAAGCCCTGGACTCATGAGCCATACGTTCAAATTAACGTTCATAATAACAGTAACAATCGATATTACAAGAGCGCAGTACTTCAGATTACCTTAAAAGATCGAATTATGCAAATTGATCTGCAGCTACCAGCATGCGACGAGTCACTTTATAAAAGGGACAGTGTTACTTGGCGAGTAGCAGCGCGTAATTACTCAATTTAAGCTTTATGGCACATACTCATCGGTGCGTTTCCCCTTTTAAGAAAATTCTCAAACAAGATGATAACCGTGATTAGTCGTGACAAGATCGGCCGCGACGCCCAGTTCCTCCGTGGGTTTCTGCAATCTCTCAAGGTGCGCGAGAGTAAATTTGTGTCGTGTGGACGATTCGAAAACACCTATACATATTTATCCGTGCATAATACCGTTGACAATGTATACCATAGTGCATATTTCCTCTTGTATTGTAGTCGCATTAGCATCGGCATTCACATATTGTTTTCATTCGGGGCAACATGGTAAACGCGAGTGTGTAGGCCGCGGCGAGGATACGAGGACGAGGAGGCAAGAGTTGTGCGCCAGGGTTCAGGGGGTGGAGGAAACGCGGAGGGGACAGCCGTAAGTGGAGTGGGCTGCCTCGTACGTGCAACTCGCATATTTGCAATGCTGATATCGGATGATAACGCATTCCTATCATCCACCGTGCCAGGATTGCAGTTCACTCGCCATTATGCGCACAAAGTTATTGTTTTGACCAACCGTGCTGGTTGCATTGTGAGCAAACATTGATTGAGAGATGACCGAATCGAGCCCAATCCACCGATTTGTCTAACTGATTGCCGAGATCCCCCTCTAGCGATATTCATATGCTCGGGGAGCGACTCCCATACCCCTCTTTCCCCACCTCCGTCCTCGGAGAAAAGCAGAAAATAGACCTCGCGGAGAAAAATAACGTGGAAACGATGCCCTGGGATGTGCTACTCGAAGGAGTCGGGAGCCATCGCGGCTGATTTCGGGACACGGGGAAATATCCAGGAAAATCCGCAAAGCGTTTTATCAATTTCCACTCCGAAGTGGAGTTCCATGCGAAAATATGAGGAAAATGTAAATTTCAATTTGCCAACGTTACTTTCCATCTAACCCGGACTGGTGTTATGCTAATAGTCACGGTTTTGACTTTGCGGAGGGCTCGGCGACGCTAATGGGAAGAACCAGATAGCCGATGTCACTGCTTTTTTGACGTTTCTGAAAGCAGATTGGTTGGTGCGTGCATATTCATTCGAGGCTTTGCGTCAACATGAGAATTCTGTTCCCTTTGTGAGAAAACAGAGCGAGTGGCCCCGCTCCACTCCAGTCTCCCACTCCCTCTCCCTCTCTCCTCAAGTAAGTAAACGTTTTGGATGCACAGTGCGCCATCGCGATTTAAATTGCCGGTCGAAGCCTCCGTATTCGGGAGCCGGAGAGCACGATTTCTCGATCGATAGCGGCTTAATGCATTCCGATTGGAATTCTCCGTGGACCTGTGGGATCACGTTCGACTACTAACGAAATTAACTCATTAACGTCCCGAACTCGGCAACGAAGAATCTTGCCCCGGAAATTCATTGTATCGACGTGGCATCTTCCATCCGTTTATAATCGAAAAACGCTCTGCCGCAGACCTTTCATGCGGCCCGAATCAAAAACATTAGACACGGTACGTTGTTATGCTAAAAAGATATCCGGCAAAGGAAGAGAGGGAATTTCCACGTTCAGCCGTATCGAACCATTTGCTCTTTTGTTACGTTTTCCCTGTTCCCCTGGAGCAAGATCGTTGTCAGGTCGATTTTTTCGATATTGATGCACGGGGAAAAACCTGTCGCGGGTGTGTCCTTCCGTGGGCAGTTTTCTAGCGAGTTAGCGACGCTCGCGTAATTAGTATAATAATTAATGAGTAGCGGTCATTTCATATGCCGTGGGATGACGCATTATAAATCAATTAATAATGCAACTCGTTTACTCTCGCGCCCTGGGCAAGCAGCCCGATCCCTCGCGGTGCCCAGTACATTAATCAGCCAAGGTAAACTACAGTACCTCTCTTTTTCTTTCTCTCTCTCTTTCTTTCTTTCTTTTTTTCTTCTCTTTTCTTTTCTTTTCCTTTTTAAATGCACAGTTGCATCCTTGTCGCGTCGCAACGGGGGTCCCACGTTATTAGCGCGATACTTCTTAGATGAAAAGAAGAGTAGCCCAACCGCCGCCGATGGAAATTCTATCGAAAATTTCGTCGAAAAGTATCCTTATAAAAGTTATAAGTCGTATCAATGATAAATGGTTCGACGAAAATAATTCTCAGGATGAAAAATTGAGGAGGAGAACTCTCCTGTAGCCGGTAAAAAGGGCTGCTTTAATATATTATACGCCTGTCGGGCCGTTGCCAATGTTCTTTCCAAATCTCCTAGCGGTATTTTAATTAGTGCTTTAGCGCTGTAATTAGTATGACGTCTAAATGAAACGGACGAAAATTTAATTTTCTTCGCACGCCTAGTTTCCCCGATATACCCCCGTTAATTTTAAGGCTAAAATAGCGAGACATTCGTTTCCTAAAAATTCTTCGTCCGAATCCTGTGAAAAACAATAATCGAGAAGCTCGCGAAAGATAAGATAACCGGACAACGAGGGGGATCGTCAATTTCATCAATACTTTGGCAAAAGCCTCTTAATGGACTCCATTATACAGCTTCCAGGATGGTTTGTAACAACGACAGTCCTGGTTACAGAGTTCTGCCTTCTGGTCCGCTATGGGGCAAGGATTGCCAAGCATCGTTAGACGCGATATTCACTTTGCGATGCAAATTCTTAATTACCAATAGCCAGCTACCCAGTCTGTCAGGGTTGGTTAATTAACATCAATATGGTCGCAGAAGCAGAATAATAATGAGACTGCGCGCGCGCGCGCTTCTGATATTTCATCTTGAATTTCTTACTCTTAAGCGAGTAAAGTATTATATCGCGAATAATTCATGAGCGAAAAGAAAGAACGAATGTGGCCCTCGATTATTGCTCGCGAATTTGCAAACTTCATAATTGTTGAGTATATCGCTCGCTAAAGGATAAAGTGGAATCGCCGCTATAGATCGAAAGATTAGGAAGGGTGAAGAGGTGAGAGGACAGGGAACATGCTGCACATTTGTCTTCATTCGCGTAGCACTGGACATTATTCGTCGTAAGAAGATCAGTGCAAAAGGAGAATAGCGAAATCTCGAGACGTGACTGCTGAGAGCGAGAGGGAAGGCGTTGCGGAGCAAATTGCCGATTAGGGGCGCTGCTAGGAGAAGTTTCCGGCGCACAGAGCAAGGCCCGGACCACGTGCCTAGAACTATACGCTGTGGTTTAGACTCTGTGTGCACAGGCTATACTAACACGTCGCGATCTATAGAGATCTGCCCGTTGAAACTGGAACGGCGATAAATCACGAGGCTTTTTCTTTCGAGTGCTCTTGCCTACCGATTTATGCTCGTTCGGTATTGGCTTCCGGTTTCCCCTCTAGGCTACTGACTCGACTGACCATCAGTACCACCACCAACTCAAGGATCAAATTATCTCGACACAAAATATCGTTGAACACGAGCATCCCTCTTTCACTCGGTCCCTGGGTCCAGTTCCGTTCTGTATTTCCGGCGAAGGGAACACTCGTCTTTAAGATAAGGAACATTTGCATTAGGCTCATGAATTTCCGATAATGCGTTTATGTCAATTACGGGCGGCCCACGCTGTGTTACACACGATGTACGATTCGCCGATGCTCCAGTACAATTTAAGCCGATTATATTAAAGCAAAAGATTACGAGAAGTGAGATTGTTTCGTGAAAATTCAATCTGAGAGGATAGCAGCTTCGCAAAGTTATTATACTGCCAAAGTTCCACGTACGATACTATCGCCGTGTATGCTAAAATATATCTTTCTTATAGCGACTTAGGTAAGTCGATTTCGTCCATAGTTCACCAGCGGTAAGCCAATATCGATACTTTGGAATAGACAATGGCGCACCATACTCTCTCTATGTATAGACCTAACTAGAACGCTGCACTCTTAACGATAATTCGATAATTCGACGATCGTTGCTTTCGCTGACTGTTGGAAACCCTTTCTGTTGGCCAGCGCCATTTGCAATGGCTTTTCCCCGCAATTATCGAGCCTCGACGCTCGAGTCCAAGTCCGAGGAAGACGATTCGCGTGCCGGTTTATACCAATCGTCGAGAAACAATCGGGTGTTTGCTACTACTTTCAATTTGTTTCTCTCTCTCTCTCTCTCTCTCTCTCTCTCCCTATTTACAAACGTATTCTGACGAATCAGAGTTGACAGGTAGAATCGGATTAGTTAAATCAGCAGCTTATTCTACTAACGCGAACGCTTAAATTGCGTGCATCGGAGGCGTCGCTCGGCTTTGAGATCGGATTATTAGTTGCTTGTTATCCTGTGGGTTGTTGCACTTATAATGGACTTTGCGATCTGCCAGAGGGCCATTAATTGTTTCTCCTTTGTATGTACGATTTGTCCAGCAGTAAGCGTTTGCGCGGCTTTTGTTGTATTGTACGTCCATCATGCTTAGAATTATAGCGAACCGGCCAAGAATAATGCGCCAACGTAAGAAGAGTTTACGTACACGTTTACTCGTTAATATATCTTTGCTTCAGCTAACCGGCAATTAATTACTCCACCACGGCTACTAATTCCGCATTCGCCCATTTATGCAACAATAACAGCTGTGGACAAATATCAGTATTAATGCCCAGAATTTAATGCGCCTGAACTAACAATTATTTCAGACAGTATAAACACCGGAGATATACTTTATATGATCTCTCGGTTAATCAAAATCCAATTTATATAATTGAGCGATATGATTAATCGATCGAGCCAATCGATTAACGTGGGAGGATGGAATAGGACCCATCCTTATCCTCACCCTCACCACCACGTAATAGGTTAAGAAAATAGCATTGAAACTAAAACAGCGAGATTTACGATAAAAATTATGAAACATAACGCCCCGATATTTCCGCATGATTTACACGACAGCTTATACGTGTTGCGTGCATGCTTTGAATTCCAGCGACGTTACACGACAAACGTATCCGTCTTCTGGGCCTCCTGTTAGCGAGGAAACGTACTTGGTTGGTTCTTGGTTGCGCGTTTGCACCCTCTCAAGCAACTTCGCAATTGAAATATAATGCTGACTCGGCAACAATAGTGCAATTCACTCGACGAGTAAAAAAATCATGCCGCAACAATATTTTATTTAACAACACTCGTAATCTCCGTTCCTTGACATTTTATAAGCTCACTTATGCACTCACCGTGGAATAATTGAGGGAGGGATTTCTTCGAAAGTCCTGGGAGAATCAAGTCGGAGCGCTTGCCGAGCAAAACGTTTCTTACGTTAAATAATTTTTAGACGGTCGTGCCACTTGGACGGAACAGGAACCGAGGCTACTCGTCGCGGGGAAATGGCCCCGAGCAGGATTTTTTCCACTTTCAAACACTTTGGAGTTTTCATAATTATCAAGAAACGGCCTCTTTCGCGAAGACCACGTGGTTTAAAAGGTCCAATTAAACAAATTAGCCAACGCTTAAGGGTTTAAAGTTGGCAGTGTCGCGACGAAGAAATGGTCCCGCGAGAGAATACGCGAGCACGTACGCCCTTTTTTAAATACCCATTCAGGTCGATGTCAATCGAATTTTCCGATAGTCGAGTCATCGATAAACCGTCAGTCGCGGGTGAATAAATTCCAGCGAAGAAATGGTAGGCAGAATCGATCACGGGAAAAATCTGATTGCCGCTGAAACCACTGGAGAACGCTAATTAAACGAGAGGAACTATCTAAACGAAAAAGGAAATATACTCTTATGCGGCAAGATAACCACGGTTTAATAAGGTGGTTGGGCGATATCGCGGGACACGTACGGAGGAACGTAGACGGCGTGCATTACGGCTCATCGAGCCGAGTCGCGCACGCGGTTGCACGAGACACACCTACGGAAAGTGTTTGCGCGTGTATTCCCGTAGGTGTGCACGAAACACGGTAAGATCAAGTAACCGAAGTCAGTCAGGCACGCACGCGCGTCTTCACGCACGTAACCACGGCTGGGTGTATTCCACCTATACTTGTCCTTTAGGGGCAAGGGTGGAGAGGGATGGGGGTGGTGGGCTGCCTACGCTCAAACCGCGTGCTCCGCTCGTAGACTATAATTACGGGGTTATTTAGTATTATTTCAATTATCGCGTGCCACACGTACGCCGATAACGCCCCGATACCTCCCGCCCCCGCGCCCTATCCTCTCGAGCCAACTTTCCCTCTACGATGTCGTTCTTTTATTCCATTCCTTCCACCATTACTAGAGCGCGAACACAGAACAACTCCGTTTGGTTGCTTACCCAATTGATTCCAGCGATAACCCAGCACGCGGATCGACCATGTCTAATTCCGTACTTTTTTCCTCCGGTCTGTCACGTTTCTCCCTCTTCTACTCAGTTACGTTCGTAGCTGAAAAGCGCGGAGGAGCTTGCGCGTGATCCGATCGCGGTGCTCTCCTCCTGGATCTGGGGAAAATGCGTCGAAAAGAGCAGAGAACGCAACGGGGAAAGAAAAGATATTTGCAATTATGGCAATGCTGCAAAACCGTGGTCGCCGGTCTCGTTGCGATAAATTAACGTCGCGTAGGTTTGGCCGAGATTACTGGCAACAACGAGATACATCATACGTGACGCGGGCCGAAAGTCGTGGGAGAGCAAGCGAGCCCGTGGATTCAGGGAGTCCGCGCGTTAATTGTTATTTCGACGTCGGGCATCCGGGCGTATCTAGCCGGGGGCCGAATTGCGCAATGTCGGAGCGGTGCATGGAACGGAAATGCATGAAACGGGGCTTCTCAAGAGTGCGCACCTGGAGGTTCGTTGTAGATTTTCACGCAATTTGCCCGCGGCGCGGAAATTATGAGCGGTTTTGACGGTGGCCATACGCCGAGTTTCGCCGCCTCGGCGAAACTCTCAGCTCCGTTCCATTCCGTCCCGTCCCAGTCCTGGGTACACCGCGGCCCAGGGTAATATACATCGGATATAATTCACGAGTCGCGTAATGTTATCTCTGCTTATTTATGGCTCAGCCGCGCGACCAGGAGGCAAGACGAGCGCTATTCGAAATTTTATTCTACGAATTCTGCGAGAGTTACGGCGAACGCGATAGAATCTCGCGCGTACGGCGACAATACCCTCGTTCTTTTGTCTTTGCAGCGAGAACACTGCTGCCTTCTTTCATATTCCGCGCCGCGAATGTTAAAGCCGCGGAATGCTTAATAAGTCAAGTACCCGCGTACACGTCTAATCTCACGCGAGCGACCGTTTAACGAAACCATGTATATACATTAGGATTTATAATTAGCAACGTCAAGCTTACTTAAGGGCTGAACGGGAGAGAGGGTAAAAAGGAAGTAAGAAGGAGGATCGTAGCCGCGGGAGAGACGAATAACAGAGGAAGCGGTAGTGTTGGATTTGAGGTTCCGACGGGGGTGGCTGGGAGTTTAGTCCGGTCAAAGGGAAAGGGCGAAATTGCGGATTCGCGAGAGGCAGCAAACGGAGCCACCTGATGACCACGAGGGGCTGACTGGCCAATGCGGAAAGGTAATCCGAAACGGCCCGGAGCAGTTAAACGTCAACTCACGGATAGACGGGCGACGCCCACGCAGAACGCTTGGCCACATGCACGAGCGCTACCATTCGTGCGCGCCTGCTGCCGGGACAATGCTAGCTGAGCCGAGGCAGCACCCACTGTCACACATTGTGAATTACAGCGCGTATTATTAAAGCATGCGAGAGACCCAGGAACGGTTCCTACGCTTGCCCCGCCGCCATGACTTTCGATGCGGTTTTCTGATTAGGCGCGCGACCAGGCTACCTTATGGCCGTGCTCTTGCCTTCTATCGATCGACGAAGATACGTCGAGTCCCCGTTCGGGACAACGCAGCTGCGCAATCGCGATCGACGGCGATCGGCAAAAATCTAAGCACTAACCGGCTGCCGAGAACGCGAAAGCATTTCGCTACCGGTTAAACGCTACTCGCGCTTGAATCACGCGTCTGATTACCATTATTACGCGCATGACTCAACTAACTATCCATATTCGATCGATCCACGAGATATCGAGTCCAACTCTCCCTCTCACTCTCCTCACGCGCGGTAGCGAGACACTGCAGAGAGTCCTCGAAAAAAGAGAAATCGAAAAGAGCGCGGAGAGCAGAGCGTCGAGCGCGCGATGATCTTATCTCGATTAGTTGTCGTTTAACGATAAGGATTTTCGCACGGCGTTCGAGAATTTGCCAGGCGCGCGCGTAAGTGTGCGTAAGTTGGAGCGACCGAAGTTGTACTTGAGCTTGAAGAAAAGGGACGAGCCCGATCGGACTCTTGCGTTATACGAGGGCATACATTTTCTCTCGTTCGCCGTGTAATCTGTAATAATAATGCGTCCATCCAGAGGGAGCTACGAGCGAGTCGGAGTAATCCGAGGAGTCCGGTACCGCGCGATCACTAGGTGGCCCCTGACATTTACATTTAAATGCAAGTGATTCTGGAGGCGCGTCGTCGAATGCGAACTATCGCGAGATTAGCGGCCGTACATGCTTCGCAGGATACCCCCAGGCGATGGGAGGTCTTGCCTTGTTGATCCTCTTCCTTCCCCTCCACCTGCCGTGAATCCAGCTTCTCTCCGTAAAACTAGAACACCGCGAGCGTCTCTAACCAGCTTGCTGACTTAATCTTCCACCCACGCCAGGAGGTGCCTGCTCTCTCGCATACAGAGCGAATTATCTTCCTTTCCGCGTGGAAATAATTACGCGAAAGCATTGACTCTCAAATTTATAGCTGTTAATTAATGCTGGTATTTCAAACGCACGCTTGGATGCACTTTGCTTTAGCGTCGATGGAAAAAGTAGAGGTCCGTAGAGTCGGCCCCAAGGCGTTGAAACAATATGATCGTGGCATTAGAGATTATTTGAAAAGTGCATCAGCGAGATCGCTACCTCAGAAATTAATAGCTTTGTCGTTCCGAAACTCTTGGGCGAATCGTGGAAAACCCTTAAAAACGTAATACGGAAATATACCGGGCTTTTATTAAAGTTCCTGGTGGTTCGTTTGATCATGAAGGCATACGGTACACGGCCACTAGGCCTGTTTAACCTAAATGTTCACTTGGCTCGCATCCAAGACTCACAGAATAGTCCTGCAGCATCAGAAACGTGGATTCATTCTCGTAGGAAATTGCTTTTCGTCCTAATTCTTGAATCCCTCGCCTAGCCTTTCTTCGGTTCGGTTTTGGAAGTTAAACAAATATGACGCATAAAAGCCCTTTTCGATGTATATCGTAATATCAAAGGCCCCCCGGGAAGTAAAAGGGGAGGAATAAAGAATTTATTACTCCGGTATAATTTATCACCGAATCATTTTTCATACGGAGGAAACGTGGAATCTTGAAAAATAGTAATCGCTTACCAATAAGAGCACTAAAGATCGCTTATCGAGAATGGTGAACAGATCATTTTTATGTTCTCTGACCTAAGTCAAGAAAAGAATAAATTTTGTTAAAGGAAAAATCGTAAAAGCCATAAAGCCAACATCGTCAGACCGCATCTTCAGGATTTGTTGTTTTTACAAGCGTTACTATTGCAGCTGCTGCTGCTGCAGACCCGTGGTTTCCAGCCTCTCGAAATCTCGCGAGTCTCAGAGTGGGTGTTTGGGTTGACTCGCCTGTGCCCGTAAAACAAATTTAAGTCGAATGTGTGTCGCTCGGTCACGCCCCGTGTCTCCCGATGTCCCAAATCGATTTATCGATATATCCGAGCAAACGTTTCCGTCCTTCGCTCCTACCAATGAACCGCCGCGAAAACGAAGAAAAAGGGACATCGCGAATTTTGCAAAGCCACCCATTTCGCGTACACTACCCCCAATGTTAACGATAGACAAATTTTTACCACGGTTAAAACTCGTCCGATAACGCCGCTTTAGCCATACAGAGAGTTTCGAGGGTACGGGGAACAGTCACGGAAATAGTTACACTCTCATATCGAAACGCGATATCAGCATCGAGAGCAGACAATTTTCGTGTGGTCAGTGAATGTAAACTGATAGTATCTCTTTCAACGACTTCGTTCTACGTTTTATGTATTTCCGATAAGCAATTATTCTACTTTCGTTGGCACCTAACATTGATTCTCGATACCTAACACTTTCTCGATATCCCAGCCCGTCAAATCGTCTGGGTTCAAATCGCTTTCATCGACTTTCTTATAGTCTCTCCCATGAAAAACAAAAAGAAGAAATTACGTTGAAACGTTGAAAATAATGAAAAATAAGCAAGGATATTTATCTTGTTATCAGATGAAATGTACTTTTGTGCTCGATGCATTAGGTAGTGATGTGCAGAGTCGCAACCTAAGGTAACAATATTTCAGGACTCTGTAAGTATCGTCGCGATACCCACGGATCTCTACCAGCTTGGAGAGATACGACAAGAAATCGGTGTATTTTTATGTCGTTGCGCGTTATACCTATATTTAGCTTACGGATAAGTTTCTGCTTCTTTTTCTCTTTTTAAATAAACGAATTGAGTATATCGATGTTTTCTACCTCATCCTTGGAGTCTTTTACCGAGAATTGTTTGGATCAGCTGTGGATTTAGAATGATCGACAGGAACACTCTGACCGGAAGTCGTGCGTTGTGTTCCCCTTACTTACGCAGGGTCAAATGGAAACGAGACGGTACAACGTAGTAGGGTCTCGAACATTTCTAAAGAAAACACATTATAAATAGAGCCCTGGCGGCAAACCCATGAATGCTCGAGTTCCACACAGGGGCTACCTTTCTCGCTATATAGCTCCACTATGTATATCGATCTGCATATCGTCGCTAATACTGGATTGTATAGTTGCATATTGCATGTCAAACTGGCTTTATTCTCCACGGCATTATGGAACTTGATGAAACTATCAAGATTGTTTAATATTATAAGTTTATCGCTATCACCGTTAATATCGCTGTACGTTTACCGCTTATTATCAGGATTATAAACATTTGTCCCTCTTCGTTCATGAGAACATATCATCGCCATTAATATCAGTCTAACGCGACTAACTTATGTTTCAAATTTTTATCGATAACACGCTATTTCGACTGAGTTTGGTCCTGTGCTTGGCCCTCTCTCTCTCTCTCTCTCTCTCTCTCTGGTACACGGCAACGTACGATCTCTGCCAATCTCACGTTTCTCTCGAAACGTTCATATTTGGCAAATGTTCTTCCACCGCCTTCCGGCGGTGGTACATTACCGTGGCGTCGGCGGCTGGCCCAGGTGAATCCAATCTGCTTATTGCCCATTTGTAACTCCGCTAGCTTTTTACCGTGTAAAAGTTGCAGCGCTCAGACTCCTCCCCTCCCCCCATGAACTTTTCCATAGTGAGATTGTACGCGAGATACAACAGATACACGATCGCAGCTGTCGGCGCGCTAGCGGGTGCGAAGGAAGTTGCCGCGGCCGTTCTTCCTCGTAGCCGCGCATTAAGTAGTTCCTACCTATCTACCTGCTCCACGCCTACTTCGCGATAGAGCTTCATTTAGAGTACAGCCAGCCCCAGCCGCTTTCGAAACTATTTTCCACGAGAAGATTGCAACGTGCACACCCTCGCCACGCTCGTCTACGCTTCGCCGGCTACTCTCGCTGAGAACGGTCTTTTCCCGAGGAAACATCGAAACGGACGGAAATCTCTCCTGGAAACCTGCTCCGAGGAGCAGGCGATTTAACGACTCTGCCGAGCATCAGTAGCGCCTACAGGTACTTCAGCCAGAATTTAATTGACGTATAAATGTTGCACGCGCACAGGACACGGATCTTGGGCCCGGAAGTTAGCTGTTTCTCGCGATTTAACGCGATCATCCCGTCCGCTGTTATTTGTCACGCGTGTTCGCGGTCGAACTCGCGTAATAACGTACACGCGATTCTCGTTAACGATTGCCCAAAGTCCTCGTTGACGGAAGTAGCATTGTCCCTTGATTAATGCGACATGCATGCCTGGATTTATCAATAACAATATCACGCGAGATGATTATATTATTTGGCCGACGAATGGTTTCCATGGCACAATTTAATTATCCGATAGAGACCCGTAGTCAAAGAGTGGGTATCGACGGAAGGGGACGGGGGGTGTTCGCTCGTACGTACGTACGTTCGTATGGGTCGCGAGCGAAGCATTTTCCCGTGCAGAGAGACCTGTTCGGAGTCACGCATGGGCGGCCCGCGAGAAAAATCGCGAAACTCAGTGGAGGGCGACGACATCGGGGCGCGAGCTCCAAAGTCGGCTGATATTTTTCAATTACTGCCGCGGCTACGGATCCCGCAGACAGGACAGGAGCAATAAGTTAAAAGTTGGCGCATGGCGGGCGCCAGCCGAGCGTAGACAGACTGACGCGGAGACGGAGATTGCCATGGCATAGGAAATTGCCGACCGATGCACGAGAGATCCGATCGACTGACCCGTGAACTTCTGCGAACTCCGTGAATGAGAACGGAAGTAGCTCCGAGAATCCTTCCCGAAGTCCTTCCGGTTAAGTTTATCCGCGCGACGATTGATTCAACGAATGTATAAGAGCGACGAGGGGAGAGCGAGAGGAGCAGAGGTGGCGGAAAAACGTTTAAAACGTGAAATCGTCGATGCATTGTCGAGAAGACAGAGCACCGCTGGGACACGTTCGGTCTGAAATGAAAGGGGAATAAAGTAGATTCGATAATATCGTTAATCTATCTGAGATGTGACATGGCGACGGGTGGCCACGGGTGGTCATGGGTGCCCATGGATGTTTGTTAGTTGACTGGTCGAGCCAAGTCGAGCGTCACGATCTCGCACACACGTTTATAACCGCGTTTAACGATCACTCACGAATCGGGTGGACACGACTGCTACCAGTGGCGCGTTGACTTCGCTTCGTGTTACGCAACGTTGGCGATCCTCTAAGCACCGGAGCACACTTTATCCCATCACGGATCTCTTTTTTGGTCATTATTGGCCGACTTTTGTGAGCTTTTCAGGCGTTACGTAGGTGGTGGTCGCCACCGTGGAATCCTATTTTCCCCAGCAATTTTGGCAAATGCGTAAAGGAGTCACCGCATGCGAAATACAACGCCAAGTCCCTATTTTTTGTTCTGGACCCACTTGAGGTGCAGCCAACGACTCCAATTTCGACAAGGATCGATCTTCGTATTCTTGGCAATGCGAGCGCGGAAATGGAACGGTCGAAATCGAATCACCGTGCACCGGTGCTTTTGTCGCAAAGCGCAAACTTCCTTTATAGGCAGGGATATCGCCGAGACGGTAAAGTAAAAACGCTGGCATTCTTATCTGGAAAGTGGCGCGCGGGCGCGATAGTTTGGGATGGCGAGTAAAACTAATAAAGGTGTCATCGTTAGAGCAGAAGCTCTGGCAATGAGCGCGTTCAGAGGGATGGGGAGGAGGTTTCTTCGCTCGAGATATAATCCGGAAGCAGAGGAGTTGGGGGAACGAGTTGGCGAGGGTATATCGCGCGAAATGACCAGTGCCTTGGCTAGGTGGTTGGGGTTCATCGGGTTGAGTCCGGCAAAAGGTGGATAAACCGCGAAAGTGCGGTGCGCAGTGGGGGTGTAAATGTGGCCGGCAGCGATAGAGCGAGCGGACTCTCGCGTAGCCAACGAGCGAACGAGCGAGCGGGCGAACGGGCGAACGAGCGAATGAGCGAACGGACGAACGGACGAACGAACGAACGAACGAACGAACGAAAGGGAGCGTCGCGACGCTGTACCAGGGACGGCAGTAAAACGTAATCTGGTTGACCAGTTAGCAGACGCGTAACCTGCTGGGCCAGCAGACAATGCGGCCTGCAACAATGGAGCGTCGGTGGCTTCGGTGTCTGTAGCGAGGTGAAAACTACAAGGGGGTGAGGCGGGGGTGGAAGCGGAATGCCACGATGCCTGCTGGACCGGTGGCGCGCTTTACGAGCGACCAATGCCGGCGGTGCTATACGACCGCACGACGATCCGCGTCCAGAGAATGCTGGACCACACGTGGAGGCGTTGCGAACATATCGCGATTCTATCATGAACAACCTCCCACCACTCCCATTGCTACCCCCTCCCATCTTTGAAACGCTTTGCAACCCCTTCACGCGCGCTCCCTTCGCAAATCTACGATCACCACCCTCCGCACGCTATATACTTTCCTTCGATGGAACCCTTTGAACTTCAATTGCCAGCCAGATTTGCTTAAAATTTCATGTACTATCCTGATTTTCTGATTAAGTCGTCGGTTTACATTGAATAAGTATAATATTTTCATTTGATCGAGGGGGAATGAGGAGTGGCGGGGTCGTGCACGGAAAATCTTTCGATGCTCGACGAGACTAAACTTTCCTGTATCCTAGTCGTTATGAAGCTTCGTGTGCTGAACATGAGAATAATCGTAGTGCGCTACTCTATTTTTTGCCTGCATATGGTAATAGCGTGGGGAAGCACCCTCTGCATAGGAGTAACTAAATAATAGCGCTAGTTTTAAATTCATTCTTTTTCTTAGTTCTTCCTATTTTTAGCATGCGAAATACTCGAGTTTAACGCCAGTCTCTATATCCCACGTGGATTAGTCAAATAATACCATTCCGGATATAACTACAACCTTACTTTACATCGTTAGAACGGATTCTTTTTATTCGCGACGTTGAATCGCTTGAAGAGGGGCTGTAACTTTCGTTAATATTCCTCGACCTTGAATTTTCCCGGATTTTCGTCTTTTTTTTAAAATTGGAATCGCATAAATTGCAAGAATTTAATTTCACGTGGTCCTTACGCGCCGTCTTTTCTCTCTCTCTCTCTCTCTCTCTCTCCCTCTACCATTGGCTTTCGTGAAAAATAATAAATATTAAAATCCAGTTTTCTCCACAGAGGAGAGGTGGAGAGATTTCGCTAGCTAGAAATTTATAGCAGGGATTATCGATAAACGCGTTACAATCCGATAAGTATAACTTGGTTGATTGATAAATGGGAGATTCCACATGATACAAGGGAGAGAAACGTTCACCTGGCCCCTTGGTTAAACCGAATCAAGTTAGATCAAGTGGAGTTCATTTCGGTAAATGCAGTGTACACTTGACAAGCTGGTTCGTCACTCGCGAATCACGTAGAGTTATTGAGTAGAAGGAGTGAAGAGGGATTGCGCGAGGGGAGGGGAGGGGGTGGTGAAGGGAGTATTCGGAAAATCTCTATTCTCGAGCTGCGATGGGACGCGCTTCGACTACGAAGATGTGCCGATTGTATCGATTGCTTTCTCTCTCGCTTTCTCTCTTCTTCCCTTTGAATAACTTGGAATTCCAAGGTCCTCGCGAGCCGCATCCGCGGCAAAGTATGCAAATCATCGGGGCATTCGTGTCATTTCCGAGGAGATCCTCGATCGTTTCGCGTTATTCCATAGATTTGTCCGTGCACAGTCTCGCGATCATTGACCTTCCGAGCAAACTGCGAACCGTTTGTCACAGTCCTATGGTTGACAGTGCACTCGGCAGCACCCATCGAATCGTTAAATCCATTTCTGTCTAACGATTATCGCGGTAATCCGCTCCGCTCGCCAATCAACAAACGATTAAACGCCACCGCAACACTGTAACTTCCCTCCATGGTTTAGATTTTAGATTTTAGGTTTCCACTATATATAGGCAACCAACCCCAGTCAGTCAGTCAGTCAGTCAGTCAAAAAGTCAGTCAGTCAGTCGGTCGGTCAATCGATCAACCTCCTCCAATCAATCCAGTGCAAACACAAACTGAATGACCGCGATTACGGAAAACAAAAAGCAACTTTGAGCAGTATGGAATATCAAGTAGCCGGTCTCTAACTTTATGGGATACTTTCCTTTTACGCTGCTGCACTCGAATGTTCTTCTTGATAATGTAAGAAATATGAAAATGTTATGTAAAACAGGCGAATGCGGCGTCGAATAGTTTATTTACATTGAATTAAATTGTCTGCTTTATCAAACTTTTTTATGCAAGTATTGCTAGAGTTTGAAACGTTCCCCAGAGAGATGAAGTATCAAACAAGGCGTAGTTTCCAACATAGGTATGGTTAATTGCTCCAAAGGGATGGCATTTTCAAACTCAATAATGGCTCCCTTTGGAATGATTATTATCAGTGCGTAGCTATGCAAAAGTGAATTCTCCTATCGAGATTGAGCCCAGTTTCCACGTGGCACTCTACACAGGAACTTGACATATTACGAAGTTAAAAGAGAAACTGTATTTTATAATAAATGACCTGTTCGCCAGAGAGAAATAACATGTGTAAGCTCGCTGCCCGCCCAACCCTGGTAAAAACAGATTATCATAAGTAATGCGAAGAATTAAATGTATCCAGAAAAAGCGAGTAAAAAATTCTCAGCTACAACAGATTTACTTTCATTTTTATGTCGCTATATAGTCGGAGTATGATTGTACCTCCGCAAGGTTTTACATAATTAATTTAAGGCTAATCCTTTGAGAGAGAAAGAGGAGGAAGAAACATGTATGTTTTTCTATCAGATAATCGTGAGATGAAACTTTAGGGAAGTGTCGTAGTACCATTAAATACATCAAGTACGCAAGAATGGTTATAAAGATAGAAATTTACTCTGAAATAAATAAAACGTGACATTTACGCGATTCAACGCGACGTAATGGTTTTGCTAATGGGGAAAAAACACTTGTAAATAATTAGTTCGTTTAATCAATGATTAAAAAGACCGTTCCAATTAGACTCGTCTCTTTTCTTCAACTATTTTTTACAGCCCCATTTAATAGCGCCATCCAGACAAGTAATTTCCTTCCGATGTAACTCTGAGATCCAAAGTCTGATCCGCATAATCCAAGCTCAGTAATGGAATACATCGAGTTTTTGCTTTTATCATCGAGAAAAGTTTTAATGCTCGATCAATTTTTATACGGCAAATATGGGGACGGGGAGAGGGGGTAATTTCAAAGTTGCCAGCCGCGGCAAATGCTACCGAAATGATTTGCGTTCGCACTGTAGTTTTCGCGAGAATAGTTGTTTTTTTCCGATAAATCAGTTTCGCCTAGTGCTCGGGTTGACAGTGGCGGAGAGGGATAGTGGGGAAAGGGGGAAAGGTAGTTTCTCTTTTGGAAATGCGACGACGGGACGACCGAGAAAGGCAAATCCGAGAGAAATTTATTAGACTGTGTTCGGCGCGAGTCAAGAGCCGATTCGCGATTGGCAGCGACAACGACAAATTGGCTTGTCAAGAGGTTCGCGCTGGCTGGGTTGGCTGGGTTGACTGAGTTGGCTGGTTGGCTGGTTGGCTGGTTGGTGAACCTCACTACCACCAGGCCCAACTGGCATTCCGGAATACACGTTCGTATACAAGTCGCTTGGTTACGCATCGCTGAGCCACGCGTTCGCGTAAACGACATCATTATTGGCCACTTCCGTTTTGCACTACCTTAATCGAGCGGCGATAATGTCACGCAATCTTTTCATTATGTTCGATCGGTGAACCGCGACGACTGACATGCTAATTTCCACGTTACTTTTTCCACTGACTAATCCACCAATACCCCGGTGTACCACGGTTAACTAATGAGCACGGTTAACCTTTGCAGACAAGCCCCTGCGCGAGATTAATTAAATCCAATAGTGCAGAGTCCTGGCTACAACTTTATTATGCGCGCACTATTATAATATGCAGCGTGGCGCTCGTCTAGATAAATGCACGCGTGGATATGGATAATAAATTTGTACGGTCGCCTTTTATTGCGCCACTTAATAAAGATACGAGCGGGAGTTGGAAAAACTGGAAACACTTGTCGCTCGGTATTTTTAAAGAGAATTTTCATTCCCGTTGCTTTATTGACGCGAGCGGATCAATAAAGTAAAAGTGAGTTGGAGGGAAAAGGCGTAAAAGGCGTAAAAGGTGTAAAGTGAAGTGGTGGAAGTGGAAACACTTGGGTGACTAGGCTAAGTCGGCGCTTAGGTCCGAATCTTATTTATTGCCGAGCAGATGGGCACCCACGCCGACTTTAAAGTGGATAGAAAGGTCCCTCACGAATTACTGCTCTCTAACGAATCCGAGGAGCAATTGCTTTCTGAACCACTTGGGCACCTGGCACTCATTCGTTATCATCTGCTCTTCCCCGACTTTTAAAATACTTGAGACTCGAGTTTTACCTCGATGTTTGCTAAATATACTATAAACGGTAAATTCTACTCACCCTCGGATCTCGCCGATGTTTTCTCCTGAAACTCTTTGAAGCTTAACCACTGCGTTATACGGAGTCTAATTTCGATGACACTTATGTAGGGATTAGGGAATGAAAATAGATTCTATCCTCTCTGCCTCTCCCCCTTCTGGTTCTGTCTCGTCCTTTCGTGGATCCACCAAGCAAAGTTATGCTTAATAAGGTGATGGAAGCTACGAATACATTACCAGCCAATATACTCAAAGTCCTGGACGTAATGAGGAAATAGTTGGTGAACGGCGGTTTGCCCTTCGGGTAGTCCGAGGCATCGATCGCGTACCTAGTGTGGAATTAATTTCCCAAAGATCTCTCTCGGAGCGGTACCGTCCACGAAGAATGCCGGCCAAGTCCCATCCTCCACGATACCAAACCAGATTAAGTTTTCCATGAGAATGTCTCGCCGCTCCCTTGAATTAATTCTTGTCCCGCGTATCTCCCTTTATCCGCAAAACCACACAAGTGCCCGAATCGGAGCTTCGTCATTAATTAATCTTGCTAAAATAATCTCGCTCGACCAGGAAGTAGTAAAAGTAGAGCTCGCAAGGCATTCCTCGTTCCCTGGATAACCCCACAGAGAGAATTCGGCCAAGGATTTCAGGCCGAGAAGGAAATTTCGAGGGCGAGATCCATTTATCTTCGGGATAAAACACTGCTCGAACGCTATTTTAACTAGAAACGCGTAAGCAACGATCGACAGGTGTCAGGGAATGAACATTTTCACGAGTAACTTTAGAAATGTCGAAAAATTCGCTAAATGACTCGCATTACCGGACTCCGCTTCTCACTCTAGCTCTACACCCCTTCTGCTCCGCCCCGTGGATGCGTGCGCTCGTTCATTGGTGAAAAGACAAAATTCTCCATTGGCGCGTGGTTCCCCTGGGTTTTCGTTAAAACAATGGAAATTTAATGGAGCTAAAAGAACATGCGCTTTATTGGGCGATCTCGCGACTAATAAATGCAGATAAGTAAATGCCTGGCCAAGCACGTGCGAACGGTTCTCCGACGAAGCGCCGTTTTCATTATGGGGAGCAGCTCTTGACGTGAAACAAAAAAGTCGGTAAAAGGGGGCAAAAAACTGTATCGTCATTATGGTATACCATCCATGAATGATGCTCGCGCATTCAATCCCAAATGTTCGCTGCAACAACGTTGCCAGTGGCCATTCACTACTGACGGCGACGTATACGCTCCATTGAAATCTTTTAATGAACACGTAGGAAGATGCACCGATAGTAATTGCCTTTATCGCAAATAAATTGCTGCTGTTCGGTGCGCAGGTTACGGCGAATCGGATATAAATGCGAGCGTCGAGTTACGTATGTATCGTACGTGTGCCAGAGGTGGAACCATATAAAACCATGGAGAGGAGAAGAGATCGGTAAAACCGATCCTAATTATCGAAAACGATATCCAAACGATGAACGAATAAATAGATAAACAAGCGCTGTGTCGACATCGATATCGTAAAGTCCAATTAAAAACGCTAATTGTTTATTGTTGCAAAAAACAGTTGCGCCATTCAGTATTTGTGAAATCTTGGAAAATTATTGGACGTTTTATACGAGAATGAATATGATGCGATGGCAAATAGGTCAGTGTTACTTGTTTTCGAGTTTTTTCTTAATGACTATCCAATTCGTACATGTTCGACATTTATTTTACGCGTATCCGCCAAAATCCCTTTTATGATTTTCATCAGTATCAATGTAGGTTGTAAGTATATAAAGTTTAGTGAAAGAGGATAGGGCGGTGATAGCAATGGTGATACCGAGGGTGGTGACAATGTGATTTTACGAGGGTTGTCGTTGTTTTCGAGGAATTCGGAAATTTCTCTTTTCTCGTCAGAATCCGGTATTTGAAATATTGTACGAACGATGAGGAGAGTGGTTGCGAATATTCAGAGGAGTAGGAGGAGGAGGCATTTCAGTACGACTCATTGGGTAAAATTAAAAATAAATTGAAGTCGCAGAGGCATGGGTGATTCGCAACACAATGAAATATCGGAGAGCGAGGGCGTTAGCCATTGCACAGTGGGGATGAAGGCACGAAGGTTTGACCGGGACGATACCGGTAACCGGAAATGGACCGATTGGCCAAACAATTGCAAACTCTTCCCTCCGTAAATAACCGGAAGCTCAACAGAAATATACCAAACACCGGGAATACTAGCGGTGTGACCGCGTTTGAACGGCTTGATTAATTCGACGGTAAATATGTGAACGCAAAATTAACTCGTGGCTTAGTCCAAACGAAGCGAAACGAAGCAAACGGCCGGCCAAGCAGTCGTCGTTTAATTAAGTTCGACCGAGCCAAAATAAGGCAGCCACTTGCAAATTATTAAAGTACACGCGTGCTAGTGGCGATCGTCGCTAAAGACCGTAGAATTTTACTCGTGTCAATTTCCAGCTGCTATCTATACGCTTTTATACGAACAATGATGATTCAACGTGATTCACGTGCGCGCGAATTGCTGCCAATTAAGGGAAAAATATATATTTTAAAAAGGTCGTTTTCATTGCCAGAGGCGCATTACTTCCTCTCTGGTTAGTTAGATGACGAGAAACGAACAGAAACCTAGGGGTTGCGAGCTTCCTTTTTTTAGACGAGACATTTCCTAAGGTCAACATGGGGTAGGACATGTGCAGAACTGCCAGGAAAACTGCCCACGGCTTGTTGACTTTTTATTTCGTCCTCGGCACGTATCCCGGTCGGTGACACTTCGAATCTCTTCGTATCTTCCGCTTTTGCCTCGCCGCATCCTCACAAAGTCAACCCTCCTGATCTGTCTCTCCGTTAATTGGGAAATCACAGAGAACTACGTGAGTCACCTCGAAACTCGTATCATTCGATTTAGTCGCTGCTCAGCCAGCCTATTGCGCATCTTTCGTTAGCCTTCTATCGCACAATCCAAAAAACGCAACAAACGCAAAAAAAAAGAAAAGAAAACCCCTTAAAGCTACACACTCGTATACATTCTTCTCTCCCGTAAATATTACCAGGAACAGCTCTGATGGATTTAATGCTCTCCTCTCCTCTCCTCTCCTTTCCTTTTTTCCTCGCTCATTTTTAACAGAAAATAAAACATCATTTAATGCTAATAAGAGAAATTTCCTGGAATAAATATTATTCGAGGAGTATTCAATACGGATACTTTGAATATTACATGAACATAAAAATGTGTATGATATCTCCTCGTTACATATTCTATTTAAAGTTAACGGACTCCGTTATAGAGTAATATTTTATTAAAATATCCTCTCAGGATTATAAATCAGATTTAATATTTTATTAAATACTCGCATTATAATATTATTATGGGAAAATTTCATTAACCAGAAATCGAATTACAAGGAAATAGATATTCTTCAACAGGATCACAAAATTATTTATAGCAGTTTCAAGTTGCGTTAAAATCAGAAAGGGAAGAATCGCCGGAATATGACCTGTTCAACTTATCGGGCCATATTCCAGTGACATCTGGTTCGAATCTTTTTGAAGGAATGGTAAAAGACCACCTCTACGTCATGTGACCCCACTGTGACAAATTGCGTCGTTTCGGAACTTTTGTGCGTTTTTCTAGAAAGTTTTAGGTACTCCTAATTTATCTTTCACGGCTAGACCCATGCCTCTATTTGTCATTAATATTAATGAAGCTTCAGCAATTTTTGAGGCGTAAACCGATTTATATCCGCGGAATTGGTTTGCATTAACATAGCGCATTATCGCGCATTGAAAGAGAGACAAGTAGACGTACCGAAAATATTTCGTTGGCAAAGCACAAAGCACGAGTTTTACGATATAAATATTAATCCCGCGCACACTCGAGAATCTTTTAAGCTCGGACGGGGAGGGAGTATCGGGACACGGGGAGTCGAACGAAATTGCTAATGGATTGTCTCCCGTAGATTCTCGTCCCCAGCGGCAATCTCAATTCTAGGAGAAACCCTTCCCGAATCCGCGTGACACTAATCCCCAGGATCCTGCCAATCATCGATGCTCGAAGCGCAGGAACAATAACGCGCGCCTGTTATAAGTGGCCCTTCGGAACGTCCGTTATGTCGGATTAGCCCTAATTAAATCTCAAATTGCGCATTGTCACCCTCGCTCTGACCAGCCCGTGTTGTCGGATATCAAAGAAAAAGTCGCGTTTGACATAGGAGCTCTCTAAGCCCAATTGGCTCGTTACAGCTCTAATTTAATTATCTTGGCTAGCTTGCGCGCGAACCGTGACCCATGACCGTGAAAAGCTCCGATCTCTTTGATCGTCGTCGTCGCCGTCGTCGTCGGCGTCGTCGGCGTCGTCGTCGTCGCCGGTGCCGCTGCCGCAGCCGTCTTTTACTCCAAAAGTTAAATTTAACCAAGGCAAAATCCGTGTGCCACTCGAAAAGCAAGAATTCTCCAGGGAATCGATTATGCGGTAGGCGGGCATTCCTTCTGTTTCCGTGAAATATCATCGTTGGTTTGCGATTAGAAACTGACACGGATCTCAGCCTCCCTCCACTGCTCTCTAGAGTCTAGAGTCTAATTTTACGAAGGAACGAACCTACGATACTTGAATGAGAGATCAGTTAGGAGGAACATCGCGCGCGGTTGTCAGAGGATTTACGGATGCCTTCTGTTTTTGAGCCGACAGCTGCTCAAAGTCGAACGCGCATCTCTGCGGAGGCGGAAGGTCACGTCTGTGGACGCGCGCCCACGCACACGCGCGTTCTTTGGCACATGCGGAGTACAACGGCTTCGCTATCAAGTTACTGCACAAATACATCCCACTTCGTGAAACCAGGATGCACCCTCGAGTTGCTGCATCCTTTCCTCTTTTACTCTTTAACATTCTACCGATCGAGCTCCGCGATGCATCGAATGCCGAAAGCGAGAATATTTCGAAAAATCATGTTTCGAAAAGGTCTCTGTCTGTGTTATCTTGCACACTTGGTTAAAGAGTGATTAATTCGTATCGCGTTCTACGAGGGTCTAACCGTATTTCGTTTGTGGGCGAAAATGACAACGCTGACGATGAGGGGGAAAAAGTGACTCTATTTGTCTTAACTCGAGGTGGCGAGGGTTATATTATCCAAGTGAGTTTTCGGCCGATCCAGGAGGTCCAAGAGTAGTGACCGCGCGTCCGCTACCACCCTGACAAGCTCAGCCTTGGCCAACGGGAGCTGGAAAATTTGTCGAAATATAAACATTAGCGAAGCCTCTCACGTCCAGGCTGCCTATAGATTGGACGCATAAACGGACTACGTGGGTGCACGCAATTTCCTCCTCTGTAATTCCAAGAGCATCGCAATATTCACAAGCGGTAAGAAAGCGTCGAAAGTTGGACGAACGAAGGAAATTGCCTGGCAGCAAAAATCTAAACGACTGCCTCACCTCCGACCGCAGCGGAACGAGATCCGAAAAACGGGGGCCCCATAACTCGCGCGGATACTGAACAAGCGTGTGTGTGCGCGCCCGCGCATCGGCCACTCATACACCTCCAGCAGATCCTACTAATATTCTAGAAAATTATCAACGCGTTAATGACGTGGGAAATTAAAGCTGCGATATCATCGATCGTTAGAAATTTGTGTAAATGACAATTCATTTACACGTCGATGATCGCATTAATAAACGTTTTTGTGTATTCATCGAAACGTGATAAATCAATATGTACGCTTGCCTATGTATTTTAAATTGGAGTTTGACGGGTAAAAAGCATCTCATCATGCGTATCGCCGAACAAATAAGCGAGATAAAAAATACATGCTCCCTTGATTAAAGTTTAATTCCAAAACGATTACGCGATCGAGATACGTATGGAGTCATTTTCATGATTTGTCCAACCAGGTGAGAGGAGGGTAAACGAGCTTTTTGCCTTTTCCAAAACGAAGACGCGCGAACGTTGACGATGCATAAGAATTCATTATAGCGGGGGATGTGGCATTGCGTGGCGTGGCATGGCATGGCATGGCATGGCATGGCGAGGTGAGACAAGGTGAGGCGTTAGCGGTATAGCTGTTGGGAGGACGGGGAAGGCCAGATACTTTAGGAAGGGACGTAAGCACGGTTCTCCGCGCAGTAGACGGCACACGCTGGCGCGACAATGTTATCTCATTCCCAAAATTTCATCCCCCAGGCTAGATTAGGTTGGCTTATCCGATGGCTCGCAAAACTGTTTTCATAGAAAACTTCGCGTACAATGGAGTATTGTGCGCGCGACGTCGCAAAGCCACGTTGGAGCAACGCACATACCTTGGCGTTTCCACACTGAGAGTGCATGATTGCGCGCGGGCGCGCTATCTAGCAAATAACGCGAAACAAATCCGCGGCACTAATTACCTTCTGACCAGCGAGGGGGCTGAGTTTGGCTGGCTGATTTTAATTAATAACGCATGAGAGGGCTTAAATCAGCGATATTCGATGAAATCGAACGCAGGCGAGCACGCGAGTAGTAAAACGATGATCAAGTTGCGTCTATGGAAACGAATCGGTCGTTTCAATCGAAGTGGCCGCGCGAGATCGCAGATACGCGCTGCTACACGGGACCATCTGCCATGTTGCGTATAAAGTTGCTTACGCACGCGGCGGCGGTGGCGGCGGTGGCGGCGGCGGCGGCGGCCACGTTTATCTCGCCCGGGAATCGACCGAGACAGACAAAAGCTTCGCCAATCGATAAGCAAACCAGTCCTACAAATAGGACCACGCATTTTAGATTGATCAGCGATTCGTTTTAAGGTTTGCTTCGGCGCTAGCGATTGTCTTTGTTTTTGCGATTTGACGCGCTCCTTTTTACCGCGCGGAACGGGTTAATGGCGTTTAAATAGAGTCTGGCTCTGGCTCTGGCTCTGGGCCCTATTGAGAGGCCGACGAGAGGCGCTGCGTATGTGTGCGTGTGTATTGAAAATCGTTAAAACGGCCTTTACCGCGTCACGCGAATCCATTGTGCCCGGTAACAAATCACCGTCGAAACTGGCCAATCAGGCGCCCATTCACCAGGGACAACCGGAGAACCCGCGACTCTCGTTGTCCTACGAGGAGGATCATTAGCAACGCGCGACGTTCAATGCGACGAGCATCGAACAATTTGGATAGGAACCAAAGAGCCGAGAAGACAAGGAGAAGAAGAGGAAGAAATATGCGCGTGCTCATTCTCTCAATGGTACAATGAGCCTCCTCTAAGGGAGTGCCCGTCCTCCGGGTACACGGGAGGCTCGCAACGCGCCGCAAGGACACCCGCGAGAAAACGAGAATTTCGACGTGGCACAGATTCTTCGAATAAAAACGTGAAGCGAGAGAGAATTTGGAGAGGTCTCGTGCACGGAAAACTCCGCTGCTGAAAACTCATGGAAAATCTCGAGCGAGATGTTCTCGAGTGACGCGCACGACACGACGCGCTTTGGCTTACGAAAGTTACGAAAGTATCGGTAAAACGTGTGGACCGGGGTCAGAATCGGGGGTGGTGGGGTTGCAGGAGCCTCGGATACTTGCTCGCTCGGAATACTAAGCGCGCTACAAAAACTTTTCGAATTACTTGCACGCTATTGTTTCGACGGGGATTCTACGCAAACTTATCTATGCCGGATTTTGTTTGCGGACTACTACTCGCGCTTCGTGAATTTTACGCGGAGCTTGCGTACGCGAGGGGTATTTTTCGAGAAAAGTGCTCGCGTTCTCGTTAAACGTATGTACGTTTTCGCCCTCTCATCCCCCTCCGGGTCAATGTCTGGTGGACGCGCGCGCCCGGAGTGAGACAAGGCGCCAGCAGAAACTCCGCAGCTTTTAGGAATTTAGTCTTGGCAGGGGAAGAATCGTTCATTAGCGGCGTGTACGAAAGAGCTTGTGCTCTGTTACGGATAGGTTGCAAGATCAGCGCAAGAGTCTCTGACCTGCGGGGGCACGTAGGATCAGAGAAAATATCCCAATAGTAGGAAGACAGTGCTGACGCGGAAAATTTAACTTTACGACATCGTCGTCTTTCCCGAAACACTCTCCGGAAGAGAAATAAAATAATGGAGACTCGATTTTGATCGCGATGGAATTCATCGGAATATTCGAGGCTCGTGCATCATAGGACTAGAGATAGAGAGAGAAAGAGAGAGAGAGAGAGAGAGAGAGAGAGCGCGCGCGCGATGTGTCTCGGCGAGAAATCGTAAAAAGTAAATTCCGCAATGAGGCAATGGGCTTAAGCTTATCGCGCGAGCAAGTAAAGCGAGGAGCGAAAAGTGATTTTTCCATCAGGTCAGATATACAAGGACACACTCGTATACCGTTGCCACCACACGGACTTCCTCATGGTCGTCCACCAGCACTCTCTTTCGATCCTTTCCAAGTGGGTACTTTGTTTTACGTAGCCGGCCAGAGATAAGAAGAATCGAACGGCTTGGCAAACCTTATCTCCCGGGAAGTACTCCATGAATATGTGCAGGGATAAGCTTCGATTTGATACGGGTCGATACGATTCGATTCCGCTCATGGGTATCGAGCGCTATCAAATTTCTATTTCCTGCACGTAGCAGTCATTGGTCGGTTCTCGCTCGAACAGTCGCCGCTCTGTCTAAAGACAAATGGCTTTTTAAATAAACTCGGCGAAATACGAATGCTACGAATATCCAAGGGTAACCAGCGAAAAGAGTTTTAGCGAAATCCTCCCACCAGCGACAGTTTCAAAAACGATCCGTCTACGCGTAATCAGAAACTTTTTCAGGTTAGCTTTTTCGAAAATATCACATTGTCGATTGTGCGAAGAATCAATTCTGTGGGAATTAATGCCTTGAAACAATCCTCTCTCCTACCGTATTAGGAAAAATATCGAAAGTTCGGAAGTCTCATTATGGACAATGGCTCCCCGGAAGTTTGTCGCGCTTTCCATCCGGCGGATCCGGCGAACGGGATGCAAAATTACGATCTCGACGTCCTGTCGAGAGATCAGAAGCGAGCTTTAAATCGAGCGAAGATGATTCAGCGAAAGGAGAATGAGATTTATCTGAACGCTCACCCGGAGATCAAAGGTTTCATCTCCATTTTGCTGAGGTAACCTCAGCCCCTGGCCCCCCGCTTCACAATTAAATATTATTAGACGCGGGGAAAAAGAAAAGAAGGAGCGGATTACATGGTATTTAAATTACTCCTCGTAGATACATACTGAGCGAGCGGCCACTGAAAAACATTCATGAAGTTGTCGGCGGGTTTTACAACAGGGAACGTCAGAAGATCGCAATGGATGTTCTTGATTACCTGCGAGAGACCGGGTGTTCGCCTGAAATTATGTGCAATATACGAAAGGAATTTCTCGGAAGCGCCGGGAACGAAAGAGCGGAATTTAAGCCGCGTTATTACAAAACGTGTCACTGAAGCAATATTTCGACGCTAATATTTTTGCGATACACCCGATAAACTTAATACCTCGCTGATATTTAATAACACATACTTTGCGAAACTATAGTTTTCTCCTCGAGTAATGTGAGAAATTTCAATGTAGCCCCTCTTGCCGCGAGCTCCCTTGCCACGACCTCCCTGCTCTTTTCAGCCTCCCTCTCCGCTCTCCCTCGCCTGTTAAAATAAAATAACGAGTGGCTCGAGAGCGAGCCGGGGGAAAATGAGAATCGGAGAGAAAGATCGATATAGTCTCAGCGGAAGCGAGCGGAAGAGTATAATTACACGTATGCTAATGGCACTATAAATTCCGATGAACCGCTGGGCACAGCATGTTTCGACTTTGCGCCTTTTCTGCCTTTGCTAAAATTGACATCGACCCCATGCAAGAGCGCACTCGGCACTTTTAATGTCGTAGATCGCACCAAGGAGGGACATAAGGCAAACCGCATATCGCGCTTCCTACCTAGGGAAACGGAGAAGAGGCGGGGGTGGCGGGCGGTCGACGCGACATTTATTTCTGCCTTTCCCGGTATCTCGTTGGTATCGCGCGTCCTAAGATGTATGTACGCGGTGAGCAAAGAGAAGGCAGCAAGTGGGTTTTGTTATTAATGCGCTCGTTAGGTGTCCCCATGGATTAAAGGGTCTGGAAGGAGAGGAGAAACCTGCACCACCACCGCCGCCGCCACCACCACCACCACCACCAGCATTCGCGGGGCCAAGTCGAGAAAGAGAGAAAGGACTGTGGGGGGTTTCTGCCGGGGGTGGAGGAGAGGGCAAGAGCGATTTATTTAATGTCTAAAACTAGAGAGAAGCGAATGAGGAGGGTGTAGGAGGGTACCAGAGGATGTTCGGTGAAGTGGAAGCGGGGGTTGGCGAGAGGGTATAAATCGGGAGGGCTGCTACCAAAGGTCAAAGTATCTCGCGGCAGGATAAGCCACGTGCGTTGGAGGTGGAAAGGAAGGTAGGAAGGAAGGATCGAACGAAGTTGGAGGAGGGGAGGAGAAGGAGGATTCTGCGCGCGGAGCAAAAGAGATCTATCGCAGGACGCAGCTTGCGAGGACATAAGATCGCGCTGGACGGACAATCTTGACTGCCAGTCGAGACACCCGGAACCCTCATTAATAACTGAACTACCGACTCGACATTCCCAGCTGACGCGAACCACCACACCATCGTCGTCGTCGTCGTCGTCGCCGTTGCCGTCGCCGTCGCCATCGCCATCGCCATCGCCATCGCCATAGCCATCGAGTCGTCACTCGACGTTCAACCGACACAAGACGATTATCCACGTGCAATTATTTAAGCACGTACTCGGTTACGGCAGAGTTTCCCGCGCTACGGGACACTGCATCATCCTCTTCGAGTAAACCCTCTCTCTGCCTCTCTCCCTCTTCCTCTCACGTATCCGGCTCTCGCGAATAAATCGACGTATTCATTCACTAATAGCCCTGAGGCTCCTCGGGCGCGTTCCGAAATTTACTGCAAGCAACTCGCGGTCATCCGCCTTAGCGATTTTTATCGTTGCGCGCGGCTAGCGAGGAATGCGCGTATAAACTATGCGCAAGAGCGGAGCGCGCAAGGAGAACGCGCGCGCGAGCCAGCCAGACTTTGGCGTGGAACGCGAAACACCATGGAAACACCATCCGATTATTCATGTGAAAAGTGAGCGGGCAAATGGCCGTAAGTTCGCGAGGATTTGTAAATAGATACAGGAGCGGCAGCCATAGACGAATTGGCAATAACCGCTGCCGTTTAATCCATGAGATGGCTTAGAGATTTTCACGAGTGCGCGCTGCGCTGTCAGTGACTGCCAGGTTCAAACTCAATAAGCGGAATTGCACACATGGACAGAGCAGTCACGTTAATAAGCCATTAAATCAAAGTCGGATGCCAGACTGCACACATCGGTTGCATACGTGCACAGCCAAGCACTGCCGGGGCACGCCGGCCATGGCAGGGTTGGACGGGGTAGAACGGGGGTGTCGCGGGGTACATATGCTGTGCGTGCGCTTTGGCAGGCTTAAAGTTGCCCGTGCAAAATTATATGTGTACGCTATGCCCTGTGTCTGATGGATTTGTCGTGCGCAGCGTTATTAATTAGTTCCCTGACTCGCCCCCCCCCCACACACGAAACGTTTGCTTTTGATCGAATTACTCCCTTGTGCTTTTGCTGAAATTTACGAATAACTCGAATCCCGATTGATCTGGAGTCCCGAAAAAATACACGCGATTCCTTTTCTCCGAAAACCCTCAAAGGGCTCATCCGCCGCATTTTTCTCGTTTAATACGGTTTCCCGCGAGCGAATTCTCTCCTATGATTTTCGAGGAAATTCATTTGATCGATACGTATTCAATGCCCCGTGCGCGCTCGACTATCCGATGCGTCTCCATTCCCATAATGGAGAAAGAAATTTATCATCCCAGCTATTCGCAGGCATTGAATTATCGTCCAGTATGGAAGAATTTAATACGCGATCGCTCCCTCTCTCTCTCTCTCTCTCTTCTCCATGGCCAAGACTTGATCAGGCGAGCATTAGCGGCTGCACCAGAATAACTTTATTCGATTTGCTTTCGCTATCGAGTTTCGATTACTTAGCGAGCTCGAAATCTCGGTGCGTTCTAACGAAATAAATGAAATAAGTAACAGTGCGCACTTTTCCTCGTTCGCGCTTGCCAAGCGATACTTTGGAAAGATTCCGATTAGCGAGCGGTGAAGCTAACGAGGTTTCCGCTTTCAAGGAACGTGAGATCGCGCGAGAAGAATCCTCATCGTCGACTCCTTCGAATGTGTTACATCCTTTCGAGAAATTATCCTGATCTGCGCAAACACCGTCAGAATCGCTGGCAACTGTTTATCTATTATCGTAAGCTCGTCACTCGTGAATCCCATGGAAATTTCAGGATCTGACACAACCGACGTTTCGAATGAAAGATCATACGCCGTTGAGGGATCTCTAACGATCCCAAGCAAACGCAATAATGCACGGATAACGTTGTCATATACTGACGCATTTGACTGAACTAATGCAATACATAAATGCTAAAATCATAGAGCTGCGAGCGAACATGCAACTTTGATATTCCAATGTATCACTCGTTGCGTTCTACGATCCAATTAGGAAATGAGTTTACCATTATTAAGCATCCTTCGCTCTTCCTCGGTGAACTGTGAGAAGCGTGAAAAATAGTCGAAGGAACGAATCTCCAACTTCAGATTCTAAATCATCTCTCCCAATGATTCTCTCTCTTTCATTATGATACCTTGCAATATCCATTTCCGCGAGCAGTAACTCCGGGGCCAAAGTCAATTATCAGATGACAATAAACTCGGCGGGAAATTGCGCGATGGATTTAAAATAATCGCTTTTTTTATCCTACACGAGTTTCAACCTTGTTATCCGCGGGCTAGAACTTTCCACGAACTGAGTTTTAAACTTCGCTAATCGGCTTTTAAATCTAAAGTAGTTGAACGGAATATTATTAGTCGAAAACAAAAGTGGTCCTTCTTTCGTGTAATTCGTGTAATTCGTGTTTTGAGAATGCTGCTGCTGATGATGAATTTGGAAAGAACCAAACCAGTGGTTAGTCGTTTGATTGGGAATTTCGAGTCACGCGAGAACACGTAAAAAAGGGAAACGAAGTAAAGGGTGGTGGCCCGGGGACAAAAAGAGACGCACTAGCGCGTTACTTGCTATGGCATTGAACGTGACATGGTAGATGCATTATGTCGTGGTGGACCACGGCCACGCGTAGATAAAAGTTTAGCGCAGTGATTTATGATCGGGTGACCGGTGCGTTTTTGCGAACGATTAATTATGCCGAGTAGTCGGTTCCGCGAGATCGCCGCCCGCCGATAGGCCACGGCCACTCGGAGTACCGCGCACTGTGTTAACCATTAGTGACTGTCCGTTCGCGCGAAAAAAACCAATAACGATTGCAATCCTTCGCTACCCCTTCAAGCCGAACACGTCGCTCTCTTGATAGCCACGTGTTATCTACCTGCCAGCATCCACCTCTCGCCATAAGAAATCGCCAACTCTGAGCAGACACGGAAACTAACCACTTTTATCACTAAAACTTATACTGCCGCCTCCTCCTTCTCTTCTTCGGTCATTCCCCAAAATAGCTAAAACTTTGACGAAACTTTTGTCGGTTCTCCACTGGAAATCGCCACTAATGGACAATAGGCCGATTGTCGATGCGCATAGTTTTCGTTCTGCTCTTACGCAAAAGTACGAGGGCAGGTGAGACTACTGTTACCTTGTAAAAAACGATAAACTACGATCGTTTGTATTTTCTAACGAACCGGAAGCACTAAGGGTAGGGCTTTTTCGTCGAAGGGAAGGTAAAATTCGAGTAATTACTTTTAATCCGAATGTATGCACCTAGGCACAAGGATGAGGTAAAGGGCGCGCGCGTGTGTACGTTCGCGCAAGCTCTATAAGCTTTGGTAAGGTGGCATTAATGGCTCGGCTTTATTCAAAATTTAAGCAGCTTACGAAGTCTCTACAACGCCGGCGCATTATTTGTCCGTCTTTTCCACGTAGTTACGTGCTACCGGCTGCATTTTCCGACCGACAATATTTCACCGGTTCGGTCAGAGCTTCCGATCACCACCGGTAGACGTTGAAAATTTGACGTTCAATTTGTTAAACCTTGAAACGCGAGCGTTTGACAGAAAATCACGAGACGGCTAAAAGTTTACGAGAACTGACAGTAGAATAGGAATATTTTTCACGGATATGATTGAGCTTTGACGGGAAATTAAGTAGCAAATCCTGAAGAGATAGGGGGAGAGAGAGAGAGAGAGGGAGTAAATGGAAGATAAATGGAAAATAATTTTGAAGGGTCAATCTTTTCCACAAAATTCTTGTGTCTTTGCGAATATACAGATATAGAATATACAGAATGGTATTTTACGTAAAAGCGAAAAATATTCAAGAGAACCATCGCGCCCGCGCGCAACGTGAAAAAGTAAAAGTAGTTAAATTTCAAACGTGAAATGTTCTCTTTGGCAATCGAACAAAGTCTGTGATCGAAAGTTTTAGTCGCGAACTACAATATTAACGGAATTGCGAATTTTATGTTTTTCCGTGCATTTCTGAAAAAGAAATAAAAAAAATCGGTAAAAGAACAAAAGGAAGCAGAAACGAAGCGTATACACGGGAAATAGAACACACTTACTAAGCGGAAGCAACAGGTTTTGTTACTTCAAAGTTCAATTACAGCTTATTCCGTACTTTCCGTAAGCCATAATTTTCTACAAAGCCGTAATAACCGCGACACCGTTACAGTTCGTTCAATTTATGAAATCGATCGCTGTTCTACGTTCGGCGCGGAATATTAACTCGAGCGTGAGTGAAACCATTAGTGATAACCTCATTCGTGAAGCACCGACGTAATACGGCTCTCAAAAAATTCCGCGAAAAACCGAGATTATCTCGGGACTACGGTGGAACAATTACAAATTTAATTAAATAACAATGGAAAAAGGGAATACCAGTTAATTAATGTGAAATTTCCTTAACGAAAATTACCAATCCCAGGCTTGTTCCAGAGTTTCGCGCAACCTACGCCACGGTCAACTTTTAATAAGAAGCTCGCGCGGGCTCTTTCCCCAACCCCAAACTCTTTTCGGTTAAAGGAAAATCCCAAGATACCGTAAAAATTTTGCAATGGGTAAAAATCACGTTGATGTTTATGAATAATGTCGAAAGCGGGCAAAGCAAGGGTTGGGTATAAGAATTATTGGAAATTGCTCGTACATCTTGCAGTCGTAAAGCGTATTTTTCGAAAGTCCGATATATTTTTAACAGTGAAACATTTATATCGAAATTGGTTTCCCGACAAAAATCGAATTCTCATCCACAGTGCTTCACGCGCACCTGTGCTTCTCACTTGCCATATATTTATCGCGGTGCTGTTATCGATACGGTTTTACATCACATCGTTTCACTTTGCATATATCTGCGAAGCCGCTAGATCTGGAATCTAGGAAGACGTAGTGGGACATGGGGGTGATGGTTGCTGGTTGCGCAATGCGTGCGTGTGTATGTGAGAAAGAGAGAGAAAGGGAGCCAAGCGAATAAGCGAGCCATAGAAAGGCTGGAAGGGGAAGGAGGATAGGGGAAAAGAGGTATTCCCATCTTTCCACCTAAAGACAATTATCTCCCAACGCGCCAGATAAATCACCCAGGTAATTAAAGATGCGTTAAGATAGCGCCGTTAAGATGCACGATACCACCTTCGCCAAGGATAAACGTAGCATGCATTATACATAGTGTGCGACGGGACAGACAGCGCACGGACAATACACAAAGGTAAGCGAGCCCACACGGACGACCACACAAATCGGGACTTAGCTACCACCCACAATAGTTCTGTGATTAGCCGCTAACCCAGCCCGCATATATATGATACACTTGCCGAGTTTGGTCTGGCTAACTGGAACCTGGAACCTGGAGCCTGAAGCTTGGAGCTTCGAACCTGGAACAACCACGTGCTCCAGGCTGGCACGTACTTATGTATCCCAGAGCACAAACGTGTTTAGCCACCTACCTACTTGCCAAATACTCGCCTACACCACTCCACTGAGTTCTCTCTTTCTTTTTCCGGTCCCATAAGCACTCATCTTCCAAGCCTGGAATAATAAACGTATATTTCTATGCAAGAACCCTTATGCCTCGAGAACATTTCTGTGTATTAGAACCCTCACAATTATCTGCAATAATATCAAATAAACTCTACAAAGTTCCTTACTGGTATCTATCATCCATGCACTCGTCATTTCTCGAAAGAGTCAGCAGGATCCGCAAAGAGTTTTGGAGTGGATGGAAGAGGAGGATCTCTCGTTCATCGATAGATCCATGGATCCTGACAAGGTTTGTTAAATTTTATCATTTGATTTTCAACGCTAGCAAAGGAATCCCTGGCTGGTTTCCTGTCTGCTCTGCAAAAGCCCTGCTGGGGTTGCTCTCGAGCTTGGACGTTTGACTTACCGAAGCCGATTTATCGGAATGATCTACCTGTATCCGGTGCGGCGTGTTTTACAACTTTACGATATCCGTGCTTCCGCAACTTTAGCACGTCATTATAGCTTATTTATAATGATAGCTGTGCTCGTACATCCACAACGTGCACTTGTATTATCTCCGACACAGCTGCGTGGAATGAATATTCGTTCGTTTGCGGATGCCCCGTAGAAGTGAAAAACACAATGCAGCTGCTGTGAATTTTTTATGCAAACGCCGCTGCGTGTATTATAAACATATGCGCAGGTAACAAGAGAGAAAAATATATATCAATTAATTATTAATTTATCACGCACACAGGCCGATACCCCAGTAGCGAAATAAATAATTAATTAACGAGTCGCCTAATTTTGTCGAACATTATCATAATGTGGCGACGAGCGTATTTTTTTCATTATTCGTAATTAGGATTTCAAATGAAACGGCCCGCAATTTAATTAATAAAGTTACTTGATACATATAAGAAAGAAAAATTTTAATTCCCTCTTCTATGTTAATTAAACGAATGACTGTTTAAAATCCAGCCACCGTTTCATTCCGTTATGTAATTGGAATGTACATTTAATTTCAGTAAAAAATGTAGAGAGGTCCAATGCTTTCTGAATTCACAGAGGGCAATCACTGTCAAATGCACTCCCGACGAATACGCGCATATTCCGTCTGGTTCCAAGTGGGAATTTGCACTAAACGTTAGCGAATTAAGAGAGATTAGAGAGAAAGATTAGAATTCAGGCGCGTTAATCGTTGATATTGACACCACCGCTGTTGTCGCTGCTACCACCACCACCACCATCACCATCATCATCGTCATAACAGTTAGCACCGCCGCTAACACCGCGATGAGTCGAAGCCTAAAAGACAAAGCGACGGAAGCGCGTGGACGCGTGGAATAATAGTGATCCGTCTAGACGGAATCCTATTAATGGTCGCCCCTGGCGCTATTATTTCCCTTCCTCCATGAACGTTTCGCGCACGGACGAATCTATAAATTATGCGCACCCCTTTATCACCCCCGCGTTCAGTCCCGTTCTCTCCCGCACATACCTGGGCCGTTTCACGCGCATATCCCATTTATTCCGCATGAGCATTACGAAACAACATCTCCAAACGAGCTATTCTTTCCTTTGCTGTCGTTGTCCGCTGCCGCCTTCTTATCATTCACGCTTCAAACAAGCTCCATGACCTTTGC
Source organism: Sclerodermus sp. 'alternatusi' (assembly GCA_037305995.1). Taxonomy (NCBI): domain Eukaryota; kingdom Metazoa; phylum Arthropoda; class Insecta; order Hymenoptera; family Bethylidae; genus Sclerodermus; species Sclerodermus sp. 'alternatusi'. The sequence goes on along the minus strand of CM074552.1, from coordinate 3,083,689 downwards.
GACGACGAATGCTCCGCTCACGCTTCTCACCGCCGCATCTAACTTCTGACCCTTTTTTCCTCGCCCTCTTAAAAGCCAGTTAAGTAGGTATAATACATAGAGGAACTCCGCCGCCACATGCGCAGCATGGAAAAATATTCTTATTCCCTTCATCCGATCCCTTGGAATTGGATCTGTTTCATATTCAGGTTTTAGCCGCGGCAGCCACCACCCCCCCATCCCTTCTCTCGGCTACGTTTTTAATCTCGTCTTTTGCTCCTCGATGAACGGCGGGGGGTGGGGATCGAATTATTGCCATTCAATCAAGAAATGGCGAGTCCGAGTATTTCAGAGAATACAAGTATGGTGGGAGTACATGCTTGAGCAGTGAGGCCAAACATCGGAGAGAGTAACAAAGGTCTCCCCCGATCGATGATTCCTATAAATAACTGTCGCTTCCTTCTGCTATTGACCGAAAATATTTACTTGGGCGCGTTTCACCCCTGGCACCCCGTAATCCCGCGAATCTCTAGCCACGCACCAACCACCACGAAGGGTCCACACCTCAAAGTCACGGGCAGAGCTCGTTGCGCGATAGAAATAGACGAAATGGATTCCCTTCTTCGTCTCCTCTCCTCTCCTCTCCTCTTTTTTTCTACATCTCCTAATAGCGTCGAGATCTCTTTCAACTCCGCGAACCGTTCCAATATACTGGCTGGAAAAACAACTATTGGAAAAAAGATAAGTAAGTTTTGACAGAACCATACCGTAGCCACCTGCCGCCTAGTTGGAACTTTTGAACCCCGCGTTCCTACCCCCATTATATCATTGAGTTCTCGAACGCGTTAAGTGGAGGGAAAACGCACCGGTGGGTGGAGGAAGCATCTAGAATAAGAATGTTCAAGGTCACGGGTTCCTTTCACAAAGACCTCGTTGGAATATCGAGAAAATACGGCAGGCAATCGGCCATAAAAAGAAATAGTTGCCGGTGCAGACGGGGCAGAGGACCTTCGTGCGCGCCTTTACGACGCGGGCCATGTCCGCGACGAGCCAGCGGGATCTCCCCATAGTCATTCACGTTCCATCACACGCACCAATGAAGCTGCAAGGAAAGGTCCACCTGTGATCCAACTGAACGGATTACCACTGTCCGGAAAGAAATGGCGGCGGGGGCTCATGGTGTGGTGCTTCGCAGAAAAAACATTGAAAGACGCTGCTGCCGCATTCGGGTCAGGCCAAGAGAAAAGAGAAAAAGTGGGCTCGAGGGGCGCGACCCCAGACTCGCTCCGAGTATTTTTCTTGGCGCGCGAGAACGCGTAATCCGGGCTATCGCTTTACAATGCCCGACTTCCTCGTCTCTCTTTGCCACTTTTTCTTCTCCCTGCCCGAGCCGCTTCCCCGCCCTCCGCGCTTTCCCTGCGCACTTTCCCTCCGCCCTTTCTTGCTGGCTCTCTTCCCTCTTCCCCCCCTTTTTTTTTTCTTTTGCTCTCGAGCACCGAGCGAGACCCTTGCGCGACGATCACTTACCGAGAGACCAGCAGGACTCGCAAAAGAATAATATTGATTTTAAAATACTACTCGCGGGAAGACTCGACTCGTGTTTAAAAATCGAGGAACAAACGTAATTGCCACCATCTCCTTCTGTGCCGCCGCCGCCGCCACCGCCACCCCCCAAACAGTTCAGAGAACTGTTTACGCTCTCATTAACCTGCTAAATTTTATTATTTCAATAAATCTCCGTCTTATGGGAGTGAAAAGACCCCAGGGAGAGGAGAGCAGTTCCCGCTCGAGCCCTCTCCCGGAGAAACAAACAAATATTGATGCATATTTGTAAAGTTTATTTTATACCATAAGCAGATGTTCTAATCAGCTTTAGAAACGTCGAAACAAAAGAGATGGCATCGAGTCTCGCACGATGCCAAGCTTTAAGCTGCTTAACTCAATACTTCGATGCTGGAAATTTCTATAATGCAGTTGTCGAATGTAACATTTATCCGTTGCAATGGACGGCGATTTAATACTGCCATGAAACTTGAATTTTCTCATTCATTCGGCCCTCTGGCAGACTCTAACGAGCGTATGCCACGAATCATAATTAAAAATCCGATATCTTACCGTGTGTGGATGTAAATGTGTGTCAGAATTAGGTGGAAAACCCTCGGAGCTTGAAAGCTCACGGTAATATTATATTTTTTGCCAAAGAGATTTTAAGCGGAAATATAAAATTCCAATTGCGGCCGCAATATACACGGCCGTTGTGTAATGAAATAATAAACTCGAGGCTTTTTCATGCATCCTCGGGATCTCGGAGGGACTCGCGATAGTAGCAGGGTTTTCCCGTCGACTGAAATAATCAAGTATCGAAGTACGGTAAATCGTGGGGGTAGATTTTCGGCTATGAATCACGGGCCGACGTCCTTCGCGGATGGATTATACTCTCACGAGCGGCAGGATAACGTCGTTATAGCGTTTTTTACGACTGTAGGTTCTGTCAATCTGTTCTCGTATCGCTGCCAGAGGAGAGCCTCCCGTCGTATATTCTTAACCGAGACACCGATTCGAGCGTGCCTCCGTCGAAATACAACCAATGAACGGGCCAGCTCGTTACAGGTATCGATCTTGCAGCGCAATCGGCGCGCGGTAAGCGGCTTGGCTATAATTGCGAATCCAGGCAAGGGGCATCTCCAACGAGCCGAGATGCGCATAATTTCAGTTTGAGGATCGAGCGGAATGGGTATAAATCATCTGTAATTGACGTTACGCCTGCTCGGCTGGTGGTATCGGCCACGGTTGACGATCGGCTTCACCGCGCGAGCCCGCTAATCCCAACCGGCCGCGCGCTTTGGACCACACCTATCGAATATCTACGCGATCCATTCGATTTCTTCCATGAAATACTATCGCTAGCAGCCAGCGATATTCGGGCCCTCTGCCTAATTGCCAAGCGCCGAGGAACTCGCTAGAAATCGATCGGCGTCGCTCGCTTCTCACGCTCTCTCTCTCTCTCTCTCTCTCTCTCTCTCTCCTCCCTCATTTCCAGAGGGCCAATCCTCCGGGGGAAAAACTCAAACGAGTGCCAAAGTTTTACACACCTGATTTGTTAATTAGCCAGGGCGCCCCTTCAGGAATAACCTAACTCTCCTTCGCAACTAGAAGATTTATAGCCGCTTTCCAATTATTTAGATTCCCGAGCGTCTTTGCGGTTTCCTGGAAAATTAAAACCTCTCGCGCCAAGGATACGCGCAACGTGTATTTCCGTTCTCGTGAATTTCTAGCGTTGCTCTTCCTACTGATTTCGACTGAGGAAACTTTGCGACGGTGGTACGGTCCTTTGGAGAATCCTCGCCTCGCGCAGCTTCTTCCCCTTCCCCAACTTCTTTCACAATTTCTCTCTCGAGATCTTTCGTGCGCAGAAACGACGGACGACATCCTCTCAATCATCGGCGCATTAACCATAATGATCCATTAGCATCCATCAAGTGGCTGTCGTTGATGCTTGTTCAACGTCCAGCGGGGAGAGTCGATCGCGAAATCGCGGTGACTCTCGCACCGGAAATGTTGGAAACAATCGGACATCGGCTTCCGCGACTCGTCGCGCCAACGTGACTGTCATCGTGAAATTCTCGTAACTTTGCACTCTTCGCACGCGGAATACGTTTATCGCAACGCGCGCGATATCCCCCGTTCCACCTTGTTCGACGTTCTAATGAAAATTTCGGGGAGAAATGCAAAAATTCGCTTTGGCGACTTTGAAAAGGAATTCGTGAAATATTTCATAAATGGCATTCGCATTGAATGAAGCGTCGCGGCAGCCATTCTCTCGCCAGTTAGCGGCGCTTGTATTTTAAGGCGAATTCTATCGTGGCCTGGTCAATACTCGATACTCGTAGGCATTACGTCTTGTATACATCGTTGTACTTAACGGAAGAGCGCTTTATGGCGACACGGCCAATTCGAAAGTCCAAGTTGGTCACGGTCCTCGGGATGGAGAGTCGTGTCGAACGCCCACGCGAGGACTTAACGAACGGACGGTGACTAGAAGCGGACGCTGAGATAGATAGACGCCATTTAGCGTGACGGAAGGAGACAAATAGACCTAGCGAATCAACCGGGGAGTGGGGAGATGGGCGCCACACGCACTTTGTCATTCGAACGATCGACACGACGATTCCGCTTGATAATATTACGCACCTTCGCCCACGACTCCTCTTCCTTTCCGCTCTTTTCTCATCGGGCCCTCGTCCACCCCCGACCCAACCTCCCTCTTCCTCCCTCTCGTCTTTCGCGAGCTTCCAAGAGAATCTCCTGGCGACGGACGCGCCGGCCGTAATATTCGTCGAAGGTAATTTGTAATGATTTCGATTAGAACGTCGTACGCGGAGAGGGAGATCCGCGCGGAAAGTGCTCAGGGCGACGAAGGGGATAATTTATCGCGGTTCGGGAGGACGGTGCTCAATGATAGGTGTATCCCTCCTGTTTTCCGCGGGAAACTTTCCTCGTAAATCTGCGCGCGCGAGTGCGCTCCGGTCCACCTACAGATGTTGCTCGAACCCCTGCCGCGGCATCGAGGAAAAAACTTGATTGCGAGGCTCGGCATGGCGCGATAAAGCGGGGGAGGAAGTAGTGGGTCGGTAGGGAAGCGGTTCGAAATTTTCTAGGAAACCTCTTCCCTTCCTCTCGTAATCGGATTTTTCACTCTCGCGCGCTGCTGCCGTTTGACCAATAGTGGTCAGCGGGGCAAAGTCAGATCCGAGGGGGAATCTCCGAGGTTCTCGGGGTTCCAGGGTTTTCGCTTTTCAACCAGGAAGAAGCAGAGGGCCGTGCTGCGATATCACGTTGGACATTCGTCCGTTTGCGCTCGTGTTTCGGGTTACGCGAGCCGCGCAGGCTAGTCTTGTGTTACGAGCGGCAACATTTTGCCGGGCGCTATCGCTCCGAACGCTAATTCCTTCGCACAAGGAGAACAGCGCTGGAAGGCTGGTAAGCCAGGATCCTCAAGGGACATAAACAGAGTCGGCGGTGGAAGGCTTAGTAGACTGGCGCTTAATTAAATAAAACAGCCCGATCCTCGCTTCCTCCCTTCGGGGGTTTATGTGCGCCGATGCCGGCGGGTGGTTGGAGGAGCCACGAACGGATTGGGGTTGGGGCTCAAGCTGGAACTGGGGAATATACAATTCCAGCACTCCAGGATAGTTTCTCCCGTGCGTTTGCTGTCGTTGCGTCACTACCACTGCAAACTCATCTGGTCGCTACCACCCCACACGCACCGAACAAATATCGCGACGAACAGTATGCGCGCTGCCATTAAAGATGTCTTCCTTTCACGCGCAATTTAAGGGTATCTCGCTATTGTTTTCACGGAGACCCCTCCAACGCGTTTATCTCGTTGCTTTCGAGAGAACCTCCCGCGGTTGTACGATAAAACGAACAAATCCCCCCGTTCTTCCCGTTAGCCGATACACGAAATTTTCAGACGGACTGTACCTATTAATATTCCGTCGAGGATCTTCGGCTTGAGCAAAGAACATCGTGATCTCGGCTAATCGTTGAAAGATACCCGACTACGGATATCGGGGTAATTGTGTTCGTACGTCGATTTCGCGTAATTGGACTTTGTTACGGTTTAATTAGCGGTCATGGCGATCGGGGAGGGTGGAGGGTGGGCGGTGCCGTAAGACGGCTAATTGAGTTCGCGCCTATGAACGCGCGGAGAGGCGAAAAGGTTAACCCAGGAAATGTAATACCGGGCGATCTCGGCAACTGCGAGACACCGGGGCGAGACACTGAAAACATTAACCCTCTAAACCGGAAGTGCTGCCGCGTACTCCGAGTTGAATATGGAAGCGACACTTGATACTCGCAGCTGAATTAACAAGGTAAAAGAAAGAGCACAGCGCGACCCGTCAGTCCGAACTCGTGGAACTCTCCTCCCCCTCTCTCCTCCACCACCGTGGAAAATACCAAAACTCTAGGCTAATCTCTCGGCGAGAGAAGGAGAAAAAGTGAATAGCCAATAATTCCATCCCCATGAAACTCCGATCGATTTCCCTGGGATGAAGTTGACACACTCGTCTTCTTTAGATTTCCGCTGTTGAGCCTCCGGACTAATAGATCCGATCTGCATGGAAACAAGAATGGAATATGGATTATTCAGGGTGGGTATGGCGCCGTGCATAAATCTGTTAAGTTCGACGTATCGAAGGTTACGCGCTGTATAAAATCTCGCATAAAGCAGGCTCGTGGTAAAGCCTACGCATGGTTGCGTGCAGGCGTGTGAAAGCTTTCGCGGATTCATCCGTACATGTGTAAGATCGCCCACGTTGCACGGTGTAGCGTGGCGCAGGAGAGTGATGGAGGCTTCCCAGGTATCTCCAGCTCGATGGAACTTGGATCGGGGTTCGATATTTGTTCTAGGCGATAGCAAATGTTCCGCCTGTTGCACGCGTGTTTCGCTCGATGTTAATTCAATGAGACAGCTCCGACGGGGCTTTCCCGCGGCTTACGTTTCCATCTAACTCCTCCCGACTGTGCGCGCGTACCTGCGAATATTAGCCCTGGGACGATACTTGATCAGGGGGAAACAACGTCCCAGAAGGAACCGGCCGGCTGATTCGAGCGTCATTTCCGGCGAACAATCGCGAATTCGCCGTACGAAGGACAGAGTGCGCGAAACGCCGGAGCGACCTGTCAAGGCCACAGCAGCCCAACAGACCTACGTGGTGCAATTCAAGTCGCAGCATCGCCAAGCCGGATAAACTCGCTCCCATTTCCTAACTACTGGCCGCCGCGTAAATAGCGGAATATCCACTTTGCAGCCATTTGTTTACAGCGCAAATACGTCAGGATACGCAATTTCTGGCCCACCTGTTTGCACTTATGTGCCAGGGAACGGGGGAACAGACGGCCGTCTCTTTTCGATGGAGACTCGCGTCGTCGATAGGGACGAGTGTCGGGTATCTATTAGTTTGCGTCTAGTCACGTGGGAAGAGCCGCTCGGTAGCGCAGCCATAATATGACGCGCAGAACTTTGCTGACGAAGGATCTGACTGAAGCGAGAAACGACAAGTGACAGGTTTCACGCGATAAGTAAACGATATACGTACGAGCAAAGTTTTTCAATTTGCTATCGGAAGAAAATATAGTTTAAGCGCGAACGCTGCTCGCGAGGGATCGAGATAGTAGATAGTTTTCTCGAACGAATTTCGCGCTTAATTCCTCGGAGAGAAGAAGTAGCAGAACTCGCGCTAGCGACTCTACCGATTTTATCCGAGTCTGGCACCAAAGTACTCGAGTCAAGATTCTCTGGAAAGCGATGAAATTGTAAGAAGCGCCGTTTACTCCGCGTCGGTTTACCGTGGATCAGATTACTTTAATGTTATGTCTACGGAAAGTCAATATCTATTTGGCATCGTGGTGCATCGCAGCTTCGCAAAGAGAAACAGATCCTTCGACTTATCTTACCCTCCTCGTTTTGACTGCGCCCTTTTATTCCCTTTATTTACGTTCTGTTTAGTGTATGTCTCTTGTCCTCTCTCTCTCTCTCTCTCTCTCTCTGTACTTCTTAGTCTTTTCTTCAATTGTATCATCCCTAACTCCCATCAACCCCCACCTCCCTTCGTGATGCGCTTTCCAACTTTGTTTCATCTGCAGACCCGAAGAACTTGGGGACCTTTGTGAGCGAAATCCAAAAAGAAACCTAATTAATTAAGTATGAATCGTGCCTTCTACGTACAGGGCTTAACAATGACGCGCAAAGAAATTTTAAGAGATTGCAGAGGAGGCCGAGGTGATTTTTCATCATACCCTAAACCAGATTGGTCATTTTTTTCCTCTGAATACTTTTCTCAATGTATTGCGCGCGCACACCTTAATTCGATGCATTGATGGCAGCGAAGAAACTTCTTTCTCCCTCAGGTATAATTTGGCCTTTCCACCTTCGTCCCTGGTGTTTCCTGACACTTGTGTATCAGCGTTGTTGCGTGTTACACGCTTTACGCACCACGGATGCTACGAACGCTATAAATAATGCATTGACATTGTTCCAGGCTATTCGAACGAGCTCCGTTATAATCCGTCGATCATAATTATGCATCGTAATTTTACACTCAGCATCGGGAAATGATACCTTCGCTTCCACGAAAGTTTCATTCAAGAATTGACAAAATACTTCCAATCGTTTCCAATCGTCATAATTGATGGACTTTTGAAAAATCAAGTGGATTTCGCGAGATTGTTTGCTCGCTTCTCGCATATATGGGGAATAGAGTATTCTCGATCATAAAGTTCTCCTCGCTGAGAGAGAGAGCAGGGACGAGTCGAAAGTTGGATGACATTTGCAAGGGCCAGGGATGAGATTGGCTCGCTCGCTCGCTCGCTTATTTATCCAAGTGGTGTGTGGGCACGCATACACCGGCGTCCAGCGTCATTTACGCATAAGCAAGCGCATTCACGCTACGAAGACCGGGGACAAACAGGAGATTAACGTTACGATCGATCGATCATGTGAAAACCTCCGGAACGAAATGAAAGCCTCGTTGGATACTGGTTGGGTACTGGGCAGCAACGCATCCATCACAGGGGACATCTTCCAGAGGCTGCTGGGCTCCTCTGCACGGAGAGCGCTTCTTCCTGCCTCCTAATTCAATTAGGCCCGCCAAATTTCTACAAGGGATCCGCAGCGGAGAGACAGCAGCGGTCCCGCAGCTACTTAGCGCGCGGCGTTATATTTCAGGCTTAACATTAAACCGAACCTATGAGACCCCGAAGCTTCTTTCCGCACTCTCTCGCGTAATCGATCCTCGTAATCGATAAAAGCAAATGGCCAAATTGAAAGCGGCCGTTCGAGGCCGTCGTTTCCCCTCTCCCCGTCCTGCTGCCTTCCGCAGTCTTCGATTTGCGGACTCAGCGGCCAGTAACGACTCGCTCGTTAATTCGCCTTAATAGTCGTGCTCCAAGCCAACGCGGCCTATCTAATCCTATCGAGAGAGTTATCTCGTAGTCGTGTGCCGCGAATTGTCCGATAATCGTTACTAGCACGCGGAATAAGCGATGTAACGGTTACGCCGTCCCCTGCTGGCCAGTTAAATTCTCGAGTGGCGACATAAGTTAGCGCGAGTTTTCAGCGCACGCCAGAGATAAGGAGGAACGCGCTTCTGACTTCTGGCTCTTGGCTTCTAGCTTCTGGCTTCTGGCTTCTGGCTTCTGGCTTCTGGCTTCTGGCTGCCCGTCAACGTCGGCTACGCGAGCCTCAACCTTTGTCGTTCGCAACGGCTTGCTCGTTACTGCAGAATTTTATCGCGGAATCGTGTTCCTCGCGCCCATCGCTAAAGCGGACATTATCGATATTGGGCAACGAATGCCAATGGGGGGAGTTCGTATATCAAAGCTCGCTGGGACGTACCCGGCACTACCAGGACTTGCGACATCAAGCATTTCATTCCCGCGCGTTTGTGTGTTTGCGCGTGTACGATGCATCGCTTAAAAAATCGCGCTATCGAGAGTCCTCGCTTTCGCACTCGCGTTCATTCGCCTCGATAAACAGGCAAGTTTCATCATAATTCAGCAGGCAGTACTGCAGACGCGAATAAGTGCGCTCGCGCGCTCGCACGTCCCTGCGTAGGGTGAAGTTTGCCGCGCGTAGATATTCCACGAGGGTGAGACTGGGGGTTGACAAGCGAGCGTGTCAAGTACGCGCGGGTAATACGCGGCGAACGAGCAGCCAGCGAACGGGGCACAAAGCACCGCGATCCCACGACAGCCGCGTGCTCGCGCGAATGCACACACACACACACATGACAGCAGCCGAGAAACGCACGTGAGTAATGCGCGCCAGCTCCAAACTATCTTGGAGTCAGCTGCGGATTTATTAGCGCGAGCGTGTACCGTACGTGTACCGTGCACGAACGAAGAATGGATCGTTTGGCGATAACGGACGTGTTAATTGTCGTAGAAACCGTGGCCCGGGTCGGACCAGTTCCGCTTACAAATTACGTATCGCCGAACTTTGGCGTAATTTATGACGCGCCGCACAACTGACGGCAGTATAATGCTCGAAAGTTTGCGCGACGAAAAGCCACTGGAATACGCGTGTACTTGTGCTCGTGTTGTTCTTGCTGTGATTGCTGTTGTTCTTCTTCCTCTTCTTCGTTGTTTTCGCTGTTGTTGCGTTGTGCCAGCATGCGAAAGAAGCCAAAATTTAACGACGTTGCACGCAGGAGTGGTGGTTCATCGATTTCGGCGCGGCTTATTCGATCAATCAGCTGTGCATCTATTTCGGGCTCTGCGGTTATCCGGAAGATGCGAGCGTACGGGCTTGAGAGGCAAATTTCTAGTTCGCAAACGCGCGACACGCGTGCTGCTAACCGGTGCACGTTAATCCGGGGAATTGAGGAAGCTTCGGTGGAGGAAGCGCGACGAGGTCGATCGGGACCAATAGACGACGAACAAACGCCGACTATTATGCCGCATTGCCAGGACCGGTTCCCATCCACGCGACTCGACTCTCATTGTCTCTCCTACTTTGCATGAGCTTTATTTCCTGCACGACTCTCCCCCGTCCTTGACCCGCGGTTGACTCTGCTCCCAAGTTTCGCTATTAGGCTCGTAGCAAAGTTTCTATCGCGGAAAATGCGAGGGATGCGCTTTACTCGCTTATGAAATTTTATATCGCTCGTCTCTCTCTCTCTCTCTCTCTCTGCAACGCACGCACAAAAGAAACACTCGTTTATTTCCTTACGCTTATTTGCGGAGCACTCCTCTTTCTTTCCGTCTCTCTGCAGGTGCGCTACGGACAAAGCGCCAGAGCGACGTCTTATCTAATTGCATGTTGCTCCGTTTTTGAAAATTGGTCCCGAAGTCACATCCTTCCTCTCTCGGTCGGTCGGTCGGTCGGTCCTCCGTGCTAATTTCATTGTTCCAGAATGCAGCATATATTTATCATAAAATTACGGAGAAAAGATGCCAGTCATATAAGAAAGAAGACATTTGCGCTATTCGTCGCGGGAAGCATGAGCTGCAGAATTCATGCCGCGTTTATGCACAGGCTCTGGCGAAAAAGGTAGGATAAAGGAGATAGGGGAGGAGGAGGAGAAGGGGCGAAGCGGGTGTGGAGCGAGTAATATGGGAGTGGGTCGAGGAAAGGTCGAGTGAGAAGCCGACGGGCAGGAGGGACAAACGAGCTAGTAGGATTCTCCGTGTAGGTGGTCCCGCGCGCTTTCGAGACCGTGGACTCTCCTCATAACTCGCCTCGCCATTGCTGAAAACAAACTGCTCACTGTCTGTAATAAACTCGTAAGATGAGTGCGTCTAACAATAATCTTCAAAGAACAGTACGCACACGCTGCGATGGAAAAAATTCATTTAGTTCGGGAGACGGGGGGAATTTTTATGGCATAAATCAGAAGAGTTTCCATGGACCAGAATAAACCGTGCTCCGAACGCCTGATGAAACTCGGAGCATAAACTTCCGGCAAAGTAGTTGTTCGAGGGGATTCATCGGCACTTGGCCAGGGACAGTACAGTGTAAGTTTAAGTGTTAAAAGTGGGATAAATTAAGGTCTCGTAAATCGGTAGTTATACGGTGCAAATTTCCATTTGGTGGATCGCTCGAAACACGTGTAGGTGGTCCGATGCTTTTAAGCCGGCAGTCACTCGTCGTAACTCCCCTGGCCCTGCCCCTGTCCTTTCCCCTAGCCCCTAACCCATCCATCGCTCGCAAACGGACTGTACAGAGCGCGACCAATAAATTCTGCGAAAGAGCCAACGTCTCTCGCAAAGTAGCAGAGTGCCGTTTGCCCGCGGGCTCACTTTCACCCTAAATGACAAGATTTCTCTCCTCGGCCAATTCAGCGAGATTTATTAATTCCCATGAAATTCACCAGAAACTTTGGCTATCGGCTTGCTTTACCCCACTATCGGCTCCATCGTATTTCCGCGCATACTCGCAAACTCGTCGAACGAGACCACCACCGCCACTACTACTACTACCAACTACTACCCTCTCAGTGCTCTCAAATGCTAATTAGCCAAGAGAGTAATTGAAACTGCTGTCCATGGGATTCCGCTCCTTTCCCCTAACTACTCTGTTTGCTTGAATTTTTCTGGAGATGCGATTGACCAAACCAACGGAGCTTGAGAATGGCGATAGAACGGTGTTAGGGCACCGATTTGGCCCTGCGCGATACTGGAGAGGAGAGGATTGTCGCCCGCTGGGAAGAAGCGGATGTCGCACTCTCCCGTATTCCTCGCGATTACCGTTACGGACCTACCGCAACCGCAGTACCGCTGCCAATCGACATTGCACTCCCGCCGTCCGCGGCACAATTATGAGAGATCCGAAGGACGATAATTGCCCTCGTACACGGCAAGAAATAATTTCGTTGAATTAGGAGCGTGCACTTCGCAGTGGCTGGCACGCGAAGAAATAATGCAGTTTCGCTGGCATTGCGCGATGCAAGTGGCACGCGGTCTTTCTCGGTTTGATAAAGAACCCCCCAGCCACGCCCACGTTTAATTTATCGAAGAAAATAAGCGATCCTTCCATCCATCCATCCATCCATCCATCCATCCAAGAGAGAAACTCTTGCTGCCGACAAAAGGAATTTGGCAGACTCGTTCAACCGACGTTGAAAGAATTAGAATTCTAATATCCAACTGAAAATCACGTCGCCTCAAGGGAGATTGGATTTTTTCCCCGAGCAGTATTTCATTTAAAAAAGCCGTCCGTTTTGTGTTCGCGGTATTTTCGCCTTTCCCAAGGATAACATTTAATTTCGAGCATACGCGAGAGCCTTTATCCAAGATATTTTCCCACTTTCATTCGGAGTACAAGTAGCGGATCGCCTAAGAATAGGATCTCCCGTTTCTCTCCTTGTCTCCGGCTGTGCTGATGGGGTGCAATGGATGGGAGCGGGGGGAGGGAGAACCGAGTAGAATGAAGGGATATTTGCGCAAAGACTCGCGGAGGGCTAGAATTTTCGATGCAGCCAGCTCGAATGTGTCAATAGACAGTGGAAACTGCGAATAGATGGAGGACGCTGAAAAGAGAGGGTTGAAACGGAGATTCCTGTTAGTGCGGGGCGAAGAGGGGGCGGGAGACAGATAAAAGACGCCGTATCGCAGTCTTCATTAGTCCGGGCAATGGCCGATCATTCGGGACTGTACGACGTGGAGGTAAATGCCTGCGCGAGCTTCTTTTGTAATTTTCCCCATAGCCCAGACACCGGCCGCCCGGGGGCTCGGTATGCCCTATCCGTCATCCGCGAAAGGAACTCGCCGTAATTAAAATTCGCAACAAAGAAAACGAGCGGGGGTAGAGAGTTCGGCTAGCGCGGCTGCAATTAAAATGATTTGTGCTTGCAACGGCGCCGAGTAATTCGATACCTGGGAGCGAGTACGCGAGTGCGTACGTCGCCGTACTTCGCCCCATGCGATGTTGCGCGTGCTTATGGAAAAAGCACGCACCGCCACTACAGGACAAAGAATCAAAGCTATTGGAATTGATAGAAAACGAAGTAAAGTTCCATTCGCGCGGAGATTACGCAAGAGTATTTATTTTCACACTTGGACTCGCGCAAATTGCAAGCTTGTTCGCGATTAATAATTCTTTTAACGAGTTTCCTACCTAAAATCATGTAGCGGGGGATTATTTTCAGCCGTGGCGCCATTAATCTTGCCAGAGTATAATGTTGAATTTCACATTAGCTTAATCTAAGTAGAAAGATTATGCTGGAAATTATAATAGAAAACTTGATCGTTGCAACTTGAGAAACTCACGCGAATAAGCGACGACGAATAAGAATCAGCTCTCGCGATTAGCCGGGGGTTCCTCGTTCTTCTCCTCTTCCCTCGTCGGCCTCTCTCTCTCTCTCTCTCTCTCTCTCTTTCCCTCTCTCGTTTCTTCTCGTTCGCTCGCGAAACACCGGAGTCACGAAGGCACGAAGCCAGCGAAAAGTTTGCTTCTTAAGAAGCATGCACATGCGGCGAACGTTATGCGCATTTGCATAGGAACTTTGGATTGCCAGTGCCAAAATGCCAAGACACTGGCTGATGGCGGTAGCAGCCGGCAATCCGCCGTCCGTTGTCTCGGTGCCATCTGCGCAACCCCCAATGCCTCTAAGGGCCATACGAATATTCTCATGACGCACTTGCTCGACGAATAACCATTTCATGAATGCGAATCGTAGCTTCATCCTGGTCCTTCCTCCTCCTTATTTCCTCCGCCTACTCTTTCTCTCTCGTTCATGCAACCCTCTGGACATTCTCGCGATCCGAACAATCGACGGATACGCGACTTTGAAAATGTGCGGACCACCCGGTAAATATAGAAGGAAGAACCTTCCTGAAAGCTCCCCGGCAGATTAATGGGATTTCGCAGCGGACGAACGTAGGTATTCGTGGAATGGTAGCACTTCCGTGGAAGCTTCGAGGAAAACGAGCCTAAAGCACACCCGGATGAAATGTTGAAGTGTTAGGGGGATGAGACGAGATGCTCCAGTGAGACATTGCGGAGACGTGAAATCTTTTGCAAAACAAAGCGACATGCGGGTAAAATAATACCGATGCTTCAGCGGTACTGGTCGCGCGTGTGCGTTTGCGCGCGCGCGCGCGTGGGGGGGGTGGTCCAAGAAGGGCTTGTTTATGCCGACGTATAAAAGTGACGCATTGTTATTACCGCGGTTATGTGCTAGATGCGTAAATCAGGATCTATGCCAGGACTGGCGCGCCGGTAATATTACATCGTCTTAGTTAGTTTCCAACGGTGTTACACCCCCCTGCACCACCGACTCGTTCGCAGTTTGGCGGCCTAGGCCACCACGCTATATTTCTTTATTCATTTTCCGCGAGAATTCCCCTCCCCCATTCCCCTCGTCGTGCCTTCCCCGTCGCGACTAATTATCCTCATTGACAATCGTCAAGGTCCGGGTGAATCAGTCATGCTCCCGGGAGAGACATGTCAGTAAAGAAGGAGATAATTTATAAGCGAAAGATTAAACGTGGACCGTAGAGTCCGGGTTCTCGTGGAAAGTGGATATTGCGGAGCGCTAATGCTTCGGGGAGTAGAGAAATGGCGGCAACGCAGTCTGCCAGTGTCGCGAAGCGCTGCCATTAATGCGCGAGGCTCAGGAATTAAGGCGATACGCGCAAAGAGGCTGCGAGGGGAGAGGAGAGAGGAGCGTGGTTGAAATAAAGCGAGGAGAGAAGAAAAGTCCGAGCGGGGGTGGGTGCTGTGCTCGTCGTCGCAGCCTGTACTCGTTTGGCTTGGATTTCTCCCCGGGCGTTAATGAACGACCTGTGGAATAGTCCGGCGCGTTGCTAGGTGTTATGGAGACAGCAGTCAGTACTAATGAAATGTAAACTCTCCGCTATTATCGTTCGAGCGTGAACCTTGTCAGAGGAATGCGACGAATTCCCCTTAAGATCTTGGAAGGATCCGGGAGGAGATATCGGATATCCGGTTAATTAGTTCCATGCACGGAGGATTAGCGACCTTTCGTTGCCGCGGGATTAGATACGATCCGCACGAGGCTAATTAATCGGGGCTAGTTAGCGGTCTTGCTTAGCGCTCTACACCCACGCATCAGTTGCGTCGGGAATCACGCGATTGCTCCACCACCACCACCACGAGCACCGCCACCAGCACTCGCAAGCCTCGCAACCGAGGAGAGAGATACATGCGAATTGGAATAGCTAGCAGTTACACGTAAAGTCCATTGCACGACTTGCGAGGGATAAAGAGATAGAGAAGCAAAACCGAGAGCCACGTAATACAAGGTAAATCGAATCGATTCCACGATAAGATAACTCGTAACGGGGCATTGAAAAGCGCTTCGGTAATTCGAAATCTTCGGGAAATTGTTCCGGGATTTTTCTAATCTACTTTCTCAAATAAGCTATGGAAATTAAAGCGGAAAGTATTTTTCCTCCTTAATCCTAATTGCTTATTCGGTGCATCACCGTGCTACCCTCTTGCTCTTTTTTCGCCCCCGCTTTTCTCCCTGCCCCTTCCCCTGCCTCTGCCCCAATCTTGAATAGACTCAAGTTTGCGCGAAACGTAAGAACGAATGGCTAAGCTATTGGAAATGTTAATGAACTCTGAGATGGAATGGATGGAGGATCGATGAATAGCTGGCAGCATTTGCTAAATTACGTCATTGTCTTGCTGTGTGCAATTACACGAGTGATCAGAAGTCAAAAGGGTTTTTAATTCGCGACTCGATGTCCCGTTTTTTGTACTTTGGGCGTTTTCCTCTTTTTTTTATTTTTTTTATTTTTACACATTGGCAAGTTCCAAACGGGAAATCGATTTTCACCAGGGTCAAGCGATCAAAGCGAACAAAGTCGACGGTAATTAATATCTAAATTAATTACGTTGGATCGTAATCCTAAATAAATAGAGGCACGATTTCAGCGCCTGAAACAGAAATTACCACTTCGAGTTTATCGGTCCAAGCACAGTGCTATTTTCTTGCGTTGAAGAACCTCGAGGAAGAAGGGTTGGGGGGAGGGGGTTGAGAAGGACGAGCGAGATGGTAGACAAGAGGGAGGTAGAGATGCCATCCAGCTATTTGCTTCTTTGGTAAACAAGGAACCTACTGTACAACCTGAAGTACCAACCGAGTCTACGGGTTAGCGGAAATAGAGACAGTCAGATGTCTTGACGCAGTGCTGAATAATGCATTATTCCAAGAAAATTGAATAGTGAGTAGTTGTGGGTGCGCGACGGCCCCGGGCAAGGTAAAGCTGGTTTCGCCTTCCAAGACGCTTCTTCCTTGTCTTCGACAACATCGACGACCCTCCAAATTTTTTATTTCCTCTCAGCAGCCAGTCACTTGTATTTCGAAGAGTAACGGAACAACAGTCGCCGCCCTTTCTTCCCGCTACAGTAATCTCGGTGGAATTAAAAATTCAGCAAATTCGTCCAACCTTTCGCAGCATTGTATGTAGATCGGCGAGAGGAAAAGCAATGAAGGAAGAAAAAAAACTATGCTGAAACTTTTGTCGAGTTGTCGCGCGTGCGAAGACTCGTGCGATATTTGGACTAATCGAATGAGATTCTCCTCTGGGAATCGAAATATTTGGCAAAATATTGGATTATTTGGTAAACCAGGGGGAAAAGTCAAAGGTAGTCGCGAGGCTCGATCGACATTCGGGCATTCCAGGAAGGGTAAATGATTAATTTCATTTGAGAGAGCGGAGAAAGCGGAGAAAGCGTTCGGGACCGCCGCGGCACCCCTGAAAACTTGCGGAAAACAGGGGAGGAGTAGCTACGACAAATACCGCGGTCATTTATATTTCAAGAACCTTCGATCATATTTGCTTTCAATTACACACAAATTCCTCGCTGTCTCGTCTCGTAAGTTTAGCTTCGTAAAAATTTAAAACCACCATCTGTGGCTCATCCGTGGAATGGCACGCACATTCCTATCAAGACGAGTCGCCCTTAAATCTTGCCGCATAATAACCATAAATTCGATTTGGCTGTGCAATTAGTACTAATTTGCGATTTTCACGGTGCCACTTTTGTACAGTGCTGCTCCCTGAGGCGCGGCTTATAAATATATCGGGATAGCGTTTAAACAAAGTTTCCTTCTAAATTACGGACGAAAATTAAGGTAATTGGAAGGAATAAGCGGCAGTAAGGAACTTAATCCGGCCATCGATCAGCCGATTAGTCCATTCGATTCTGCAGTTGGCGCCCGGCGGCGATGGTGGTGGTGGTGGTGGTTGTTGCGGCGATGGCAGCAACGGCCCAGAATGAATCGCTGTAAATTACGGAAGAATGCCGCTCCATCCGCATTAGCAAAATCCGAAATCGATCTCATCTGCTAATTTCTCGTTGCGTCTCCGCGCCTCTTCTCACGGGTCGAGGGATGGGAACCCCCCGTGGCGGCACGAGTGCGCCCTCGCTTTTTCCGCGTAACCAAATTAGAACGTACACTGCAATACGGCGTACGTTCGAAGGGCTCAAGCTCCTATTATGGCGTGTCGAAAATTACAGGCTAATGCAATTTCAGGACCTAAGCCCGTGGACCGATTACGCGAGATTGCTTCGTTGAGGAGCGTTTTTGCCGGTTTCATTTAATCCTGAAATTTAGTTTAATGCTAGCGCGATCTCTCTTCAGCCCCCTTCTTCCCACCCTCTCCTGTCTTGTCTCTTCACCCTATTCCTCGCTCGTCTATCGAGATAGAGAAGAGAACGGACCTCCCACGACACTGGACGATTCTCGACTCTCCACGCCGCCGCCGCAACGTTCGTCATTAACGAACCGGATGAAAAATGAGGCGGTCAATTAGATCGGTCTTAAAATGAAACGCTACGGCAGTGTGTATTGTTTGTGCTTTTGCCTGCACGTTCTAGCGTTGCCTTCGTGACTAGCGACGATTAAATCCGGGACATTTTTCATGGCGCTTCATTTGTTTCTTTGCGCCATTATTTATGTGTTCCGAAATAAAAGTAAGTGTAGCAATGGTGGTGGTGGTGGTGGTTCTAATAGCACCGAGTTTGCGAATGCCGCAAACGTTTCAATTAGCGGGGTTTTGTAAGCGTCGCCGCCACCCCCGTTCGGTTGACCGATGACTCACTCCAGGGAGAGCTCGGGTAATCTGCGATCGTGCCAGTTGGTCGCATCTCAGATCTGCCCGGCAAAAAATGAATGTCAGTCACGATAGAGTTGCTGCGCGGCGCGGTCGCGAAGGTTCCTTAATTGCGGCTTTGAACCAGGCAGAGTCCGGCGCGGGGCGTCGGTCAGCGTTGTGCACTCTGGACACGCGGGAACGGGGAATAGGAAATAGGAACGACTCACGGCAGCTGTGGTAATTCCCGTGTTGGCCCGTGAATCGAGAGCGAGAGAGGACACGCGTGGTAGGTAGGCGTCGTGGCAACTCTTCATCATCAGCTTCGACTCGCCGATGATGGATCACCTGCGATGGTTCATTGTAGTCACTCACCTCCGGTCAAGCGGGTCACCATCGCCGACGTCGACGCCGACGCCGACGCCGACGCCGACGCCGACGTCGACGTCCCTTGACGCGTCAACGTCCTTCTTCGCCACTTTTGTTCCGACCGCAGATTGATCGAACGACCCCCTCGCCAACCATGGTAAATTCTATTTTTCTCCAAGACCCCCAAGACCCTTTGTTCCAGAGCCTGCAAACCCATTCTCCGAGTGCCCTTTGTCCCTTCGCCATTTTTCCTTATCCGTTGCAACGCAAATATAACTGCTACCATCGCACCCTGCGTCCCTCGAAGGGTGAATTCCGATAGGTTTATTGGCCATATCTCGCACTCGATTATGTTCGCAAATCGTCTTGCGGGGAAGGTCGGGGAGGAAGGACTCGGGGGTGGTGGCTATGGTTCACCTTAGGCCTGGGCTCCACGATAATGGCTGCTTCCGTCTTTCTATGGATAAATTAGGGACTTGGAGGGAGGCGGGCGCCGAAGGTGGCGGGTAGTCGTTGCCCTTGGCAGTAAAACGGTTTATCGAGGTTAAGTATAAGCGGCAGGTACCGGGTGATAACCGGGTTGGAGTTAACTCGTTTTACGATTGAATTACGCGAAGCTGGACGCCGCTAATTAGTCAATCAGTAACGTTTGACTGGGCTCCGAGTATATTATTGCACGCGGGCCGACATACGCGTGGGCAGTGACTAACAAGCGTGCCAAGTTATTAAATTAGTGTCTTGTGGCAACTATGAGGAAGCTCGAGCGTACGCCAGGGACTCCTGCTTAACTCCTAATTACTCAACTCTACGGAGATTAAGTCGGTTGCCAGCTACAGAACTACAGCCGAGCCTGAAGTTTCTCGCTAATATGGATTAAAGATCCTTCGCCCTCGCCGTTGGATCTGGAGCGCGATACTCGCCAACTATCTCGCTAGTCTGCCGATTGACTGCTCGGCATCTTTACTACATTCGGGACGACTCTGCCGGCTATCGAAATCCCCGAGCTTTTTTTTAATAAGATGCACGGCACGCCACGCAAAGCAATCTTGAAGCAAAGCTCATGGATTTCCGGAGTTTTCAACCAGCTAGTGAGCGCAACAAGCATTTCATGACCAACGTCATAACTTTGAAATAGCATTTGTAAAGTTTGACAAAAACTTTACGGCTAAAGTTTAACGGCTAAACGCAATGATACAAGCAACCACCACCACCACCGCCGCCGCTGCCGCCGCCATCACCCCCCGACAGCTTATAATAAAACTCTTTCGAGAGAGAACATTTATAGCAGCCACGTTAGTTTATGCCTGACTGGAGACATTGAAGAGTCTATAAAACTGGCGATTAGGACTTTTTGCGAACTGATATCTAATTAATGCGAGGGATGTGTTGCGTCGCTGCTCCTTTTACCCCAGTCGGTTTTTACAATTTCTACCTCGATGAATGGTCCGACGCGATTTCTCCGCGATATGTCTAGGGGCGACTTAACTTATAGTTTGCATACTCTTAAAAGCTCCTCCTGCGCTCGAGTCCCGACTCGAGTCGAGGCACCATACGGCTACCCTGGTACACGTTAATAGCTGCTTAATGAGCCTCCAACTTGGTAGCCCCAAGCGACACAAGTACGTGCGTGCGTGCATGCGTGCGTACGTGCATGCGTGCGTGCCTGTCCACCGTAATGTACTCCCGCTATGCACATTCGCAAGAGGCAAATGGCCATTCGACGAATCGATTTGGCAATTAATTTGCTTGGACAACTCGTAGCACATCTATAATTCACTGATTTATCAATGAACGCTAATCGATTAGCTAGGGGGTTAACGATCGAGCGCTAATCATCTTTCAGAAACGATCGTTGAACTAACGACACGACACGATGCGAGACGAGACGAGACGAGACGAGACGAGGCGACACCACTCATTAAACTTGCCGTTAATAAGACAAAAGTGGCTTCGCGCGATAACGCGAGTCTCAGTCCAGATGCGCGATGGCTCGCACGCTCGCTCGCTTCCACCAGTCGAGGATGTTGCACCGCGCGACTAGCGTGACTCAGCAGCCTCGCAACTGCATTCACGGATTATTAGCATTATTTATAATGAGGTTCGAGGCGGTAATTCGCCCGTTGACACCTGCTGGCGACCGGCCGTTTACCGGAACCACCTTCGCATTCGCATTCGCATTTTGCAGTCGACTCATCGCCTGGCGTAGGCCGTTCATTTCGTCGCCGGCCGCACATGCAGCCAGTTAGTAACGTGCAAAACAGGTTCGTGTAATGATAACGTGATGTTGCGGACGACGGGCCCCAAGGGGACCGCTGGAGACAAAAGAGGAGAGCGAGAAACAATAAGCGGGGGCGAAGGTGTCGTGTGCGCGCTCCGCGCGGGACAAGAGGCTCGTTGCTTGCTAAAAACGGAAACGAAGAATAAAGCAGCATCGGCTGCACTTTTCTTGGTACTTGGCGCAAGGCAGATGCGTAGCTGAGACAAGCTCCTCGTAACCGAATAATGAACACTTTCAAAGAGAATGAAAGGAACTCTTGCTACGCGAACTGAGAGAGAGAGAGAGAGAGAGAGAACGGTACGAAGAGATACAGGAAGAGGGTGTGGGAGGGAGGAAATATAAAGAGGGTGAATATGCGGTGTGAGTGGAGGAAGCAACAATGTCGGTGAGACCCAAAAAAGGGCACAAAAGAGAAGCGGAAATGAATGGTGGAAGGGAACTAAAGCTCTGGGGTAGGTTTGTAGGAGAGCTTAGTTTGTAACGTGCAAAGTAGATACACACAATAATTTCTTCGCGGGTAGAAGGGGTTTGGGGGTGAAGGCAAATAGAGGGTGGCGGATATAGCGCTGGCTGGAGGGGAGGACAAGAGGGAAAAGAAGGAAGATGGAGCAGGAGATAGGAAGATAGAGACAGAGAGAGAGAGAGAGGAAGAAAGCGAGTCCAATGTTAAGGGGAATGAGAAAACAGTGGAATCGTCGACGGCACCAACTGGAAAAAGGGGGTGGGAGGGCAGAAGAGAGTGGAGGCTGTCGGTGACGGGTGGTCGAGTGTTACTGGCGGCTGCTTAACTTATTGTCCTACACGCGGGGATTATAACCATTAGCCAAATATTTTCCTGTTGCGGTCGCTTGTTATGCTCGTTAGTCGTTGGAGGTAATCCATTGTGAAAGGGCTCCTCGCGGTGTTCGCTTTTATTTGTTCTCGTTCCGCTTGAAACCGAGCAAACTTCCGACTGGCTGCCCAAAAGAAGGACCACGACCAAATTCCAAGACGGAGAAACGGATGCTGCTACTATTGCTGCTGCTTCGACCGAATTAAGATCTCCTCGGGAAGTCGGAGCTTTAAGCTCAACGCCAGCAGCAGAACCTATATTCTGCTTTACATTTGTCCATGTACCTGCCCAGCGCCAAGTGACGCGTGATAATTAAATTTAACTTGCAGATTTATAGAGGCTATTACGAGACACCCCCCTTACATTGCCCGGACTGTTCCTTCTCCTTTTCTAAAAATCCTCATTTCCTCCGATACTCCTAACGGGAGAGCCCTACACAGATACTTGCCACCGATTATTTATGGGGGAGTACCGGCGAACTTTTATTTTCCTACTTGCCATCAAGCCCTTCGCCCCTTTTATCCCTTACGCAGCAGTGGATGCCCTTCTGCATTATTATTATTATTATTATTATTATTACTATTACTATTATCATCATCATCATCGTCGTCGTTATCGTCGTACATCGTTAACGACGTGTATGACAGAGGTTGGCGAGTCACTGCCTGACGTATTAAGCGCTTTGTAGCTTTCCACCTATTGTAAGATTAGACGCGAGCGATAAGAGCAAATAACAGTACTATTTATCCAGATTGAACATCGACTTTAGTCGATGATCCGCAAACAACGGGGGCGAACGAGGACTGTCGATAGATGTCGAGGATCCGATCGCGAATGGAACACCCGGTGGGTGCTCTCGTCTGCATATCGTATTCACGATGCTCGGATATCAGTCGATCTCAATGACACGGTCCAAGAGAGGTTATTGTTCCGGCAGCTGTATTATCGCCGTGAGACCTTCCGCACGAGTTGCCTTAAATTAGTACTCGCACCAAAATCTACTAAACGATCGATAACGCAGGATTGAATAACGTCGCCTTTACTTTAGAATTTTTATCCTTTCCGTGATCTCCGTGCTCTCTCCTTCTGCCATGCTCGCCCCCCCCCCCCCCTCTCGCGGTACCCCCATACATCCATGGGTTTCCACTGAGAAAAATGTTGAATGCGAACGAGGCGGACCCGCGTTCTCTTTCTTCAAAGCCCTACAACGTTCGCTTCTGTCTGGGGGAAAGGGTGCCTGGTTGGCTGCACGAGTGCTACAAAGGTACTCGAGCGACGGATATTCTCGTCACGTTGGATTATGCGAATTTTCATTCTAATTGTTTGTCGTGGTTTCTGCAAAATTCTCTCTCAACGCTGGAACGGAAAGGGAGACTTCTTCATTGTTACTTTGTCAGTTTCGTAGAGTTTGCGCGTGTGTGGGTCGTGTTATTTTAACGCGTCGCGTTATCTCTCCGAATATCTCTCCATCCCTTTTTGACTTTTCTCCCATCAGGCGGCAGATGGAATCAAAGCTCGACACTGATCAGTGTCGCCGGTGCGTTTGATGCTGGCCTGCAGCAACTAAGGGACAATCGATTTTGGATGCGGGTGGATACCATTAGATTCCTTGATAAGGTGGATATAGAGCGTTTCACATATAATGCCCTGGCAATCTCAACCCCTAATAGACTTGGCACATTGGTCAGTCGCAAAGTCCCCATACACAGGGTACAGACGCGTCCTTGTGTCGTGCGAGATCTTATGAGATTTCAGATCGCGCGAGATATATCGCAGCTTGCAGCAGCAACGGCTGGCTTACGGGGCCACCGTTATAACGAGGGAGTTATTAGGTCTGGCTGGCATTTGCTTAATCGACTAGACTCATCTACTCGCTACGTGGCTACTCTAGATTTACCTTTCCTGTGGATTCTGATTCGTTTAAAGTAAATCGAAAAAGAGATCGTTCCCGCGCCTCATTATCTTTCTTGCGCAAACAGTAAGCTGCGTCGATATTTCAAACTCGATAAACTGCAATCGATTAAGGACTTGAGATTTAAAAAATGCAGAAAGAGGGGGTGGGGGAGGAGAGAAAAGAAAAAAAAGGGAAAGAGTGAATGATTAAAGTTCGGTAAACGTATGGCTCTACTTTAAAAGTATATCTGCTTCATTTTTCGACCTCGTTCTATCATCCAACATTTCTTCTGGCAGCCGCAGCGAGCAACGAGCTTCGAGCAAGGTTCTTTCCTCGAAGGTCTCTCGCTTGATGAACTAATCCAACTACCAAACGTCTGCCTTTTCCCTCAGGCGCTGTCAGAATAGTCGTTCCTTGCTCCAGCCATTGACGGGAGCAGTGCAAAAATCTCACTTCTTTTTCCGCGTTTGCTTTTACGAGCTAAGCTCCTCGAAAAATATCAAGATCGATCTCCACTTGTACAAATTCGACGAGAGCGTCTCCCTTGATTAAATCCCTTTCCTTCGGGGTCCTAGCCTATTATTCATAAGGATTCGGAGTATTTTCTCCCCGCTCCTGCCCCTGCCACCTCCCGGAGCGCCAAGTTAAGTCCACGGTTCGATTTAACATTCGTTTAACGCCACTCGAGATAAAGCCGATTTTCCTAATTTGTTCGCTGAGGAATTATTCCCGAGTTCATATCGAGCGCTACGTGAGAGAAATAGTCGTACTCTCCCGCCTGGATCTATTAACGCTCGGCCGATTCTCGAAGCAAGCGGCTTCTAGTTTGTTCCCCGTGCCGGTTCCGCATTGTCTGACGGGGAAAGTCCCGGCGAAGTGGTTGCAGCAGCAGCAGCAGCAGCGTTAAAGACACAACCAACCCCGTCCTTTCAGGGTATTTTGCCCCGGGTCTCCAGGGTGCGCAGAGTCCAGGGACCTCTCTCCGCTCCGCTCCGCTCTCTCTCTCTCTTCCGGTGAGAGTCGTCGTCGTCGGTACCCGCGGCGCGACTGCACGCACGTATAACCTTGCAGTTTGGGACTCGACTCACGTACGCGCCAATCACAACGGCGGAGATGATCGAGCCGGGGCCACCGGCTGCTGCGCTAAGCTCCGAGCCGACCTCCATCAGCTTCCAGCACGATACACCCAGCAGCAGCGCGCGTCCCTCAAGTCCACGATGGACACGTCCGCAGCAGACACGCTCTCCCAGGATACCCCACGGCCCACGGTTACGGATCGCGGAGCCGCAATGGACGGGGAACACGCCAAGTACCGAGCGAGCATCTCCGCTAACCCGGAAACCACGCTCCAGTCGTGTTCTCCTCGTGTTCGGCATCCTCCTCTTCGGAACTGACCACTGACGCAGTTTTCCACTCAGCCGCAGCTCGTGCCCGGCGAATAATCAACTGCTACACCATCGATCAATCGCTGGACAAGCCTCACCGGCTCTCCCGGAGTCCAACCCTTCCTAAGCCTAACACCGACGGTTCTCGGTTAACCTAAAACGCTCTGCCTCGACTCTCCTCTTCTCTCCTCTCCTCTCCTCTCTACGCGAGAAGCTTCATTTCCTCGCGTCGCGCACAATCGGTAACGTCGATCGTTTTCACGACGTTTCAGGGGAACGAGAGAGTCTCTCGAAGCTCGCCCGACATTGATCGTCGATGATTTTCCGCGAGGGGGTTTTTCATCGAGGGTTGCGCGCGACTGTTTCGCGGAACGGAGCGATTCTCATTTTAATGTCGTTACATGGCGAGCCCCCGACTCGGCTGCGGAGGAATTACGTCGTAAGAGTTAGAAATTAGCGGCGATAAAGTTGGTAGCAACTCGCGGCGAACGGGTCTTAATACCGGGCCGGGTGCTGCTGCTCGGTTACGTGCGAAACTTCACCCGGCAAGAAGGGAGGAAACTTTTTTAACCGACGTACGAGACTAGCGTCGGGGCGCGAGATTAAAAACTGACGCTCGGCTTTTCCTCGCTGTTTTCACATTTCTCTCTCGGCCCTTCTTTTCCCGCTGCTCTGCCCGTCCCCGTCCCCGTCCCCGTCCCCGGGTCCGACATCCCTCCGGCGAGAGACATTTTGACGAAATAAATAGCCGAAACAGACGGACCCGACGCGCTGTGCGGCTTTCACATAAATGGGACGGGGCTCCTAGAGTCTCCTCGCGAAGAAACTGAACGAAGATGGAGAGAGACGCGCGAAGCAATATGGCGCCGGACGGATCTAAATAAATTGGAGCAGGCTCGAGTGGTCCGTTGGAGCGAGACGCCTCGAAATGATTGTCGAATCTGTCGGAAACGTATTCCTCGCTAGAGCGTAGTAGGCATATGAATAAAGCAAAGGGGGAGTAGGAGGGAAGTTTTGCGCGAAGACAAATGGAGGGAGGTGATCAAGATCGAGATGAGCGCGGGTAGAAAAAGGGAGCGGGTGCAAAAAATAAGGAGATAAAGGCACGCGGAGAAACAAGCATACATAGAGAAACCGAGCAAAAGGGGCAAAGCGAGAACTCGTCGAGAGAAAGTGGCTTAAAAGGGAGAAGAGAGGAGGGGAGAGACGAGGAAACCGGAGTACCCAAAAAGTCAAAGAGAGAAACGGGGTGAATGATAAAGTGTGGAAGTCTGCCTAGAAGGATGGTTAAGGGTGGTGGTAGGTTAGGTTGGGAGGCGGCGGAAGGTGGAAGGCTGTGTGACGCACGCACAGCGAAAGGTAGAGACTCCTTCGGGAAAGACTAAAGAGACAGAGAGAGAGAGAGAGAGAGAGAGAGAGAGAGAGAGAGCAAAGAGTAAGCAAAGAGAGATGCAGGAGAGGGTCCAGAATGATCTGATATTTATGGGAGCACTTAGCGTAGTCGGTGATACACGGACCGTGCGTGGCAGTACGGTATGTGCTCGCATGGCCAAGGCACAAGGTTACCTCGCTAAAATCGAAAGTGCTCTCGTGTATTGGTGAAAAGGGAAAACACGCCACGGGCCACGACGCCGCGTTTAACGGGTGCGCGAGCGAACGAGCGCGGATGAAAATGCCCCTCGTTTGCTCGAGACAAGCAGCTTCATTCACCGCAGGAACACGTGATCGTCGAAACAGTTGAGCAGCCCTCCCCATCCATCCCTGGCTCGCCTCCGGTGAAATTCAGAAGGGAAAAAGCAGTGAAAAATCTTTCGCGTTGCATCGACCCGATCGAGTTCTCCTGCGAGAACGGAGCGGACGGAGGAGCAGGATCGCGCGATTGATCCGGAGAACGATAAAAGCTGGCACGCGGCTGGAAACGAGCGGAAGTAGAATCGACGTAAACATACGCGTTTTGGGTGGACCCTGGTTGTGGCGGGGTGCTCGCATCGACACCGCTAGAGTTATCGCGGTACCGGCAAACTATTTCGCTGGATGAATGGCCCGGGGAATCGTTTGTGCGTGCAAAACGCATCATGGAAATGCCGATCGCGCGAGTTATTTACGGAACTATCGGCCATAAAGCTTCCTGCAACGGCGGTGGTCCGCAGCACTGTGTGCAGTTAGCGCGCATCACGCCCAAGGGTCTCGTACGGCAGGCGAGCGATTCGTCGCTTGTTATCGCCCCGTGTAGAAATGCTCCAGTCTAGACGCACGCTATCGCTCTCGTGGATTTCCTCGAAAATCAGGGAATCCTTACCGCTGCCCCGATATATTGATTTCCCACGCTCCGCTCGCTGGCGGAATTAACGGGTCGGGACCCCGGTTTTCGTTTACGCGAAATACGGAAAACTCAGCGGGGGTGTGTCGTTAATTACCCGTCGGTCCCAACGATAAACGAGGTGAGCGAGGCGAAAAGAGGGCTGCTGGAGGGGCGGTGGAGGGGTCACGCTCCAGAAATGCTTCGACGGAATTCTCCGGATCGTTGGAGAACGGTGATCGGTCACCCGTTGGGGGATTTTCCCATGAGTGCCGGAGCGCGGCGGTCTCTCTGGGAAAATCCGCGGAGTGGAGTGACGTCGCGCGACTTGTGATTTCAAATCCGGAGATGCTGTGCGCGGCTCAAGGTCGCGATCATCGAAACGCTATTTCACCGTCAAGCGGTCGCTCGGAATGCTCGGCGAGAACCTTGGTAAAATTTAGCGCAGGAGCAGCAACAGCAGCGGGGAGCCAAGCAGCCAACCAGGCGGCAGCCAGAGTCAGTGTCGGTGCTAGCAGAAAAATGAAGTTCGCTCGAGTCCGACAGCGCGTGTCCCACGGCGGACATAAAGTTCTTACGACGTCTTTGCACGGGGCGTGGGACGCCGGTAATAGGTCCGCACATTGTTATTTCGAGTCGAGCGCGTCGCACCGCGGAAGGTTAACTGGCGTTTTTGGGGTTGAGAAGTTCTCGGAGTGTCTCGATGCCAATGCCTTGGGCTGGTAATAAAATTATCATTTATTCGTGGGCGTCGGAAGGCGGGGGTGCGGGGGTGGGGTCTACAACGGGAGCGAGAAGAAAGACGGTCCGAGGGAGAGAGATGTAGCTGTCTGTATATATTTGGGAGGACGGGGGTGGGGAGGTGAGATAGGAAGAAAGGAGAAAGATGACGAGAGAGAGAGAGGAGGAAGCGAAGCCTAAGCACGCTGAAGGGAGCGAAACTGTCAGGCGAGCAGGCAAGCGACTGCTTGAAGTTTGATGCAAATACACCGACTGATGCATTATTCAAGAAGGAACTATTAGAGTATATATGTATACCGTGTGCACCCTATATATATTGGCTACATGGACGAAGTGCAACTAGGCGTACCTAAACTGCCACAACGACAGTCGCATATTTGTGCGTTTAATGTTTTAATGTATTCCTTCCGGACGGTTTGCCCAAGTAAAGTTCGCTGTCGGAGAATCGTTTCCGCGACGAACCAATGCGATTCGCGACGACGATGAGCGCAAGCTGCCGTCTTCTCCTCCCATTAAAGATCGACTGACTCTCCCAGCAGGCGAAGATCGAGTTTTCTCTCGATGCGTCCCACGACGTGTCACGCGTCCTTGCGCACTCGTTGCTCTCGTCGGTTCAGCTGTGAAGTATGACCAATGGAAGTCTTTCGCTCCCGATGAACAACCTCCTCGGGCTCTTGGGATGGATATCGAATCGCTAATAAACCGAGCCGAGCTACCTTCGCGTCGGGAGAATCCACGACGTTTGAATATGCAAACCATCGTGGTCGTCTGGCCAAGACGCCGTAGTTAGTCCACTCCGAGACAAGGAACAGTCCTTGGAACACAGGCTATAGCTCGCGCATCGATCACTTTGCGGTTTCCACTTAGCATCAGCTTGGAAAACTTGGACGGAAGCTGAGAATAGTCGTTCGCTCGCGAGCCGATAAAACTGATGAATGGATATTTACGATGACCTAGTGCGCTGGCTAACCATAGGTCGATCGGTAAGAAAGAGACAAGGAAGCGAGCGTATCGATCGCGCTCTCTCTCTCTCTCTCTCTCTCTCTCTCTCTCTCTCTCTTTTGTTTCCAAGCACAGGCTGCTGGCAAACGGAAGAGACACGGGGGGAGGGGGCAGAGAACCACACTGACCTCCACTCCTTCCACCCATGAAGGAAGAGGGCCCGAAACGTCAGCAGCCAGCGGATGAGCAGATTGCTCTCATTATCCTTCCGCACCACGAACTTCTGACCGAACACGAGACTCTATCTGTCCTCCCATTACTGGGTTCCGACCTGGGGCGTCACTCCATGCCTCTCCCTAGACGCTCCGCGGAAAACGGTAGTTAGCGCCGCTGACCGCCCTACGTGGCTATATGTTTGTTTTCTCCAGCATCCCATCCCCCACGCTTCCGCACCCGCCCTCAATTAATATCGTATACAACGTTGATTTATATTGGCGCGTGAGTGTACGCGCAAACGCGTACTCGTCTCGGAACTCCCTCTCCCCCCGAGATCCCCCGACCCAACCAGCTCTTTTTGCTGAAATTTCCGGTGCACATGGCTATGCGACGATAATTCTTCGCTGAAAGTGGGAGAAGCAAGAGGTGACAGTGGTAACGGGAGTAGTAGAAACTTCCATTGTCACGAAGTGCGATTTATCGCTGAAACTAGTTCCACTATCCCATCGGTCATACAACAATCGAGGAACTCGCATTGCTCGGCTAACGACATCATAATATTACCCTTAGCAATCCCGCATAGTCGTGACTTACTCGCACCCCTTCCTCCTTCTTGACCTATTCCCTGCACCGGATAGCAGGTACTTTAATGACTTGGATTACAGCCATCGAATTGCCATGCAGATTGCTCGGAGTATAACAAAGGAACGATCGCTTTTTTTCATCCCTCCACTTCGACGGAGGAATCTTCTTACGGGAAGTATCTACTCCCCCCGCCTCCTATAAAGCCGGTCGGTCGCTGGCAGTACTCAACTCCGCCAACTACAAATGGCGATCTCTCCTTCCATTCTATTAGCCAGCAATTTGCAAGCTTGCGATACTTGGCCTATTCGTCGTTCCATCAAAATACAGCTTATCGCGGATTACTACTTGTCGTTGCTTCGCGCGAATTAACACGCGTTCGCCGAGGAGCGTGGGCGTGTCTCGCGCAACATTTCTGTGTTCTTAGAGAAGTTCTGCGCCAGAGAACGAACTATGAGAGAAGGGTGTTAGGAGGGTGGCTGGCAGAGAGGAAGAGCTCGTACGTTGACGACTATATATCACAATCGGTTCCGTCCTGTTCATTTTCGGAGTAGGGAGGAGACAAGAGGATCTCCGCGTGACTACGTGGAAAATTTCGCGTCGGTGGTAGCATGAGACGCGCGTGGGGGCGGGGGTGGCAGAGGCTCCGGAGCGGAGGACGCAGCAGCGTTGCACCGGTGGACGCGCTGCAATGGCGCGAGAGTTAATGCCAAATCAGAGAGTACACGCGTGAAACCTCGTCCCATAAATTGTAATTAGATCATAATGCGAGAGCGGGCTGCGACCGCCTTCTCGAATGCGCACCACCTACGTCACCCGCGCGGAATCCAGCACCAAGCGCGTTCCACGGCACGGCATTCTGGAGTGCTACCGAGAAAAGTGGCCTGGCCCACGAAATGCCCCATCAAGGAGGATCCGCAATTGTATCACCACACAACGCGCCGGAGGACCCCACGCTGAACTTGATTTTGTGCAAAACCTTCGGTTCTCAATGAAACCTAATTCGGAGAAAGTCTCACTTCCGCTCGATCTTTTTCTTCCTCCTCGCTCACTCGACGAGTCGAAGGCAGCAGTTTCCAGAATCTGCAGTTGAGAGGGTACAGCGGGGAGCGGCAGAGGGAAGGGTGAGGGGGTGGTGATATCTCGCTGACACTCGGAAAGAAGCTCGTTCTCGAGGAAGGGGGAGGAGGAGGGACGAATTATGCAGAAAGGACGGGCGAGATCGGAGGGAATATTTCCGTACAGTCGAAGAAGCGAGGTGGTTTGACCGAAAGCCAACTCTTTTGTTCCAGGACGAACGCAAATCAATGCCGCTGGAACTTGGCGCGTTGCTTTGCATTCGTTGCATATTCATTCAGGCGGACCCAGGTATCTCGAAGCATCCAAGAATCTCGAGTACTTCGTCCGCGCAACGACGAAGCTCGCCGAGACACGAGACACGGGACATTCCTCTGTAACCTTTATTAAAATCGTTCCGCGGATTATTCGCGTATCTGCGTGGGTGGATACGGGCGCGAAAATTGCTCCCGACGTGAATCGTGCTGAGGTGAGATTCGCCGAAGCTCGGAAATCGCTCGTGAATCACCGCTGTTGGTACCGATCCAAAAATGGCACGACCTTAATCAGCGTCTAAAAAAGGCACATTGTCGCGCGTGAATATTGCACCGTTTGCCCCCTCTCCTCCTCCCCTTACCTCTCATTCCATTATGCTAATCGAATAATTGGATAAAATAATTGCGCTGATCTGCAAACCGGTCAATACATTCAGCGAGTCCAGGGAACCACGTTCTTCGTTTCCGATAACGGATTATCGCGTCGGGTCGAGCCACTTTACGACTGTCCATGGTAGTGGAATGGAAATTCTCTTTTTTTTCCCTAATCACGAATGATCGTGATCATGAATGCGCGCTGGCGTGTATGTCCGCGTGCGTGTAATGGAATTTCTTGAACGCTAGTAAAAAATCGGATAGCGGTTAGAGCCAAGTCTTCCGATGGAGAAAGAGGAAAATGATAGAGGTCGGTGAAAAATCACTGCTGGGAGGACAGTGGCGGTGGGAGTGATGGGTGGAGATGATGAATCATTCCCGTGGAAGTGAATGATCCCGTAGGACGAATTATGCGCGTATCTATGCGAGTCTTTCCTGGCCGATTGCAGTAACACGTCACTTCGGTAATTCATAGGCCAGCTCATCGACTAGTAGTGGCGTAACTCAGTCAGAAAAGTTTTCGATCAAATCGGAATCCATAATCCGGGTTAGTTGTTTGCGGTCGCGACCGCGTAATCAGCTTGATCCGCTTATCCTTTGATTGATTGGACCTCGACGCAGTGACGTCACAACGATCCATCACCGATCGCCCAATTGAAACTCGCTAATAAACATGGATAATGAAATGCACGGAGGATTAGACAGGCGTGTTTACTATAAATCCGCCATAATTTTCTTCTGCTAAATCTGCATTTAATGCCCTCCCGCCTCCCTCTCTCCTCTTAAGCTCGTTTGTAAATGAATAAAATGGAGTGGAGCCGAGGAAAAATAATCATAATGCTCGATGTTTCGTAACACATAGGTGTTTAATTGCAAATTGGTAGGAGGAAACTTGTGCAAATGCTCCGAAACAGATGCGCGATGAAATAATCACTCGGAAACGAGTAAGAATTTCTTGTTTCAATGCGAAAATTTGAAATCGTATTAACCCGTGGAATCTCAGGCGATAGGCAGCATACAATGGCAAAGGAGACAGTAATATCATGAAGCGTAATGTTGGTAACCAAATTACATCATCCCAGGACAGGAGGGTCGTATAATTGCTAGAGATGCTGCTACCCCCCTAGGTACTTTAATGAAAGCTGTATATCCAGGAAGAACAATGAAGGAAGAAATTGTCGAAAGATTTTTCAAGCTGCCCAATGGCTTTATTTAATAGATTTTTCACATGCTCGTGTCACACACTCTTAACTGCCTTCCGCTAATTCGCGTTTCATTGAGAGTTTGATTTAATTTCAATTGAACGAGCATTTTCACGTTAATATTCCATAAAATCCATTTAAAATGCTTCTCTCCAATTATAGCCAATGTTATTAACTTACTTAAAACACGTGCATTTGCGATTAATCTACTTTTAATAAGTAATTAAATTTTCATCACTTTGAAATCACGTGAAACTTGATACTCGGGTTATTCATTGTACCGCGTATTATTTCTTTATCAGGTAGATTCATAATTTATGGATAGAGCGGAAGATTGTGAAATATTTTATGAGGAGAGAATAACTCGTCAACAACGAACGTGAGCGCGCGCGCTCGATTGATTCAAATTTTCCTGGATACGCGTATAACTTTATCGAGAAGCGAGTCCTCTCACAGAGACTTTTGCGATGCAGCACTATCGCGCATTTATGGCGTTTGTGTGAGAGCTCGTTAAAGCTAATATCGTATGCTAGACGCATAGAATCTTCTACAACGGGGAATCCGTGACATTGCAACATTGCGCAACAGCAATGCAAATAAAAGTAAAAAACGTAGCGCGCAGTTAGTTGGTTGATAGCTGTTGATCCAGGAATAGACAGGTATTCCCCGCTAACCTTCCACCAGACAACCTTCCCGAGTGCTCGTCTCGGCAGTGGCGTGGTCAGAGTGTCTCGCTGAAAAAAAAGAACTGAGATATCCGTCCAATGCGAAGAATTCGGGAAAGGAATTCCTCCATTGATTTTGGACGCGTTTGATTCTTCCCCGAAACGTTCCGCGTGCCTATTCGTGCCTGCTGCTCGACGATGTCCAGCTACGGATATATCCGAAGAACTTTTGGCCAACTCGAAGTGAAAGAATTTCGGTGAAGCACCGAATCGGCTCTCTCCCCTTAGGTGATTGTCGGAGATTGCCGTTTCACGGTCGAGCCTCGATAACAAAATATTCTTCTCAGTTTAACTTTCACCTCGTTACGTGCAGCCAGCATAAGTAACCAGAGTATCGGCTGTATCAGTCTGCAAATCTTCAAGGTCGCCAACTTATTCAGACATGCAAATAGTAAGCCGAAGAACCATGGGGCCCCCATCAATAGATAGAGCCTTAGGAAGAGAAAGTATTTCTTCCTCAGAGCGTGCGTCTGATGCTTCGTCGCTATCTCGGCGCTCTTCTGTATTTGCACAATTTTGTAAGTGGTGTAGAGGAACAGGACGTTGTTGCAGAACATCGTGAAGAAGGGTACCAGGAAAAAGTAGAGGTTCACTATGAGGCTCGGACCCATGTTGTACTTCAAGTAATTGGCCTTGAGCGGGAAGTCATCGGGTATTCCTGGAGAGAATTCGCAGATGCCGGCCACGAGAGTCGGTAGGAAGGAGCCTCCCCACGCGAAGACTCCGTAGAGCACCAACTTCCGGTTCTCCTCTTGCTCGGTCATGTGTCCGGAGCCCAGCATCCAGCGGAACCGCGTGATGGCTAGGGTCATGTCGAAGCAGACGACGTTTAGCCAAAAGACAGTGGCAATGGTGAAGTACTGCAGGATGAGCCACAGTAGGATGGTCAGAGTGTCGGAGATCGGGCACTCGCACAGATCGCAGTAACCCAGGAAGAAAAGTATGCAGCCTAAGGTCATCAGACACACGTTGTGCCGAAGCACCACGCGATGGTAGAGACTCTTGCACAAGTTACGAGCCGTCAGGTAAGTGACCACGACAACTATGCAAAGTGCCACGTGCGCCAAGTTCGTGGACATGTAGGTCTGGGCGCCCCAGAAAATCACCGCGCCCAAACCATCGAGAATCCTCTCCGAGTCCTCTTCGCGCGATGCACTTTTATTTTTCCTCGAAGGATCCAACCGCTCCGGACACTCGATCAGGATCTCCGTACCGTTTACCATAATCTCTATGCAGTATTGGCTCGGTACGTAAATAGTTGCGTAAACCTGGAAATAGTAGTTTGTCGAAGTGACGTCATCCAGGCACAAAGAGGAATCGCCGTATCTCGAGCTCTCCTCGTTATTGTTTAGCGGCGGGCCCATGGTCCCGGCCCCGGCCCCGGTCCCAGTGCTATTTTTTATGCAAACCAGGCCCTCGTTAAAGAGATAGCCCACGGGGCAACACTTTCTCGGCACGTCCATCTGGTACATCGCGCCGATCGGATAACCCGGGACTCTCGACACCAGAACAACGAAAGTGGCGAATACGACGATTATTTTATCGCGATCCTTCCAAGAGTTCCACATCTCTGCGCAAGGTCCTGCTGCTCACCGTACATAATCGGTATTGGTACTACGTCGACCAGCCGTTTATTTCGCAAACTCGGATTTCCAGAAGAGAACAACCTGGAAGAGCCCCGAGGTATTATCATAATCACGCACGGTTAACGCGCGCAAGAGCCAACTCCGGAGGATCCCCGCGGTGTTGCGAGGTTATCACTGGAATTCAACTCAAAGTTGGCGGAACCGGGCGGAAGGATCTCGAGCTTCGACTAATCTCGAATACGGGGGAGACACGTGTTTCACTGGCGGTGCATCGTTGGACACTGATCACACAGACGGATACCATCGTCCTCGTCCCTGTCTCCGTCTCGTCGTCCATCTATTCTTTTTCCGGACTTCGATTACAGCGATTCTTCGCCTTTGAGCAATCTAATCGACGCCTTCTCGCCGATCGAGTATTATGACGAATCGCGGCGTCCTCCGCGACTCGGTATAATGAGGCGACGAACGGGACACTCGCAGAAGCGGATAGTGCTCTTGGCTTGAAAATTCCGCATTGTCTCTGTCTCCGTTCAATGGCGAATCCCCTGACGAGCGTTATCCATTGGCTACGCTGCTACGTTGACAGTCAACGCGAATCCGATATTTATATGCACGTACATGTATACGCGCTCACACACTCCTATACATATTCATAGTATCCCGTAAGACGTTTTAAAAGAAAGAACGTTTCTTGGAAAAGTGCTGCATTTCGAGAAGAATGTGGAAGAAGATAATGGCAGATACGTGCAAAGTGACCACGGCGCTTTGCCAATAAAAATTCCTCGCGTTGCCCTTAGACTTTGGACGTAAACACGCTGAATACGCTAATTAATTTAAGAGTATTTCACTCTTTTAAGCGGTCGCTTCTTTTGGGAACTCGATAGGAGAGACGAGGGTTAGAAGATTATGCTAATTAACGGTGGTGTGCACCCGCGAAACAAACGGGCGTTCATAGTGATAATGAAAGAGCTTTCAGTGTGGCCGCGCGTAGTATATGGCGGCGGTACGCGCAAGTTATTTCATCGGCGAAATCGATATCGCCCTCCGAAATCTCGAATATCCGCGAGAACCACGGAGGGTGATCCTTGCGGAGCACATATTTTTTCAAAGTATAATCAAGGCCTGATTAGGTAATCAGGAATATAATTGATTTACGCGGAGAACACCGCGTATAACAACGGCTTCGTATCTTCGGCTTTAATTAGAATATTAAAATGCAAGCTAACGAACTGCAGTGCAGCCTTGGCATCTTCTGTTTATATTGAAAAAATAAAGAACCGCATTATCGTCCCGGAGATTCCGCTTTGAGATACCGAGATGATATTACTATATTTAGTACAATTTTGCATGACTAACACATAAGTTGTAATAAATGGATTTCGCGAGCGTTATCGTTTCGGGAATACTAATGAAAGCCATGACTAATATTCGTTCATCCGTTTCCTTATATAAATGCTCCACTGCCAGTGCTCGTCGTTTCGCGTTGACAAAAAACCACGCATAATTCTATCATCCCATTATCATTCCACGAGAGAAACTAAAAGTTGCTCATCGAGCGACAAGATAATGTTTAGCTGCACGCCACTTTTTCACGCGAAACTCTGCATTTCAAGTACTGTTGCGTTACTGAATTATGCACACCCGTACACACACACACACGAGCGCACGCATGCACCGGCACAAAGAGAGTACATAAACCACCGCGCCACTTCCGTACTAAAACTTCCTGGTGGTACTTTTATATCAGTCTACAATTTTAACGCTCGTTAGAGAATACGGTGTGACGACGATGTTGGCGATGTCAGCAACGACTATAACGCGAAATCGAAGGTGGACTTATCGCGCGATAGTGCGATGTTCACTGTTTAAAATGGAAAAATCTAATCTAATTGCGGCATAAATTATCGACCGAGTAAATTTATCTCCCCGATAAGGAGAGGTGAAAAAACCTCGGCGAGGAGGATGTACGAGGCGCGCGTTCAACGTTATTCCAAGGTTTCCAAACTTTTTAATAATTCAAGCGAAATTGGGAAAAGGAGAAACTTAGCGCCTAACGGCAGGAAGGTCCAACGACCGAGTAATAGAATCGTATCAAAGAGAGGGCGTCCCCTTCCCCGTCCGTCTCTGTGTCTCTTTCGAGGGACTCGGCGAGGTTATCCTCGGAAACGTGGATGCATAAAGTAGCAGGAGAGGCGGGGGCGGGGGGGGGGGGGTCGGACGAGGAATGTCCAGTATAATATTACTCATCAGGCTTTGGAATCGGTAAGTCGAGCGTTGGAGCCTCGTGGAGGCACGCGTGCGGAGCTCGTGCCGTGTGGTCCACGCGATTTCAGCATTTCGAGTAGCACGCGGCGCAATTGTTAATAAGTGACGGTGGCGGTGACGGTGACGGTGACGGTGACGGTGGTGGTGGAGGTGGTGGTGGAGGTGGAGGTGGTGGTGGCAGGGCTGCGCATCATCCCCGAGGTCCGCAGATTTCAGCGCTATGGCGTTGAAAGTTGCTCGGCAGGTGCTGAAGAGACTCACGATCGTCCTGGTCCTTGCCGCGTGGACCTGTGCAACGCCGATGATGTCCGCCGCTCCCCTCGAGCCGTCGGTACCGCTTCTTTCCCCTTTTACAAAATGCTGCGACGACGGGCACATCCTGCACTACGACCTGGCCTGCAGTCCCTTCCCACGTGTCAACAACACCATCTTCAACGTGCTCAACGTCACGGAGGAGGCCGTCCTTAACCACTTGACCTGTTTCGGGGGTAAGCACACCCTTCCGGATGATCGCTCGGGGTCGTTGACCATGTGGACGCATCTCGTTAACGGGGCGGAGTGCTTTTTTCCCGCGCCTCCGAAAACCGGTTCAGTTTCGGGCGAACGGTACATTTGGTACATTCGGATCGATTCGCCGAAAACTTGTCACTTTTGACTGCGCGCAGTCAAGCTGGGGTCATTAAAGCGACAGACTCGAGGAACGGGTCGTCGTCGACGAGTGACGACTCTGATTAGGTAGATTAAAATACCTTATTCTGCTTTTAGACGGAGATGGCGGCTTTCTATCGGTTCCAATCAATAATACGCTGGCACGCAAGCCCGAAAATACGTGCTTAGACATTTTCCCAAACGGTACGGCCGTTGCCCTAAAAATCAGGCTCGCCGCTGAAAATGGATCGAACATAACTTGCGAGGCACTAGCACCTGATCGATGTGACAGCGTATTTACTCCGCTGAAATATTGGGGCGCATCCATTGTGATATTCGCTAACATCATTTATATCATCCCTTACGTGGTGGTAGTGCTCTGTTACGTAATTCTGCCCGACTTGCGAAACAGAGCATACGACAGAGCCGTGGTCTGCTACAACTTTTCTCAGATAATCCAAAACGCCATAATGATCAGTGTCGGGTTATCCATTCTCTGCTATAAAAGAATCTCAAGGACCGAATTTATCATCACCGGGCTCTTAATGATGTACCTGACACTGGCCTCTACTTTGTGGCTCTTGATAATCTGCTTTGACATGACGCTGGTTATCACGAGGTTTCGATGGGTACCTAGCAACGAGACCGATCGGCAAAAGGACTTGAAGAAATTTCTATTCTACTGCGGCATTTGCTGGGGGACACCACTGATACCAACTCTGATAGCCAGTTTAATCGATCTGACATCCTGGCTACCCGAAGACTCGCCTTACAGGCCCAATTTCTACAACTTTTATCAGCCCAACGCCGCTCTGATCATTTACATAGTGGTTATACCGATCTTCGTGTGCCTGACCGATAGCGTTCTCTTTGTCTATACATCCTGGAAAATGTACGAAACGAGAAAGGCTAACGCAATAGCGACAAACAGCAACAGCAATAGGAACAAGAAAAAGAGTTATCTAGTTTTTTTAAAGTTGTATCTACTGATGGACACTGCGTGGATCAGCGGTGCTTTGGGTGCCGCTTTTCCAAATCTCTGGATCATTAAATTCTTTAGAATGATCCAGCCAATCCTAATGCTCATAACCATGGTACCCAGGAAGACTTTCGTCAGTGCTTTTAAGAGAAAAAAGTTCCGTCCAAATGTTACGAATCAGGTAGATAAAAAGACTTCCCGTCGAGCAGCAGCTGCTTCTGACACAGTAGTCTAGAATCAGGATTTTGCCGTACAACGTGGAAATCACTAGTCATTAAGCGGAACAGCGTGTTCCATTCATCGAGGATAGCGAAAAATGTTTCATGCGTGTGCATTGCCCATCGGATAAATATTTGCAAGATAAGCTTGAGTTTTTCAGAAATCTTTCGAGAAGTTTTCCACGGTTTTATCGAGAAATAGCAAGCGTATACGAGGTAAACCTCTTGAAAGCCATATTAAAAGACTGACTCATTAGCGAAACCACCTGTAGTGTTAAATCAAACATTTCAACGTGAAAATACATGCAATATCACTCAAGTCGGAATAACAATTACAAATGCGAAAATGTTTATTAATGATTCTAAATGAACATGTATGTGTATGTAGTACGTGTTACAGTTAATGTTTTTTATATTCAACGCATATACATTGTAAATTTGATTCTTTTTCTAAGCATTTAAATGTTAATAGAGATTTGTGCCATAGCAACGAGCGTCGATTCCCATAAATTTTTAGTCTGCTAAAAATGTAATGGCGAAACACATTAATCAATAAAAAATGGTGAACCAAAGTGGGAGAGGAAGATCGTTTAATCTTTTTTTTTTTTTTTTCTATCTTTTTTTTATGAAACGTACTTCCACAAACGTGGGGGTGGGAACAAATCGTAAATCAGCACTCCGATTTCAAAACGCATGTAATGCTTTCCTCTACCCACGCACAATTACATAAACTAGGAGCGTATTCTACTTGCGCGCCGCATGTAGAAGTTCACATGACTTAAAATCCACGTGGGACTTTTATTCGATGGAATTCAAGGAAGATTCTATAAAAGAGAGAAAAGAGAGAGAATCCGAGGAACGTTTACGGGAGCATGAAGATGCGTAGCTTTCCAGAAGGTTAGGGAGCCCGCGAGAAAATTGAAAATCGAATCAGTCGACAAATTCGATTACCTGAGCCTCGACCCTATAACCGCGGGGCGTAAGCCGCTTCTGCACCGCGCCCCACCCTCCTCACCCTCTCGTTTTGTCATCATCGCACTCGTCATCACAAGTTTTCACTCTCTTGTACTTCTCTTGTCCCGGCAACGCTATTCCCCGGTGTAAGCAGCCTCCAGGCTTCCAGAGACTTTGCCGTTCTGGTCTCCTCCGCGCACCTCCTCGCCAAACAACCAATCTAATCATTTACCACTTTCCCCCGTTGATTTTATCCACCAAACTTGAGAACCGGGTCACCCAATTCTCTTCCTAGCGGAAAGATTCCAGGCGGTTTTCCATCAGACTCGTGGATTAAGTTTCGATGAGAATTTTTAGTCGAGGGGCTTTTTAGTCAGCGGGGGAGACCTTCCGCGGCAAGAATGGGAAATCTTCCATTCTAACGATTCTCCAGTTCCACCTCTCGTACGCGCACATGCATTGATGCACGTACGCGTGTGCGAGCAGCTCCGATTCGTCGAGTGACACACACGGGCATGGCGTGACATGGCATGGCATGGCAAATAAATACAGTGGAACGAGAAAGCCGCAGCGGAAAGTCCCAGTTTCTGTTTACTCGATCTGCCGCTGATCAGGTTACTGGACGCGGATCAAACAGGTTTTCCGTAAACGTGTGTGTTGAGAGTGCATCGCGGCAGATTTCTCAGGTAGTAGTTTTTTCTCGACTTTGATAACTTGTCAGAGAACTTGGAACAAGAGATGCGCGCCTAGGGAAAAACGACAACGGTAACCGTTATCGCGTTGCAGGAGGTGAATCGACGCTATTTCACCCGACGGTCTGACCCTTTTGCGTTTTCTCCCCTCGCCTCCTGAGGATTGCTGGTACCGGGGGCGCGTAATTCGCGAGCTGCTCCTCTTTCTCTCTCACGATGCTGTCTCCGGAAACGACGCTGCAGTAATAATTTCACGGTTTGCGCTCCCATAAAATATGGGTCGCCGGGTCGACTCGACGGAGTATCGTTCAAGTTTATCAGCGCCACCAAGTCGACATTCTCATTCACTGTCAACGGCCCAGATTCGATTTGTCATTCTCTCTCTCTCTCTCTCTCTCTCTTCGTCGAGCGAGAGTTTGCGCGATTGAATTCAGTCTCGACTAATTTTAATCCGTTTCACGACATAATATTTATTGGCTCGAAAAGTCCCCCCCCCCCGTCCCTCCCTCCTTTATCGAATGAGCTTTGTCGAAGCGCAAATAGGAAAATTCTCCTTTATTCATGAGAATCGTGGAAAGATTTTCCTCGAAGATTACGGAGGCTTTATCGACCTCACAGGTGGCCAGTGAAAATCTGGATGGCCAAAAGTCTGAACAGCAGGCGCGATATTAGATGCTCGCTTAGCCCGTGGCTTGGCCGGATAAAGTGGCTGAAAAGCCGCGTTATGGCGCATCGAGGATCCATCGTCCTGGCTGCTAGTGGAAGCTTTAACGGTCTGCCCTGTCGAGAAGCGTCGTTGCGAAGCTTGCCCTCAAGCAGCCAGCGGAAAATTAAAGTGAACCAACTTTCCGGGCAGCGGAAGCTCCGCATTTTCGCCCTCTTAATATTCATAACCGAAAGAGGCGGACAAGTATCTTCCCATACGGGCTGATGGTCTCTCTACCTTATCTACTTGGGGATTCTGTAGGTCGTCGTAAAAACGCTAAGTTTTACAGCCATATAAATCTAACTTTCATTAAAGGCCAAAAGCTTAGGGCCAAGGTTGGAGTAATATTGGGCCATGCTCGGACCCAACACGCTGGTCCAACATATCGCCGATAGCTCGTTGATTAATGACACGAAACGAACTTTTATTCATTGCTCCTGAAAAGTCGCGATAAGTCCGTGATTCGTTTGTACACTCGTGTCTGCAGTTTGCTCGACCGTCGACGTGTAATTTGTGTAACACGCAACATAACGCAACCTCAATTTTCATCGGTAGCTTGATTTTCCCATTAGGAGAACAAGAGTCAAGGAATTTCCGAAACATTGATCTCTCTCTCTCTCTCTCTCTCTCTCTCTCCACTATTGAGACTCGGCTCTGCTCTTTCATGAAGAAATATGATGCTACGATAGAATCTCTCAGGTTCTTAGAAGAAATAACGAATAGACTCATTAATGTAAAATCCGAGTCGAGTAAAGTAT
This sequence comes from Sclerodermus sp. 'alternatusi', assembly GCA_037305995.1. Taxonomy (NCBI): domain Eukaryota; kingdom Metazoa; phylum Arthropoda; class Insecta; order Hymenoptera; family Bethylidae; genus Sclerodermus; species Sclerodermus sp. 'alternatusi'. The sequence goes on along the minus strand of CM074552.1, from coordinate 3,041,160 downwards.
GGAAACGCTCGCTAGGTTCTCATTAACAACGCGATGATTCCTTGTTACAAAGTCAAGGCAGAATATTGCCAAAAACTTGCCGAATATTGCTCGCTTTAACTCCTAGCGTCATTATTATCCGCCAAAAGAGAATCAAATGTCTAATTCGTATTGCAAATGACATCGAATATGCGGAGCGATGCGACACGTAGATGGGAATTGTATAATTTTCTGGATGCTCGAAGAACAGGTATATGCATAACGAATACGGGGGCTTACTGGGGAAGGATCGAAAATCGCGAGATGGATCATCGGATTCCATCATGGCGCGCTATAGCTCGAAGCCTATTCGGCCATTTTTCAAGAAGCGACGCATTAAAAGGTATCTCTCGGAATAGGTGACTCCGCCAAAGATCGGCTAGAGAAATATGGCGGGTAAGATGGCCGAATACGTTCGGCGCGTTATTTCACGTAAAACGATGTAATTAATTACAGGACGTCCTGATGAATTCTCATAACAAGCAATAAATCTGACGCATACAGGGGTGCGATGAAACGCGCCGAATAAGCGTTTCTACATTTTTTTTCCCCTCTTCCTCCCTTCTCCTCCTCCTCCTCCTTCTCTGTTCTCTCTCTCTCTCTGATGAATTAGGATTAACAGATCAATTCGGTGCCTTCCAATTTTAAAACGAATTAATGTGTCTGGCTGCTATTCCGCTCCGAAATGCGATATATTACCGAGTCCTTGCTACCGGCTACGCGAACCTGCTAAAATTAAAGCATTGTCTTCAATACTTTTTCGCTATCGTCGGCAGGCGGCACCAAAGGAGCCGGGAGTCGTTCCTTCGTCGAATCGTAAATTTAGATTTCGATAAACGAGAATCTATTATGCCTTACCGATTTTGAGTCGAGTTAGCCAATTTCAGCGTTCGGGAGAGGACGCAGCTTCGAATTTATTCGCAGCCTAATGGCAAAGTATCCCTTCCAGATTCATTCGTCCGGGGGGAGATCCTCGGCCTTTACTCTACTCTACTCGATTTATTTGAGCCCAAATCGAATAGGAGCGGAAAGTGAAACAAATGACGCGTTAAAGTTCTCCGAGCTCGACTACTATTATCTAGCAAGCAGGAATTCGCTTTGCATTCGAATATTCGAGAGCACTCGCGTTATTCTCCTTGGCGATGAGGAAGGAAAAAAAGCTCGAGGTGGGGGAGGGGGGCGAGGGTGCGTTTAGGAGTAGAAGAAACCGCCGAGTATCCGGTATACTTAGCTTTTGCAAGACGCTACTTGAAACTCAAAGTGCTCGGCGAAGGAAAGTAGACTTCCGCAGGGAACTAATTCAAACAAAGAGTGAAATGCGGATCGTCTTTGAAAGGCACTGCCACCACTCTCCCCCTTTAATCTTCTTACTTTCAGGAGTCCAGCCTCGTAATTATAGGAACACCGATAATTAGGTAGTCGTATTTCTCGCGTTTCAAGGAAACGTGGCAAACGCGTACGCTTTCGCTGAACCAGCTCGCCGGACAATCGGGCAAACGGCGAACGTTTCTCGCGTTTTCCATTTTCCAACGAAAATTTTCCTCGTGCCTTTATCTCGAGATCGAGAATAAATTCGCATTGTAGTTGAACGACGTAGCGTGGCATGGCATGGCATGGCTAGGTATGGTGCAATGTGGTGTGGCGTGGGACGGTGGAAGTGCAATCGGTCGCTTAACATTCGTCGCTGCGCGAACGGAAGGGGCGGCTGGAGACCAGCGAGGGTTGTGACTCGAGCCAAGCATCGTCTACGTCTACGTCTACATAACACAATGGTGAGACAACGAACCGAAAGAATAACTCAGCCAGAATGCAGCGCGACTTGCATGAGCAAAGAGCGAAAGTTTCTACGCCGCACGAGCGAAACTCTACGTGCGCTAAAGGACGTGTAAGCTTGCGAAAGCCTTGAGCGATTTTTGCGGAACGCCCCATGCTCCACTATCGACTCTGATTCTCCGCGAAAGCTGTTCCTCCGGGGTACATTATTGAAATCAGTGCTTTATCCACTTGAAGAACAACGCGAAATTTCCCAGACCCGTTGAATAATATGTATGGTAGTCGTCGAAGAATTTTGATATTTTCCGGATAAGGACGATTTGGCCCTACAATCCACTTTGTATTCAAGCCGCCGCCCCGCCCATCCCCTACCCCCATATTTTGCTTTGGCAATTTTTCAGTAACGACCCTACGAATACGATTTATAAAAAGAAGTTTTAATGAACGCGTGCAGCGTATTCCATGTAAATACTAACGGCTTTGTCATATTTTATTCATATTCCTACTATTTCCCGTAACTCGCCCGATATATTATTTACTCTGATAAATCGAGGATTTCAATAACATTTCAACGTGAAATTCAACACGATTCTTGTGTTTCTTTTTGCGATCCCCGATTTCATCCTTTTGCTTACCGAGAAGTTATACGGCGGGGGTGGGAAGGGTTCTACATTTGTCATTTTCCCATTCGGAACTTTCATTTTAAATTATCGATGATTCCCTCGGATTTAACATCGCGAAATTACGAGCATTCGAAAACTATGGCGAGGAGGGAGGACAGTGGCGCATCTCGCGATGGTGGACGACGACGACGACGATTCGTGGGATAAGTAACGACGCTAATTCCAGAAAAATCTCAAGTAATTCAAGAGGGAAGGCCGGGGGAAAAATTAAAAGTATGAAAGTTTCGTGCACTTTGTGCAATAATCTAGAAACGCAGGCAGTTAGACAACGCGGTTATTGGCTATAAAAAGCTGCGCTCAGTGGTCGTTCCGTTAAATGAGCCGAGTTTTAAAGCGAGCCACTCGCATTATTTCAATGGACATTGCGATAGCTGTAATCGTGACAAAGACAGACAGACATTATTCTCTGCATTCTTAATAACAATAATCAAGGATTTACTTGGTTTTAACTTCTGGAAAACTTGCGAGGACCATGGAGCACTGCGGTACTTATCATACTATCTTAGTCGATTTATAAAGCGAAGAAACTGAGGATTTCTTTATTTTTCATGTGGAAAAGGGCCGTAGGCAGCAGCCGCTTAGCGATTCACTTTCACGTTCGCGATGCTTGCTCCGCTTGGCAAGACTCTACGGATTTTGCTTTTGCCATCGAACGTAAAATGTTCCGATTCGTCTACACACAGCCTCATGTATAGACCTTAGAATTTCATAGAAACGCTCCATTGTACGAAATGAAATTCATGCGTTGCCAAATTTAAATACCACTTTCAACGGGAGAATCTCGTCAAGAGAAAAAGAGAGAGAGAGTCCAATTTTCAATCCACGCTGGAAGAAAACATCCTTGAGAACCCGACTTGGACACATTTTCCTCCCACAATATCGTATATCTTCGATAGTATCGGATATAGGAAGAGATATGAAAAAAATATGGAGACGGTTAAATTCATGAAATGATCGCGGGGACGTTTAAAATATCATTTCTCAAGGTTCGCTCGCAAGATCATACCCACAAGCTTCCTTATTCATTTATCCATTTACGATTGACTGGAATTATCGGTCTCCTCACTTAAATAAGTAAAAAAGTAAAAGGAAAAACGAGGATTTCCGCTTTGCAGAAGCAAATGGGATTTTTAATGATTAAGGATAAACGGTAAATGGAGCCTATCTAATTTTCAGCGATAATGCCTTCGATTGGTTCCCGTCGCGTAAGGAGAAGCAATAAACTAGTAGCCCCCTCGTCGTCCATACCCCTCCAAGCTTCGTGGGAGAAGAAACGAGTAAAGCCTCCGTCGAGGCTCAGCCAAACTCGGATTCGGAGAGGGACTTTGAATCGCATCGTTTATCGCTATCCGATTCTCCTGATTCGATATTCAGAACGCGTTCTGTGTTCTCGCAGGTTACTTTTCCCTGCTGTGTGGCTCCCCTTGCAAGAACTCTCCTTCCCTTCTTTCTTACTTCTCGCGGCAATTTCGGAGGGGCGAAACGTCGGGAGAGCGTTCCCTCGGATCCTCTCGAATTCCGGGTAATTTCAGAGAAGAAGGAAAATGCTCCAACAGACATCCAACTGAAATACGCGAAAAGATCGGAAATACATCCTGTAAAAAAAGGTACACCGACAAAAGGGAAAAGTGTTTCAGTCTCATTGAATGGAACGACATACGAGCGCGCATCCCGTAGCTTCGATGCTGTTTAAAATAATTGAATCTGATGATTTTCTCATGAAAATTCGAAGGAAATCGTCCGTTCGCGCGTCATTCCCTTCATTCCGTAGCGTTGCAGTGCTCCGAGTCTTCCTGCTGTTTTCGCTTCTTTCTGGAAAACTCCTGCAGACCCTCGCGCACTTGTCGCGACGGCTTCTTACCCTCCTGAGTCCTGTACCTATCTTCCTCCCGAAACACCCTCGCACCCTGACGAATAACTACCCCCGTGCTATTCTCTCGGCAAGTTCAGACAGTTTCGCAAAGCTCTCGCAGGATTACGAAAGGCGGAGAACGTCCCAGTTTGAGGAGAAATAGAGAATGAATCAGAGGGGGAAGGGGACCGCCTATCTTCCGGGACAAAAACAAGTTCTCTGGTAAAATTTTCTTTCCGCCTCCCTCTCTCTCTCTCTCTCTCTCTCTCTCTCTCCTAAATCTACTTTCTCTAAACGCGCAAACGCTCCAATTCCCCTGGCGTGATTTAAGGATGATATCTAACAGTTCGGGAGTAGTCCAACCACCGCCCGATGAGATTTCAAAGTTTTCTGCGCTTTTACTTTGCAGTTTTGGGCGAAATCGTACCTAAGCCTCCGCTTTGTAAAAAAGTACAAATCAAATATACCAATTTCATCTTTTTCTTCTTCCCGTCATCAAGGAGGAGAGAGAAGAGAGAGATTAGAAATTACTTTTCTTCGACGCTCTGCGATTCACCACCAGCCTCAAAACCATAGAGTTCGTCCAAGAGTTCCCATGAAATTATAACTGGTGGAGTTCGGTCCATTTCTGCGGTTCGGTGTGACCGCGGTTAGGCGACCGCTTTAACGCTTGGCCAGTCGAGCTATTGCCTTCGTAGATATCGTCTCGATCCAACGACTTTGGGCCAAAGTGCGATTTGTGTGATTAATGAGCGGATTAATGGATTAGAAACCGCAAACTAATGCCAGTTGGCTTTCCAGTTTAGGGGCTTTTACCCAAGTGGATGCAAGGGCCCAATCCACAGGATCTCCCGGGCCACTTTGGCTGTCTTCCTCTCCTTTTGGTCCAACCCCCCCTCCCCCAACCCCCAACCGCCTTTCCCTCTTCCTCAATCCGCCAACTTTTTCCAACGCCCAGACTCGATGGCTGCCAGCCGTCAGTCACCGCCGCAAAACCACATTTTATCAAACATACATGCGCTCCTACATATATACATGGATAAGCCGAACAAATTTCTCGTCCATGCCAGAAAGTGCATACTGCAAATTTAATTCCACATCCGAATATTCCCCCACCATTCGGAATTATCTTACCATGAAATTATTATCGTATACATAAATGGGGATGATTTTCCCATGTAACATTAAAAGTTGCAAGGCGCTCGTGAAAAAATCATTCGCGGTAATGGCGTTTGGTTTCGCTCGCTGAAAAATTCATTAATATCGAATGGCACGGGGAGTGTGGATGAAGTCGAGAAAGAAATCAGGGCAAAAGTTTTGCAGCACCCCGTAGCGGCACCGATGAGTTAGCAGAGGCGCATTGGCCATCGGAATATCGACGTTATATTCATGGCGAAGACCGTGGAAGGTAAAACGGTCCGGAACGACGAGCCAGGGTCAGCGCGGGTGCACAGGTTAAACGTGTTATGGGCCGGTGTCAAAGGTTCAGAGCCGTTACTCTCATCCTCCCACCCACACACCTGCATCTCGCTGAGCACGTACTTGGCGGTCAGGGTGTCACATATAAATGTTTTATTTCCGCCGTTAGGCGTGCGCGCGCGAAGAGAAGAGAGACGCCTCGTTAGAGTCGCGGAAAACCTCAAGGACCAATTCGCTCCAGTTAGACGGGGGGTCGGTCACTCATTATGCAACGACGGTCTTTAAGGTCTTTAACGCGACCGATGGTCCAGGGGCGCGAGGGGCTGCAGGAACAAAGCTCGTAAATGATTTTGCGCCAGTAAAATAAAGTAACGGCGCGGCGCTAATCGTTCGATTGGTCGAACGACGCGATCGCTGATCGCACGCGATGCTGGTTGTTGGTACACGCCGTTACCTATGGTACAACTATGGCCATTAGAAGTTTCACGAGCGACGTTACAAGGCGGCCGTGTGGAATTAACAGGCTGAACGGTCATACGTTGCGGTCAGCATGCTGTGCGCGGTTTCCGTTCATGACTTCACCACATCCAGTAAAATCGGCCAGTCGAACACGGCCCGTGGTGGATTATAATGCCACTGCCGTGTTCGGAGCTAGTGATGGTGGTGGTGGTGGTGATGGTGGTGGTGGTGGTGGTGGTACCGTTCTATTTTAGCGGCATATCTTGGCAAGGCCAACCTCTCCCAATGGTAAACCGTCGGAGCGAACGACTCGAGCTAACGGGAGAAACGCTTTTGGGCCCTGGGTACCTGGGGTGAAATTAAAAGGAATCGCCTGCTCGGATGTGAATTAGGCGAATCGTTAACCCTTCTCGACTAGACTAGCGAGGAGCTAGGAAATTTGATGCCGCGACGAGGAGTGAACAATTAATCGACAGAAACGGGGTGGAGGAGGCTCATCGCCGAGACAAGGAAAAAGGGAAAAGTGAGAATCCCTGAAGTTGACGGTGTCATTAAATAGGGAACCACGGGTACTAAAACAAAGATCGTTAAGCGACGGGGAAGCGAGGAATCCCGTAATGTATATGGATGGCTAGCATCCCCGGCACCCTGCGCTTTCGTTTCGAGGGTCGAACAGCCGGGGGATGTAATTTTAGTACTTACCCCGCGAAGTTAGGAACACAATGTTACGTGAAAGTACTGCGAAATGGAAGGTGCCTCGGGGTGGATAGGAAGTATTTGCAAGAACCAGGGAGTAATTCAGCCAGGAAAAGTGCCATATCATTGCTCATTTTAACGGCGTCTTACCATATGTATGCACCTGCCTCTGCCTCAAACTATCGTAAAGGGCTCGCTTAAGGTTAATACGATTAGGCCACACCGCACCATTTAATCGTGGAAATATCGCGAGAGAAAAATTCAGCGGAATTATATTTCATGAAAGAAATTTTCCGTAATTCGGTACAATTTGTGGAGTTGTCGATAACGCGCGACAGTCCATAATCGGCCGGTGCAATTATGGTCTTATTGTAACACGCGCGTCCACGATGAATCACGTGACAAACGCACGTAGGTGCTGTAGATAGGGAGTGCGTGTGCGGAGGTACGAGGAGACGCCATCGAATACCATCGCGCACGATATGACCACTGTTAAGCCATCGCCGGTATGGGGTGTGAACCGCCGATTGCCACATGGCACCACCGATCCCCATTAATTTCTCACGGTCATCAATAACGTTTAAATATTTTGAATACCAAACTCCCCTCTCTCTCTCTCTCTCTCTCTCCCGGTGTGATCTATTTCCCACTGATTACGCGTTGTCTTCCTAATTTCACTGTGCAATTGCCAGTGTTCACCCCCTCGTGGTCACTCGTGAAATTCTCAGCGATTCTTTACGAAAAAACAACAACACGGGGGAGAATCCAAGTTTCTCCTCGATAGGCAAAATAAGAAACTGTGCACGCGAAGATACATGGATGAGATGAGGTATGGGCGGCGGTGGTTTGGGAGAAAAACGAGGAATACTGATGCAAATGGAAATATTTGTGCGAGTGATGTTCTCACCGGAGGATTTTCAAAGATCTCTGACCACCCCGCGTTGCATAGCCAACGTATGTATGTACATAAGGAAATTCCTGTGCAAATATCGAAGGGTTGCCAAACCACGTAGTAAGCCCCAAAAGCCCAGTACAGTTTCGTTGCTAGTGGTCCCTTGTAACGTACCTGTACAATCGATAGTGCAAACAGGAGTGTGTGCAGCTCTCTGCTAGCACTCTGCGAAGGAGAGACTACTGGTTGGAGAGGGTAAAACTGGCGAAGGATAAGGTATTAAACGCTAGCCGCGTCTCTTGACTCCTAACTGCTGCTGTGGTCTGGAATTGCTTGGTTGACACAGTGTAATCATCCTATCTGAAAACTATCCGAGTTTTTCCCTCGTTATCCAACACGAACGACACTCCTGATTAATAAGGCTCTATTCTGGAATATTAATAGAAAAATAGACGCAGCTACTTGGTCTCTTTTTCTAAAATTGCGTTGGCATAGCAAACGACGCTCACGAATGAAAAATGAAATCCTAAAGAAGAAAATATGGGGAAATATGTGTGCACACTCCATGGTTTACAATACAATGCGCGGATGTATGGGTGAACAATTTCGTTCTCGCATCTCAAGGGCATTGATCTCGGCAGGAAGTACAAGGTGAAATCTTGTCCAGCATCAGACAGAAAAATGGTCCGATGCTCTTTCTCGGATCTACTAGGATGTATGAACAGAAGCAATGCTGCCGCTGGTATGGCGGGCGATTTGTTTGCATACGATGGCATTTACCGTTGACAAGCAATTTCAGGAACCGCCGCCGAATGCTCCAAGTCCGGGAAAAGAAATAAGCAGATAAATCATCGATAAGTTTGTCCCTCTTCGCGAAGGCCACAAATCTCGGAGCCAGTTATTGGGGTGTCGCCCTCTCGAACGTGAATCGCGTTCTCTATGCGTTCGACCCTCCCGCCGTGCCGCCACCATCACCACCACCACCCCCTTGCTGCCCTGGATTCCCCTCTCGCGACACATTCCCCATAACGAACATTTGCTTCATCAAGGCTCCATGGAATTTGAAGAACCTTGCGATAAAAACCTCCGGCACAAACCCAATTACGAGTAAAATCCTTTTTCCCAGAATTATATTCCAAGCGGAAGTTCAGGGACCATTTTAGGGCTTAGCGTTTTATCGGGCACTACACCCTTATCGAGGGAATAATCTTATCGCGAGTCCATGGAGAGTGGACCGCGGTTAGTTGAAATTTCCATATTTCTGAGAGAAGCATTTGCGAAGGCTCGAGAAATATGGAATTGTCGAGGGTGACTGAGAAGAGGAGGAGAAGTGAGACAAGGATATCTTACAGCACGGTAAACGGGCTACGGAAACAACCGGAAGCTTCCGGTTCGCGTAAGTACAGGAGCATCGGCAAGTATTCCAGCGCCTTTGGGAACTTCCATTTAGGGAGGTCTCAGCTGCGGCTAAAACGTTGATTGCACACGGCCCACCTCCATAGTCGCACATTTATCGACACCACTTCGAAGCTAAGAGTCGCAAGCCGAACTGCAGAATTCAAGTGCCATTTATACTTCAAATGGATACCGCATCTGGAATAATTAATAGCATAACCATACTAGTCACTTTGCGTGCGCGCGCGCGCGCGCGCGTGTGTGTATGCGTATGCGCGTCTCTACATACACATACGCGATCCTGATATGGCATTCTGCCAAATAATAAGAGTTAATCGTGCAAACCAGAGAATGACAAATTTATTTAGCATCCTATAAATATTCAGTATTTTCAGTTGAATTTCGGTAATGCGATATTAATGAACCTTTATTATTCTCCTCGCAATAACGAAATGCGGAGAATATCAATTTGTTTAATATTTGTCAAGTCCGAGTAATTCCGGTAGAGCGAGAGACGCGTAGCAGAGATACGCGGGAAGTAAAGGCGACCATAATATAGTTAGTATTCAGATTTTGCTGACAGTGTCGGAAACGATTCTGATTCGAGTTGACTTTACGTGGACCCGTGTTAAACCCATCTAATGGAGACATAAACTAACATATCGTAAAAGCATGCAATATTCTTTGCCCAGTAGTGTGTGCCCTACGTAGTAGCGATGACACCCACGGTCCTGTACTTACGGTTTACTTCCAGCATTTGAGTTTTATGAGAAGAGATAACGTTTCCATGCTAATATTGCTAACAGGGCAGGGGATAAGGCAGGTTCGCCTTTACGACTTTGAGAAAGTGGTCGAATATCAATGAACGTCGCTGTAAGGGTTGCTGGACCGAAAGTACCGATCCACCCATGAACTACCACGTCACTTTTTCTTACGCCACCCTCCGGTACACGGCGCGAGGAACAAGTTCCTCGATAATTACGTTAATCGTTAATCTCCTCCCTTTTTCCCGTAGAATTCTCGTTTCCTTTATTTATTTATCCCTCGTTTATGCACCACCATCACCACCACAATATTGTCCAACGTGGAAAATTTGTTGTATGTGGAGAAACTCGTAAAAATTGGCTTCGCATTGTCCGATGTTATATTTATCTCGTAGCAGAAGAGTACCTGGTCGCGCGCGCGCGGTATCTCCCCCTTTTTAGGAAAATAAATTATCTCGACGCAAGATGGCGAGTGTTGTAATCCGGGAAAAGCACGGTACAATCGACTCCGTATCTCCATACTTTACTCGGAAACTCGAGTCTCTGTAAAGTGAAAACTTTTGCCGCAAACATTAAATTCCAAACTCAACTGTAGATTTCATTTATCGCGATGACCCACGGGTACCATAGTGGAGCTGTACAGCTTTCTCGCACCTTGCCGGCTTCGCGTAAATAGCTTTCGTAAACCAGACAGAATTATTTCCTCGCTATTTCTTTCCGTAGCAACTTCCGGCTTTACTTTTGGGAGAAATTAACATTCACCCGGCTTAACGGCGTTCCCTCGCATTACCCGAATCCTCCTCCGGTAATAAGAAAAAGAGAAGTAAGAAAGGAGTAAGAAAAAAACAAAACAAAAAAAAAGAAATAGAGGGAAAAACAAGAGAGAAACGATCAGTGAATTTTTCAAACCCTCCCTGGGATCTAACGCGACGACCACCATCCGGAACCAAGCTCGATAGGGAAATCGAATGTTTCCGTGCGCAACGACAGTGGTTTTCCCAGAAATATGTAAGACAAGCTTTTCGGAGCATTTGGCGCAGTTAGGGCAGAAAACAAGTGTGAGTGACCACGGAGGAGAACGGTATCCATTTTATGGAGGGACCTCGGCAAAAAGGATCAACGACTTGGAACCGACGTAACGTAGTACAGTTTCCTTGAAACTGTTGGACGATACAGAGCCAATAACAACTTCCTCCGAAGTGAGCAGCTGGTGCTTCGAATGGGCAAACTGAATCGTATCTCCAACTCCACCAGCTCCTCCTGTTCCTCTCGCTCCTCCCGGAGGTTGCCGGCTTCCTCCCCCGCGACCAATCTTCCCCTCGGCACCTCCGCAGCAGACCAGTGTGTCTTGTCCCGGTGTACGACGACCTCCTGTCCTATCCACGACCCTCCCTCTACCGCTCATTGTCTAGCGCGCTCTGCCATTGCGGTGGATGATACATGAGCGGTTAACCACCGGTTCCGTCCCGAGCAACCTCCTCCCCCGCTACCGCCGTCCTTACGCTACCCCCAGCGGCGCTTCTCTCCCTTTGACATTTCTACCCAATAAGCGGATAGTTCCAGGGCAGGCGCCACTGAGAAGTCGCAGCAGCCATCGTTCCACGTTACATAAGTCACGCAAACTCCAAAATTTTAGCAACCACGCTCCTAAACCCGTCGATTGACTCCTACGAGTTCTCGGCACGAGAAACTTTGGTCGGTAGAATTTTCCTATCGTCGTTATCGCGGTGCTCGCGAAACGAAACGCTGGTTCTTTCCATCGCATGGCAACACTGGAATTCCACCCCCTCGACGTTACTCCGCAGTAAGGGCGAAGCTTAGCCGCGGCATAATTGGCCTCCTAAATTTGGTCGGCCACTCGAGACACAATGTAAACTCCCATCGCTCGAGGACCTATTCAGGATTGAAGATTGTTTTCTAATATTTTCCTTTTTCAATCGCGGTGAATGGCTGCTGCCGCTGCTGCCCGGCCAGTTGTCCTCTTACCTCCGCTACCACCGCGGCAGGAGGAAGCGAGTACTCGAGATTCGTATCGAAGGAGCGCGTTGAAACGCATATGCATGCCACAGGGCTCCTCGAGTGGCCCAGGAACAGCAGCCACCGCAGGACCTAACGGTTCCCAGGAGTTCTTCTTCCTCGGTGCTCCGTGCTTCCACGGCTAGAACGCGCCGTGCCATACGTCAAACGAGGAGAAACAATTAACGGATCATTATCCTCGCCCCGGATGCCGACGATGATACAATTCCCTCGTGAACGAATGTCGATTCTTTTACGGCGTGGAAGCCCTCCCGTAAATCACAAGAGATTCGCTCGGCGAGTGAGAAAGAGAGAGAGAGAGAGAGAGAGAGAGAGAGGAACCTGGTGGACGCGCACACCCCGATACGATAATTATTAATCGCGAGCGCTGGAGGAACATGCAAAGTACCTTCTTGGCTGGTTGCACAAGAATCTTGAGTTCCACGCCGTGTATTTATCTGCGCTGGCGTGGAGAGTGCATGACTCCAGGCGCGATTTCGTACTTCCTTTGACGCTGGCGCGCAGTTAGCCCGTGTACCGCTCCTCGCCCATTTCGCCGTGAGCTACAAATCATTATTAACAGATCCAATAGGATAAATAAATCATAGTATTTATAAAGTGCCACCGCTCCGTTTGGCCGCGAGCACTGCCTCGCCAGGTGAATTACTGTTGGGAACCATTTTTTAGGATTATAAAGGGTATCCCTGGCCCAGCCAAAACCCCGCTAGCCAGCAAGGAAATTTCTGTCGGTCCGCTCATGCTAGATATTGTCGATCCGACCCTCTTCCACCTACGCGCACATCCAGTCGGAAACCCGCGTGTGTGCGTGCGTCCGTCCGCAACGTCGATATTCATCGACGCACCCACACAGCCGAATCTTTACAGCTTCCGCTAAAATCGATCCTAACTAACAAATTTAACCGGCGAATTTTCTCCTCCCCCCGCCCGAGCGAACAAGCCCCCTTCCAGAATTAGCGCGCGGCGTGCGCGATTATACATTCTCGCCTTAAACGCTTCACGTCTTTTCACTTTTCCTTTCCCCATGTTCGACAATCTTAATAATTCACATCGTCGGACGAACATGGTGGATCTCTCTATTTTCGAAAGCAAATCATTATCAGGATACTCGATTAAAGGGAAATTTCCGTAAAATTAGTCGCGATTAGAGAGTGGTAAAAATTGACGGTGGATTCTCCGGCGTGTTTCAGTCTTGTAACATTTTCGGGGAATCCGCTCTATTCCTGGCCCATTAACCCCCAGGGCTGGGATATCTGATGTTGATTTGTCGCGGTTTCCACCTACCGACTACAAAATCACTTCACGCGTCTAAGAACAATTTCAGCGGGGTTTGCGGGACGAGTTTAGGGAAATTCCAACGGGGAAAGACCTTCGGACGAGAAACTTTTAGCTCAACGGCGTGCAGATGTTGTGCGGCAAAATGGATAAGAAGAGAGTCCTGGATCTTCCGATACCACCGCCTCGGATTCTTTTCGAGAACTTTGGAAAAATGAGATTTCACCAGGGGCGTAGATCATAATACTCGTACGGGTCATTTAGCAGCATAAGCATGTCGAAGACGTTTGATACGAGTGCACGGCGTAGCCTGCAGCGCCCTTAGTATCGGATCAGAAAGTATACTGCACCTTCGGAGGGTCACTACTTCCTCCTTATCCTCCGCATCCTCCGCGCATCCTCTCCCAGGATATATTCAACGTCGTTCCAAGACACCGTGAATTATAAATATAATCTCTGCTATAGTTTTCCACTACTCTGCCTATCTTCCGAATATTTTGGCCTTGCGACCAACCAGCCCATTCCCCTGCGGAGGAAGAAGAAGTTTTTTAGCCAGTAAAAAATTAGATCCTGCACCGACAAGGTTTCCAGAGACGTCGTCGCTTCGAAAAATGGGATACAGGTAATTTTTAGATTATTTCTCTGCAATGGGGCACGGTCGAAGCTTCCGATAAAACATCTTTTCGGTTTTAATGGCGATATGAATTTTATTGGGAAAAACAGGACGTTTATAGACGCTGCTAATACGGTTGCGCAGCATCCATTCTCCGTGTTTGTCGCTCGGATATTTTAAACCAAAGGAATAATACGACTCGGTATTTTCTCGATATAATTGAAACTATGGGAACACCCGCTTCTCTGGGATCCGACTTTATTTTTTCCCCGGTGGTCTCCACATTTTAATGCTCGACCGGGCACTTTAACTCGTTTCACGTCCATTAGAATGTACATAAAAGAATCGTTGGAAGTAAACTCGTAAGTTGATTTCAAACTCTAATTCGAGAAATATCGTCGAATCAATTCCCGTTACAGGAGCGTGTTCCTCGTCGATAAAGTCGATAAAGACGAAGATGAGTCCCAGGAACTTGCGTCGTCTCGACCGGGGTGGGACCTCCCTCGAACGGTGTAATTTTGCGCTCGTGCAATTTTCAGGGGGGGGGGGGCATCTTCATTTCCCAGAGAGAAAATTTCGCGCGCCCGGTATCATTGCCCGAAGGATTTTTCCGAGGCGGACTTTAGTGGAACCGACGCGTTCTCACGATCGTCGGCTTCGGGACCGTCAGAACCGAAGAAGGACTATCGTCGATGCGATCTCGAGACGTATCGTGCCCCCGCGGGATAATGACCGTCGTGTCTCGTGTCGGAAGGTGAATGTACTCTCTCCACTCTAAGTCGTCCCTAAAGAAAAAGCCGGCGACCCCGGCGATTGGACTCCCATTATCGAGCACAGCGAGCAGGCTAGCTTTTTGCGATATATTTCATTTGCTTGAAAATTGCCCGTCGTCCGCCAAAGTTGCTTCGGCCACCCACAGGCTATTTCAAAGTACGTGTATAGCCCAAAGGAGAGACACGCCGGATAAAAGATATACCAGCGATAAATATTATTAAACGGATCGATCGTTATCATCGGACACCTGCTCTCGCCGAGCTATTCGAGGATTTGGGCCGATTTAATAAAGTATCGTGGTGGTGGTGGTGGTGGTGGTAGGGCCTCGAGGTACAATGAGTGAGTGACGTATGTGGTCCATCCACGAGCTGAATAGACGCCCGTTCCTTACGAGAGGTAAATATGTGTAAAAATATAGATGAGACGGAGGTAGACACACTTCGGATCGCACGTGCACCGCTTCCACTTTACAGTATTAAATCTTCGAGCTTGCTTGCGCACGGACACATATTCTTTCGGCGTGCAGCAGCAGCAGCAGCAGCAGCGGCGACAATGTACTGTTCGCTCGTCCGTTCTATTTTCCTCGACAAAAGATTGCATCCTTCATTGTTCCGGCTAACAAAGAAACGCGCGCTCTTCTCGTTCCGTGCACACGCTGCGCGGAAGGACAACACGCTAATGCGGCCGTTCACGCGCCGCAGGGACCTTCGATCCAATTCTTTTAACGACTCGGAGGACACACTCGTGAACCAATTCCTCCGAGGGCCGCTCGGTGACCGGCGATAGTAGTGGCTCATCTCGATTCACAGGCCGCGTTCTCCTTTCTCGCGAGAGCCTCCGCGGAGCAAGCCGGACTTTTCCTCGTGGGACCAGCCATTGTCCCTGCGTCTCTCCGGCTATTTCTTTCTACTTTTCGATGCGAGGTCGGATAACGCCTCGTTTCTACCCCAATGGTCCGCGGGAGAAAAGAGGTGCGCTGGTTTTCCCTGAGTAAACGATCGATGGGATGTTTGCGAACGATCGGCAGAAACGAAACGAAACGATCGCCGCCGGTACACACACTCGTGACCATACGCGAATTCCGTTTCAGTGGCAGAGCGATCCCCATCGATCATCCCCACCGATTTAACTCTATTCATGCTACGGGGCCATAGATCATCCATTCACGAGCGTTCACGATTATGCGTTTCATTCGGATTCGATCATAACCGATTTGGCATCGCGTGCCACGACTCTTAATGAAACTAGCGGTAAGTTTATTATGGAATTCACGCAGCGTGAAAGAACAAGATCGATTTCTCGACGAGGAAACGCTAAAATCGGCAACGACCCCTTTTCTCCGGGTAAATACAGAGTAGTAGGACTCCCATGAAAGTGGCGCGTGCACGCGTGTGTGCGTGCGTGTTCGAAGGGGCGAGACCGCAAAAATCGTAAAATATCCGAGTTCCAGAGAGAAGGAGGATGCTCGCAAAGTTCGCTTAGCGATATGAATTCTGTTTCGCCGGGGGTGGGGGGGTGGCGGCGTCGATCGGTCTTGCGAATTTAAGTAGATCGGTCCGCTGCCACAGATCGACCACCGTCCAATAGCCGAATCGAGATCGTCTCGGTTTCTTCGGGCGGAGGTCCGGCGCGCCCGGTGAAATGGAGTAATTTCCACTAACGTACGGCTGAATACATTTTTATGGGGGATAAAAATGGTGCCAATAAATACAAGACTGCCGTTGCGCCAGCCCGGAGACATTTGCCCCGGAGGGTCCGAACGAACAGTAATACCCTGCAGGACCGCCGGCTGCGTTCCACTGCTATACCTCATCGCTGTCATAAGGACCACCCGCCACCCCCTCAACGATTGCCCGAACCTCTTTTTCCACCACTTTCCCGAACTCCCTTCCACTATCTCCTCCCGCTCTCTTCCACGGGCTTCCACGCTCTTCCGCACTCTTTTACGCCCCTCTACGCCCTTTCACGCCCTCCACCACCCTACCTCCCTCGTTATCCTCCCCCGTCGAATCCTCCTCCCTTTCGCCGGCTCACAAATATATTAGCAGGATATAGCCCTCCCAGCTCGAATAACGCTCTCTATCCGCCTTCGCGATTCTACCTTTTATTAACTTGTAAATGTAAGCCCCTACAGGAGCGGAGAATATACGAACGAGGATATGCATCCTGTGTTCCAAGGTTGTATCGGCCGCTAATCTGGCTTTGGCGAATGTTAGCAGCTTTCGCGGAGAATGTCCATTATCGATGCCCCCGCCGAAACTTTGCGGAGAATTGTAATTTTAATCGACGGTGCATCACGGTTAAGACCTTCGGCGTGTCTGAATTAACTTTGTTACTCCCGAATCTCCCGAATCTCTCGTAATAACTCGTGTAACGAATCCAAGCGCTACTTCGTAATTAAGCGTAATCCCTATTACGACGGCTGCGGCTCCTAGCACAGGACCTAGCGAATGCACGAGAATTGCCATCATTAATACAAAGTATCTGCCATCCAGTCCCGACCACCCCCGCCGCCCCGTTGCCCTGTTTACACATTCACCGCTTAACGCTGGAATGTTCACCGCTCTGCTTAACTAGCTCCCTTAAATCGCGCTACTTCCTGATTTTCCTGAATTTAATCAACGTCCGGACGAAGAAAGGCGCGTAACGCACACCATTTTCCGAATTCTCCAGGGAGATTTCCCAAGGCCGCCACGACCCTCCCGCGCTTCTTTTCGCGAGTCGGCCTTCGCGCAGGCAGTCGGGGGAAATGGCAAAGGACGATGAAAAATTATTAATCCCCCGCTTCGAAGACTAATTATTTCAACGCGAAACACAGCTCGCTGCAGGAACCCCGCGCGTCTTTCTCGCAAATCCCTCGTTGCGGTTTCTCTAATTCCTTTCATTCGGCGCGCTGTTAATCCCGTAGGTAGGTTTGCATCGCGCGTTCATCCCGGCGCCCCAGCGCAGACTACTTGTTTCCCCGCGCTTAACATTCCAACGTTATGTCGGCAAAAGCTGCAAGCCGACCAAAGCCAACTAACGTCCTGCCATGGTTTACCCTGTAATTACTGCTTAATCTATCAATTTAACGAGTAATATTAGCCCTTCGGAGTCTCGCGTAAAAGAGCTTCCGCCGCGTGTATCAAGTTTTTAGCTATAAATACTGAAAAGGTGTGGGAGTGGGGAGGACACTTGAATTCGGCGGCGGGGACCAGTCGCTCCAAGTATTTTCAAAGTATTCCCCGCAAAACTCTCCAGCAGCTTCAGCGACGACCGAGCCTCGGAGGAGGACGACACACACCCCCTTACGCTAACCATATATATTTCCGTGAGCCAAGAACTATCGCGTATACGGAGACAAAAGGCAGCTTGAGCAAACGGGTTAGTTTACGAGCTAATATAACGCGTGAAAGAACCTTAACGCCTATCCTACAATCGGCGCTTTCCCCTTTAACAGGTTAAAGGGCTGCCATGCATCATTGAGCGCAATATCTCGAAGCTTCACGCAACGTATGCGATATTTATGGTTTTATCATAAAGTTTGAATATCGCTTTCGTGTAGCTGTCATACTGGGCGAGATTCATTTTTCATGTATTCCCCTTTGTCTTTTAATCCTTTATGCTCAAAATTCTTCCCCTCCCCACCCCACCCCTCTCCTCTTCGCCCAACACCCCGACCCTTTTCCCGAAAACACTTGTCGACTGATTTTACGAAGACGCGTCCATAAAGCGTGCCGAGAGGTTAATATTTTATTTTGACAAATACACTTTTGCGCTCATTTCTTCCATGAAACTTTATTTTGTATATAATGCAATCTCCTTCCATTTTTCTTTTCTATCGCGAGTGCTCTCTTTCATTATTTCCTAGCTGACCGATCTCCTTGGATATTTCTTTCGGTTTAACGTTACTCTCCGTTATAAAGGTATTATTGGGCTACTCGCGGAAAGAATGGAATGAAGAGGTCCCGAGAGTACACATATAATAAAATGAGTATCGGTATAAATTTTTACGTTCGCTCCTAGTCGATGGCATGAAACGCGTAACTTGTATTTATACACGTGCACGCGTATACGCTTGGTCTGAAATCTTTCGACTAGCAGGTTGACTGTCTCTCCTTCAGGAGAATCCAATCGATGTCAAAGCCGATGCAATTATGACGATACATTTGAAGGATAGAAGCGATCGATTAGGCGACGATCCGTCAATAACGTTGTCGAGTATGGCTAATTAAGTTTCCACTCGTAGATCGAAAATTGATTCCTCCGACGTCATAATTAGCCGTAACTCTGTTACTTTCCTTGTTCGACGGGAGAATATCATAAAATACGAAGCACCGGGGGTAGATCGTGTCTTTGTACAGGCGTAGAAGACAAATATCAGTCAGTGGAATTATCGGGGGATGTTCCACGTAAACGCAAGTTTATTTTCGGAGGGCGAAGGTATTTTTTAATTTTCCTGACGCATACGAAGGAGCGAGTATCGTCGTTGCACGTAGCAGGTAACATGGGGCAAATCACCCAGTTTGGAGAAGGAAAAGCCACGTAGGGTAATTTTAGCCCTTCTCTCCATCAGGTTCCGAGTGCGTAGCGGCTAAACGAGCCGAGGGACGCACGGAAAACTGTCTACGCGGGGGATGTTTTTGGCAATTGGCTGGATCGTGCCGAGCATGGAAATACGATAACGCCAGCCATCTCCCAGTTCCTCCCCCCCCCCCCCCCCGCCATCTCTCTCGAGTTATGCGTATCTTCGAGCATAAATTCATTAATACGAATTGAAAGATATAAAAGGCAATTCGTGCGTGACAACGATACTCCCTATTTTTTGCTCGCAATCTGCATACTCATTACCAGCTCGCATTTTAACCCCACCAGAGGCTATCCCGAAAATTCTATCGGCGGCGTTCATGACAATTCTATCACGAGCACCCCCGCAATAGCGAATGTCCAATTTTACAGGGGACATTTCTCCGCTCATCGGCCAATATTCGATTGCAGCGGCGATGCATCACCGCGATTTCACATCGGAATTGTTGGGCCACAACCGCAAACCCTTGAAACGCGATAGAGCACTTTTCGCGCGCGCGCGCTTCTCCAAAGAGAAAAGCCCGATGGGTTCCGACGTGCATCTAGCCGAGGTACCGCGGCTAAAAAGCTAATTCCGGATAATAAGCGGCAGTACTTCCTGTTTGGGATTTTCGCATCCGGAGTTGCTCGGCATTGACGGAAGGGCGGAGGGGGTTGTCGCGCAAAGTCGATATAATCTCGGGAGAAGGTAACTCGGTGGAAAGGGGTGAGTTTCACGAGGTTTCTTTGGCGACGAGATAGCGACGGTAGAGCGACACAGCAACAGCAACGGCAGCGGCAGCGGCGGTGGCAATACCATCGGAAAATGGCGACACGCGACGAAGTCTTAAACTCGGCGCATCCCTTTGGGTGATTGCTTGGCCCGCCGCCGGCTACGGGCGAAAGTGCACGCGTGCGTGCAATTCTCTACCACGAGCTATGGAAGACGTACGAGTGTCTTTCGGCTTGGGAACGAGACGGCTGCCACCCCTCCCAGCCCCTCTGGGGCGGCCGTCTGAGTGCACCCCCTAGGATACATCTACGCAGAATTCGAGTAACGAGTTTCAGACTTCACCTCGGGCGCGTTTTCGCATGTGCGTGCACGCGTCTGCTCTCTTGTGCGAGGTCACGACGAGTGGAGAGAGCAAAGGCGAAGCTGGAAACCGTGGCGTCGGCGATGATTCGCTCCGGAACCTCGAATTTCCCCCTGCCCTATCCCTCTCGGTAGAGAAAGCGAGGAAATTGACGAAATTAACTCGTATCGGTAGCCGTGTCTAGGTAGCAGCGGGTAAATATACTCAAAGGACGCTCTCTCTCTCTCTCTCTCTCTCTCTCTCTCTCTCTCTCTCTCTCCCAGCGTAGACCGGAGCCCTCCATTGAAACTGCGCTACGAGAGAAGGGCGGCAGGGCGAGGAGAAGCGGGGAGGGAACGGGAACGATAGCCATAACCAGGCGATTTCAGAATATTAAATCGACGGATGCTTTTATTTAGCGCTGGAGAGGCCTCGTAAATACGGGAGCAGATTGCGAATTCCCGTGAAGCCGGAGAACGGGAATTTGACTTGGTCGGATCGAGGAATCATCTTTTATCATCTTTTTACGCAGTTAGTTCATAAATAGGAAAACAGATAGGCAGGTAGGCGAGGATAGACGGCCTGCGAGGGGCGGGGAAGAAGCGGGGAGACGGACGTTCACATATCGTTACGTGGAACGGCCACAGGTTGACAAGAGCCGTGACAAGAGAGGGCGCGCAGTAGTGTAGGTCAATAATAAAAATCGTCGCTTCGCGCTGGGCGAATCGTCCGGGAAAAACGTGCTGGGCGAGCTGATTGCGCGTTGTTGGAAATATGGCGGCTGCCGGGTGCTTCGGGGGAAAAGGCCATGTTCCATCTTGGACGAGACGGGGTCGGGAGACGGGGGTAGTTTGTTTGGAAGATATCGACTGCCGTCTGCGATGTCTACGAGAGACAGTAACTCCCTGAATACAAATTGGACCGCTGAAAAAGATACTCCGACGAACTGATCCCCGCTGCGCCCGCGCACTCGTGACTTCCCTTCTCACCCTCTATAATTTTCTTATTGCAAAGCACATTTCGATGTTGGATAAAAAAATCAATTTTTCTCACTCTAATATGTACACCATCGATGAAACTCGTTTTTCTGTTTTTTTTTTTTTTTTGTTGGGATCTAATCACCGAGCACCCCCTTCGTTTCCTTCGAAATTTCCTGTCGTGCAGCGATTTGATGAAAAATTTCCAGGGTTTTTCGCGAACTGAAATCTTGGCGACGGCATCACCGATAATCCGCGGATTATTCCGCACTCGCGGTCGGGCGCACCCCATCCTCGGAAACCCGACGCGACGAAACCAACGACATTGGCAGAATCTGGGTCGCTTATGTCGCGTTACGCGCGTACGACCGATGGAATTGGGCCGTTTACCGATACCTCGCGAAATTTCTCACCGCGCTTACAAACGGCTTTCGAAATATAGAAATGCAGCCGGCGCGTTTGACGTCGCTCTATTCACGGATACGCTGAATGGGAAACTGTTAATAGCGAAGAATATTGCACTGTCGTTAGTGCAAATAATATTCGCGTCAGCCGTGCAATTCGGTCTTTCCGATGGCGCGCCATTTCCGATATTAAATGCAAAACCAACTGAAATTCAAATGCAACGTTTCCCCGTTACAGCGACACTTGATTTATTTCAAACAATTAAAGTTTCTGCTCTCTCGACGTTCCGACGATGCCAAGCGTCATCCGGCCGCTGATTAAATTTATACATAAGTGCCGGTTTCCCCGACGGACCTATCCGCGAAACGAACAGCTGATTCGGAAAAAACGCCAATTTACGAAACATATTTATGGGGATCCTCTCCTTTCACCCACAAAAAACCCGGAGATTTCATTAAATGTGTATTATGCACTTGCGCTTATTTATTATCGCGCGTGGATAGAGCTGGATGGGCGCCGCGAGTAAATCCGCTGGAAGGAACCGGAGACTCGGGAGAATCTCGAAAAACAATTGATTCGGAAATGGGTAGGAGGACTCGAACGATAAAAAGCTTGGCTATCGGGAGGTAGGCTGTCGTGGGTTTTCGCAATCTGGGTCCATCAATCTGGCCGTTTGGCGACGTCTGGAAGTCCAGCAGACAAATTACGCTGGGTAGAGCAGAAAAATCTTCTCTATTTTGTTTTCGCTTATCAGGACGATGTAATCCGCCAGATAAATCCAACGTGCTGCGGATGCCAGGCATCCGCTGAGAAGCGCAGAACGCGATCTTCGCTGGGGGATATGTCGCGTCGATACCAGCAGTCGAGGCTGAAGCTTCGATATGTTTCTTCAGCCTCTGCCACACAATCGTGGACCGACAATAGCAGCCAACTAATCTCGACCCACTGTTACTCCCTTCCTCTCTTCGTCTCCCTTTGCTCTCACTCTTTCTCTCTCTCTCTCTCTCTCTCTCTCTCCTCTTCCGAAAGCATCCTCCTGATAGAAGGGATTCTTTGACCTCAAGGTACAAACGAACTTTAACGACGCTTGATCACTCTTCTCTCCAATTTCCTATATTTCTTTCGTTCTCCTTCTTTCTTCCTCTCTTCCTCTCGCGGGAATATACTCCTAAAATGCTAATAATTTCTAAGAAATGTACTCGTGTATTGTGGCCCGTCGGATAAAATAACTACGAGAAACAACTCGTCCCCTGAATTTCTAGCTCTCGCAGAGTCCTCGCAAGCTGCCATTGTCCCTAATTCAATCAGGAAGAATACGGTGCTCTATTTTTCGGAAAAATTGAGATACGATAAACTGCTTTCGCACAACGGCACTTGCTGACGCGAGGCCAGAGAGGCGCCGGCGACAACTGGGTCAAAAGAATTTCAGGAAACTTTGTCCCTCCGCATTGAAAAGCTCTGCACGAGTGCATCCTAGCGATTTATCGTACTCGCAACTCGTGTGCAAGAAATAGCGGCGGTCTAAGTTTAGCATTGAAGAACACAATTCATCCAGTAGGAACTGTAAGTAAGAATTTTTCCATAGAAACATCCGGTCCACCATACCATCTCGCTGCAACTTTGCCAAATAAATTGTCAGACGTCAACTATTTAAAAACTAACTGGAAATACCGAGAGGAGATAAAAATCTGTGTGTGTGTGTGTGTGTGTGTGTGTGTGTGTGTGTGTGTGTGCGTGTGTTTGGTCACGCACACGTAAAGCACAGTCGCTGAGACAGAGATCGAGCAGCGACAGTTCCCTATGAAAATTCGAGTGATAATTGGAACTTTGAAAACATCCGGGGAAAGAGGGGCGAGTGGAGGGAGAACCTCCTCGTACCAAATGCCCCACACCGCGTTCCTTTGTAAGTCACGGGAGGAACAGGTAAAAGCGTGAAAAGTGATTTAACACAGCCGTACAATTTTCAGAAAGGGCGCAAGGTGAAAAATGCTTTTCAAGTACGATCTAAGTAGAGCAGCATAATCTTCGTTGTTAGTACTGGCACGTCTGTCGGCGAATGTATGCAGGATCACCTGGATACATATTTACGCTTTAGCTACGAGTCAGACGTCACGAGTTCGCAGCTCGTAAATTTCTTTTTTAAAAGAAAAGCTCTTTTCTCCGAAAGCCGAGGATTTGCAGCGTACGTATTCTCGCGAATAGGTATAGGTGTATACGTATCAGCGAGCCGACGCCTGTGAAAAGGGCCGCGCGTGGCCCGTTTCGACGAATTAATCGTTTGAATGCACAAAGAAAGTTTCCTCGCGCGAGACACCTCGGCGGAGACACTTTTATCCCGTGCTTTTACGAAAAGTCCTTCCTCTTCCGAAAACAATTTTGTCGCCCTTTTATCGAAAAGCAATCAGCGAGGTCGCTCCGAAAGCGCGCTAGATATAATCGGCAGTAAATTCCACGTAATTTCCGGTTGAATCAAAGCTACGGAGGGTCGTTTCGGGATCTCTAACGAATCTAAAGACTGTTACGACTGATTCCACTCACGATCAATTCGATTTCGATAATACGACTCGAGATTTCATTTGCATTTTTGATAAACGCCCAGGTCTTGGAGTGAAACATAAACAGTTTTCGGGTAATTGCGCTTGCCCGTGCAAAAGCGCTTCTTTAACTAAATAAATTTCAATTGTTAATTCGAATATAACGAAGGCGCGCGTTTATTTATGCTATGGAGAGACAGGCGGAATCTTCGCCACCTATTCGCTGCTATTGTGCATGCCAGAATTATCGGGCAAGTGTAACTACTACTGTTGCAGTGCGCAGCCTGCGGCCCCGCTTATCAGCCCTGAGAACTGCGACCGGCAACCCCAACACACGCAGTTGCAGTTACACTGTCGGCGACAGCGGTACAGGTATTAATTTCTCAATTTTATGCGCTTACAGGTTACTTCGTATACCCAAATAACAAAGTTTCACAAGGCGCAATAAGGCCCTCCGAGTGCCACTTGACACTTTCGATTAATGAATCTTCCGACACTCGTCTCTTTTCCTCAGTTATCAAACTTTGAGTCTTTGCTTCTTGAGTCTGAAACTGATCGCGATTACATCTCTTTAAATTGACGATAAACCTCTTTTTATCCCCTTTACAGAAAGTTGCCAAAGTGCCTCGCGCTGCAGATTTCGTCAAAAGTTTAAGCGCGATCCTACGAGAAGAAGAGATCTCAGCGTCACGGTCAAGGCTACGGTTAAAGCTCCGCACCTGTGACTGCCGGCAATCACCCTATTAGAGTCACTGCCATTGCCGCAACCCTAATCATCGCGCCCCGGGTCCTATCCTAGCATGGTCTGCATCCCTAATCACCGTACCTTCTGCTACAGTCGTTAGTCCCCAGGTAACTTGGCCAATAACAATTGAATCTCGTAACAACTTTTCCACCATAAACCCGCCGCACCAGCTAATTAAGAATCTTCCACTTTGCAATTTCCGGCTAGCGCGTGCGCTAGGGATTCTTTTCGTCCCTATCGGCCCCACGCATCGCTAAAATTGAAACTGCAGGTATGCCTGTACACGCATACACGCATACGTGTGATATTCCAGCGCGCGCTTGGTCGGTAAAGCAGGGGGGTGAAATTTTCCCGCAGCTGCTACCTCCCACACGACCTTTCCCCTCCGACATTCTGCTTGTCGCGCGCCATTCCAACCATTATTCTCCCCAAAGATGCGTATAATGATTCATTTCTACGACTTCCCCGTCGCCTTTCACGTTTCATCGCAAACGATCCAATTGCGTGAAAATCGTTATTCCAACGAGTTCCGGTCCTCGCGTCTCTCCCGCGCGCAGATCGTTCGAAACTCTACGCGGGCGAATGATGATCATTTCAATGATCCGCGAGCACTCTTCCTTGAACAGAGAAATATCGAGAAAAATTACTTGGAAAGATAGAGCGCAACGAGATAAGAAGTTCTTAGAGTCGCGGGTACTTAAAAAGCGATCATAATGGATTCCTCGCATTTCCCGAGCGGCCGTAAGTTACGGGAACGAAAAGGGTTGGATCGCGATCCGTTTATTGGTAAGCGTGAATGCAATTTATTACCGTTAGGAACACGTGGTGAGACAAGTCAGTAAGCTTATCAAGGGTAGTCTAGCACGGTTGGTACATGTGCACATGTGCACGGTAGTGTACATCGCGCTAACTTTTGATCGACGCGATATCGCGCAAAGCAAAATGTCTACCGCTCGCTTTCTCTCTCTACGAAACGCTAAGCGACGCTACACTCTGCTACACACGTTGCTCCCTACGTACCGCCGACAATAATCTACGACACGTACGTGATTGCACGGTGTCCCGCTTTTAAACGATGCGCGCGATGGCATAATTCGATTAGGGTGTTTTGCCTAGTCAACTACAGTGCGTCGCATGATAAAATAAGTTATAACGATTACAACTGCTGCTCGCGAAGCACGTTCGCGCTAATAATGAAGCAATTGCTCATCCGCGAAGGCGCCAAGAAGAAAACGAACGGGCCGCGAGATACGCGAGAGAGAGAGAGAGAGAGAGAGAGAGAGAGCTTGTGCATTATACCGATCAGCGCGACCGATAAGTGACAGAAAAATATAGAGTTGCGCCGTATAATCGGAAGATTTCAGCCGTGGGAGCTCGCCTCTTCCGAGTCAAGAACGATAAGCGAGAAAGAGAGATCTCAAAGGGACGTGGCGCGATATTAGCGCGACAAGAAGTAGAGACAGACCAGTATGGTCAGACGGAGCAACGCAAACCGCAAGAACGCGTGGTCCACGCGAAAGGAAAGCGCGCGTCGTGCTTTAATTAACATCCGTCGCGGTTCTCTTATCATCTCTTATCCTTAATAGGAAGGTATTTGTTGGGCGAATAACTCGTATGCCACAGAGGTAAAAGCAACTGGCAGAAATGAGTCGCGTTGATCATATCGCACTATTCCTCCTCTTGGCCCTTTCCTCACGCCTTTCCGTTTCTTCGCTGTTGTGGACCAGAGCATCAGACTACCCGGTGAAATCTTGCTATCTCTTTGCTCTATTTGACTTGCCCTGTTTGAACGCTTATTTTTGCAAAATCGAGAATAAGGGTAGAAACAAGAACTTGATTCTTTCGCTGTTCGAAAGTGCTAATGAGTTTCTATAAGAAAGAAGTGAACCCCTCGTGATCCCTTTAAATAAACTCTGTTGCGAGTCGCGTGTTTGGCGACTATGAGCGTAACTTGCGCTGTACATTTATCGTTTACACCGTGCTAAAGCCCCGCTTGTTTCAAGATAGGAAACTTATGTAAAGTGCTATTTCATCGATACGTCCTGGGCTATCGAGTCTTTTCTGACTTTTTATTAACCAGAAATATCTATCTCGCTAATGCTCGTTCCTTATTTGTGCCATGTTCCGAGATACTGGACATCGCATTTAAAAATTGTGCATGCTACTCGGTTTCGCACACATTATCTTTCATTTCTCGCGTTTCCTCGTGGTTTTATACAAATCCACAGAGTTAAATTAGTCTCTGGCAATTGGTGGAAGAGAAAAAAGAAAAAAGTATGGCATAACGCGCCATTTATATATCTTTCCGCGGGAGAAATGCATACGTTGTTAAGAGCGATGATATACGACGAAGCTGGCTATGTATAAACAGACGAGTTTATACTCTCTCTCACCTGGATAAAGCGTAGTCACGTCATGTCAGGCACGCTTTCGTGCTTGAAACGTTCAACCTGTACTTACACGCATCTCCCGTGATCTCGTCCTGGCGGCTCGTTTCATGACAGCCATCGATCATAGAATATATTATTATTACTCTCCTGTAATCGGGAAACACGCCTATTCTACACTGGCAACTGTACAAATTTACATACCCCGCAGACGTTTATGACAGAATATTAAACTATATTGAAGAAAAGATTTTAGTAATAAATAATACTTGTGTGAACAAATGGATCTGTACGCTGATAGATATATATCCAAGGGCAGAGAACATAAATTTTTTGCCATTCGTTAACTGGTTTAAATCCATCTTTTGTAAATGTAATAAAGGCAGAATTCTCTCACTTATACAATAGGCATAGTAATGACAATGCGTAAACATATTTATTGGAATAATTTAATTTAATACCACTTCACACAATGGAATTTTAAACAATTTTAATAGTAAAATTATTCTAGATTTAACATACTTATTAAACAAGTTATTTGCACCAATTTATTTGTAAGGTATGATGTGATCAATAACTTTGATAAATCAAAAAGAAAAAACTATATATATATATATAAATAAGTTAAGTATTTAATTTATTTTTATCCATTATCTATTCGATCGCACCTTCTAAAAACACTAGTGCATCAACGTTATCAATTGCATTTTCTACATCTCGCTTTTGAACTGTTTTCCTTTTCATTTGCAATGTGTATTTATATGCCTCTTTGGCCAAGGAATCTATAAAGAGTTCCTAAAAAAAAGTAACAATATTAATTAAATATCAGCTGATTAATTACATTAAAATTTGTCTTGGTTGAATTGCATTTTGTAAAAGTATAGAGGATTTATTGTACTAGAAATGAATATACTTGTTATACTTACTGTCGATTTTGTAATCAAAAACACAGCTTCTTGATTTACAAGATTTACGTCAGGATCAGCTTTTATAATATTCTTTATTCTTCCTATAGGTAACCTCACCAATTTCTCTTTTTGCTCCTCATCTTCCTGAAGTGAATTATCAACTTCTTCTTGTGATTCTTGATTATCTTCATCTACGTTCTTAAAGCTCTCATCATGAGAGAGATTGCCAAATAATTCATCTTCAAAACTTGACATATTTGTAATTATGATTCATAACAACTCTGGCTACTTAAAGAACAAAATATATATCGTTTTCCCGCGTGTTTCGTTTGAATCCTGATTGGTTAAGCTTAAGGTATTGATTTTGACTAAATGTAAACCAGCCTTAACAGTATTGTTAGTTCTGTCTCTCATTCCATAGATGGCGGTATAATCGTCATTTTTGAAAAATATTTTAACTGCTGCAACTTGCTAACTGTGAATTAAAATCTATAAAAATTCAAGGAAAATCCTTAAAAATACGATGTTCTGTGAATTTCTAAAATCGAAACAGTGAAATTGATAAGTCAAGTGAAACAGCTATTATAAACGCTTTTTCAAAAGTAGAAGCGAGAAATAAATAAATTATGATTAAATTATAGCAGCATTTAATATTGATACTTTACTGAACGTAGAATTTTAAAGTAAACATTAAAAATAATAAAGAAAAATGTCTGATTTAATAGATCTAAGTAGTCCTGATGGGAAGCCCATAGTAAACTCAAAACTTGCTTCTCCTTTAATACCAGCACCGTCAACTGTTGAATTGGAAGAAGACAAGACTGAAAACAATATATTAGGATCTTTAAATATTGATAAACAAAATAACTTGGACAATAATCCATTTGATATGGTACTACATAAAACAGCAGAATATGAACGTAAAAAAGAAGATCCTTTTGAAGTTGTTCTGGAGAAAGCAATGAAGTCAGAACACAAAAAGAGTGGTTTATTAGAAGTTCCTAAATTAAATTTTAAGGGTTTTTGTTCTCCTGTACGTAGGGACGATTCCAAACTCAAGAAATTATTGAAAAAAGATCATTTAATAAAAACTTTGAATTTAGCAGATGATTATAGAAGTGATATTAGTAATAGTATGATGAACAAATCAAGTATTGGTCAATCAAATTCTTTATGTGACTTATCAATTTTAGACCACTCAGCAATGAATGATACATTGTCTGAAACAAATTACAATTCAGAAGAATATCAAATCAAATCAATTATACAACAGAGAATATCATTGTGTATACAAAAAGGAACAATAGCTGCAGAAAATCCTTCGCAAGTCAGTGATTTGGAACAACTAAAAGTACGTTCCTTTTCGCAAGGAGATTTATTGTCCCCAAAAGAAAAACAAAGCATTAAAAGAAGATCACAATCAATAATTGAGATTTTGAGGGAAGGAATACCATTTAAGAATGAAAATACAACTATCAGCTCATGTTCCTCTATATCTAATAATACCTTGAACAAGGGATTCCTAAGAACTGAGTATAGTGACAGTTCTGTTTTCTCAGATATATCTAGCATTTCAGCAATTACAAGATTAAATTCTGCTTCAGCTACATATAATTCATCGTCGTCTATGTTATCAGCTGGAACAATTAACAGGGCATTTATAGGTAGTTGCTCTTCAACAAGAAATGATAATTCTCAAGTAAAGGAAGAATTAAATTATAAATTAGATGAAAACATGAAAAAAAGGTCAATGTCTCTAAATGGAACAACTTCAAATCCTACAGCATCTGTAAATAATAAAGTTGGAATTTTAGACTTAGCAGAAAAATTTAAAAAATTAAAAACTAAATCTTTCGATCTAGACATTTCAGTGAATGATAGGTTTAAAAAATATAAATTAGTCGAGAGCAATAGACAATATTCAGATTTCAAATTAAATGAAACACCTAATTTGAAAAGTAATTTAGTTTCTCTTCAAAAATCAAGCTCAAGTGATAAAAGTTGTAAGAGTTCTACATCGGATAGTTCAGATGACTCAGTATTTATTGTAAGTTCTTAAATCTATATACATATTTCAGATTTCAGTATAACATATCAATGATTTTTTAAATATTTACTTTTATAGGATAATGATAAAATAAATAAATCGATAATTCCAGAAGCAAGATATTTAGCAAAAACATTTGAAGAGTTGGCTGAAAAATTTAATTCTGGATGTCAGTAATTTTTGAAATAGCAGTAGTAATATATGAATAAAATTTTAAATTATGTAATATTAAAATTAGTTTTTATTTTCAGCATCTTCGGATGATTTTATTACAAATAATTCTTCTTGGATGTCTGATTTGTTACCTGCATTTGATGATGAAAATATGGTAGAAAATCTAATAGATTTGCCTCTAACTGCTGATGATACAAATGATTTAAATAATGAGAAAAAAGTTGAAAGTGCCACTCAGAAAGAAACATCTAAGGATCTTGATGATAAAAATATTCCTAAATATACTTTAGAAGAAGAATTACTTAGCCCTGATACTATTGAAAAGAAAGTTACAACTACAACATTATTGTTAGATTTGGAAAAAATTATAAAAATGGATAATAATTTAGAAGCTATAAATCTATTAAATAGCTTACAAAAGGTTTTAGGTATCGAGTATAAAAGTAATATTGAATTGTTGACTACATGCTTAAATCCAATAAACGATATTGATAGTGATAGTAAATTGCAAGAAAGTGATATTACGAAAACAAGTAAAACTGATATATCTAATAAAAATAGTAGTCCAATTAAAGAATTAACAGAATGTACTAAAAATCTTAAAATACTCGATGATGATGATGATGATGATGATGATGATGATAATAAAGAAACGAAACCTGAAATATCTGAGAGTAACGAATGCAATAATTTTCTAACAGAAGTAGATAATATAGAAAAAACTATAAAAACTAATGAAAGTTTTGATCATCATTCTAAGGGTAGTAGCAGTAACGTTAGTTCATTTGATTCAACGCAAGCAGAAAATGGTAACAAATTAGTGGATGAAGCAGTGGCAATGGATGTCCTTATTACTTTAGGCAATCTACTTAATCAACAGACTACAGAACCTACTGCATTAAAATTACTTAAAAATTTAGGAAAAGTTTTAGCGTTAACTGTGGATAAAAGTAATTACGAGAAGAGTGAAACGACTCGTAATAGTTGCGCGAAACATCAAATTGTATCTCCCAGTGTTAAAATGAAATCGGAACGTAGATCATTGTCCAAATCATTAAGCAAGAAAAGTTCTCCCTCTAAAGTATGTATAAAGTAAATTACTTTTAAGAACATTAAAAATTAATTTCTTTAAATTGAAAATTTTACAGATTAAATCTCCTTCGAAAAAAAGTTTCAAGAGAAGTATATCGGTAACAACTTCATCCGTACACGAAGATTTTGTTACTTCAATTTCCAAAGATAAGCACAAGTCGCACTTGTCAAATATTAAAAAACGTTTCTCTAGTGATCCTGGATTGAATAATATTATGACATCAAAAAGAACAATGAAATCTATACCGGAAAAAACGAATGCATATGATATTACCACAAATATTCGAAAGGACAGATCTGCATCTACTAATATTATGAGCTTGGCTAAGACAAAATTACAGAAAAAGACGGATTCAGGTGCAGTGAATAAAAGAGGACCGATGAAAGCTATAATACCATTAAAAAATATGCAAAAATTAGGTATTGAGAAATGCCATTTAATACTATGAAATTAATATTTTGTATAAATTAAAATTGAAAAGCACATTTTTTCAGGAAGCCTTGCAAGAGAAACAGAAACACTAACTCCACCCAAATCCAACTTGCACCAGCCAATATTTACAGTTACTAGCAGTACACCAAATTCAGAGGATCAAGATTATGTTTCAAAAAAATCAGTGAAATCTAAGCCAATGGCATCATCGACTCCCGATTTAGAACATTCGAAATCTAATAAAACTAAAATACATGTTATTAAAAATTCTCCAAAACGTAGTTTGAGCGACATTTCACCGGTCATAATAAAAATAAATAATGATGATATAAGAGAGAGTCCAAAAAAGTATTAACAGAAAAGACATATATGTATATATATATGTATATAATCTGTATAATTAATGTTTTACTACAGAAAGATTATTTTCTTTTAGAATCAGTAAATTAACATCTCCATTGAGACGTACACCTGTGAGACAATCATGCATCGGCATAGAGTCTGGTATTCCAAAGTACACGCGCTCTCCAAAAATTGTAAAGAAAAACTCATCCGCCGAACTACAGCAAATCGAAGAGAACTATAATTCTTCACAATTGTCAGGTACGAATGGAGAGGAAATTCGGAAAACTCCTGTATCTTTAAGAAAGAGACGTACCGAATTACTACAGAGTCCATTAAAAGACATAAATAAAGTTTCTTCAAAAGTGAGGCCACTTAATTTGGTAAGTTCAATCATACAACGAACAAGTGTGAATCTATATTCATGAAACGTTAAAATGCGCGCTGTTATTCTTACGCTTAAGCTAATTAGAAACTTTACACAGATTTCGAAGTTTCAACAGCGCAGTACCGGAAACAGTATTATGGAAAAAGAAAATTACTTGTGATAAAGTTGATTACATACATTCCAGAAAGTATATGTAGTATCTTAACTAATACTTTTTTATGGTTATTAACAATGCTATTCTATAGTATATACTGTAAAATTTTTTATATATTTTTGCAATAAAATCTTCCAAAAATAGGAAAAAAAAAGAGTACCAACTCGGTTGATAATAAAGCTTAATTTTATAAATCTCGAAGGAGAGTGCATTTATTTCCTCTCGCGAGAGACTCCGTTACATCATCGAATGCTCGCCAATCCCCGCAGGAACCTCCGGAACAAAGGTAAGCGTCGTACTCGAAGAGGAAGAAGGGAGGCTGTCGAAGACTCGTTCGAAAACTGATGGAAAATTCTTTAAAGGGATTTCCAAAAGTTAAATAAAAACAGTACCAAAGGCATATTGCCGATTCGAGCAATAGAGGTCGCTAGCGCCATTTTGGGAAATGCCTAACAGCGGTCATTTCTTGAATCATGTCTCAGTACTGTAGCAAAGGTGTAGCGAAGAGGTCTCCGTCGATTCGCATGGATCGCAAGGAGTTTGGGGTAAGAGTTTGAAAAGTCCTTGCTAGATCGGCAAGGTTACGGAATGGCGGGGTAGCGATCGAGGATCAACGAAGTAGGTAAGAAACGGCGCAACGTAGGATGCTACCGTGAAAGGAGTAAGTTTGTTTTGGTGCGAGGCCCGCAATCTCGTATAAGCGGGGCTGCGCAAGCCCGTCCTCGCAAAAACTGCGCTCCTCGTGTTCCATCGTAGAGCGGCGGCAGCGGCAGCGGCAGCGGCGGCAGCGGTGGCGGCCCGTCCATAACTTCCGTAGAGCCGCAGCCGCACCCGGCATCGTGCCTGGTAATTCAATGGAATTGCAGACATCGGAGGTAACGTAGGCATTGGCGAGCGGCCGCAAACGATTCTGTTGGAATAGAGGAAAGCGGCGGTAGCAGTGAAGTGAAGTGCGCTGCGGTAACATTAGTTTCGATCTTTTGCTCGTCCGGGAATAAGGAAAGGAAAGGGGAGTGTTAAGTGGCCGCTGCACACAAGGCGCGCGCAAGGCTACGTTTTACGAAAGAGCGCGTCCCGCTCTTGTGCTCTTGCTCGGCTGCTGCTGCTGCTGCCACTGCCGTCGCCGCTGCCGTTGCAGCTGCATATAACGCGCGAGCGTAATTAGGCGTGGTGCCTCCTGGTAGCATCGCCGACTCCTGCACAAGATTCGCGGAAGGATCCTCGGAAGATTATTCCCGGATAGCAGGAAGTGCGTCACGTTTTCCTTTTGTGTTTCTTATTCGATCGAGGAGAGTTGACGCGCGCCGCGCCGCGCCGTACCGCGCCGCACCGCACCGCACCGCTGCCGCGCCAAACCGCACCGCGCCGAACCGCGAAGCCACCTCTAGAAAAGACCGCTCGTTGCCGCTGCCACTACCGCGTCTGCATTTCATCTCTCCGTCTTGCGCGTTACCTCCGTCGTCGTTGTCGTCGTCGTCGTCTCGTCGTTTTCTCTACCTACCGTTCGTTTCGTCTCGTGTCGTGTCGTTGCGTTGCGTCGCGTCGCGTCGCGTCGCATCGCGTTTCGTTTCGTATAGTGTCGTGTCGTGTCGTGTCGTATCGTCGTATCGTATCGTATCGTATCGTATCGTATCGCGTCGCGTCGCGTCGCATCGTTTTGTCTCGTCTTGCCGCCGCTTCCCATCGCTATTCCTTTTCACCTGCGCGTTGTGCGTATTATTGTGCGTATTGTGCGTATCGTGCGCGTTGTGCGACGATACTATAACGCATCGTTAGCAGTGCGCTTTTCTCTCGGTCCGACCGCGCGGCCCCAGTCGACTCCCGCGAATCGACCACACGCTCTCTGCTCCAGGACTCGCTTCGCGCCCAGGAGCCGACCGACCGGCTTTTTTGCTTTTGCTCTCGCTCCCGCTCTCGAAGCAGCTTCCTCGACGGGATACCCGGAGATTCGTCGATAGACGCAACGCCGGTGATATATCCGCTTCTCGTTTACGTGTGCGCCGTTTTACGTGCGCCTCTGTGTGCCGAGCCACGCATACGTGCGCGCACGATAGGAATCGAGTGTTGATTCCGTCTCATTTTGCCTCGTCTCGTCTCGTCTCGTCTCCTCTCGTCTCTCTCCTCTCCTCTCCTCTCCTCTCCTCTCGTTTCGTTTCGTTTCGTTTCGTTTCGTCTCGTCTCGTCTCGTCTCGTCTCGTCCCGTCCGAGTCTTCTTTTCTCTTTTCTCGCTCTTGGCTCATCCGGATTATCGCTCCATTCCTAGTTTCCCTTTTTTCTATATTTATTCGTCGATCGATGTAAGTAGCGTTTTAAATATCAAGGGTAGCAAAAGGTGAAATTGTTCGAGCGGCTATTCGACGTGCAAATTTTTTTCTATCGGCTCTCGCCTTGATCATCGAGCGTTTGGACTCTCGGCGGTGCGCGAGATCGTCGCCTAACGCACTCTGCACGTACACGCGTACGTACACAAGGCAATGCCCAACGCGAGAACATCGCTTACATCCGATACTTCTCGAGCCCTCGGCTTGTCATTTCAAACGTAAGCACGCTCTTTACTCGAATATTTGACCAAAGTTCTCGAACGCGTCGTTGAAATCCGAGAGAAACGAGAGGCAAATTACCGATTCAAAATCGAAATTCAAACGTTTCTTAGAATTCGGACAATAACGCTCTGGGATCAATAAAATCGATAACGCGCACGCAGCAATTACGCTAAAAGTCAAAACTTTATAAATGTATTTTTCTGCTGCTGCTGCTGCTGCTGCTGCTGCTGCTGCTGCTGCTGTTGCTGCTGTTGCCGTTGCTGTTGATTTACATCCTGTGAAATGTTAGTCGTTTATATATGCATATATGTATATGCATACATATATATATATATATATATATATATGTGTGTGTGTGTGTGTGCGAATGATATCGGTAATTCAATATCGCGATAAATCAATCATTATATTTGGTATAGGATACCATATTTAAACAAATAAGGTTTCGTTTTGTTACGCGTTAAGCGAAGAAAAGTTAAGCGCGGACTTCTCTTCTAAATTCTTACCATATAAATTGTATAGCTTGATAGTTTAACATAGATATTTATCTTTTACAAAATCAATGATTATTAATAAGGCTTTTTATTGCTTGAATTTACAGTAAAAGAGACATTGCTCAGACGAGATTGGCAAAGGATAAGAGAGGAATTTCCCGTAACGAAAGCACGTATATCAGCAAGCAATACCTGTAATAGAGCGAGCAAGAGGGAAAGGTTTAAAATTTGGCAATATACTCTACAAAATGCAGCAACACAGAGTCGAAGCTCAAATTCTCCACGAGGAACAAATCTTGGAAGCGATAGATCAGTTGCGTCGGCGTAAAGCCCGTCCCGACGCTGATCGTATCTGCAACTATTTATTAAGAAAATTCTCCGTTGATGCGCGTGACACTATCGCGGACCTCCACAGACTGATCGAAGCAGAGAAAGTTATTCAAGTCGACTATAAAGGTAACACCAGTTATCGCAATGCTTCCAAATGGTCGCGACTGCAGCTATACAAGAATCGACCGGAGGGCTTTGTTAAGGAAAAACTCAATTCGGCTACGGTCTCGAGTGCCGTTGCGGAGTTAGTGGTCGAAGAGCCAGATTATTTGGAGCAAGGTGTACCAGCTTACAGGTTGGTCGAACAACTACTCGATGGATTTTCAAATCCAACATCCAGACGCATGGTGGAAGACTTCCTGGGAAAGGAAGTGGCAAGTGGGAACTTGACGCGCTTAGCTAATGGGAACTACTCGCTCGTAGCTACATCGGACTTGGCGGTAGAACCTACGCGCCGAGAGAGCTTTCCCATAATAAATGGTAACAGTAGGCAAAAAGATAATCCTATCGTATCTTCCATTATTGGCGACATGTACAATTTCGACGATTCAGTGCACTTAATCGTTACAGACTCCAGGTCGAATACACCTCGCTCGTCGCAACAAGCAAGCCCAAAATCGGAAACACTCGCAAAAAAGGATGAATGTTATGAAATAATTATAGGCAGAAACGATTCCACCCAATCATCAACGGATGACCGTACGAAGGATCATGACTCCCACGACGACTCGCAAGCTTCGATTACTGATTCAAAGGATAACACGAGGAATTCGGAGAGTCAATTTCCTAACCTTAAAAGATCGTCCAAGGCTGAACGTAAACAACGCTTGCTCGTAAGAACGGATGATCCTATGGACATTGAAATTAAGTTTGAAGATTTTAGAAGAGTAACGAAGGATGAAACCTCGTCTAATAAAGAAAAACGCGATGAATCTGGACAGTTGAGTGAAGAACGCGATGACGACGATGCAGGTAGAAGTTCTACAAACCCGTCACCTACACCGTCTAATGTTAACGGAGGAGGTTTTCGAAGCGTTCGCAGAAAAGTAAGCTGTTTCGTTAATTGCACTTTTATTTCTTTAATCGGTTACAAACAAAAAAATAAAACATATCTATAACTTTTATTCTAGAGAGCAAAGAAAGTCTTTGATCCTTCCGACAATAATTTAGTAAAACGCAAACGTGGTAGACAGCCCAATTCAACGAATAAATCCATTACTTCCCAAGAATCTCAAGATTCTACTAAATCAAATATGAAGGATGGGCCATGCAGACACTGTAGTCTTTGCGCCAAAGAAAAGCAAGAGAATTTAGTTGCTTGCCGTGATTGTACTGTCCGAGGTAACATAAGCGTATCTTCCTTTATAATTTAAAAAATTCTGTAGATTATATGTATCGTTTTAATTAAATATAAGTATCAAAGTTGATTAAAACTTTTAAATTTAGCTCATCCGAGTTGTATATATAGTCCGGATGAAATGATACAAAAAACAGGCAGCAGCTGGCAGTGTGAACGTTGTAAGAGTTGTACAGTTTGCTGCGAAACCTCTGATGCAGTAAGGGTACTTTTTTTTTGTTATTTTACATATCCATTATCTCTCTCTTTTTCTTAATAATACTTACGTGCACATACTTCTTACAGGGACCTTTAATAACTTGTTTCAATTGCGACGAAGCCTATCATTATTTTTGTCATACACCACGAGTAGGAGTTCCAAAATCAAGTGCAAAATGGCAATGTAGTGATTGTCTTCAAAAACAATATAAAACAAATATTGGCCAAAGTATAACTTTGATATCAAGTAGACCAAGTACTCCATCTAATCCACCTGTTTTACCGCCAGTGTTAAGCCCCCAAGTTTCACCTGCTAGAGCCTCTTCAGATCACATGGAAGATGATTGTCTCAGGGATGGAATTGATCCCAATATTCCCGATGCTTCAGATTGGACATCGGAACAAGTTTATCAATATTTTGCCAGGCTTTTTCCAAAAGAAGCAGAAGTCTTCAGACAACAGGTTAGTATTCACTAATAATATAAGGATTAAGTAAAATTATTTTAATCTTACATAAACCATTTTAAACAATTGTGTTTAGGATATTGATGGACATTCCCTTTTGCTAATGAAAAGGTCAGATGTTTTAACTGGATTGGATTTATTACTGGGGCCGGCTTTAAAAATTTACAGACATGTTTTGAAGCTTCAAGTTCGAAGAGATGATCCAAAGTTGTATTGGTTATAATTAGAAATTTTTTAAATTTATTTCTTCTATTAAAATCCAATGCTATATTTTTCGTTTGAAAAGAAAAGCAGTATGTTTTCATTGATTTCATGAACTGATATGAGCTTATTTAATGATTAAAGCTTGTACCCATTTTATAAGACTTATTTTTGTACTAAATTGTATATACTATTTATATATAATTTTATTGCTTTTTGTATATGCATTGTAAAGGTGTTATTACTGTAAAAAGTGTTATGTAAAAATAATTTTTTAATGATAAAAATTTAAGTAATTATATATTTTAGAAAAAATATATTGATTTTTTATATAAAGAAAATATATCTCTCCATATATTTCTAATGACATGTAGTTTTTATTTTTTTAATTACATAGTAGAATAACAAATATTAACAGCACACATACCTTTTCAATACTTTATGTAAGGAACATATTTGGTTTATATTTTGATATATAATGTATATTTATAAAAAAAACGTAATATTACATCTATAGTTTTAAAATATATAAATGCAATAAAATTTTTAAAGATTTCTATAATTGTATAGATAAAATTAAAAAATTAAATTTATATATATATATATATGTGTGTGTGTGTGTGTCTAGGTATAGATTTCCATACATATATTTTTCAATATTGCTTAAGATAATTGAAAATTAAATTTTATATAACATTTGTTTATTTTTATATAAAATAGGTTTTATTTCTATAATTATCCATTAATAATTTTCAAGCATAATTTATAAATATATATCTTCTTTAACAATTTAAATAACTAGATAATATACACAAAATTGCATGGAAGCAAATAATTTCTCATAATGGAGCACAATTTTAAGTGTTACCATTAAAAAATAAAATTATATAAATATACTTAATATTTATAAATTTTTACTGCAAATATATATATACTTTTTGTTTCTTCATACATATTTTTTTGTAGTAATTCATAAATGTGAATTAATGTTTTTAATGCTGTATCACAAAATAATTAATATCCATTAAGGACATGCTTTGATTTTCATGCCAGTTTTAAGGTAAAATTTAAACCAAAAAAGTATAATAATAATAATAATTTGATACAAATAATTAAATATTATTTATTTAATTAAAAATCACAGTATACTTATTTTATTTAATATTATATATATATCAAATTAGTTATTAGCTTGAATTTTTTATAAATTGTAAAATATATTCATCAAGAATAATATTAGTTTATAATATCAATCATAAATTATGCTTCAATATACAAGTGTTTAACAATCATGAAATATATATTACTACTTTAAATTTATTAAACAATAGAATTTGTTGCCACCTAATATATAAAACAATTATATATATTAAAACAATATTTTTTTACTAAAATTTCTCTGTATGCAATATTTAATAATGTTACTTTTTAAAGCTAAATTTTTTGTATTATTTTACATGTATAATGAATTTTAAATATCTTATCTTCCTTATGAAATCTTAGGATATAGATTTGAAAACTTTGAAATTTAATTAACAATTTTTAATTAAGTTTTAAGATTAATATCTATGACATCAACGTACTTGGGTGGAACCATATAATTTCCATTATCATCTGGGACATATAACGCGACTTTATTTGGTGAATTAGCATTATTAAACATCAATTCTTTTGTTGTTTCGTTATTTTTTTCAGGTGATAAACAAAGCCACAATGCTATCAAAGTTGCAACAATAATAGCTGAACCAAGAAGCCATTGCGGTATACCTGTATTTCTTGAAGCACACTGCAACCAATTTGATACTGGTGTTGCTACAGATTGTTCTGTTTCTACAGAATAGTCCAATTGTATACCATAATCTGCATTCTATTATTTATAAATAAAACATATAATTGATTATTTAATCTTTGTAGCTTATATTAAATGTAATAGAGTAATAAATATATATATATATATATATGTATACCCTTGAATCTATAGGAACTGTTTTAATATACGTTTGTGGTAATTTAAATCCATTTGTATCCCACCACCTTGGAAGAAGTTCTTTTCTTAATCCAGGATCAGATAAAATATCATTTTCTGGCATATCTGGTGATGTTAGTAAAATATTAGGATCCATACTTTCTTCAACATAAATGACAACAGAAATTAATGAAAGCAAATCAGATATACGTTGTTTGGCCATAAATTCACAGCCTGTATTGCACGCATATCGTTCTTGCGTTTCTGCATATGCTTCGGTGCAAGCTATAGTAAATATAAAAGTTAAATAGTATTATTAGAAACACTTTTTATTTTTTAAATTGTATAATGAGATTTCAATTTAATATATATTAATTGTTAATACAAAAAATAAAGAAACCTACACGCTTCACAAACATCTCTTGTTTTATTTAGATTATTTGGATCTAAGCGAGAATGCAAGTCCACTAAATTGAAAAATCTGCATCCTCTCTGACAACAAGATTTCATATATTTGCTCTAAAATGAAAATAATAAAATAAAATATGAATAACATATTTTTACATAAATATAAATGTATACCCATATTCGTATAAATGGTTGTTTCTTAATTACATACATTAGTGAATGACAGTGGAGTTTTTTCACACACATCAATACAAGGATCTACTCGATTTATAATATTATAAAGTAAATCGGCACGAATTGTTTCAAATAAAAACAGTAGAAAGATCGCTAGAATTTCTTTCTGTTTTTTCATCTCAGAAGAATATTTTTATGTAGTTAATATTTAATTATTAAAACTTAATAATAAATACAATGGAGTAGTTTTTTGTTAAGATAAAATAACTTCAGAATTTGGAAAAAATAATCGTAATAAATACTCAAGCATGTAAAACACAATAAACATATAATTAATAAAGTTTAATTAATTATATTTCGCACACACAGACTCTCTTTTTAACCAATTAAATATCTCACGAATTTAATCACACGAAGCTAAAGATGATTTAACTGACAGCTCCTTTTA
This sequence comes from Sclerodermus sp. 'alternatusi', assembly GCA_037305995.1. Taxonomy (NCBI): domain Eukaryota; kingdom Metazoa; phylum Arthropoda; class Insecta; order Hymenoptera; family Bethylidae; genus Sclerodermus; species Sclerodermus sp. 'alternatusi'. The sequence goes on along the minus strand of CM074552.1, from coordinate 2,999,725 downwards.
AAAATATCACATTCAACTATTTGATGAAACTATTATCAACAGAGTTGAAGGCTGCTTATAAAACTATTTATAAGGGATGAACAAAATGAAGCTAACTTCAGCACCGATTTACTTTATTCATTCAATTAATAACCAGCCGTCGACAAAGAAGAATATTAGTATTTTTAATTTTTATTATATAAATTGAATAAATTTAAACGTTTTACTTTTACTTGTTTAAAATGATCATCTTGTATAAATATTTTTTTTTTTTATATAGACATCTTATTTTATTTTTATTCAATAAAAAAGGTGTAACTATATTATTACAAAAGTATTTAAAAAATATTTAAGGAAATAGTTACATCGATTTTGTGAACTAAAATATACAAAAATAAATATTATATAAAAATAAGAAATTTCTTAATTGTTTTCCTTTTAGCATTTAAAAAAGTGATAATGCTATTTTTAATGCTTCATGCGATACGAGCAAACTTAAGAAAAAGATAATTTTTGTTTTTCTTATAAAATTTGTTAGTATCACTCTATATACAATACAAAAAATTTTCAAGTTCTTTAAGAGGTGGTGATATCCACGTAAGCAATGTATTATTTGCTCATATTTATTGGACGATATTAGTGATGTGATATCATGGATAATAGCACTTAATATAATGGATGACATGGTATATCTTAATACTTTGAGTCATTCTGTGAAGAGCAGCGAACCACGTGTGACGCAAGAGCATCTTTATCTTGCTTCAAACATTCGATAATTTCGCAACAAAATTTGTATTTTGAAGGATTTTGATTAAACAAATATACGTAAGTTTTATTTTTATTTAATCAATTCTGATTTGCAAAATTTCCTTTTATAAACATTTTTAATATTTTTTAATTTTACATAATAAAAAAATAAACAGTTTCTTCTTTGCTTAAAATATGGCATCAAATTCAAAAGGATTTTCTACTAAAGCTATACATTCAGGACAAGATCCTTTACAATGGACACACTGTGCAGTAGTTCCACCTTTAGTAATGTCTACAACTTTTCAACAGGATGCACCTACTCAGCATAGAGTAAAATTAAATCTTATTTTTATAAGAAAAATTTTAATGTACAGTTTTATTGCAAGCAGAATATTTGTAGGGTTTTGAATATGGTAGGAGTGGAAATCCTACTAGAAATGTTTTGGAAACATGCTTGAGTGCATTAGAAAATGGAAAGCATGGATTTACTTTTGCATCAGGCTTAGGTGCAAATACAGTATTAGCAGCTTTATTAAAATCTGGAGATCATATTGTTTCTGGTGATGACATTTATGGAGGAACAAATCGCTTCTTCCAAAAGTGTTTAATAAATCAGGATATACAAGTTACTTTTGTAGATACTGGAGATGTGAAGAGTATTATAAATGCTATAAAGCCTAATACTAAGGTTTATTAATAAAAAATTTATAAATATTTCTTATAATTAAATCTATTACACACACATATATATTAAAAAAAATTTTTATTCATAAATGAAACCAATTTTTTAGATGATATGGCTGGAAAGTCCAACCAATCCACTACTGAAGTTGGTAGATATTAAAGCAGTTACAGAGAAAGTAAAAAAAGACTATCCACAAATTATAACAGTAGTGGATAATACATTTCTTACCTGTTACTATCAGGTATGTGTGTTTTACTTGAAAACATAACAACATAAGCAATAGATAATCAAGTTTAAAATTTTAGAATAAGTTTCATATAATAATGTTTTTAGCTACCATTAAATCTTGGAGCTGATATTGTTGTATATTCTTTAACAAAATATATGAATGGCCATTCAGATGTAATAATGGGAGCAGCAATTACAAACAATGATGATCTTGCAGAGAAAATCCGCTTTTTACAAAATTGTATGTTTATTCATTTGTCATAAATGATATTATTCAAGAATCAGAAAATATATGATTTTTCAGCAATGGGGATTGTACCATCTCCATTTGATTGTGCCTTGGTTAATCGTAGTTTAAAAACATTAGAGCTTCGAATGCAGCAGCATATGAAAAATGGTTTAGCTGTAGCAAAATTTTTAGAGAAACATCCATTAGTTGAAAAAGTTATACATCCTTGTAAGTGTTATTGATATACTCATGAAAAATGAACTTATATAAAACATTTAAGTTAATAATTTAATATATCTAAAATAAAGTGATAAAATCCACTTCATTATAAAGGTTCACTTTTCCACTTTAGTGTTACCATCTCATCCACAACATGAACTTGCTTTGAAACAAACAACTGGACATAGTGGAATGGTTTCATTTTATTTAAAAGGAGATTCCATAAAGTTCTTAAAATCACTGAAATTATTTATATTGGCAGAGTCCCTTGGAGGCTACGAATCTCTTGCTGAATTACCGTAAGTAAATTTTTATTTTAAGAAAAAATATTATATTTTATTATCCTTAAACTGATCTTAGCTTTTTGTTAGATCCCTTATGACACATGCATCAGTGCCTGAAGAAGCAAGAGAAGAATTGGGTATTACAGATCAGTTGATTCGTTTGTCCGTTGGTCTCGAATCGGAAGAAGATATTTTAAATGATATTAATCAAGCTCTTGAGGCATGCAATTGAATAAAATATAATAAAATCTTATATATATATATATATATATATATAGATAATATATATAGTTTCCTTAATCTTTATAAAATATATTTTGTTACAATAATCCTCAATAAAATAGTGAATGAAATAAGCTTAATAAAAAAATGTAATATATACATTCATATATTTAAAAAAAAACTTTATTGTGTATAAAGGTAAATACAAATGAAATAACGCCATTAATACATACATATATATATGTACATATATATGTATATATACATATTTATATACATAAAAATGATTTTATTAATTTATATTTTATATTACTGTAAATTAACTTTCGATGAAAGTCTAGGGGTTGTACTTTTTATTTTATCATATTCTTGTGCACGGTTATATAGTAATACACCAGCAATTACCGAAGATGTTCCAAGTGCTGATAATCCAGTTATAGGATTATTAAATAATAGTACAGAAAGCCATATTAAAAATGCTCTTTTTGCTGTATTAGCAACACTGTAAGAATACAAAAAATGAATCCATATTTAAATCATTAGTTTAAAAATAAAAATTTGTATACTTTTATAATAAATACCTATGTGTCACAGGACTAACATAATCCATAAGTACATAAGCTGTGATACTTTGAAAGTGGAAGAATACTCCATTAAGGAGTAATGCTGTGAATAATTTAAAATTTAAGGAATGTTCAAGAGCTGGTAAATTTACTAATAAAATTGACACAGGTATTTGTACCACAATAGATGCTAAACTTGTATAAAACTGGAGTTCTGCTGGTCTAAAATGTAATTTAACATATGTGACTTAATTCTAATAATATAAATGTAAATTGGGCATCTAAAATAGTAGAATTTAATATAATTAAAAAAAACATACGTATACTTAAAATTATCACCACTGATCAGCATTTTTGAGTAAACGTTCTGCAGACATTCTGTTACATTTGTAGCCATTGCAGCAATGAATCCCCTGAGATCAAAACTAATTTCATTTGCGGAACATAAAGCTAAACCACCCATTACAGGAATTAAAGATAAATTTACATAAAGTCCTGTATGTTCTCCTATAAATTAATGTTTTAAGTATATATATTGACAAATCCAATTTATATCTTAATTATTTAATTTTTTGATGAATTCATACCTAATAAATATCTGCTAATGAGGACGGTAAAAAGTGGTGCACTACTTTTAATGGTTTCAGTAAAACTCACAGCTACATAATTTAATGATACTAATCCTAAAACTACAGTTGTGAACCTTGTACATCCAACTAGTATCATATGTTTATAAAAACCTGGTGGTTTCATTAAACGAGAATTTGCCTTGTACATGCCACAAGGAAAATACATTTGTATGAAACCACAAATAGTTGTCATTAACATTTGACATGCACCTGTTTATAAAAGGAGTATAATTAATAAATCTACATTTTTAAGACTGTAAAATATACTTTCTTACCTAAAATAGTTGGATCACCTTGCATATATGAAAGAATGTACTTGTTCAAAAATAAAGTACATCCACTGAAGACATACCATAATGTAAGAAATAATAAAGCTCGTGGATTAAATAAACCTCCTTTAGTGTCACATGTCAATACTGTAATTTCCTCACGCTTTTTATTATGATCTGATTGATGTTTCACTTGAATATCATGAACAATTAATAATTCATCTGCATCTCGTGGTGTTTGCCCATAAGTAATACGAATGGTATGATTATCCATGGCAGTTTTATAGGAAATGAATAATTATGTCGATAAATAAAAATCGACATTAAACAATCAATCCGTAAATTCACATTTTTCCACATTCCGTGAATTAGTTTTAATTACACATATAAAATTGTGTGTTTGTATTAAATTATTTGTTATAATTATAATATAAATTTTTCAAAGAAGTTTGCCTCATTATTCACTACTTGAGCACTTTGTAAACAAACATGAAAACTTCATTTCGCTCATACACTTACTTACTCTATTATTAATCGAGTTACTAGATATTTATGAAGGCTAACAAATAATCATAATTAATTTGTGTATGTGTGTGTGTGTGAAACAGTTATATTACTAAGTATTTAAAAATAATACTTTATTATGCATGGAGAAGTGACAGATATACAGATGAAGTATTAAACTGTATACATATATATAATATATATATATATATATACCTCGTATACATACTATATACAATTATTCCAATGGACTTATATAGATAAATGTGCCTGGTTAAACCCTTATTACATATTATTTATTGTGATTTTATACATAATTTATTGATTTGCAATTTAAAAGTGTGGTATTCATTAAACTTATAGAAATTTATATATATGGGAATTTATTATTGGGTTTTTCTGTTTTAATTGTTCAGGTATTAAGCCTAATATTACTAGAATCACGGGTAATGTTTTCATGGCGCTTCCTAGTCTCTTTAGAGATCAGGAAGTACAGAATAGAGGCAGAACCATCGGGGGAAGTAGTCCTTACAGAGATACTATCCGGTGGTTCATAAAATGCCTAGGTGAGGAGTTTAGTGGGTCGAACTCCACACTACCCTCGACCAACTGACTTCGGAAGTTGAATCTTCAGAGTTCAGTGGTCCTGGGTGTCTGGTTTCAGATTCTCCTCACCTGTCAAAAAAAAAAAAAAAAAAAAAAATCATTATAATAGTGAGCGAGATTAATGTAAAATATTTTGTCAAAAGTATGTAAATTAACTGTATGAATATATGAAAGATATCATAAATAAACAAAATTACTATTTATATATGTGTCCATTGTTCTTTCACCCATTTTAACCTACAATCCATTATCCTATATTCACAGCAATTCAGCAAGTTTAAAGTATCTATCAGTACAGGTAAAACGATAACAATTTTCTCAAACATTTTTCGATCTTTAAAGTGTCGCCATTTCCACAAAAATGAATATTTTTGGAAACGGCTTTCGGATATGCATTCTACACATCGAATACTATCTTCCCACGGAATTAGAAGCGATTCGGAGAGATGTCGATTTTTAAGAAAATTGTAAGTGGTACCCCTTGGAAGTTTTTTCAGAATTTTTTCGATCTGTAAAGTGTCGCCATTTCCACAAAAATGTATATTTTTGGAAACGGCTTTCGGATATGCATTCTACACATCGAATACTATCTTCCTACGGAATTAGAAGCGATTCGGAGAGATGTCGATTTTTAAGAAAATCCCTTGGAATTTGAATTGAATTTCAATTGCCGTTCAGTAGACATCATGTTTTTTTTTTTGATAGGTGAGGAGAATCTGAAACCAGACACCCAGGACCGCTGAACTCTGAAGATTCAACTTCCGAAGTCAGTTGGTCGAGGGTAGTGTGGGGTTCGACCCACTAAACTCCTCACCTAGGCATTTTATGAACCACCGGATAGTATCTCTGTAAGGACTACTTCCCCCGATGGTTCTGCCTCTATTCTGTACTTCCTAATCTCTAAAGAGACTAGGAAGCGCTATGAAAACATGACCCGTGATTCTAGTAATATTAGGTTTAATACCTGAACGATTAAAACAGAAATCTCCATAAAAAATCCCCATATATATATAATAAGTTTGGATAAGTTAAATAAGTAGCACACTTTTAAATTACAAATCAATAAATTATTTATAAAAATACAAAAAATAACATGCAATAAGCATTTAACCATTATTTTTAGAGATGATGAAAAAATACTAGATGCATAACTTTATCATTGTTATTTTTGCTAACGTATAGTATATGCATATACTTTCTGCAGCTTTTTTTTGGTATTGTAAATGTTATTTTCGTGAAAATTTGAGGGTATTATTGTGCCTTAAAAATTAGTATTTCATAAATATTAAAATTTTACCGTAAACATGTCTATAAATATTTCTCATACAGAAAAGGAATTAGATTTAAGTAATGCAGGTCGTGGAGTGTGGCTTGTTAAAGTACCTAAATACATAGCTAATAAATGGGAAAAAGCTCCTGGAAATATAGAAGTTGGCAAATTAAAAATAACTAAGTAAGTTTTTTTACATTAAATAAGTCTTTTATAGTTGCATTGAATATAATAAAGATTCTATTATTACGTACAATATAAGAAATCCTGGCCAAAAAGTTGAGGTTTCTTTGAAATTATCAGAAGCTGTTTTGGCTTTAAAAGAACCAGGAGAAGAAGAAATTCCAAAACAACATAGATTAGATGTTACTACCGTGACTCGACAAACACTTGGAGTATTTTCCCATATAACACGTTAGTATCCCCTTAATGTACAAAGTATACCAAAGAAATAATATATTAATTTATAAAAAATAATTTTAGCTGCAATTAGTTCAGATGCAATTGTACCAGAACCAGAAAAATTATACATGGAAGGTAGAATTGTGCAGAAATTAGAGTGTCGTCCTTACGGTATATATATATAATAAATATTTAATTATTTTTCGTTATTCTTAATTTAAAGGAAAATATGTGATTAATTATAGCTTTATCTTTTTGTAGCTGATGATTGTTATATGAAATTAAAACTACAAAGTATTAAAAAAGCTTCAGTTCCTCAGAAACAAGTACAACAATTAGATAGAGTGGTCCAGAACTTCAAACCTGTATCAGATCATAAACATAATGTAAGAAATAAATTTTTAGATATAAAGTTATATTAATATATTTCATTTCAATAATTATATTTCAATTATTTTCAAAATATTTTTTATAGATTGAATATGCAGAAAAGAAAAAAGCCGAGGGAAAGAAAATGAGAGATGATAAAGATGCTGTTTTAGATATGCTTTTTGCAGCATTTGAAAAACATCAATATTATAACATTAGGCATTTAGTAAAAATAACAAGACAACCAATTGTAAGCAGGGCTTTCATAATATAATAGCAAATAGGAAAAGAAAATAGTTTAATATTGTTAAATTTCTATTCATTTTTCTATTACAGGTTTATTTAAAAGAAATTCTAAATGAAGTTTGCAATTATAACTTAAAAAATCCACACAGAAATATGTGGGAATTAAAACCAGAATATCGTCATTATAAAGAGGAAGAAAAACCTTTAGAATCAACAAGCAAAATGGATGATTCTGATGATGATTAACAAATATGAATTAGTTTTTATAAATTTGTAATATTTTTAGGAAATATATATTTTATTTATAACGACTATTATATATATGTGAATTTTTAAGTTAGTTATTTCATAAAGATGTATTCCTTAAAGAAATTATAATAAAATAACAATAAACTTTCTGTGTGTTTTGTAATTTACCTTAATTTGATAAGTGGAATCCCTTAAGGCGCCGCAATACCCCTGAGACTATTCGGAGATGATCAAAGCGCCACTAGTGTAATATTCATGAATTAACTTTTTCTAGTAACATTATGTCGGTAAGTATATTTTATGGTAAACACAAAAGACCGACCCGACGATGGCCTTATAATCCTCAACGGTGGATGATAGACGTCGATCGACTTCGACCCTAGCAATTTTATAAAAACAGGGGCACCACGTGAAGGTATTGCTAGGATCTAGGCTGTCAGAGGCTCTATATTCGCATGACAGTCTTAAAGGACCGGCTCCTCCTTGTACCCCCACGGCGACGACGACCCGCGATTTAATTTTTAATTAAATCGCTCGCATTCCTGAGATTTAAGGACCACTTTCGAGTTGAAGAAAGTGAGGGTCGTAGCCGTGACGGAACTGCAAGAAGCCGGGTTGTGCAAGCCACCCCCGGAGGGACTGAACACGACCAAGCACCCCGGATCACATAGTTGATAAATCAACTAAATGCGTGATTGGCTGCAATTCAGGGCGCCCCCCGTTGATGTGTCAAAACCAATAACCCTTGCTGGACCGCCCCCGACCGAACGCCCTCGCAAATAATAAGATGGCTTCTAGGAAAGCTGAAGCCAAAAGGGGAAAAAAGATTCGGAAGTGGTCCCATTACATTCTCTGGGTTACAATTATTTTCGCTCGCTTTACTCGCACGCATTATTCGATCGCTATGTCGGCACACTATGCTTGCTCGCAATGATGAAGAATATAAAGTAATTTTCGCTAGTTTTTTCCCAGATGCTGCGGATCCAAAATGGTCAAAGTCGCATCTGGGCATGTACATTTCGGATGTACTTAAAACTAAAAATTGACAATTACGCGGTTCCTATTTTGTCAATTGCATTAATCTTCATCGGGTTTTTGCCAGATACTGCGGACCAAAATGGTCAATGTCGCATCTAGGCCAGCTAATACAAAATTTTACAATTCTTACAGCTAAGTCGCTCGCTGTATTCGCTCGCGTTGTTCGCACGCTTTTTTTCGCTCGCATTGTTCGCACGCTTTTTTTCGCTCGCATCCCACGTCGGAAGGTCTTGAAGTTCTTTGCAGAAAACCGACTTCGACCCTAGCAATTTCGTTGAAACGGGGCCACCTCTTGAAGGTATTGCTAGGATCTAGGCAAAAATGTCAGAGGCGCCTTATTGTATCTCCGATGCAATCGCATGACAACCTTAAGGGACCGGCTCCCTCTTGCGCGCCCCGCGAAACGAACCTAAATACTAAGATGATGCAGAAAACCAAACGAAAAAGAAGACATGAACAAAACCAAAGAGAAAGAAGGAAAGCAAAAGGAAACACGGAAAAGTAGAAGGAAAATTTGTAATATCTCATAATGACTTACTTGAATTAATCCCACGATGGAAGTTGTTCAGTTTCTTGTAGAAAGGCTGAAAGGAAAACTTACAAACTAAATCGCTCGCATAATTCGCTGATATTATTCGCTCGCAAATTAAAGGAAAGGAAAAGGAAGAGAAATAATTGCGTAAATTTTATATATTTCTTAAAACTAAGATCTCGCTCTTTTCGCACGCATTTTTGGGCATGCATTAAAATTTGGGATAATAGAAAATAGATTTATGATACCCGGTAATAGAAAATGATGAAATAATAGAACAATAAAATTACAGAGAATAATGTATATAGTATAAAATAATGTAATTAATTTTATATGTAATTGAATATAATATGAATTTATCTCTTTTTATATTGTTATATTATTATGCATTTACGTACATTCTGTATTTGTTCTACCTAGTTGTAATTATTGTAATAGCTTAAACTGGTATACCGACTTATGTATCAAGTTTGTAAGTTTAAGGGCTTATACCCCGTGAAATAAATATACTAAATACTAAATAATAGAATAGAATAGAATAATAAAATATTTGAGCGCACAGCACTCCACTCACCACTTAGATGCCCTTTGTTATTGTACTTGGACAGTCTGAGTCTTCCTTCAGGTGAATTAATAATATTCGGCTAGTCATCCTTATCTGCTTTCTGTCCAATCTTTAGCTGTTCGATTCACCAGAAGATTCTCTGCTTCTGCTTCCTTCCTCACTCTTGTTCCTCTCGTATTATAGGTGGTTGGATAATACTGTATTAATTTAAAATCACTTAAAATTCTTCTTTAGGAATAGGTATACTGAACATAGTGGGTGGTGGGTGGTGGTTGGCTAGTAATGTTTTAAAATTAAATTAGATTGTAGGAATAATGAATGAAGAAATGCAAGTGAATTCAAATTGAAAATGATTGAAAATTCGAGTTTTGGGAGCAGGGTGAGTGGTGGTGGATTAAAGCGTAAAAATCTTGAAAATTTTAAATTTGGCGTTTGGGGGTAGTAGTAGGAATGGCGCGAAATAATTTTAAAGATGACGCTGAGGGTAAGGCAGTGTAAAGTTCAAAAATATTGAAAATGTTGAAAATGACGTAGGTGGATGGTGGTAGGGATGTATGAAGGAGGAGTGACGCGGAGACGAGGTTCGTCCAAGTCATAGTGCAAAATCGTAATGAAAATTCAAATTCTTTACCTCTCTTTCTAACCGAGTTTCTCCCACTCCAAAGTGACGTAGAGGTTGGTGGTGGGGATGTATGAAGCTGAAATGACGTAGAGAAGAGATTCGTTCAAGTCAGAGTGCAAAATCGTAATGAAAATTCAAAATCTTTATTTCTACTTCTAACTGAGTTTCTCCCACTCTTTACCCTTCTCCCTATCCTCACTCCTTTTCCTACTCCAAAAACTAAATTTTTAATAATATTAAATAAATTTATTATTAACCCATCACTTACGACCTCCGCGGTACTCCCATAAGAGTCCCCATAATAGTTTATAGCAGTCTCACAGTACCCCCATATCAAATGGTTGGTAAGAAAGAAGGATAACAGTGCCATCTTCACAAATATCATTCAACTAATTCTTAGTAAGTTTTGTTACTAAATAATGTTTTGCGGCGCCTTTATATTCTATGCCGTATGTTTAATGCAATTTGTTATGCGTAAAATGGAACGCACCTGAAGCTACTATTTTGTATAGTATAGTAACAAGTAACTCATAGGTGGCACTATTTTACAAACTGACAGTGTTTGTAGCTCAGTGTATTTTGATGTGTAGGTTAATTTTTTACAATTGAAGATTCTTGATAATTATAATAATATTAACGTCGTAAAGTAATATATTTTATTTAATGTTCTTTGTAACAATTCCAAACATTCAGTAATAAATTAATCTGTAATTTTTCTCTCATTTCAGGTATTTTAAAAAATATAAGTTTTTACACAAGATTAATAACTACTAATAGTAAGATTACAAAAATGCCAGAAACAGGAGAGGAAGATATTGGTTTGTCAGTTAGACTGACAAACGATGATTTTAGAAAACTTCTAATGACACCTAGAGCTCCACCACCAGCTGCTACACCAGCATCTTCCGTTCCAGGAACTGTTAGAGATGCAAGTGCAAAAACTGCACAAACACCAGTTATTGGTAGTGGAAGTAGAGCAGAATTGCGAAGGAAGAAGAAAAGTTTTTATGCAAAACTAAAAAAGCAAGAAGAAGATAAGATGGCTGAATTAGCAGAGAAGTATAGAGATAGAGCTAGAGAACGCCGTGATGGTACAAATCAAGATTATCAAGCAGAAGATCCTATGAACAGTGCCAGTGCCTACCGTGCTGTTGCTCCAGATTTGAAGTCTGGTATGGATGCAGCTGAACGTAGAAGACAGATGATTCAACAATCAAAGTTCTTGGGTGGAGATATGGAGCATACGCATTTAGTCAAAGGTTTAGATTATGCTCTTTTGCAGAAAGTTAGAAGTGAAATTGAAGCAAAAGAACATGAACAAGAGCAAGAAATGGAAAAGTTGGTGAAGCCTAAAGAAAAAGTAAAAGATAAAAAGGAACCAGAAAAGAAAGACGATGAGATGCAATTTAAAACAAAAATTGGACGTAATATCTATAAAACTATAATGATAATGAAATCTAAACAGGTAGAAAGAAACGAGCTCTTCACTCCAGGACGTATGGCATATGTTATTGAATTGGATGATGAGAATACTGATGTTGACATACCAACCACTTTAATTAGAAGCAAAGCTGATGTTCCAACTACTGATATAACGCCAACTTTAACCACAAATGACATAGTTATAAATAAACTAGCTCAGATTCTTATGTATTTACGACAAGGCAGTCGTCATGGGAAAAAGGGCAAAAAGTATAAGGATGGACGTATTAGAAATGACGAGACAAGTGAAATGGATCTTCCACCAAGACCTCAAGATGAAAGCATATACGGAGACCTCGGCGATTATGTACCCACTGTTAATAAAAAGGACGGACAACATCGAGAGAAGAAAAAAGGATCTTATTTTGAGAAGTCAATGGAAAACAACATGGATACAGATGATAAAGCAAATGCACCACAATTACCCCCTGTATTGCCACAGACCTCGGATAGTAATGCACCGAAGAAAGGTGCACTTCTCAATAAACTTGCAGCCGAGCCAGAAGGATATGCAGAATGTTATCCTGGTTTAGATGAGATGCAAGATGCGATAGATGATTCAGATGATGAAGTTGATTATACAAAAATGGATCTAGGTAACAAGAAGGGGCCTATCGGAAGATGGGATTTTGACACACCTGAAGAGTATAGCGAGTATATGAACAACAAGGAAGCACTGCCCAAAGCAGCATTCCAATATGGTGTGAAAATGGCTGATGGCAGAAGAACGAGAAAGTATAATAAGGAGAAGAATGAAAAGGCAGAATTAGATCGCGAATGGCAAAAGATTCAAAATATCATGAATAAACGAAAACCATCTGCCTCATTGGAAGGTGGTTCAGAATTTAAAGTACCTAGATATTAATAAACTATTTAACATTAAACATCATTATACATATAGTACACGCTTATAACATTAAACTTTAAGTAATAACAAAAATGTTCTTCATTTTATTCTCTGTATAGTTTTTAATTCTACTTAGTCGCAATATCTATGTAATTATTTAACTAAGTTGCGCTTGTAAAATAATATAATCTTTCTATAAACTGTATCATTGCTGGACATTGTAAATATATTATATATACAATTATAATTGTAAGAATTTGTATTCAATTATGAAATTCCGTACAGCTACACAAATTATACCTATCATCAAAACAAAACGAACGTAGAGATTCATGACCTGTAACTAACCGAAACCAGTTCATCCTTACTAGGTAAACAGCTTATCGTTAACCTTTGACCAATCGATAGTAGAAATCTGCTTTGCAAACCGAAATAAACTAGTTCTCTTCGCGTTTCTGTTGTAAAATTTGATAAGAATGTGCAATGGGAGTTTAGGATCCTCCAGGGCAATTGAACCAGTGCTGGTTGGTTACTTTTTTGCAGAACTACCAGCATCAGAATTTAATAGCGAGATCCTCGATGCATTTCTTGACAATGAGACCTGTACTGCGACTCCCTAATGAAAATCTTATCTATTCTGCTATAAAGTTAAAATTGGATGTACGTTTGAGGAAAGTGGTCCATTGTCGAAAGTTTAAAGCGTGCACACCGGAATCCTAATCTTTATGATAAGAGGAAGAGTAAAGTAGAGCCAGGGACGCGGAGGATCACGAAGAAGGAGTTCCCCGGAGTTCTTGACCCTCACACAGCGATACCAAAGACTTATATAAACGTGCCTCGTTCTACCCTGGTTCAGTCGATATTGCAACTAGCATCGATCGGAGTTCGATGTCTCTTTGAGTGTACGCAAACTTGTTTCTACGGTGATTGCACTTTCCCGGAGGGAAAACCGGAAAACCTGATCGAGCCTAATCATTTCAGAAGGCAACAAAACTCTCTTTTCCACATAGATCAAATGCTAGCCTTAAAAACTTATTTTTATTCCTGGCGAAGCATCGCGGTGAATCATGTAAGAAAACGCTTGTCTCTCCTCTAATTTGTTTCCTTTGTACCATCGTGTCTCCTTTTAAAATAATTATAACGAACATCTGTTGACCTGGAGCAATCGGTAGTAGTTAAAATCGAAGGGTTCTTTCGTAGGAATAGTATAATTTTCCCAATAACACTCTTGGGGGTAGTAAGGCTGTAAATAGTAGATGAATGGAAATGTTAGTTTTTCACAGTAGACATTACTAATCTTCTCTCTAATAACGTACAGTAATAATAACGACTTTGTAAGAAATTCATTTTCTTCTAAGAATCCCCGAATTTAAATCTCAGCCGCTTTTTGCCACCATTTTGCAAATTGCACCGCAAGTAATAAAGTGCACATTCTCTTTGCAGCTGGTTTAAAGTAAAATCCTTTCCAACGTCTATTGTACGTACAAGAAGATTTACTAATTTAAAGTAGGTATGTACTTTAATCCGCACGAATTTCATATTTAACAAGTACTTAAAGATGTGTACGTGGTGTTTAAGACTTTCGATGGAATTTCCTGAGAATAATGCGCTAATTACATTTCACTTGCAAACTTAGGCGGCGATGGCGCAATTGAAAGTTGCCATAATTGGCCAGAGCCCCTTCGCAGCGGAAGTTTATAAATTACTTCGGCAAAATGGTCACCGGATTACGGGAGTCTTCACTATTCCGGACAAGGGAAACCGGGAAGATCCTCTGGGTAATTTTTCTACAATTCGATGATGTTTAACTGGAATTTCCCACGATTCGCGATGTCTTCGGCGAAATTTCCTTCTCTAAGGGCTTCATTGTCTGTCACAGCAACCGCTGCCAAAATGGACAACACGCCAGTCTTTAAGATCAAAGCGTGGAGGAGCAAAGGCGTAGCTTTGCCGGAAATTTTGGACCTCTACAAGGGGATCGAGGTGGACCTGAATGTGCTACCCTTCTGCAGCCAATTTATTCCGATGGAGGTCATCAATCACCCTCGACATCGCAGTATCTGCTACCATCCATCGCTGTTACCGCGACACAGGGGTGCCAGCGCCATAAGTTGGTAAGTTCCTCACCGTGAGAGAACTCGAAATCGTACCAGGGTTTCTCCTACTACTACTACTACTACTACTACCAAGCGCGACAAGGGTCAAATCGAAATTGATATTACGAGGGCAGAAATCTCTCAAAGTTTCCGCGCGAACCTTCTCAGAGTTCAGTCTGGTTCGCTTCGCTCCATAGTCCGTTCGCCACTTTAAACATTGCGTGAACGCAAATCGCGAATTACGGCGTTTCCCGATTATTGGAACGTGGCCAGTTCGCGAGAACCGGTTCGGTTTGGTTCAGCATCGTGGCCCGAATCGCTGCGTAATCAGCCATTTCTTTTTCCACGCTCTCTCGAGGAACTTGCGGACAGATAATGGCGACAATAATAGCAGTGCCACGAGCCGACCGTATGATTTCATTTGGCGAGACACGCGGTTCGTAATCGGCTCGTGTTTCTTCCAGTATCGTCTTCGTTTAACGCGTAAATCGATGGCTGACCTCATATACGGAGTCCTGATAACGCGGCGACTTCCTCCTACGCTGCCCTCTCGCCGACCTCCTCAACTTTTGCGAAGAGATACTTGATTCGCAATATATCGGCCTTTGCGCGTTTGCAGGACCCTCATCGAGGGAGATAGCTCCGCAGGATTCTCCATATTTTGGGCAGACGATGGACTGGACACGGGACCGATCTTGTTGCAAAAATCCTGCAAAGTGGAGCCCAACGACACGTTGGACACCCTGTACAACGACTTCCTGTACCCCGAAGGGATCAAAGCGATGGCGAAGGCAGTTGACATGGTGGCGAATGGAATGGCACCGAAGATACCGCAGACGGAGGAAGGGGCCACCTACGACCCCATGCTAAATAAGAAGGAACTCCAGAAGGTCGACTGGTCGAAATCAGCCCGAGAAGTTCACAATTTCGTGCGGGGCCTGGACAGCACGCCCGGTGCCTGGACGATCCTCGACGGGCAGGAGGCTCGTTTATTCGGCTCCAGTTTGTGGGACGGTCAGCCAATTTCAGATCCCGAACGCGAGGTGGACGTCGAAGGTCAAAAGGGCTCCATCCACGAGGGAGGCTTATTGATCGCGGCAGGAGGTGGTGGATTCGTGAACGTTCAGGTCCTGAAAATCGGCAGCAAGACCATACTCGCCAACAAGTATGGTCGGAGTGACGATACCGTGACCTTGGACTTCACGGAAGAGGAAAAAGGACACGTGGAAACGCTCAGACGGATTTGGAGCAACATCCTCAAGGTGGACGTTGAAGAGGAAACCGATTTCTTTGCCTGCGGTTAGATACTTCTCAATTCGATCCTGTTCTTCCAAGATTTCTTCTTGAATCTCCGTCTCATTAAATGCTCGTTCCAGGAGCCGGAAGTATGGACGTCGTTCGCCTGGTCGAGGAAGTCAAGGACGCTCTGGGTGTTACTATGCAGAACATCGACGTGTTCATGGCCCCGGTGTTCAGCCAATTCGCTACCAATGTTATTTTAGCGACTCGCGGAGTCTCCGCTTCCAAGGAAGTGAAGTACGACGCAGTGGAGATTCAGGCCAACAACAGGACCCTCCGGTTCCCGAGGCAGCTGTTCATAAACGGGGAGTTTGTGAACGGGCGCGCAGAACCAATTGACTCGATCAACCCCCATGATGAGAGCGTCATCTGCTCGGTGGAGTCCGCTTCCGTTGAAGATGTCAACGAGGCTGTACGGGTTGCGAAGAAGGCCTTCGAGGAAGGAGAATGGGGCAAGATCAGCGCCAGGGAACGCGGAGCATTGATGTTCAAGTAATTGGAAAATCCCACTCCTCTAGAATTGCTTATCCTCCCTTTCTCCCTCACGAGATCCAATTGGGAAGTTAGAAGGGAAAGTAAAGGGATTTTACGTTCTTGTTCCTAAGATTGGCGGATCTGATGGAAGAGCACAAGGAGGAATTGGCAACGATCGAGTCTCTGGACTCGGGGGCTGTATACACCCTTGCTCTTAAGACTCACGTGGGCATGTCCATCGAGACCTGGAGGTACTTTGCTGGTTGGTGCGACAAGATCCAAGGGTCCACGATACCAATTTCTCACGCAAGGCCCAACAGGAACCTGACGTTCACCAGGAAAGAACCAATCGGTGTCTGCGGTTTGGTGACACCCTGGAATTACCCCTTGATGATGTTATCCTGGAAAATGGCCGCCTGTTTAGCGGCTGGGAACACCGTGGTCATGAAGCCCGCTCAGGTCAGCATTCGATCGTTGACATTTATTCTTTTCAGTGTTGTGGGATATTGGAGGATAGTCGACTGAAATTGGAAATGATATTCCAGGCTTCGCCGCTTACAGCCTTGAAATTCGCCGAGTTAACTGCGAGAGCCGGATTCCCGCCAGGAGTGGTGAACATAGTGCCTGGAACTGGTAGCGTCACGGGAAACGCGGTGGTGAACCATCCCTTGATCCGGAAACTAGGCTTTACTGGATCGACGCAAATTGGCCAGAATATCATGAAATGCTGCGGGGAGAGCAACCTGAAGAAACTATCCTTGGAGCTCGGTGGAAAGAGTCCATTGGTGATCTTCGAAGATGCCGATCTGCAGCTCGCCGTCCGCCATGGAATGAACAGCGTCTTCTTCAACAAGGGCGAGAACTGCATCGCTGCAGGTAATTCTTTGTGAATTTTTAGGAAATCGGTAAAAAGAGGGAGAAACTTCTTCAATGGAAATCATTGCAGGTCGCATCTTCGTCGAAGAGAGGATTTACGAGGAGTTTCTGAGCAAAGTACTCGAGGAGACCAAAAAGATCAGTATAGGGGATCCTCTGGACAGAAGTACGGCGCACGGTCCACAAAATCACAAAGCCCATCTCGAGAAATTAGTGGAGTTCGTCGAGCGAGGTGTTAAAGAGGGTGCAAGGTTGGTCTACGGCGGGAAACGTCTGGACCGGCCCGGATGGTACTTCCAACCGACGATATTCGCCGATGTCAAGGACGACATGTACATCGCCAAGGAGGAGTCTTTCGGCCCGATCATGGTAATCTCGAAATTCTCCTCCAACAAGATAGACGAGGTCATCGCCAGAGCCAACGACACGGAGTACGGCCTGGCTTCCGGTGTCATCACCAAGGACATCAGCAAAGCCTTGAAATTCGTGGAGAAAATCGAGGCTGGTACCGTCTTCGTGAACACGTACAACAAGACGGACGTGGCTGCTCCGTTCGGTGGCTTTAAAATGTCCGGCTTCGGGAAAGACCTGGGACAAGACGCCCTCAACGAATACCTGAAGACCAAAACTGTCACCATCGAGTACTGAGCAGCGCCCAAACAAACGGAACCGTCCCTTTCCCTTCAATCATCCACCATTATCGTTTATCATTAAAGATTCTATTTTATATATTTTTGTAAATAAACTCACGTTTCTTATTTATCAATTGAGATTCTCTTTATCAGCCCTTTCTCTAATTTCGCAAAGGTCCTTGGAAATGGCCAAGGAAACGGAAAGAGAAGGAGAATCCTATTATCGCGTAGGAACTCTAGACGATTAAAGTCGATCTCCGGACTCGACTGTGCAACGTGGGATTTCGTTCCCACGCGAGCGGGGGGTCGGAGGGTGTCTCGAAGCGAGCTGGGTAAACCTTTTTTGTAGCGATCTTGTAGCGTCTGATCCTTCGAAGCTCCAGATGCTTAGGCTCCGTTTTCTTTTTGCCCGGGAAGAACGTGTGGCCGCGGCCTACGTGGGTGCGCCGCGTTTTGCGGTATAATAAAGTTTTGCGGGTGTGCGGTAAAATAATACACTGTGTGCTTCAGAAAAATGTGCGCTCAAGTATGTGAGAGAATTCGCATAGGAAACAATAATCCTTTTTGAAGGAATTCCTGCGAGGGGAATGGAGAAACTAATGGAGGACATTAGTAACTGGAACGAGAGCGAAATGCAGCGAGGGAACAAGGGAATCTTTTGCAGTAAGAAAGAAACTAATAAGCACGGGGCTGGCTGCATTCGTGGAAGCTGCAATGTGCAACACACGTGTTGCATTTACCTGCTTATACCTGATGCAGGGTAGAAGGGAGTTCTCGTAAATGCGTGTGGTAAATGTGCATGGTCAACAGCCCTGGCAGCAACAGCTGTTCCCATAAACAGACTGAGCTCCCTTTTTTCCGTCGTCTCTCTCTTTCTCTTACATCTCCATCCCCATTGATATCCCTATAGAAACGTTCTCCCTGTACTTCTTCCAAAGATCTCTCACCCTCTTGCCGTTCTTCCCTCTCTCTCCTCCCTGCACTCCTTATTCCTTCCTTCCGCCCTTGTGCATAGATGCATTGGCAGGAGGTGCCAAAGTTATCCAAAACGGTTACAAGAATTACTCATCGCAGATATTTTAGTGCACGTATGATGATTCATGACCAGTTCGACCACTATAACCGGAATCCGAAAAAGATTCTTAAACCAATATGGCAGGAATGCAGTGCACACGGGGTGCATGCACCGAAAGAAAATACAAACAGTAGAGTACCGGTTGAAAAACTCGTATGCTCTCCGGATGAAGCCTTATCAGGAATTTTCTTTCATTCCCATCTTACTCCGAAAAAGCTGGCCGTTATGTTTAATGATCCGAGCCTGATGGCGGTGAGATGGCGATGATTGCTCAGCTGCCGTCGATATGTTTAAGTTGCGTGAAAATGACCGAGGAAAAAATGGCCAAAGTGGATAGTAAAATAATTAATCTTGTTAGTTCGTTTTTGAATACTCGCATAGGTTTACGGGACATTGGTCTAAGACCGTTGGGGCCCTGAGAAGGCCTTGGTTTCCTAAAAAATTGGGGACTAGCGCTTAATTCGACGACGGTACACGCGCAGCACGAATCGGTTGCTCCTCCGTTTAGCATTATTCATCGTGAACAGGAAATGCAAATTTCTCTCGGGTGTCCCGACTGCCCCTTTGCTTCAGGACAGTGCCCTCTGAACCCTTTCCAGTCGCCTGACCCCTCCTATCCAAACTTTTCACGAAAATCCTCTCTCGGCACCTTCAACTTCCTCCTCTGCCATTGTTTACTAATATCGTCTGTCATACTTCTATTCTTATTCTCCACGTTATTCTTCTTCGCCTTTCAGTTTCACCAGGAGTCCCCCGTTCTCTTTCAGTTTCTCTTCTTCTTCTCCTCCATATGGAAACCAAGAGCAAGAACAAGATCTTTCGTCTCGTTTTTGAGCAATGTTCTCTTCAATCTAATTAAACGATAGAATTTAGATTGGCCTGAATATATTTCTTCTTCTTCTTCTTCTTCTTTCGCTACTTTTGCTTTTCTTCGCAATTAATGGGCGATTAATCGCAGCGCGAGAGTTCTTCGAGGTTGACAAGGAAGAGTAGGAAGGCAAAGTTGACAGGAGAATTTGTAAGGTTGAAAGGAAGGTTCCGGACTGGCGAATAATAGTGGATGGATGATGGTCGGAAGGCGCGACCCCTCTTCGGGAAGGCGCGTAGCGTAGCACACATGTGCTGCCCGTTTGTTCTCAGTCTTCCCGTGATCCTCTCTTCGTTGCTTCTAGCGGCAAATCAACTTCAGTTACCACCGGGAACTCGCGTGTAACGGTTAAGAACGCAAGCAATGCGATTTCTTTCCGAATTCCCATCGGGGCAACGTCAAACGTTAATGCAAATAACGCGAATAACCATGATTTAACTATCGGTCGTTGATAGTTATAATCGAGGTACCGCGATAACATCCCGAAGAACGAAAAAAAAAAAAAAACGTCGACGAGTCAATGAAAACGATTGAAATTCGCTGAGTCGTGTTGCTCCAATGTTTTCTTCGTCTCTCCACGTGTCGCGGAAATATGTGGAAGTGTCAATTACCACTCGAATTTTCGCAGCGATCGTGGCTTTCTTTTTTAATTCTTGTTTTTTCAAATCACGCTGGGCGGAAACAGATATCTTTTCCTACTTGGGTGTGCACCATTAGCAGATACGATCTGTGGTTAACCATACGAATAAACGCTTCATTATCGTAAAGCGATAGATAGAGCGTGATTAACGATGTCGCTATCGCATGAGAAAGAAACCGAAACCATAATTGCGATAAACTCAAAAATGTACTCTTTCAAATAGCAAAAATTACCCCGTCCATTTTCCAAGGCTAATAATAATTAGTAGTACTCGCGGTACTGACGTAAATAATATCGTAATAATGACAATGATAATAATAATGATAACGATAATGACAATATGATTAATAATAACAATATTAACAATAATTACAATGAAGGGAGGGGGGGGGGAAGTTTTGAGCAATTTCCAGCGGTAGCTCTGTGGGAATGAAAAAGTTTTTATCGCAAAGTGTCCATTTCGGTGCACGTAAATATACGCAGATTTATGATGAATATGATGATGAGGAATGCGGTGTTTTCAAGTAATAGAAGTGTTTGCGCGATGGAATTAATTCCAAGATTTAATTTGATGGATAATGTGTGTGACGGGTAATACGTAAGACTGCAAAGTGCCGTATTCTTGGTCGGGTGAAATTGCGTAAAGTGGCATTAAAAAGTGACCTCAGGCATATAGTGCGAGTCTATCGGCATGGACTTGTGATCCATGCCAGAAAAATAAAACGGAGCATAGTCGGATGAGTCACCAGCAGTGACCTCGTCAGTTACAACGTTTACGACTCTCTTGATTCATGAATGATTTTTTTTCAATGCCCCTGCACTTCACTAGCCAACTTCCTTCTTCCGAATCTGCTTTCAATTACCGTGACTGCAAGCATCTGTTTGCATATCGTGGGAAAACATTTGCAAGATAATCTAAAGAATGAGAGGGAGAGAGAGAGAGAGAGAGAGGGAGAGAGCGAGGTAAAGAAGAGATAAAGGGAATCCTCTTTCTCTTCAATAGATCGTTTTGCGGGAATTCCTAAAAGTTTTTTAACGTCTTCTATAAGATTTATTTATATTCTTCCTTTCACGATTTCATTTCAGACATCAAAGAAATTGATGCGTTAACTTAAATCGCTGTATTTTGCAATTTAAACCACATTCAAATCGATTTCATTTAAACAAATATTTCTCAGTTGGGTTAAAGGTGTTAATATCAAATTTGCATTTGGTTCAATCGTAAATAGTTGAGTGCACTTAATACAACGCGTAAGTTCGCTTTTAAAACCATTGGGAACTCTTAACGATGAATAAAATATGCGTGGCAGTGCGAAACACTAGCTAATTAGAAATTGATTTATCAGCAGTTTCAGGAAGAGGTTTGCGGTCGAGAAAGTCTCAGTTCGTCACGTATATGAAGCCAAGGGAATTGTATAAGAGTGCATTCAGCTATGAATAAAAATTGATCGTTTTCTTTCCTTTAAAGATTCGTAAATATATAATGCTATTTGAAAAGAGTAAAATACCTTTTTTCCTCCACGCACACATTATTAGTTCCTCAAAGTCAGGGGTGCATATGAGAGATTGGATAGGGGGCAAGCATATACATATAGTTTTCATAAATTGATCCATGGTCTGACTTTTTATTTCGTTATAATTCATTCATTCATTCATCCATTCATTCGTTCAACACCCCAGAGCAGCTGAGGGCTGTTATCGGCCGACACAAAAACATACCAGGTGGCCGCATAAAAAGGTAAAGAAATTTCAAACTTTAACCTTTAAGATCGTATACCACCCTCTTACCTGTAGAATAATACTGATAAATATCTCTCGAGATTATTAATTTAGCCCTTTAAATGGTGTCATTCAATTTTCATGAAATAAAAGAATAGTGAAAACTGCGTTGTCCACAGCCGCAATAAGAGCTGATAAATCTTGTGTATACATTGGCGCAGATGTACATTTATTTTACGACATAGCGCCGCTCAAAAAGATGTTTCACTATGTCAATAAAAAACTAGTTATACAATGTAAAATACAAAAAAAAAATAGAGAAAGAATGTAAGAAAATATATTTTATACACACGTCAAATATATTACTTTTGTAAAACACTATACCATTTCCTGAAAAGATAGTTTGAAGCCAGTGGAAAAAAATGTAATAAAAGATAAATATGTGGCGTACGGAAAAACACATAGAAACTATCTTTTATCAATTTTCTTGATACCAAAATTATGACTTTTGAATATTGTAAGGCCATGCAAATGGTATCTCGGCCTCTGCAGTTATCCGCCCCTTCCTGTTTCCTCTTCACACGACTGCTGGTAGTAGTCATTCTTTTATACCACAACATCCTGTGGGTGTTGATCCTACGGTTATAAAGTGCCCAGTTTTTGCTCTGTACCATCAAACTTAGAATTGTTCTGGAGTAGAAAGCATAGTTTTTCATAAACGATCGAAGTACTCCACGTCAGCAACTGAGGGCCATTTAACTTGAAAACTGCTGCTTTCTGTTGAAAAGGACACAGAAACTTAATTTCTTAAAATTCTGTTCAAAGGGTGGTGAAAAAAAAACAGAGAATCTATAAAGGTGAATTAAGATCTGATTACGTGCGGCTCTTCATCGGGCACTACGCTTCTTTTAAATGCGAGCTGCCCTCTGAAGGGCAACATTGTGTCAGTGACCTCAGCGATTAATCTAAATCCTATCAAATGCATTTTATAAAACAGGTAAAATAATAGAACATTTCCATTTTACTTTTGTACTCTGTATCGTTTTATTTGCATGCCATTTTTAAGAATTGTGCAATTAAAATCTATTGAAACGGCTTTATTATTGTTATTGAATAAAATCTAATTAAAGTCTATGCAGTGAAAAATTAAACCTGTTAATATCTTTCTTTTAACCTTTTTATATATACTGACATACACAATAAATTATGCATGTAGCTTTTGGATTAACTCACTGGTATTACTTTATTCGAATAATAATAATAGTGTTTATTTGATCGGTTTTAGTGAGTTTCTTCAAGCTATGTGCTTAATTTTTCAATTCACGTTTCAGGATACATGAAATTCTTCCAGTGATTACATTGGTTTAGTAGTAAGAGAATTCTCGGAGAAATTGATTTATTTCTATATTATTTAAATTAAAACTCCATGTGATGACTGTATTTGCGTGTATGTTTGACCATTCATTATATTATAAGCGAAGAGAATCTGTCGAACAAATATAGATAATGTATTTTTTTAAATTCAAGCCATTCATTTTTTAAAATTCTTTATAAATCTCAACAGATTTCTTCTACCCAGTAAGGTATTTTTATCTAATATACATAATATATGTACAGGGCAAAGTTCTAAAAATGTAATCGATAATCACCCAATCATTATATGTAC
Organism: Sclerodermus sp. 'alternatusi'; assembly: GCA_037305995.1. Taxonomy (NCBI): domain Eukaryota; kingdom Metazoa; phylum Arthropoda; class Insecta; order Hymenoptera; family Bethylidae; genus Sclerodermus; species Sclerodermus sp. 'alternatusi'. The sequence continues at coordinate 2,975,591 of CM074552.1, read as the reverse complement.
CACAAAATTTAACACATTAAAGGATTAGACTTGAAATTAAATGAATAATTAAAGAACTTTTAAAAATTTACCTTATACATATTGCATTTTCACATAATAGAAAGAATACTGTATTGTAATTCATCTTGACTACTTATATCATAACTATTAGTCTTTTCTCCCATTCTCTCTGAAAATTATGCGATGCAATAAGTTATACTATTAACCTTAATTAAAAACTTTTTAAAATATAGAGATTTCATCTATTAACTCTAATTATATAATTTAATATTTCTTACATTACAAAGAGTGAGATGAAACTAAGGAATACACTTTACTATATTATTATAATATAGTAATCGCACAATGATTGTATCAAGAAATCTTGTATAATAACAACAAACAATATCATTAAATAACTATAGACATTAATAAAAATCACTAGTTATATTAAAGATTGTACAGCTTTCAACAAATTGAGGACATATTTATTAAGAAAATACACATACACTACTGAAATATTACATACTCTACTAATAAAAGCGGATTTCAATTAAGACAAAGTAATAATGTACCTTTGAGAACTATAGGAGTTTAAATATTTTACTTTATTAAAAAAATTCTTATATATATGTATTTATCATATTAGAGACGGATTAAAAGATTTATTCATTATTATAGGAAAAATATGAATCTGAATTTCTTACACAAGTATCAATTTATATATTTTATATTATTAGATAGAATAAAATTTTTTTAAACAACATTGAGATTAAAATCTTTTTAAAGTGCGAAAATCTAATAAGATATAAAGATGCACTGAAAACAATTTCTTTTCAAAACAGTAATATTCTTCATATATCGCGGTATTCGTTTATAATTTCTCTCCTATAAAAAGTCAGTCTCATCGTTTAAAAAATATCGCGATTATTGTGTGCTACATTATATTTACATGCACGAGTCTGCATAATGAGGGCGATTATTCTTCAAATTATACAAAAAATACAACTTTTTATTGTAATTAAAATCATAATTTTAATTTCGCTATCCTCTTAAAACTTTCTTCGGAACTTGACAATTTGGAATCTTATGATTTTTTCTTTTTTCGATAGGTTTTCTAAACAATAAAATTAAAAATAAATACTAAAATTTTTATATTATCAGTGCTTAGTAACAAGTAGTTTTGTTAGTTAATCTAATACATCAATATTGTTGAAAACTTGACTTCTATTAATGTCAAATGCTAGTATATTCGTTGACTATTATTTGATTAATGATCTTTAATTTACATAAAATTCTTTTATTAATACTTCAGTTTTTTTAAAAATTAGATATAAGTGATTGTGTGTGAGTAGTTCTCTCTCTGTCATGAAATTAATCTTAATTTTTATATATAGAAACATGAAGCTTTTCAGAAATAACAGGTATCAAATTTATTATAATCACATAGAAGTTACCTATTAAATATTTTAGCGTATCTAACGTAATTGTTATCATCATACATTATTATCGATTTAATTAAATATTTGAATATATTACAGCGAATCAGCGAATTTTTTTCTACAAAATTATCTTCTTTTGAAATTCCCCATTGGCAATTAGTGAAATTTTACGAAACAGGAATACTGATTCTTTAGAGTTATTTCTAAAATTATAAATTTACCTTAGTGCATTTTTAAAAAATCCACAATAAGAATTAAAATCAGAATAATTCAAAAGGAAATATACAACAACACGTAGAATTCTATGCTTCTTATTAACGATATCTGAAAACGAATGGGTACAACAGGCTGTAACATATATTACAGATAAAGCTTTTAAATCGATGCATCTGTTTGTTTTATTTATTTATTTATTTTTTCTTAATTTAATAAAACCTCAAACGAACGTGAAGCATTTAATAAATTAATAATTCCTTAATTTTATATCCACCTTAAGTTGTCTTCAAATTCCATAAATTAAATTGTACTACCTGCCTAAACTTCACTAAGAAAGTATAAAAGGAAAAGCACACGAAAGTTTATCGACCCTGTTTCTTATTCATTTACATTATAAGAGGTAGATAACCTTTAACTGATGTCTCTTTCGCGTTATGCACTCACAGTAATATTTACATTTATATTCATATTTATAATAGAAATCGTTTACCTTGAACTTCACATATCATTCATATAAATATGAAAGAAAAATATAATTTTCTTAGAATTAAATATTTAATAACAGTGGGACTAAGATTAATAGATAAAAAGAAAAAAAAAAGAAAAAGAAAGAACGCAACAAGATTATTAAGTGGATAAAATTGTATATATAAATTTAATAATTTAAAATCTTGAAGATGTGTGCGCGATAATATATTTTGAGAGTAATGCAAGTTAACATTGTAACGTCACGACGATGCACCACAAGTCTTGATTCAAGGCTAAGATGATAATGGAGAAGCTCCTGTAGAGCCCACACCTAAGGATGTTCGATACCAGCGTGATCTACAATGTTTTAAAAATCTTTGTGAGGCGTTAATTTAAAAAAAATATACTACAGAAACATTAATACATTTAAAAACTTGTTAATCGTAAAAAAACCATTAGCATCTGGATAACAATAAATAATGAGATTCACGCTCGTTTCTTATTTCAAACTTTGAGTTTGAAAAAGATATTGAGAATGATGTATTTATAAAAAGTTTAAGCTTAGAGTCGAAGATCTTTCGACTGTCTACATTAGTCTTGCGCAAGTAACGGTAAGTAAAAGTAATTCGCTTTTTATGGGTTCAAGTTTCAAACTTGTGATTTCATGGTTGAATGGCAGATTTTATAGCTTCACGATCGTTTGAGGAATTTAGGAGGAGATCGGCTGGGATCTGCCTCCAACACAAGGAACGTGAAGTGCAACTTCAGAGGGTGGTAGTGGTGGTGCATCCTCGGTAGGAGAAATGAATGGGTAGTACAAGGTAATCTCTTGCAAGGTGTCTTTTCGGCAGGAATTCATGAAATGGCGATCTTCGGACATTGAACTGGACGTTCTCGTCGTTGTTCGTGTCGAAGTAGCCATGGAGGATGTATTATCGCCCACAGGGAAAAATTTCTTATTTTTCTTCACTGGGGATGATGGTGATGAGAGTATCGCGAAGGATGTGTCCTCGGCGAGAGTAATGAATGAAATGGCGTCCTTTTTAGGGGATGGCGGTCACCAAAAGTGCGACTGTACATATCCACCGCCCATACCAACAGGATTGAATCGATGTGGGTGGATCTTCTCCATCCTCATAGCGCCTGGCCCGCCAGCACCGCCACCCAAGAATCCGTGTGGTCCACCCCGTGGTCCAAAACTTCCAGGCCTCCCCAACATCCCTGGTCCTGGTCCTCCACTTCCGCTCCCGCCACCACCACCTCCACCGCCACCACCTCCTCCAATACCCATCCCCATTCCTGGCGGCCCACCTATCCCCCTACCTCTACCGATTCCCCCACTGCCTATTCCTCCTACACCACCACCTGCAATGCAAAACCACTAATTAAACTTCAACTTCGAAATTCGACGAAGCGCTCTATCAACAATATATGCATATATTTCTCTTTTAAATTCAGATAATGGAAAAAAATTCGTTTTTTCATTTGCTAAGAACAATATGTAGATGCAGCTAATCGAAGGATAATTTATGGCATTAAAAAGTTTTGGTTAAATCTAATATGAATTTTGTTTTATAATTTGAAATTATTCGTAGAATTTTATTTAAGTACTTGGTCCATAATCACTCATATTCCCTTCTCATCATGAAAATAGTACGAGAAATGCATTTTGCTCAGGAGCTCAGGGCTTTGCATAAAAAACTCAGAAAGATTTTCTCTCTAATATTTAATCAAATTTAACGAGCGACTACAGAATCGCGTCACCGCGGTAACAATAATCGGATGAATATAAGATATAGAAATGTTTAAGAAGAAAATGGCGCGCCGTTCGTTCGTTTCTTCTTTTTTCTTCTTCTATTTTTTTATCATTTTCTTTAGTTTTTTCTTGGTCATATTTGTACCGACGACTTTTCCCGCAGAATGCTATTCAACGAAGTTAAAACGAGAAAAATACGTCAAGTTCAGGGAGAAAGAGAGAAAGAGATAGATAGATAGATAAGTTCTTGTTCGTTGTAGCGGAGCTCATAAAAAAATCGTCAGTACAAAATGCGAATCGGACAAAGCACCGAAAGTACATTCAATGCTTAACATTTTTCAATAGATTCGTGTAACGAATAGCGAATATTACTTTAACGACTGGTATATAACATAGATATCGCCGGATTAACTTCTATATATCACGTAACTCCTCTTTTAAAACAGCATCTCTCTTATCATGACTTTCATCACGAACGATTAATTCAATGAATTTTTCTCGATAAATTTCACTAAAGCATCAATTTCACCTCGTTTCATCATTTCGTCATTTAAATCTATTTTCATTTAACAGCAATATAGATTTTTCTTGACTCGTTTCATTTCAGTCGCTTGATGAATTTCCTTAGGAAACATCGTTGACTCTTTGCTATTTGACTTCTTGGTAACTACCAATTGATCAAGTATTTCGGTAATTTATCCATTGGCGGAATTACGCAATTGATCGATTAAGTCGACGATACATTCGTACGACACTAGCTTATCAATATACACGCATGTACTTATAGAATTCATCTGTATATAGGTACCGGAGTCGTTGTCGACATTTAATATTAGATTTGCACAATTTTTTACACTAGATGTTCCTCGCTAATCGAGAACGCTTCGCAAAAACCAATTTGCGTTCAACAGGATTCAATTTCAGCGGAGAACTGCGGAGATCGAATATATTATTGAGAAATGCGCTGGCATTTTTTTTTAATTCAACTAACGAGAGTTCAAACTACTATTGCATCTTTTTCGCATTTCTACGAAATTAGTATACCTACGTACATCAAAAAAAGCGCTCTTTATACAATTCTAAATAAGCTTGAAATATAATATATTATACTAATACGCATAGAACGACGGTATCGAAAAAATCTTTTCTGCACTATGCGAAAGCCGGTAGTCAAAAATAGTTAAGTAACAGGAAATGTACGCAAACTATATTTCATGAATAAGGCTTTACGTTTGAGTACATTGATATAATTTGTTTCGATTTATTGTTATTATTTACTTCCTTCGAGGAGACAACAAATTTAAAATGAAAACTTTTTAATTCAGAATTATAATTACGCATAATTCCTTGTCTTCGTAATTAGTCTCTTATCGTTATCACAGCCATTGTTAGTACTACTAAACTTCGGGATCCACCATTTTACGCAATCTTCAATCCGTTGTACCTTACATTTGACTACTTATTGGACTTAAGAATCGAGAGAATTTCTAATTATATGAATTTATTTACAATACGCATGCTGAATAAGGTTGCTGAAGATGATGGAGAACCTCGCGCCGTAATATATTAAATTTCAATCAGTAAAATGTTCTGCTTCTCGTCTATCCATTAGAAATTCGAGTTCAATAATTCGTCACAAAAGACAAATAATTGTGTAGTTAATTTTTTACAATTTCATTAATGATCTTTTATCTTAAATTTACTAATGAATTTCTTTTTTCTTAGATTTTACGAACAACAAAGATCAACCCTTGTATTTTAAGCCTAACGTTACTGCCTTTTTTTATAACTTAAATGATTAAATTTTGTATAGATAGAGATATTGTGGGGGATTCGTTAATTATTAATAACTCATTCTTTCAATATAATTCAGGACCAAATCTGAATTAAATTTTAGCGATCACTATTCATTTAAGCTAGTTAAAATACCGGCGCATTCACAATATTAAATTCTAATTAATCTCTAACAAATTTTCTCAAATATTCATTGTTCGCACGATTGAAAGCAAAAAGTTCTTGTAAGAAATACAAATACTGCAACATTAATTTATCGCTCAGTATTAAAACAAATTGAGAACAAATATTTACACAATAAAAGCAGAATTATAATATTTTTATGTTTATAATATTAATTGAGCAGAAGATTCTTTCTCTATTATTCTATTTCTTTGTGATATATATATATATATATGAGTGCTGTGGCACGAAAATTTATCTTACAGAAAGCTGTGTTTCCAACCGCATTTAAAAAGATTTAGTGGATCCTAATCTGTTTTCCGCTGTTTTCATAGAATCGCAATAATATTTTGTATAATCTATTTTATAGTAATAATTGTAGGACGAATTTACTACTTCTCTCTTGTTTGTCGCACTCACACTTATACATACACATATACATATTCCCTTTGTATCTTTCTCTCTTTCTGTGATTGACAAGAAATCGGACGATTGTCAGTATAAGCAAAAAAAACTTATGTTTGTAGAATCCACACTCTTTAAGTGTCAAATTTTCATTCATAGTCTTTACATTAATATAAATAACGCTGATACATAGTTTTTCTTAAAGATAACATTTTCTATTTTGCTAAATTTCTTTAACATTATGTTATTAGAATTCTTAACAATATTGGAAAAAACCATTTATTTAATTAGTATCTTATCAATTAACTGCTCAACGAGTTAAGAATAAAATGTAAAGATTTCATTAAAAATGTCTGTTAAGGAAATTTAGTTTACTAGTAAAGAACAAATAATAATTTGCTAATATAAATTTATATATATATATATATATTTAAAATAACAAATTTTTTGAAATTTCATTTCATCAATAATATTAGCTTTGACATTCAACTTTAGTCACCGATTAATTATTTAATAATTATTTTTTAACCAGACTTATACTTCATTTATTAAAATTGCTATAAATGCAAAGCATTAGGCAAAACATTCGGCGTCATTTACCATAGTATAACAATATTATAAAAAATATTTTATAAATTATTTAAGTAAAAAATATAAAAATTAAAGTCTTACAAATATTTTAATACTAATCATTTAATCATTGTTTATACTTTCATTTGATTTAAATAAATCATTGAATTTTCTTTAAGTAATTCAATGATTAAATTGAATATATTAATCTATTTATACAAAAAATATTTTAACAAAAAAGATTAATAAAATTATTTCTGATGGAATTTTAAATGTGAAGTTTAAAACTTCTCAAATCACTTACTTTTTATTAATTTTCTAACTAGTGTTTCTAATATTATTTATACATATAGATTAAATCTAATTCCCTAAATATTTATATAGCTTTCATTGTGTACGAAAGATCTATGATCTTTTCGTTCATTAAAGGAAATATCGAGAACATCTTATTATACGATTTTTTTCCTATTCATGTGAATATGTGTGTCTGCGTGGGCGCGTGTATGTATGTATGTATGTATGTATGTATGTATGTTTGTTTGTTTGTATGTATGTATGTATGTATTTCTTTTTAACTTTATAATTATTTATTAACTTTTACTACATTTTAATATTTACGTTTGGTAAATAACAGATTATCTTTTCAGAAGAAACGTTCAAATTATAGTTTTTTTGTATGAAACAACACATTATACTCGTTGAGCCGATAAATTCATCAGTATTTCAAGATGATATACTTTATAGGTATTTGATTTACAAATCACACAAAATTTGAATTTTTAAATTGTTCTATAAGCAACATTTAAATAGCGATTTTGTCAAATTCTATAAGCATAGAATTACAAAAAACTTTGGTTGTTCAAGGACGATTTAACAAGATTAGAAATCATAGGAAGTTTATATAACAATTTACTGCCAGTTTTAACAGACTCATATTAATGAGAAGTAATTGGTAGTGTCAATTATCAAAAAATTTCATCTTTGCATATATAATTAAAGAATTCAATACCAGTTGAATAATACAACTTTTACTATTTACTTTAAATTTATCAATATTAACCATTTCTCTAAAAAATATATAAGTGCCTTTTAATCGAATATCACAATTATACCACAGAAAGTACTAATGCCATAATTCTGTGATGTATTAAAAAAAAGTTTACATTCATTGGAAGTTTGTATACATAGCACTTATATCTTTAAACATTCCTGTTTTTTAATCATTACTCTGTTTTTCTCAATAATACTTATAATTTAGATTTAAAAAGTAATTTGTTATACTGCGTCTTACATTGAAAAATTAAACAACTGTTCAGTTTATTAAAACATAAATTACTGAAAATAATATGAAATTTACCAAATTAGAATTAATTTTAATATACACATTGTTAGTGAATTATTAAAATAAATTAATATATAATAGCTTTACATAATTAAAATCAAAGACAAAAATATATTTATATTTTTTAATTAAATATTTTGTGGCCTAAATGTTTTTTAATAAAGATAATGATAACGTTGATATTTATTCCTGGTTGGATAGAGGCGTTCTCCTTAACAGGTTGGTAAGCATAGAAATGAAAATTTTGTATTAAATTTCTACCCTATATATCCTAGACACAATTGATATAACATACGTACGGCCATGCACTGAGATTTCTCAAAGCGCGTAGAAAAAATGCAATCAGCCAAACGGTCAAGAATTAATGCGTTTTATTTTATGCAATTTAAAAATTGATTGTTTCATCAAATTCTTTTTCTCGCAAACATTTGTTAAATAAAAAACATAAATATAGCCATAGATTTCAGAACTGAAGTAAACGCACTCTATATAAGTAAATGAATGTTTGAAAGTCAAAAAAAGGACCCTGTAAAATATAACTTATTAATAATTGTAACATAATAAGTACAATAGAAATATGAGGTTTTTTTATTAAAATTAATTTATAATATTAAGACTATTTCACATCAGACACTTTGCTAAAACATTCATTATACATTTTATGTATTTTTATATATTGTTGTATACATATATATTTGTGAAAAATGAATACGGATAGTAAAAGGAAAAATATACTCATGGCAAGTGCCAATGCAAATATATTTTCAGAAAATTTTAAATAATACAACAAGTATTGTACAAAATAGAAGTAATTATAATATTCAATTATATTCATTCTCCTTAATAATGTTTTAATTAAAATCACAATGCTTTGTTTTTCACAATACACTTTGAGTAATCACAAGTACCAGGCAAAATAGCAGTAGCGCATCTAGAGAAATTTAACTTTTATAGTGGCAATCAGCATCCAAAATAAAGTATTAATATCAGCTTCGTGCAGAGCTGAATTTGATGGTAATCATCTAAAATTACCATCAATATAAAATTGCATCACCAAATCACAGACACAATTTTTTATCACAAGCACTACAATACTTTCCTCATTTCTTTTCTTTTTGTGCATTATAGAGCTCTGCATGAACTCAAAGATTTTCCTTAACATTGAAAATCATGCACAAAACTTTGAAACTAACAGGAAAAAAAAAAAAATGCAAAAAAATGTCGTAGTTCCATGTGATACTGACTGCAGTAATCGTTGCATAAAGCTGTACACAATCAGATGTGCATAGAGCTTTACAGTTTTAATTGTCTACTTAAAACAAGTCAACGTAAAAAGTTGGTGCGGTCACATCAAGAGAGCCGGTCGTTTAATCTAATAAAACATTATTATGTTAGATATTTAAAACAAACTTATTTTATCCATTTCAAACGTAGAGGCAAAAAGAAATAATAAGTCCATATATTAACAATACACCTCTACCAATACATAAAAAATATATTTAAATCCAATGAAAGCTTTGTTAAATATGTTCTGAAGCACATTATCCTATAGGTATTTTTAAATTTAGATTTAAATAACCATTTTTAGATTACTTTTAATGCTATAAAAAATCCTAAGATAATGCCAAATCTTATATTGTAAAACTTATCGCATTAACTATATAAATATTTTTAATACTTTAAATAAAATATAAATATATATTAAAAATCACAAACTTAAATAAGAAGTGCAAAGCTAATTAAACAGCAGCTTATTTTTCTAATAATACATGAAATAAATTGCATATAAGTTAATGCTCTTCATATTGAATTAAAAAAACAACAAAATTAAATGAAGAATATTTTAATTCTGTAGTACTTACCACGACTCTGGTTGTACCCAGCTTGCCATCCTGCATAATAGGCTGCTTTTTGTTTTCCATGTTCTTCTGCAATTTTTACACTGAGCGGCTCAGATCCACCTTCGGGTATTGTACCATGAAGTCTTGCAATTGCTTCTTGTGCCTCCTCTCTTTTATCAAATCTATTTATGAAATGATAAATAGGAAATATAAAATTTTAAAATCTTAAAATTTACTTTTTAAGATAAACGAAAATTATCTATTCATATATTTTGCCTATAGAGATAGATAATAATTATCCTACCAATTCTATAAATAACTCTTTTAAGCATTGACACACATGTGCTATTTCTACCAACAAATTTGTTCTACAGTACTATGGTAACTAGCTTCCAAATTTTAAGGCAACTGTGCAGGTCAAAGTAAAAAAAAACAGTATATTATTTGAAATATACAAAAATTGAATAAATATAACATCTAAATACTTTAATAATCTATAATAATAAAGATTTTTTTATACCTTTTGTTTGATCATTTATAAATACTTTTTCTAATGTTTTCCTCTTTCCCCCTTCCTATCTTTCTTTTCACATAAAAAACTCTTTCTACTTTTCTTTTAATTTAATAAATAAAATGTTTTTGTATTTATAAAATCAAGAAGTATCTCTTATTCCTTTACGTATGATACTAATTATGAGAATAATGGCGCTGCGCCAAATACTATAAGTATATCCCAAATACTCTTTAGTAATAGTACAACTTGAAATTGTGCCATGTAATATTAAACTACAAATCTATATTTAAGCATATTATAAGCTTATTTTGAAGTTTATGATCAAGAACATACCTTACAAAAGCAACTCCTCTTGGTAAACCAGTCAATTTATCTTTCAAAATATTCTTCTGAACAATATTTCCATACTTGCTAAATATATCATCAATTTGGCTTTCTGTGATATTTCTGAAAAAAATAAAACAACAATTATTGTAGTTTTCATCAACATTAATCTACTTAGAAAAAAAAAAAGAATAAAATGAAGTGTCTCATGGTTAAAAAAATTATTAGTTTTTTGCTAATAACGGACTATAAAAACAAAACTATCTGATCCTATCAGAAAATTGATGCAATTGTTATAAAGAAATAAAAAATTTTGAAGTGTTCCACGTACCTAGGTAAATTTGTAACATAAAGATTGGTTTCTTTTATTTCTTCTCCCGATGGTCGTGCAAAAGACACTTTTAACCTTTTATTTTGTACTTGTAGACCATTAAATGTATTTATAGCTGTGGTAGCATCTTCTGCTTTTGCATAATTAACAAACCCAAACCCATAACTATAGCCTGTCTATATAAAGAAATATAAAAAAAAATTGTTAATAAAATTCCTAATCCACATGATATGATATTCAAATGTTTGAGTTTGAACTTAAAATTAACTTACTTTATAGTCTTTCATAACTCGACAAGATTCCACAGGGCCAATTGTAACAAACAAACTATAGAGATCCTTTTCAGTCATACTCTGAGGGAGATAATTGATGATAAGATTGGTTCTTGGTTCTTCGTTGGATTTTGTTTGTTGCTGCTGTTGCTGTTGTTGTTGCTGTTGTTGGGGTTGCTCGTTTTGGTCCGTCATTTTGCAGTAACTTCTCAAATATCCTTTTATTAGTTGCTGATTTCACCAATGTGTTGCATTTATCGTATCCAGTAACAAGAGCCGTATGTTTGTTTCCCAACTGATTTGTTCCAGCAAAACCATTGACGAAGTCAGCAAATACAAAAAATATAAACAAAATCATTACTAAATCTTCCCCGAACATTGACATTATTACCAACGTTGTTTTAAACTTTCACTTTTTAAGCAGCTTAAAATAAATAGAAAATAAATGTGCATATGTATGATGGTAGACCTGTGTATAAGAAACAAACAAACAAACGCAAGTAAGGATAAAACAGAACCAGAAAATATACTCATATTTAAAATAGAATTGGAAAAAAAATATGCATGTGTGAGTGTGTGTGCTGCTCATGATGAAAATAATTTGATTATCATTATTATACTGCATAAAATAAATGGGACATCAAAAGAGACATACGCGAGTATACACATAACACTCAATTACTCAAATTATGTAATCTGGTCCAGTTTTACATTAACTAATAGAAAAAAATAACAAAAAATAAAAAGTAGAAGGAAACTTTTGATTTGTAATAAAGCAGATATTATGACAAAAAATTCAATTTTGTTATGTCATCGCTTCCGTTGGTAATTAAAGGTTATAAATAGTCAGTAAAATACTAAAAGTAAAAAAACACAGGCGATAATAAAAAAAAAAAAACGTCAACGAAACTAAATAACTTTTCCTTAGATATTACCAAACAACAATGATAATTGTATTACACAAACATACCTATATATGACCATCTATAATTTGAGATATTTAATTTTCAGCAATGTGCTATATTGCAAATTTATCAGAAAGTACGTTAGTAAATACATAAACTTCAATTTTTACTTAGTTTCCAGTTAAAAACTTAAAAAAAAAAAATACGCAGACTAAAATTTAAATAATACAGAATAAAATATAATATAACCGATAAATCGATAGCTCCAAATTATTTCTGCCATATTACAAATGCGGAAAACCAATAAGCCATAGTAACTTTTTAATTGTAACTCAAAAAAATCACGAAAATTTGGCGAAGGTAACCTCTTGGCCTTATTTTGAAGTGGCCAAGGGAAAGCGAATATCCCGGCAGATTTGTGAATCGACCAAGCTGTCAGTATGGTTGGGGGATGAGAGAGAGAAAGAGAGACAGATAGATAGGTCAAAGTGAAGAGGAAAGAGAAAGAAAGAGAGAAAGAGAGAGAAGCGAGTATAAGAAAAGAAATGGGGGGAAAGAGCAAGAGAACGAGAAGTAGAAAAAGATAGAAAAAGATACAGGTCATGAAAGAGTAAGAACAACATACATACCGCAATAGTCGTAAAATGAGATAAGAAAAGAAGAAATAGAGATAACTGGTGAAGATCGTCCAAGAGAGTATCGCGCACTCACTCGCATCACACACTATGCGTATGCACTAGTTAACGTGTGTAAATTATATAAGCAGAATGCACCATTGTTAAGCGTCGTGTTTATTACGTAACGGTTACACTATGCGTAAATGAATTGCGTATATCTCTGCCAAAAAGCGAGAATGCAAAATACTTAAATGTCCGCATGTACGAGTGAAAACTGTTGTAATCCGCACGTCAAACACAAACGCACCGAGCTCACTGAATCCCAGCCCTGACCTGCCTCGGTAGACACCCTCTCGCGGCATTTCGCCCCACTATTGGTCCCTCGAAAAACGCGGAAAATAGGTAAGGGGCGGAGCTTACTCTTCTCTATCCACCTCAATTATCTTCAATTATCCTTATTTTTAATCGATTATCTTACCTTTCCTCCTTTTACTCTCTTCCTTTTCATTAATTAATTAAAATTATATTACATTACCTTTTTACTTTATGTTACAGATTTTAACACAAACTACTCTGTTTACACATTTTCACTTTTTCTCAATTTTTTACGTTCATAATAAATGTAAGAACTTAGAATGCTTGGATAAGATTTCCAAATGAATTAGGAAAACGTATATTATTCAAAAGACTAGCAATGATTTATGTACGAATGCTAGATGATATTAAGAAATTGTGAGCAATGTATCAATTTTCTTATATACTTTGATTTTCATACGAGATTTGAATAATTATTGTAATTACTTACTGATAAAAAAAAAGAAATTATATTTATATACTCTGATAAGCAAGTTTTTAAATTATTAGCTTTTTTTTGGTAATATTACCCTCGGTAAACGATGTTTGTCACTGTCTAACGATTAGTTTCGCTATGTTCTCAGCGATAGTCATTTTACATTTATTTCTGGAGTTCAGTTTAATCACAGCTGCCATGAAATTCAAATAGTTTTCAGTGGTTGCTATATATATGTATGTGCGTGTTAATGAACTTCAAATTTAACGCTATTGTTTTGTTAAAGAGAATATTTTACTTCGTAATTCAATTCTTTTTTTTGTTTAGAGAGCTACAAACAAATTTTTATAAATAATTAAATACAGAATATATATATTAATAGCTCAATTATTTTTTTATAAGTATTTGTCAATAAAAATTATAAATAAAATAAAGTGTAACAAATGCAAAAGTTTCATTATATTATTTTCAAATAATACTTACTTTTAAGATAACATATGTTCTTAAATATATGTCTTCTTACATGATTTAAGTATTACATAAATGTTATTTTTAAAGAAAAATGTTATTTTATTGCTATAGAAATAACATATGTCCTTATAAATACAGATATACTTTTTGTTTGTATAAACCAAGTAAAAATGTAAAAATTCTAAAATATATTATAAAAAGAACTCGACCATTATTAGATAAATGATACTGTTTTGTGGTGTAGTCTCTTAAATTTATTTTAATAAATTATATATTATAAATCATGCAATTTTGATTGCAATGAAAAAAACTGATTGAGATCATGATATAATGTCAATTATAAAATAAAACTATCTCAGTAATGAAAATCCTTTAGTTCTTTTCAAACGAAATGGTTGAGTTTTGAGATTATGAGAATGAATATTTATAGACTTTTCTGTCGATGTAGCATCATTTTCCTTATCCCAAGCACATCTAGGAGATTCAATTCCAAATGGACTGTAAAGCTTTGTTGGTGTACGTCCCAGTAACTGACGAGAATGTGTCTGTGGTGTTTGAGATTTGCAAGCACTATTTCCTGGAGATTGTTCTTCCAATCTTTGACGTCTTCGTGTTGAACTTTTAAATTTCTTAACAAAAGAATAACAAAATATAGACTAGCAATCAAAACCACTAAAATCAATAAGATTTGATTAATCACCTGCGATATTGTTCCTAATGTAGCCCTCATTGAAGATATTGTTTTAGTTAATCTTTCAGCACTATTTCTCAATACTTTTCTTGAATCAACTGAAATACTCCCAAAACTTAAATTGCTCCAGCTGCGTTCAGCAGAATCTTTATTTTTATCGTATTTCTCTTTATAGGACGCATTTGATTGTTCTTTTTCGAAACGATCTTGCAAACGTTGTCTTAAATGCTTTGTGCTTTTTATCAATTCTGGCGAATTCTTGTCACTTAAAATTTCTCGGTGAAATGTAAATGATACACTACGAGAATCTGGCCGCATCTTTGCGTCTTATCCACTTAATCCAATTGAACGGACTATACATGTATACTAAAACCAATATTGCATTAATATTATGAAACAATAAGTAAATATATATATATATTAGTTAATTATTTTTACTTATTACAGTAAATTAAGTCATAAAACTACCGATGCAAGTTCTTTCACCAACTGCTTCTGGCAATAAGATAATGGCGTCCAAACTGCATAAAACGACCGTTGACATATTTTTGTCTAATTTAAATTTCTTACTATTGAAACTCAAATTAAAATTATTATTAACAACATAATAAATTTCTTTCCAAATTTAAATATATGTGCTTTCTTCAATGTCATCATTCATACATTTTCCTAAAAGTTTTCAGTCAAGCAATTCAAATCATTGAATTGAATTGCAAGGCTTTACTATAAGATACTTTAAGCGAAGGTTAACTGTCTAATAATAAGAAAAAGTTTTATATTAAATCAAATGCGTGAGTGTGCATGTAAATGATAACATAGATGTAAAAAAATTGTAATACACTTGATCTTTTTCAAATAAATATAAACAATAATAATAAAGATAGTAATAGAATTTTCAATTAAAAATTTTAAAGAACCGCTTCTTCATAAAGAAATTTCCCGGAAAATTATGATTAGAGGTCTGTTCTTCGTTGTTGCACTAGTGTACACTTTCAGAACTAGGTAGTGCAGCAACGAAGAATAGACCTTATGTGTAAGGGTATTGCGGCGCCTTATCCTAGGTAGGGACCGCTTCCTTCCCGATTAGTATGTACCTATATGTTATCCAGCGTACATTGTTTCTAGAGAGATTAAAAGTTTTTTATTTATGAAGTAACCGTCTATTACTGTATTATAAACATGTATATAAATTTTGCAATATTTATAACTTGAATCCTACAATATACGTTTTGATTAATACTATTCTATAATTGAAAAAGGAAATTATGAAAACTATAAATATATTTTGGAGCAAGTGATTTAAGATATAATATTAACTAATTTCATGTGAAATAACATAAAGCATCAAGATCTGTTCATTAGTAAATATCTTGAAGGATTTTAAGTGATAGTGAATATATATGGAAGATAGATATTTGAAATAATAAATAATAAAAACTGAATGTGTATTAGAAATTCTGTAAAGTGTTCGACCTAACCACAAAATGACTTATAACAAAAAGGTTTCTTATTTTTATAATCCAGACGTTGGAAATTACCACTATGGACCAGGACATCCGATGAAACCCCATCGATTATCTGTAATTCACAGTTTAGTGTTAAACTATGGTCTTCATAAAAAGATGCAAATATATCGTCCATATCGTGCAAGTACTCATGATATGTGTCGTTTTCATTCTGATGAATACGTGGAATTTTTGCAAAGAGTTACACCACAAAATTTACAAGGATATACGAAATATTTGAGCCATTTTAATGTTGGAGAAGACTGCCCAGTTTTTGAGGGCTTATTTGATTTCTGTTCAATGTATACAGGTGCATCTTTGGATGGTGCTACAAAATTAAACAATAATTGCTGCGATATTGCTGTAAATTGGAGTGGTGGACTACATCATGCAAAAAAATTTGAAGCATCAGGCTTTTGTTACATTAATGATATTGTGATTGCAATATTAGAATTATTGAAGTATCATGCAAGAGTTCTTTATATTGACATAGATGTACATCATGGAGATGGTGTCCAAGAAGCTTTTTATCTGACTGACCGTGTAATGACTGTATCTTTTCATAAATATGGAAACTATTTCTTTCCTGGAACAGGGGATATGTACGAAATCGGTGCAGAAAGTGGAAGATATTATTCAGTAAATGTACCTTTAAAAGAAGGCATTGATGACAATTCCTATTTCCAAGTTTTTAAACCTGTAATATCACACGTAATGGAATTTTTCCAACCAACAGCAATAGTGTTACAATGTGGTGCAGACTCTTTAGCAAATGATAGGCTTGGTTGCTTTAGTTTAACCACAAAAGGTCATGGAGAATGTGTGAAATTTGTAAGAGATTTGAATGTACCTTTACTTGCTGTTGGTGGTGGTGGTTACACACTTCGTAATGTTGCTCGTTGTTGGACATATGAAACATCTCTACTTGTTAATGAACCAATTAGTAATGAACTGCCATATACAGAATACTTAGAATATTTTGCTCCAGATTTTACACTACATCCTACTCATATAATTAGTAGGCATGATAATGCTAATAGTAAGCAGTATTTAGAAGCAATTACAAGACATGTGTATGAGAATTTGAAGATGATTCAGCATTCACCAAGTGTTCAAATGCAAGATGTACCTTGTGATGCTTTACCTGCAGAAGAAGATAGGCAACCAGAGCCAAATCCTGATTCTAGGCAAAATACTCAAGATTTGGATAAAATCGTCGAACCAGCTAATGAATATTATGCAGGAGACAAGGATCAGGATAAAATGGATCAATCAGAATCCTGATTAAAATGAAATTTACTTGTTTAAGAACAACGAAAATAAGTCAGATTTACACATGTACCAAAATTTGTCCAATTTGAACAAATTTTGGAAGTTTTTACTTCTTTCTACTACTACTAATTCTAAGTAAAATCATATACCTATTAATATTATATAGGAGACTAGGATCAGGATAAATTGGATCCATTAGAATTGTGATTAAGATAAAGTTTTCATGTTTAATAAGAAAAAAACAATGAGAGAAATAAGTCAGACTTGCACGTGTATTAAATTTGTTCAATTTGAACAAGTTTGAGAAGTTCTTACTTCCAAGGAACATTATTTAATATCTTCACACTGTCAACGTGTTAATTGTAAATATAGTGGAATTCTAAATATTGACGGACAAATCAAAAATATTCCTTAATTCTAAAATGATTATATAATAAAAATACAAATACGCTTTTTACATAAACTATAAAGACTTTTTTTTCGACCTCCTTTATAGTTTACAGTAACGTCTGATAATTAAAATCTTAAACACCAATAGATTTACAAAGCTCAAAATTTTAAATACTCATTAGGCAAGTTTATTGTTTTATATCAGACGGCATAATTGCCTTTATTGGTACAACAATGACGATGAAAGGGTGGGGTGGTGTTAATAATTATAATAGTAGTAGTAATAATAGTAATAATAAAATAATAATAATAATAATAAGAGCAATAACTTTAACGTTTGTATCTCTGTTTTGGAGCTACTTGGCTATATCACAGAGAATTGAAACCTTCACTCGCCTTTTTCTTATCAGCCTGTAAAGTATAAAATAAACGAACTTCTCTAATAATTTGCTGTTCTGCTTTGTAAAATACTAAACATGACTAATGCAATAAATTAGATTTCTCTTAAATTAAGGCGCTTCGTTCTGTACATCATTTATAAACTTTATAAAAGTTTCTCGAAAAATAATACAAGTATAAAAATACTCACAATACGAGGAACGCAAGTACTCGACGCATGTTATTTGCAAAAATACAAGAAGGTGACGCAAAAATGAACTTTTGCACATGCAATGTTCTTATTGCTGATTCTATTCAGAAGGCCCACTCTGTAATGAATATATATATTCCCTCTATATAGAAGATGATGTATGTAGTAATATCTTATGCACTTTAGCATTAAGTTTGACGAGAGAACAAAATCTTAACACCTCCTTTTTTTAAGCCTTAATCTTATTTTCACTGTGTAACGCATGCGCAAAGTTTTCAGTCTCAAGATAAAAGCAATTCCATTTGGTGATTTCTTTTCCATTGTGTTCATTTTCTGAGAGGCCTTATTATTCCGAACTATATACAACATAGGAGTACTGATGCAATAATCCTTGAAAATTCGGTTTTGTAGAACTGTTTGACTAGATGCTGTTGTTCTCATTCAAGTACACGAGAAATCTGTCAGAGATATTCAATGGGTTGTACCCGTGTTATATTCATAAATTCTTACTTTTTTTCAGTATTGGCTGCATACTGAATGCCTTAACGTCAAATATTATGTCTCAAAATGTTTGTAGATACTGGTAACATATGTCATGACTTGTTGCCAATCGGGTCGTTCTAGTTGGCACATTTCTCCTATGTTCTGTAAATAGTACAAATTCTTATTTAAACATTTCATAATAGTGGAATTATATATTTTGTTAAAGCAATTACTTAGTTTAATGAAAAATGTGAACTCAATGATCACATAAACACTATAAATTATTTACATACCAAAGTAGTTGGTATACCAACGCTTTCCGCAGCAGAAAAGGCTATTGAAAAATTACGCCTTTTTTCAACTGGAGTTAGCGTATCGTATGGTATTTTATCTGGTAGATAGGAGTGAAGAATAGCACAGAGAGCCAGTCCATCGTTCCAGGAACTACTGAAGTTTGTAATATCAATATTTCGATATCCAATTGTTTTATTCTGACACCACTTAAGAAGAGCATTTCGTTTTGATCCACCATTTTTAATTAACCCACATAAAGGATCTTTACGTTCTGATAAATCTGTGACACTATTTCGTCGAACAAAGTCGATTGCTTTAGCATTCAAAGCAGCTGAGTCCAATAACTCACCCGTAGCTAAGACCACGGGCACTGTTGATTTGGTTTCTATATTATAGAAAATTAAAGATAAATATCCGTAAGTAATGTTTTAAAGAAAACTTTTATTTACCTGACAATGGTTTTCTAGTTATTGCCGACTGTGTTTTATTATTATTTGTCGAATTTGCTGTACAAATTAAATTGTTAATTTGTTGCTGATCTCTAAGAGGTGCTTTAAGCGTCATAATATCGTTAGATCCAATTGAGTTTAAGGATGAAGTGGAACTGCTCCTACTACCAGGACCTTAAAAATATTTAAATAATCTTTTTTATTCTAAATAAACATGCCTTTTGTTAACAGAAGTAAATTTTCTATCTGCAGTACGAACCAGCCTTTGCTTGTTTTGTTGCATTTTCAATACTTTCAATTAAACACTTTACAGAGAGTCTAGAATCTTGACGAGAAATATTAGCTTTACGACGAGCAGCCATTTCTTGCTGTACACTTGTTAATACGCTTTGTTGAGTTTCTGTAGGCGTAGTAACAGGTTTGGGAAGGGGCTGTTGTATAATTTTCTGATTTGCTAAAAAAATTCAAATTTTCATTATCCATATTATCACACAAATAATACTTCTGGTTAGTTTGCATAATAAAAAAGCTCAATATATGTAAGCAAAGGTAAAGAGTACAACAAAAAAACACGATGAAACATAACGAACAAATGGAAAATAATAAATTATGAGAAATATGTACTATATTATTTATAGTACTATACACAAAACATTTAGCTTCCGACAGTTTGCCAAAGAATATACCACTAAGCAATATTTGAATAAAATCAAAACAGTAAAACAAAAACGAAAAAAGTAATTGGACAAGAACAGGACATGGAGCAGAACATTTTGTTAAAGTAGCATAATAGGAATTATAGATCAAGTGGTTGCATTATTTTCTAGCTTAAAAATCCAAATAAACAACAGACTTTCATCCGCAGAACATACTATTATAATTTCACACTATTGGCGACTTACGGCCGCATTTTTTCCCAGGAAACGAATAATGTTTTGACTTCATTTCCGAATCTTCAAAAATAGTTTCAAATTTCTCTCTTAATGATGAGGTTCGACCTAATAATATCGTAGATCTATTTGCATATGCTGGTATATAATTACCAATAACTGATGGTAAACTATACTCAGGGTTTACTTTATTCAAAGATACATGTTTATCTTTTATCGTGTTAATCTTTATTTCACGCTTTTTAATATTTAAATCAATGTCCGTCTTATTTTCGGATAATCTAGTATTAGTCTCATCGGATAACTTTACTTTTTTAGTTTCATTAAAGGAGTGCTCAATTCCAGAATTTATTAAATTTATACTTGACTTATCTTCTTGAGTAGTATACTCATTAATAGTGAGATTCTCATTACCAGATAGGTTACTTTTTACATCTTCAAAATCATTCTTTGAATTTTCCACGTTTGATAGAATAGCAGGTGCCGAATAATGATTTTCTTTAAAGTGATCAATATTTAATGCAGATTCATTTTTAAATTCATCTATTAAAAAATCAACAATTTCACTGCTTGGTCGAGACTCGTTCTTTTTCAAGAACAACCTTTGTCTCTTATCTTTTACTCTGTCGTTATTATATAACAAATTTTTATTAATTTCATCAAAACAATTATTTTCATTCTCATTATTTACTAATTGGTCCATTGCATTTATTGTCAGGTTATCAGACGTTAATTGATCATCGATAATGTTCTCTTTTTCATTTAGTAGTATAGAATCCTGCTTTATTTTATCAATATTTTTTTGTAATAATTTTTTCATTCCCGGATCAACTTCAAATTTTAAGTCATCCATTGAATTTTTTGTATCTGAAAATATGTAATCTTTCGGAACGAAAAAACGACTATTTGAAATATTAATCCCATAGGAAAAATTGTCGAGGCTTTGAATACTTCTTATACTTTTTAATAATAAATTTTGTGAAGGTTTTGATTCAATTCGTGTTTGAATATAAAGCTTTGGATAATCTTCACTAATCATTGGAAATTTACTATCACTTGCAGTACTAGCTAAATTCTTAGCATCAACATTATTATTACTTTGAAGTGCAGATTTGTTAAAGGATTCTTTTGTTCTTACATTATTTTCTAAAGGTGTAAATATTTCAATTTCAGCACCAGGAATCAGTTGATTATCAATTTTAATAATTCTTGCCTGGTACTTTTTATTTTGATCTGCAGGTACTATATTATCTAGCAAAGGAGCTGGATCTGTATTACTTAAATTAACAACTTTATTTTTATTCGAGGTAGATTTACGCTCACGCATAGATTTAAAGAAATTGTTTCTTAAAAAATTCTTTCTTGTTTCGCGATGTTTTTTTATTATAGTTCGGCCTCGTTTAAGTATTATATTCTCCGACCTTCGATTTCTTCCATTTGCAGTATTATCATTAATACGGTGCAAAATTGTTACGTTGGCTAATAATTTATGAAAATGAAATGAAAATAAAGAGAAAATAAAAATTATTATATTAAAATATACTTAGAAATATATAAAATTATATTTTTTTAAATATATGTAAAATAAAAAAAGGGAATAAAATTTTAAATATACAATGCTAATCTCATTGTCTCTGGCAAACTCGATTAAATAATATCTTCTAAATTATGACTTCAATTGAAAATTTTGTCTACGATTGAGCGTATTGTGCGATTTTAAAATTACTTCAAAGGCAATCCTAAATTAAGCATGCAGTACTCACCTTTATTAAGTTTATCAAGCTGAGCTTCCAAAGCTCGAAGTTTATCCCTTTGTGCTTTATTTTCCATGACAACGCGTTCAAGTTCACTTTGCGCTTCCGTCTTGAAATCATTAGCCACTCTTACAGTCATTAATAAATCAGTTTGGAACTGTTCCCATTCGGCACTTTCATCTTGTCTTAATTTTCGTTCTTGGGCCAACGCATTTTCAAGTTCACATTGTCGAGCCTGTGCTTCACGTTCTCTTCTTTGTGCTTCGCTTAGAGCAGCTTTTAATTCTCTCTTGTCTTCTAAATGACGTTGACATTGAGCTTGCAACTCAGCCAAAGAATCTCTAACGAGTTGAAGTTCTGTATTTACAGATAGTCTTTCATTCTTTAGTTGATTTAATCTATACTCCAGATCGTCAACTGCCGATTTTGCATTATTACGAGCAACCTGAAAATATAGAAAAAATGTTTTTATAAAAAATGCACATGCCTATAATTGAATTTTATATTTATCATTGAAGAAAAAGAAGGATAATATCAAACCTTGTATTCTTCTTGAAGTTGAGAATATTGATCTTTAAGCCGGTCATGATCACAATGAGATCGTGCTAACTGCTCTTGTAAAGCTGCAGCTTTAGTTTCTAATGTATCTTTTTCACGTCTAGCGGCATCTAATAATTCATCTGCCTCGCTCTTATTCTCCACTTGTCTTGATTGTTCTAATTCTTCGATTTTCGCTCTTGCATTTTCTAGCAGTGTTGCTAATCTGCTAATTTCAATACTTCGATTTGCACTCTCTTGCTTAGCTTCTGCTAATTCAGCATCTAGTTGTTTGCGTTCAATATTCACTGTTTCTACAGTTGATTCAAGCAACTGTACGCATTTTCGTAATCGTTCCGTTTCTATCAAACTTGCATCAGCTGTTGATCTAAGATTTTTTAGTTCAGAAGATAATTCTTCTTGTTTCTGTAGTAATGATTCGCGTTCTTCTTGAGCACTCTGAAAATAATTAATTATAATTTAATTTAATTTAATTTAAAAATACAGTTTATATATTACTAAAGAACTTCTTATGATGAACTATACTTACTTTTAATAAATCAACTAATTTTTGTTCTCTTTCAGTATTATAACCTTTTGTTGATTCCTGTGGCTGTTCTTCTCTTAATAAAAGTCCTTGTAATGTATCAACTTTAGATCTTGAGTCTTCTAATTTCTCAGTTTGTCGACATAATGATTCTAATAATACCCCTTTTTCCTCTGTCAGTCTCTCATTATCTGCTTGTAATTCTGTTAATTGAGCCTGTATAAAACAAAAATTTATACATATAAAGGCAAAAAATTAATTACTTGTAATATAAAATAAATCATTTTACCTGTAAGTCACTTAGTTCCTGTATAGTTGCTTGTAATTCTTCATTTGTCGAGTAGTGTGTCTCTTCCATTTGTAAAATTCTATCTTGAAGACATGCAACAGAAACTTCGGACACAGAACTAGAAGAGTGTTTATCCCATTCTGGTGTAGTACAATGAGCATTATCCTGTGGTATATTAGAAGAAGGAGATACACTATCATCTTGAAGCACAGCGATGGAAGCTGGAGCAGAATTATGAAGTCTTGATACATCTAACAGCAGTTGCTGTTTCTCTGAGTCAGATAATGGTGAATGTGAAACATCCCGTAGATGTGCACGAAGAGTTTCATTTTCTTCAGTAAGACGTTCCAACTCCAAGCTATGCTGTTCCTACATTTAAAAAACAAGACAGTATTATCTACATAGTATCTACTTTATTTTTAGTTTCTCTTATAATTATCACATAAAACAACAAACATTCTTTATATGCTAAATATCATTTTACTAAAATCCACAGAAAAATTTTACCATCTATAATTATGAGAAAAAGAAAACAAGACACAAGGATTAATATTTAAATTTTATTAAATTGCATCCTGATATGATACTGATCTATATAATGCCGGGAAGTAACGTAAACGAAAAAACATGGAGGACAATTCATTTCTAATTGCAATCATTGCGTAACACAAAATTACTGTGTTATTGGATAGTTCTTAAATCATAATAATAAGAAAGAATGTAGTTCCTGAATTAAGATCGAGAAGGCATCATTCGAATTGTTTGAGCTACGCGAAAAGTGTAACTGTCATACATCAAGGTTAGGTATCCCGCGTTAAAAAATGAAACGTGCTCCCTTTCTCTTACATTTAATTTCAACATAAAAAATTTAAAGAGCAATCAGTTTATGAATTAAAATATTATTTAAATCCTACCACGGATGAGGAGAAGCAATGTTTTTTCATATCGCACACAAATTTTCGTTTTTGTAAACTCTCTTCGTAAACATCCCTGCTTTTGACGCCCTCTGCCTATGATTAATGTACACAAAAGCAAAGCGATCATGCACTATTTAAAAAAGAGCAAAGAGAAAACTTTGCTGTTCCTGAATAACGCTACTTTTTTTATTAAAAAGGAAACAAAATTATTAAAGACAATATATTTCTGCGTAAGTATTAGGAAAAAGACCGAAACGATTAACACATGCTATTAAGCTTTCCATAAAACGTTTCAAAACAAGTGTAAACGCCTCAGGTAAACTTACAGTGTACGTATATTACGGATAAAGCCATGAATCAGAAACATAAATAATTTATAGTCTACTCTTTCTCAGGTAGGATAACTTTTACCACAATCGTATTTCACTTTTTCCTATTAAAGACTGGATATATTTAGAGAGATATCGCGTGCATTGTACGCGATTTCTCTCCTGCGATCATCGTGGACAGTTAAAAGGATTGCGAAAAAACGGAAATCATCCACCTACGCTTTAGCCAAAGTCAGTAAGTTGCTTATGAATTAAAATAAAAGTAATAAGTGTTGCAATGACGGGTGCCTTCTCTTTTAGAAAAAAAAGTGAGAGAGAAAAGGTCTATAGCAAGGAATATATTTCCTATAAGAAGTAACTTCAGCCGGTGTTTGTTTTCCTTGTAAGGTCGAGAATGGTATGCAGGTATACGGTAAAGAGGAAGGGGTAGGATACACGTGAGGATCAGAAAAGGCGTAAAGAGAGAGGTGAGGCAAGAGGAGAAGAAAAGGAGGGAGAGATGGTAGGAAAGAGGAAGAGAGGTGAAGAGAGAAGAGACGGTGGCAGTGGATTACATCTCTAGCAGTATGCTCGTGGAGTATAATGTAGGATTACCTTGAGAGAAGCGAGCTCGGTGCGCAGCTGGTGAAGAGTCTGAGCATCGCAGGTCGCATCCCGCAAGTTAGCCTCGAGGCATGCACGCTCCTTGCGTAAGACTTCGATCTCACGTTCGAGCTCCTGCATCCTGAACCCCTTGGCGGGTCCTTTAACTTGCTGCTGTTTGCTATTGCTGTGACTTCTGCCGTTGTCCTTGCTAGCTAAAGAAGTCCAGTGGGCGGCTGTCGCCGACTCCGATTTAACTTCTAGCGATGAAACACTAGGGGCCTGACGCAATGCAACCTGTTGCTGTTGCGATTGCGACGTCGGCTGCTGCGACGCCTGCTGCTGCTGGCTGGTCTGTCCTCTGCGAAATAGCGATTTGAACTTCATCATGGTCACTCGGAACTACTATCAGGGTTCATCCGACACGGCAGCACTTTTCTGCCCGACTACCACCGGTCCAGCAACATCGATTGTGGAAAACAGATGGTTTCCACGAAAAACCAATGGTTTCACGGCACCTTTCCGAAATCCCTAAGCCCTTTTGGACAGCTGATCTTTCCAAACGTCTCCTCCACTGTTTACTGCTCACTTAATTCGTGCCAACGCGTTACGTAAGAGGCAGGCTTCGAATTTTCATCGGCGTTGCAACATACAGCATAGTACGGACCGTGCTCGATCTCCGACTTTCTAGCAAGGAGATGGAAGGACCAAAGAACCTCGACGCTGATGGAGTTTCTCGGCCACTTCGTCACGTGTCGATCAATGACGCGATATTCATTACGCGGTGCATAAACGAGAATGGACCTGGAGCAGAATCATGAATGCATGTTTCAACGTAGGAACGCCATTCAGAGACGATAAGCGCGACGACAATCGCTCGTCTCTCTTCTAATGCGGCTCGTGTAAATTTGATTTTCCTGGCGAAAGTAGAGGACCAGCATGTCTTCTCGAGGCAATTGTCTAAGAGTTTTATTTTCGTTTCAGACAAGTGCTGAACTCAGCTGGCGCCAAAACTTAGTGAGGAGTTTCCGGGGAATTTCAAGAAATTCGTCCACGCGTTCGACCTCGAGTCGTCACTTTCTTCGTCGGGAACTTCCTTTTACTGATTCAAGCATATGTGAGGCGCCAGTGACTATTCGCACATTCGATCAAACAAGCAGGAAGGATCGCCGTTGGCGCAAGCGGAACGAGCACGATCCACGTTGTTGTGTACCGTTGCCGTCGCTGACACCACTTGTTGCGAACAACACTGAACTTGCCAGGACACCTCGACGTCCCATTGGCGTCACACCAATTATGATCTTCTGCCTCCCGAGCCAAGAAAACGAAATGTCCGACCAACGTCGATCGGGAGACAATACTGAGAGTATTCCAACAAGTGTCTGACAAAAGAAAAAGCTGGCGTCGCTCGAGTCTCCAGCAGCAGGTCAGCGTCGTCCAGAGCTATATGTTCGTTGTGCCAATCCGATAAGACTAAGAGAGTTACGAGAACTTTCACAAGAATGTAGCTCAGTCGAGTTCTGGAAGTCGTGGTTCTTGCTACGTTAAGGACTGGGGGCCAGTGATGAAGCGAGAAGATGAACAGCGATTAAGGGCAAGTTCGCTGGAGGTTACAGGGTAAAATAGAATAGGAAGCAGACTCGACGACGCATACGGAAAACCGATGCACGCTAACCGACGGTGCATCGGGAACTGAATCGAGAGGCGACAGACGTGCTGGTCCCCCTCCAAACATCGTTCCGCCCCTCCAGATGCTCGACACGGCCGGTTGACGGTACAGAAGACAGAAGGCGATGTCGAAAATCGTCGAAAACCGATTTAGACGAATGGCGAGAAATATTTCTGGGGAAAGCCCGATAAGGTCTCGCACGAGCCACACGAGCGTTGTTTTCACGATTAAAAGCAAGTTGTGCGATTAGTAGTCTCGTCCAACGGGCCAAAACTCCCGGGGTCTCCACCACAACCCTAAAATGCACGTGAGGTAAACAGAATGGTCCAGGTGGTGGTCGGCATCACCGGCTTACCGGTTCCATTAACGAAAAACCCACGTTCCTGTTCATAACAATATTCTCACTGGAAACTTTCTAATATCCAGTGGAATGATGCAAAAGCCCTATTTGTACGCATATTAAATTTCATAGGTGTGCGCGTGGGTGCTGGTGGTGGCAACAATACAGAATGCATCAGCAAGTACAATGACTAATTACAGTATCCTCGCGCGGAATTCGGATGATCCCACAAGGATCGGGGGTCGACCAATGCTCCCTTTATCTCTCCCTCCATTAGAACCGAATCGAGGCGTAGCGAGGCTCGAAATGTCCAAGTCACGGAGCCTAATGCCGGAACCAAGAGGAAGACAGTTAAACGCTTAGAGATGGTTCTACGAGAACCTCGCGTAAAGCCATGTCGAAGCTGGAGTAAGGGCGAAGTGTTGTAGTAATTGTCCACAGAATTGATGTTTGGAGAGGCAGAGCGCTGTATGGCCGATTGCCCTTTGACGCGGTTCGATCGGTCGGCCAGAGCGATTTTCGAGAGGGAGATAATTGCCGAGAGACCTGGTGGGGCGAGAGGCTCGCGTCGGTTCTGGGAACGAGTACGTACTTCGTCGAGGATGCTTCGGCGAGCACCGGGACGAGGGAAGGGAAGCAGAAGTTGCTTAAGGAGGCCACGGAATATCTGTAGACGTCTCACCGTCGACCAGTTTTCTCATACGGTCGACATATGGTATGTACCCGGTGGCCGAAAGGTCTCCGGGATGCGCTTGTACCTGCTTCCCCGATACTCAAGAACATTCCTTGCGAATTATCCGCTCGACTCCCCCCGTTTTCCTCAACCGACGATCCGCCTGGAACAAGATACGATAGTATGGGACGATAATGTCAGGAAGATTCCACCACGAGTTTGCCTTTTCCTAGCCGCAACCTATTGAATCCGCGCATTTTCCATTCTTTCCACGCCATGAGACAAGGCTTTCCCAATTGCCTGGGGAACAGGAGGAAGGAAGGGAGTTGACGCGCACTAATAAATTCCTCTATCAATCAAGTTCCTCACACAGGACTATCGCAATCTAGAGACTACAAAGGGACCTGGGATCGACGGCAGTGTCGGTACCTCGGCGATCTCAGTAGACTCGACCTCACGCACGGATACCGATTAACCACCGTTTTATTAACCACCGGCTATAGACCTCGCCAGTGTTCCCGCAGTTTCAAGGTCACCGGCGCATATTTGCGGCCATTATGAAAAAGCTAAACAGTCGGAGACACGCGTGACGGTTGCCCAAACCGCTAACCCGGAGACGAGTACCACGCGGGAAGAGGTTTTCAGCATGCAGAACCAGCGAGATACGTGCGGTAGACTCAGGCGCGCGTACAGATAAATCGTTGATCTTGTCGTAAAAGCGCATGGTTTTGCGGTAATGGGCCCATCTCAGCGACATTATCGAGCTTTAGCGGGGACATTTGCGCTGCGAGCGAACCTGTATAAGGAACCGGTATGTAGACTGAATTTTTCCGCCGAGAATAGCGGAAATACGACACTCCACGGTGGCACCTTCCTTCTCCTTCCCATCCGTGGAAGCATCGAGCACTCCAGAGGCGAGGCGAGACGAAGCGAGCATTCAAGACCACAAGGAAATTTAACTGGACACTCTCGCCCGATGAACCTGGCATCGTCTTTCCATACGTCAAAACGCTCCGGACGCCATACTGACTCGACCTGGCTAAACTCTGCTTAGTCGTCGAAAAAAAAAAGGAAAAAGAAAAAAAAAACTGGAGATTAGACGATTGAGACAGATAAGGCGATTCGCCACATAATGCCAGGTCTGTGCGCGGGGTGTTGCG
This sequence comes from Sclerodermus sp. 'alternatusi', assembly GCA_037305995.1. Classification (NCBI taxonomy): domain Eukaryota; kingdom Metazoa; phylum Arthropoda; class Insecta; order Hymenoptera; family Bethylidae; genus Sclerodermus; species Sclerodermus sp. 'alternatusi'. Next base: position 2,946,032 of record CM074552.1, on the reverse strand, counting down.
AAAGTTGCTGCGCCCCGTGGGACCGGGATGAGTATCTTTCTCCTAAGAAAGTTGTGGCTGGTTCTATCGTTTAACACGCGTTCCCACAGACCCGGGAACTTATTGTTCAATTGCTCCTGTGCCAAAGATACGTAGAAAGTAAAAAATTGCGATCGCGCGACTGAACATATACGCGCGATATTTGCTGTGTTCGTGATAAGTTCAGCATGACTGATAATGAAATTTGCTATAATAGTTGTTTTTTTGAAGGTGACCGAGCGCGGTCCCACATCGAGAGGAAAAGCTCTATGAAAAATTCTTTGTAGAATTTATTGCACGGAAGGTTTACGGTCTTTCGACATAAAGTTCCAATGAGAGATAAACCAGAGGCTGAACGTAGAGGTAAACTTGAACGATATCTAATCAGGTGCAGAACTTTGAGTGTCGTGTTTCAAAGCTTTGTAATAAAGTTTCCTTTTAGCGCAGATAGACGGAATTCTTGGAGTCGGTGGTTAACGGGGCAAGGGCACGTTTATATTCGCATATCGATAAAGATGCATTAGAGCCATGATGGAAGATAGTCATCATCCTCTTCAACCGATACACTAACTACTGTTTCACACTCGTTATTCATGATTCTATTAATATTCTATATCACGCTTTATGCAAATTATCCTTTATGTGCTGTTGCGCAGATACGTGACGCAATTTATATTGAAATACTATCACGCGCCGAAGATGAAAAAATCTAGGAGGAGGAAGATATAAATAGAACGTAAGAAGAGAGACCACGAGAATTATATTGACGCTCTTCCAGTTATATGGTTTTTTGCCCAAACTTAAAAGAGAAGACACTTGGAATGATTTTATTCGAATCAACAGTGAACTTTCGTTTAAGAAGAATCCTTATCGCTCTTTAAGTCATAGAGAGAAAGATATCGTTATCGCAAGGTAGAGGGTTCGCGGCGAAGCTTCGAAATACCGTTTATGATATTGCGGTGCCTGCGCAGAGGCCATCATCCCTCGTCAAATATATCGGCTTTATACGACGCTACATTTCGACTTTTTTCTACTCAATTGCACACACAGTCCAGTCATTTATCTATATTTATATAATACCTAACGACGATAAGACCGCAATAAGAAACACATGGCTTTGTATGTTAATAACCCAACGAGTTACCGCTGGCTAAAGCCCAAAGCAACAATACTTGATGATAATATGAGAGAGACTGTTTAAAAATGCAATATTTACTACTACGCATACCAATTACACAGGCGCCAGTTGTGCAAATTCTACATACGCCACTATCATGATTAACTAACACTGGAAAATTATATCTACTTATCGGCGTGTCAGCGGTTGCCGTTTACCTTTAATCGCAAAAATAGAAAAGTAATGCAAAAGCATTTCTTACCAGGCAATGTGGGCCATGTACAATTTGTGGTTTTCAACGCTAGCAATTTGCGTGATCCGTAACTTAATAATGGAGGTGGGAATTAAGTGGGATTTAAGCTATGCGCGATAGTAGCTTTCGTGAGCACTGACGTCATTCTGCTCCATTCTACAAAGTCGATTCCAGTTCTTAGCGTCCTCGACAAGGGGAGTCAATTACTCGTGCCCTTTTTCGAAGGCCCTTCAGTCTTGGCGAGGAGAGTCATTTAATCGCAACAAGTCTAGGCTTTATTAGCTTCTTAATAGATTACATCTACAACATTATCAGTGACATTAAAGATAGTTCTCACGGTTTCTATAACCAAGATTAGATCCGTTGAATCATAAGTAACGACGCAGATGAGAATCGTAGGGTCATTTCGAAGCTTCTATCTGACATCAGTGGTAAATGTTATAATCGTCAGATTCAGATCCATGAAAAGTCCACGCTTTGCACACAAATGATACCGGGGCCGCTCGACAATTTCCAAAGATCAACAGATGCTCTTTCTCGACTTTTGTGTCAAGGCCAAAGGTAGCTTCGAATGTGCCCTCCCCCTCCTCCCCATACCTGTACACCTCGTACAATGGATAATTTACGACTGTTTTCTTCGAATCAATGGAAATACGAAAATATATTTATAAAAGACGAGAGAAACGTAAAAAAATATCGAGCAATGGGAGATAGGGAAGAGTAGTTCGCCGTGAGCCAACGGCCCAGCACCGATTGACTTTTGATTCACTGGGTATGTAGGTCGTCGGCGTTGTCCGCGTCGCTCCGCGAGCTGCTCTCATTGTCAGAGTGGGTCGTCCTCAGTCTCGGGTAGTCCCCCGGCCAGTTAATCCCCGTAAGAATCGTCATGGTCGAGCTATCGCTGCCTTTTATTTCCTCGTGTAAACGTAAGCACAGGCTCAGCTCTAATTAAGTAACAAGAAGAGCAGACGACGTCGAGTGCCGATTAAACGACGCCGTTACCCGCGACGTGTCGCACTCTGTCACGCAGATGTACATCTCACATTCTCCTGTTGCTACAGCTACCGCTGAAGCTGTTGCTGCTGGTCTGGCTGACCAGCCTATCTATATGGCACTGGCAATCGACTAAATATGACTCATGGATTATGGGAGCAGCAACCGATTTCGGTCCATTTGGCTTCTCTCTGACTACTTTATTCATCCGATAAAACCTGTGGCAAAAGCAGCTGTTCTTACGGAAGATGAGTAATGCATATAAATGATCAACAGCGTTAGATCGATTTCATTGAACTGGATGGGGGAGATGACTTGAGGAACCAATGCCGAAGGACTGTAATCCTTAATGATTACGTGATAAACGAAGTTACCCTATTTCTACGAAACACTAGGAATACCATATGTACAACTTCTATTTGGAGAAACTGGTCCTAGACCAGAAGAAAAGTTTGCGGAACTACCACGCGTGGAATCTGTCTGAAACATGAAGAGTCATTGAAAGCCCGCGTTAGCAATTATGATGAAAAGATTTCGATCTCTGTAATGATAGAAAAGAACAATTCAACCACGATGAGCGTTCATCCAGTAAATTTCTTTGGACGGGAGTTTCTCCTCGAATGATTCACGCGTGCAATACCGCAGAGCACGTTTAGTAGTACGACATCCGAGGATGGCAGACGTTAGGGAGAGCTGGGAATCGACAGCATCGCACCATCGACACCATCGACACCATCAACAACATCAACACCATCGACGTGGATGGCGAGGATGAACTGGCTGATGAGTCGATGATTCTCGCGTAGGGTTCGAGTATTTTATGAAGCTCTGCATCGTATTTCGTGCGAATCGCGTACCTTGTCCCGATTACCCAACTCCCTCCTGGTCCCTCCTGGTATCTTTCATTGAAGACACCGGGGCACGAGGGCTAGGAGGAGAGAACTCACGGCGCAGCTTGTCGAAAGGTGTTCCAAGTGGCGTCGGAGTCACGAGAGAAAGAGAATGAAGCGTAGTTCTCGAGCAAAAAAGGAACTGGTTTACAGAGAGCGCGGTAGCACGACGTGAAACCAGGATTCGCCTCTTTATTGCGATGGGGTCCCCTGCCGCCGCCGCCTTTTACAAGTATACGAGTACGCCACTCGTCGATCTGCTTTAGTCACGCAAAAGCTGCAACAGTACCAACGTTCGGCTGCACTTGGAAAGAATGCGAACTAGTGGATACTCGACTATTTCTCAACGTTCGAAGTTCCACTTTCGACTATTCCAATCTGAAAACATCGCTAATCCCATGGAAGGTCGACTATATATATATATATATGAGAGTAGCAACATATCAATACAAACTAACGAAACTAGCCTCTGATGACATCCTCTTCTGGGTCAGTTTGATGGCGGAGAGAGAAAAGCTGTTATTCCAATAATACCATCCAATTATAGATGGTCCTCTCTTTAGCGAAGAGAGTGGGCTGTGTCCAAAACAAACAGAGACGGAACTTCGAAATCAACTTGGATTTACCTTGCGAATATGGATATTCGATTAAGGTGGTTTGCGCATACCGCGATGGCACTAAGAGAGAGAGATCAAAGGGGAAAGGAATCCGCGCGCGAGGTTAATGACCTCGCGCGGAATTAACGATGGATTCGCGCAAATCACTTTTCCCTTGAACATTTTTCAATCGATCTGGACACTGGGTAGTCGGAGGGAAGAGAGGCAGCCGCTGGGGGTAGGTAAGGTGGAAATTTATAAGCTCCTATACTCACTTTAATGGAGCATCCGTCTTCGGGCGGGCCTTCGTTGGTCGTTCAACTTTTTTGCTTGGCAACCTTCTGCTGCTGAAAAGCGACGAAACAGTATCCCTTTTTCGTCCCGTTCCAGCTGTTGGCCTTGCCTCAGCTTTTGACCTGAAAAAAGATTCTATGTCAGAGAACTCGGGTCGTTTTTCAGTTAAACACCTGTGGGAGTCTCTAGAATTAATGGCCATCCTTCGCGTGAATCGATGTTGGACGTTTGTCCATTTTCAATCTCCGCGTCCCTACACCCCTGCGGAAAGCGCGAAGGACAATAACGTCATTGGGGGGAATCAACCTCGACTATTAATGAGTTTTCCAACCCCCACGGAATTGAACGCCCATGTTCTTTTCTTCTGTGTTTCTCTCGAGTTTACACGGAAGCGTCCGCTAATTTCACGCTGTTCCATAGCCGGAGGTTCGGCAAAAATGACTGGAATTCTTCATCTCGAGAGAATTACCTACGATTTCCGAGCGATTTCAGGAATTAGTAGATCGGATCGGAACGGTACTGCAAATAAGTACGCGGATCGTGTCAGCAACTGTGTTAAAAGGTCACGCGCGGTTAGCTCCCAGCGCCACGCAATCCTGTCGCTGGGTCCCGCAGGTGACTAATGAATTATTATGTAAGCGTGTGGGAGTACAGCAACGTCCACCAATGCAAAAAAGGTAGCCGCGAAATTTTCGTATTACGTTTCGCGACTCGACCATAACTTCCTCGATGAGAAAGGAGAAGGCCGTTTGTCTGTCTTCGCCCCGGCGAATCGGGGCCTGTTAACCGGAGCATTATATCTCTCACCATGGTTTAATGGAAAAAAAAGCGAGAAAAATAAGCCGTTCTTCTTCCAGCTAATTAGGCTCGCTCCACATGCAAATTAGCTGAGGAAAAAGAACCGCTTAGATAAGGCAAACGTGTCATTTTCCTCGAGTTCTAAATCCGAGTATACAATCGCGTCATTCACGGCGCGCGATTCCCTTGACGCCTCTCCCCGCGCAATACTCGGAGAATGAAAATTCAGCACCCAAAGAGGAAAGTAAAAGAAAAAAAAAGAACAAATTTCTCTACCATGAACCATACTGGGCATTCTGAAATGGTGTAATGAAAATTTGCTCGTATGTCGAATGGTTTTTTTTACTTGAACCAGGGGAAAGAGACGGAAAGCACAGACGCATCGAAAGGTGAAAGGTCCCGGGGACCTGACGGTGACGCGACGGCAACGGCGACGACGGGCCACGCGTGCTGCGCTTGGTATTCCCAGGAAAATAAGGCGGCAATGGCCAGTAGCGTCATAAGTCTTCCTGTCGATGATGGAAGGCATCGATTTTCGTGTCATTTATCGGCTAACCGGTCAGTAAAACCTTCAAGGGTCCCCCTCGAGATCGGCCGTAGGTGCAAAACCTTTATTTTGAATATCAAGCGAGGTACGGGCATGGTCAGCCTGAGAGAGACGGAGGATGAGGATGAGGATGAGAAGAGGCATACAGCTACCAGCGGTAACACGCGGATGGAGCAAGATGAGGATACGCGCGAAGGACCGTAGAAGAGAGAACTCGATTCGACTAGTTTAGCGTATCAACCAGTTCGGTTTATATCGACGGCGACGGGTGACGAGTTGATGAGGTCAGTTCGATCGCTGACCGCTGGTCATTGCCCTCCGGGACAGGATCCGTCTTCGAGAAACGATGATATTGCGAATCTCATCGATCTCGGCTATCCCGAGGCCTCGCCGTTACGGACCCTCGTCGTTAACTAAATTATCAACGATTTCCTCTGGTTCTCGAATCTATGTTTCTAACTCGAGAGAATCGCCAGTCACGTTTCTACAATTGCAGAAATTCGCGCTACCTAACATACTGACATACTCCTCTCTCCTTTTTTCTCCCCTTTTTCTTCTTCTTCTGCTTTTGCCTCGAGCCCATCATGCAGGAACGTCGTCTCGTTCCTTCGTCTCTTACGATGGACTCCGACAAAAAAGTCCAGCGGTAAAACAGCCGGCGAGCCAACGGAGCTGGTCTACCAGTTTTTCTAACGAGAAGCCGGAATGAATTAAGCCAAGGATATTTTATTTTAGAGACATATCGGCGATCGTAAAAATTTTAATCGCAGGTTACGCTATGATGCTTCGTTAGAATATTTTTAGACTCGGCGTGGCGCTGACCTTGTTCCAAAATCTCGAAAATACCGAGTGGCAATTTCCTAGGGAACGAATCGCGCATAAGCGCGACACTTTTTTAACCATGTCGCGAGGAAGATGAGCTCTTCTTTGGCAAATATTCGCCTTTCAACTTTCGTTGATCTTATTGCTTTAGAAATGAAGAACGTGATTAAAAGAGAAAAGAAAAAAACAAAAAAATATAGGGGACATCCGGGTTTGAACCGGAGACCTCTCGATCTGCAGTCGAATGCTCTACCACTGAGCTATATCCCCACGGCGGATTTGCTATGAGGAGATTACATTGTCACGCGGATAATTAATAAAAAGCGCTGATAAGCAGCACACACGTATATCGCTCGATCTAAATAAGGTTCTCTCGTGCAATTTGAAAGTAGGAAACATATCGCACGAATATAAATTACTCAACATCACACATATTACAATAAAGCGTGCTTCGCTTTTCCCTCTCTTTTCTATAAAAACAGCCAATCCCATTAAAGGATTTGCGTTAAGTAAATATATGAAAGTTTCAGCAAAAGAAACATATTAGAAGGCTTTTTACAAATGTGTAAAGTTTGCATAATCTTCATTTATCAATTCTAGAAGATTTCGCGCTTTGTACAAATTTCATTAATTTTACAAAGATCCAACACGGAAATGCAGAAAAAGAAAAAGTGGCGACCTCTGCCCTGTTCCATACAGTCGTATCGTTATCGCAACCGATAAAGTAGGGATCCAGAGAGTTTTCCGAGAACTTGTTAATATTTTCTCTTAAATCAATGTTGTTCTAAAATTAACTCAGCGAGATTATATTAAGTAATTTTCAATAAGTCCAACTTACTGATTTTTCGTAGGATTATCAGGAATCGATATTGCAGATGCAGCCGTAGCCCGCTTAAACGGTGCTCGCCCTCCCGTACCCACGGACATACCGCTTCGAGCCTGAAATAATAAGAAAACAGCTAATTAATTCAGACACTCGGAGTCATTAAAAGTCAGTCATTATCCTCTCGCCGTGGTTTCAATTGATCGGTGAGTTAATAAAAGCGATCATTCGCCAGGCGGAACAAGCGCCGTTGTAATAAAACCGGCTGCCGTATGTATAATGTAACAATAATTGTAACTATCTCCCTCATCGCATATAGTGAAAGAAAACACCAACCAAGACACTGACTGACGCATTTGTTTTCTTGCGCAAGTATTTTTCTTGGGGATATTCGGTTACCTACATAAGAATTCGATATTGTTACGGTGCGAACACATTAATGGCGGTATTGTACCTTCACGCACAATCCCACGCAACAGCGATACGTTGCACTAACGCAAACGAACCCGAGGTTGCGATAGGAAAACGCAGGCAAAATAATTATAGAAACGAAGGACGAGACCGGGAATGCAAGACGAGAGGAAACACAGGAAACATAACGAATAACAAGTTAAGATGTTATAAATAGACGATATGGTGCCAAAAGATAATTCACCGAGAACAAACGCGTTCATCGCTTATCGCTAGACAAATGAAAACACTCGCCAGAGCTAAGAAGCTGCTAAGTATTACCGAGTTTCCTCCCAAAGCATCGAAGATTTGTTTCAGCATCTTATGAAAGCTTCCACTATCCTGGAAAGTAAATTCCTCCCTTCTTAATCTCCTTTTCTTCCTTCTGCTCCTTCTCCTCCTTTTTTCTCGCCTTTCTCTGCTCGACCCTCGCGAGCGTATGTCTCTTTCCTTGCGCGGGTCTCACAAATCCAAAGAAAAAATCGATTTCCTTCAACAATAGTAGTTTGGCACGTCAAACAAGAGTTCCTGGGATTACGATAAGGGTGCAATTCGAGAGCACGAGTCTCTTCGTCATACTGCAGAAACGGCGCTTATCGTTCCTATCGGATGGGAAAGGAAGCTTTCGTCTTCCTAAGTCACGAGGATTGACCAGGGGCCACGGTGAAAGAGAACATCGCGGCAGCAGCCAAGTGGGAAAGTTGAGTGGGATAACGCGAAGACGGCAGCGGTTTTCTCCGCGATTCGCGCAACTTCTCCGGCGTTGCGTAGCGCGAGAAAGCGTTAATGGAAGACTGAGGGGATTCGGGAGAGGGAGAGATAAGAATCACATCGAGTAGCTCACGATAAGGGCACACGCAATAGAAACGGAGATCCTACGCGTGCGCAATGCGTTTACGATCTATCAGATTCCTATCAATCCTATCAATATGACCAGTGTGTTTGGTCGGGAGCGGCAGACCATCAACGTCGAGCCTCGCGCCGGCTTATCAGGAGCCGTTCAGGCTTTTGGCACGTTCGCCCCGTAAACAATGGGCCGTTTCATGCAAATCTGTCGATAAAGACGCATCCATCGTCGTTTAGTCAACGTACGTTCCAGATTAGTCTGCCGTAGCGGTTCTCGCTCCTTCCGATCGAAGCAGAAACGCGCCCTAACCGAAAGGACTCGGCGAATCTGCGAATTACGACGCATCGATGGTCCATTAGCGGCGGAAGACCCTGTCCTCTGTCCAGTGCATTGGGCCGTGTGATTCTGCGGATTGCTCGCGACACCCTCGGTGTATCTGAAAATTTAAAGTCGAAGAGTGAGCGAGTCCGAGCGACGACGATCACGATCGGACGATACTTTTTCCACGTGTCCGCGTGTCTGCAAGGGTTCATCGAACCCGGAGAGCGCGTACCTGCGGGTTCCCGACCAATAATAAAGATGCACGCCCGGTACGTTACTACGCTCTGTACATACGAAGCTTAAGCGTAAAGGTACTTACGCCCGTAAGTGGTACCTTGCGTAGGATATTCCTGGCGGATACTGCGGCAACAGTCGCGCGACAGCCACGCCAAAACCACGCCGGTGCTCCACTGGTTAATGGGACCGATGCTCTTGGCCAAGTTGCTCGCGCGCCCGGCATTTCAACGCGGGGAATGCTCCTTCTTCGTTAACTGGACCGTACTTTTTCTTACGGTCCAGGCTCTACTCTCGCGATTTTCCCTGGGTCGGACAAACCGGAAGGCCCGGGAACCTCGCGCAACGCTGATGGCTAATAATCGCGTAATACTTGGTCATGGCATTGGAACATGGGGAGAGTGCTCGTATGGTAACTGGACCATACCAGTACCGTTTCCCCGGCCGCTGGAAATCGTTGCTGAACTCGCGCTGCCATTGCTAGCCGTGTCAGTCGCGTGCTAGCCAACGCGTTTCGCCAGCGAAATGGAATTCCTGCCGCGAGGATTGTGGGCCAGCCGAGCCTCCTTCCGCGAGAGAAAGAGAGAGACGCGCGAGATTATCTCGCCGATGAATCGCAGATCGCGTGCCGAACGCTCACTCAGTGTTTTCCAAGATTCCCCCTAACCTGTGACCCCCCGCGCCGTTAAACCATCGTTTACCTAGCAAACCCATCATGGTAGGAGTCTTCTCCCTCTTCCCTTGCTCTTCTATCGTCGAAGTCCTTCGCGATTCGGAAGGAGAACCTTCGGCAACGGAAAAGTTTCACCCTCCCTTCGGATGGCGAGGAGAAGGAACCGAGTCACCCAGTGTGGGTTTCCGAGGCCGTCGGGCTTCTCCTGGTGTTTCTCGCACGAATAGTACAATCGATTGGCGGCGATCCACGCTAAGTTTGCAAGTTGGTTTGTAGACAGCGAGTCTCTCGCGGTTGGCGTTATCGACACTCTCGTTGCGGCGTTTCCTAGCCGTTAGACGTTTTTCATTTCTGGCCGCAGGGTGTGGCGGCGGCGATAGACCTCTCGCGCGGCCCACACTCCTCGGGGCCGGCAAGAACTGCAGTGGCACACGGTGCATTAGGCCCGGCCCACACAAGATCTGCGCGTTCCTCGATTTAATGGATCACGCGGTAACCTTTACACTGCGAGTCGTATCTTCGTCGACCGGGTCCCTTGGCGCCGATGAAATCATCGCCGAACAAAGTCTCCCTGAAACAAGTAGGGCGGAAGTCCCTTGCGGAAATTACGTCAGTCTCTCACTCGAATGGATCAGACTCTGTCGCTCTTGCGCGCCTTTTTCACCGGGTCTCGCTACTGTGCAAAACTCTAGCATCTAAAACCACCCCCAGCCCCGCACCTTCAGGAAGTTCCGCGCATTCTTTAGTCCGAAAGCTCACGCAATGGGTCCAATTAGGCCCAACCCTGAATTTTTCGACGAAGGAAGTAGATATTGATATCCACCTTTTGCCGGGACTTCCGGGAAGTTCCGGAAGGGAAGGTATCCATCCAGCGCTAGTAGACCTAATCGGCTTTCGACCCAGGAGGTAGTACAAGGAGGTGACTCGGCGAGAAAGGAGCGCTCAGAGAAGACTTCCTGTTACTCCTCGGTCCCTTTTCTCTCCCTTTTTTGCTGACTCCGATGATCGAGCTAGAATCGAGATAGGAAACAACACCGGCAGGCACTCGGGCCCGAAATCAAAGCGATCTACCATCCTCCTCACACTCGAGTTCGCTCTAAGAAAGAGAAAAATGAAAAAACTTGTTCCAGTCTAAGAACCAGGAGGAAGTCTATCCACCTCTTCGCTGACTAATATCCAAGGATTTGCCAAGCGGTCATACCACACATTTCGTTAGCAGATACTGTACGTGTATGCGTGCGTGCGTGTGTGTGTGTGCGCGCGCGCGCGTCAAGCACTTTAATAAACGACGCCGATTATTTCCGGCTGGAAGTTCGATATTAGCCTTAGCTTTCTTACTTTATCGGAGAGCAGCCGATTTACCGTAGCGGTTCCTTCCACTGGAACAAAATCTATGGTTCGAGAAGTTCGCTTCTTCTGAACGTAACAGTTTCCAGCGGTTACACGTAGCGCGCGAGGTGTTCGAGATAGACTTCGAGCAGAAGTGGGCAGGGAGAGAAGAAGAAGCGCAGCCAGCAGTCCGTAGATTGCACGCGGTAACCTTTGCCGCACTTATCTCTGCAAGATGATCGCTTTCGCTCGAATCCCGGGGAATTATTAGCGCGAACAGGTACCCGGGCGCTGGCACCGGTACCACCACCACCACCGCCGCGGCACTCTTTTTCTCGCTTTCTTGTACCACGCGTTTTTACATCCACTTTTCAACGATGTCACTGGAGTCACGCTTTCCGCTTGCCAGCGCAACAAATCCGCAAAACAATTGAGCATAAATACGGGCGGGCGGGCGGGCGAGCGAGCGAGCGAGCGAGTACTCGGGCCAAGACACAAGAACGCCAGGTTTGCCTCGACTGAGCGAGCTAATGAGACCAATTGTCCAAGTTGCACAATAATGCGAATTTATCATACGATGAGAGACAATTGCGGGAAAATGGAGCGAACCGCCGGCCCATTGGAGCTCGTTTATCCAAGATTGTTAAATGGGTTGGATTCCACAGCGACCACCACCTATAAATCCTAACGATTGAGAGAAGTAGCCTCTTGTGGCCGGAACTAACCGATAGGATTAGAATCTAGCCGGAGGGTTCTCGAGGGGGAGGATTTTGAGAATCGTACCGTGAAAGCGAGATGAATTTTCAAAAATACCTGTACATAGGTGTCCAAATATTGACTCTTGGTCACGATGAAGCTTCGAGGGCTTCGGGGTGGCCAACTGCGCGCCAAATAGGGGAGGGGGTGGGCCGAAGAGGTCACTCGACGGACAGGAAATTCGCTTGCGCGAGCCGTTCTCGGCTGCCGACGCGTGCGATTCGGCAGTTCAATGCGAACTACTCGCAGGACACCACTATTCCTACTATTACTACTACTACTACCACTACTGACACCACCACCAACACCACTGCTACTACTAGTACTATTACCATCACCAGCAACAGCGAGTTCTCTCTCCTCCGTGCTATTCCACGGTACGCCATTCCATTCCATCTCGTTCCGTACGTGACCTCTCTCATCGCGCGCAAGAACCTCCCCTCCGCGACCACCACCTTCACCCTCCATCGCTCCCATCACTGTCCACGGATAATTCGGCCCTGGACCAGCGGATTCTTTCCCTCTTACCCTCCCACTACTCATACGAGGCAACTTTGGCGCGAGGTTCCGGTGGATGATGGATCACTTCGTTTGACTCGAGTCGTGTCGAATTTCAAGGTTGACGAACTCGAGGGAGAGGCCTGCCGGAAGATATCCAACGGAGGTAAGGAACAGCTACAGACCGGTAGAAGAAGCATTTAGCGGGACCTTTGAAGAGCGACGCGCCTTTTTACGGGCTTCCGGCACGCAACCTCGCCGGTTTCTCCGCAAGCGCTCTCTGAGCAGTCGTGGCCTTGGGCCTCGCGAACTGGGTAACCTTCCGACCTAATCGCCGTTAATTGCATTAGCCGCGAGTGCCATACGATTGGGTAACCGGCGAATTCCCCGAGACGCAGTCTCGCTGGACGCGTTTTGACGCTTTTCGTTGCGTTCCAAATACCTGTTCGGGGCTACCCACCTGGCATGCTCATGGCTCGTGGCATCCCACGTAATTCTACGCACCAATCGTGGCAGCGTCGGCGGTGGCGGCGAGCACTCGCTCTGCCGTCTCGAAATTCCATTTTCCCGCCACTTCGGAACCCCGTCAGCAGCACGCGACGAAAATCTCCGGATAAGTTTTTCCTCGAGTATCTCCGCGCACAAGAAGAACCGAAAAGCACTCACCGCTGGCTTAGATCACTCCCTTATCCGGGTACCAACCATCGCGGTAACCACAACCGCTTAAAATCACGATTAAAAGTACCTCGCACCGAGACTGAGGGAGAGAAAGAGAGAAAGTTTCACGCGTCTCTCTATCGCAGGATCCACCCACGCGTGCCGGAGTTCACCACAGCCCCTACAGTCCCTAGAATCCAGCACCGTCACTCTCGCCACTCGTGGTCGCCCGCGTCTACTTGGTCCCGACAGCTCGGCCCGAAAGTCATCCCGTTTACACTTTTCGGTGAATCAACCGGGAAATTCACCACCATTACCAGGAGGGTGGTTTTGGGGAGAATTTAAAAGCGGGATCCGGGACTTTGCTCCGATGGAAAGAGACCATTAACGTTTCGGAGTTGATGGTTAAAAAGTCCCCGGGTTTCTGAGATAGGTTGTTTTTGGTGGAGACGCTCGAGAATCGATGGTTGTTCCCCGCTGCACGAACAGGTTCGGCCAGATGCGGAATGTAGAGAAGGGGATCTAGGCGGAACAGCATGCGCTGCGTACGACAGACTGCGCGAGACTGGCGAGCAACGACTCGTCGCCGTCGCCTCTGGTATTCGGTTTGCTCGGATGCCTAGCGAGACGTATAGATGGGTGGATGGATGGATGGATGGATGGTTGGATGGATGGATGGATAGATAGATGGATGGATAGATGGATGCCCGGGGAAAAAGCTGCACGGACGATTCTCAGCGAAACGCAGATACGCAACCGCATCCCCAGCAAATATTATCGCGCGGAGTAACACTTTGTGTATCCTCTTTCGCAACAGTGCATTTCTCAAGTGTCGACCATTAGTTTTTAATCGACCAACAATTCCCCTGATAACCCGGCTGGCACGGCGCAAGGTTCAACGGAGAATAAGATCTTACTCCGTTTTGTCGAAGAAACCTCAAACGACAGGGGCTACCAGAGAGAAGTGATTCGTCCTGAGTTCCAAGCGACGGACGCGGTCACGGTTGCACCTTGGGAGCTGGCCAAACGCTGCAGAAAATCAAGTTCAGCTTCCGCAACCTACTGCTATCTTTAAACCGTGATCGCCACGGATCTCGAAGGTGATTCTATATTGTTTACGTAGGAAAAGTGCACGGCGGTGAATTGTTCTCTTTGGTAGCAGGTTTAAGGTACGCGTGAAAAGTACAGCGACGGGATTGTCTTTTAAAAAAGTAAGCAGGCGAGTTTCATTTATCGTGTCTATATGCGACACACTAACGACGATAAACTAAAGTAGCGTTGCTGATCGGCTGATGCGGAGGCGAGTGACTCTCGCTGCTGCTACCGCGGATGACCTTGGTGGTCCAAAAAGTTCGCGCTACCATTTTCGCGATCGCTTGTGTTGCCGGTAGCGATAGTCACCGCACGATATGAACGCGATACCTTGGAAAACCGTGAAAAGCTCGTATTACGATACTCCCGTGTGAAGGGCCAGGGATAATTTGATACGCTACCCACGAACTGGTCATACACTGGCCAAATCCTTGAATACGGTACTCGCGGAGAAGCACCATAGTGTCCGAATCTCGAAATTACTTGAAGCGAGCAAACTCTACTCTATCCACATTTTGTCGAGACATGCGCTACTTCTCAGCTGAATTTCACGCGTATGACGACGCGCAACTCAGCGTAACCTAAACCCATGGATGAAACTCGAGATTCGAGTTCATCCAACCTTTGACTCTGCCCACCGCAGAACTGGTGTAAGTAGCATGTCAAAGGAGCAGCAGTAGGGGCGCCATAAGGATTGACTTCCCAAGCTGGTTCACACAGAATGAAACCGAGGGGAGAAAACCCAAAAGAGGGGGCAAAGCGTTGGGATGTGCCGCGGTGCGAAATTTATCCCTGAGGAAAAGATGACGGAAGGTGCCATGGAAGGGAAGAAACGTCATGTTGCGCGGCGCAACGCATTACGGTGGGGCCGCTGGCTAGGTGTAGCGTTCCGCGCGCAAGTTTTCCTGCCAAATCGGACCGACGAGTGCTAAAGATAGGTCGAATGCAGTAAGGATCGGTAGACCGTCGCTGCAGCGCGCAAGAGCGACCTTGGCCTTACGAGTTTATATAACGCGGAAGCGCGCGAATCGTCAGTTCACTTGGTCGGACCGATCGCTCGACCTACCGAGGCGAAACTGCTGACACGCGCGCGCAATCGCGATACAACCTTCTTCCAGCATTTCCTGCTAGTTACCTCCCTCCTTCTCCTCTTCTTCCTTCTCCTCCTCCTCCCGAGTAATTCCCTTCCGTGCTGCACCCTCCGATTCTCATCGTTCAGTCTCGTCCTCATCGTTCGCCGCGTATTGGACTGACACCCTGGTTCTCCGCAGAATTCTCGTTGCCCCTGCTGACTTTTAGTGTGTTGCAATCCTCCAAGGCCTCTGAAATTGAGTCCTGAGTGGAGGATCATTTAAAACTTTTTGGATTTTCCCTGTGATCCAGCAACGAGTGAAAAACACTATGGATGAACTTCGATAGGAATATATCCAGAAGCAACAGACGATAATTCGAATTTGTTAGAACTGGATGCAAGAGGGTTTGTCAGAGTACCATTTTAGAGACAATGCCATCCGCTTAAAGCAGTGTGTGCCAAACCTTTTTATCTTACGACACACTAGGCAAGGAAAATTTATTTTGCGACACACCAGATTTTATTTAATGGGCACGATGATTTACCTATATTTTTAAACCTTTCGCTGCGCACATTAGCAGACATCCGCCAGGAGAAACGGCGGGATAACGGTGGTAAGTTTTGAGTTAAGTCACACGGCAAATAGTCCGCCATCCTCTGGCGATATAACTCGTTCGTCTAATTATCAATGTACGACGAAAGGTCAGCCTGGAGAGCGTGTGCGTTTATCTCGCATAAGTACAAAAAGTTCCGATAATGATAGACCACTACTCTAACGAGAAGTTGTCACGAAAAACGAGAATGTCTCCTACAGATCCCCTGGATCTTATTGATCATATTCGCATTGATCTGAAAAAAGAAATACAGGTCCCAAAAATCACAGCCTACAGAAAAATAAGGAGATGTTCGGTTTGTCGGGGACTTTTTTGCACCTGGGAAACATTCTTTGCCTTTCAATAAAGAGGAATTTTCTACTGACACAAAACTTATGTTTTTCTCAGATTACGCTGCGTTGACCTTAAATGCAGAAAAGAGAACATGATTCCGATAATGCTATGGGCGTTGGTCGCCCTAATTGCTGGCGTACACGGCAAGTGCAGCCTGACGCCGATTGCAGACGACGAGCGTTCGATCGCCTACGCCTGCATCCACGGCGACCTGACCGACCTGGATGAACTTAGCAGCGAAACCGAGTGGATCGAGTTTTCCGTTTCGCGTTTCCAGTACATCCCCGATGACGCTTTCTGGAGGTTCAAGAATCTCCGACGCTTGGCCTTCTACAACTGCCACTTCAGCGGTATCAGCGACGAGGCCTTCCGTAGGTTGGACCGCCTCGAGTGGCTCGTCTTCCATGGGACGAGACTTAACATAGCTCGAGCTACGTGGTTTAGGCACCTTCCGAATTTAAGGAGGCTCATCATGGATAGGTAAAGAGAACTCGCGGAAATCGATAAACAAAAAATTATCCCTTGGCCCTGCATTGGTAGGTAGTGCGCAATAAGTTTTCCTATGACGAAGCGAATCGCATCTTGGATCCGAAAGAGAGAGAAGGAGACAGGTATAATGCTATAACGTTGCGTGGGTTCAAATATACGCGGATCGTAAACAGCCTCTTGCCTTTGGCACGGATAAGCCTGGCCGCGTACGGTAGATATTTCGTTCGATCAAACTAAAGTCTCTCTAATTCCTCTCAGAATCCAGGAAAGTATCAATAGTTACTGGTCTCTCTCTTTCTCCGTTTGTATAATTATCCTTATCTTCCTATGGAATAACGGATGTAACGCATCTCGCACACTGCTGGAAACTGATTTTTCTGGCGTACGTGAAAAACACAGCGTGGGTTTTAATATAGGCAGAAATCGGACAAACAGTGGACATATTGGTCAGACGTCTATCTTTAATGAATTGATCGCTTTGTGGAAATTGCAGATCTCGCGAGAAGGCCGTGTCCTTCCTCACTCTTATTAGAATATTACAGAATCCACGGGAATTGCTTGTAATTGTCGACGTTAAAACTGTATCAAATTTCAATTCGTAAAGAGTAAGAATAATTAGGAATAAGAATAAGAAGCGGAAGAACTCGCGCGTGTGGTCTCAGGGTCGTAAATCGCCAATATGGTTGCCAGATCGAGCCGACCAAAGCAACGAATGCAGTTAGTTACGTAAACTGAGCGTCACTTGTATATTTGGTAATGTCGATGACCCAGTTATAGACTATACTGGCTGAAAACATGATGTCACCTTATGCAAGACCGAGCGCGCGAAGAACAAGAGGAACATACTCGTGGGACGAGTTAGCATTAGCCATGCGTCAAACAAAAAGAAACTTTCCCTCCTTGCAAATATGGACACGATTGTCTTTTAATGTTGCGAATAGTATCGGCCGACTTAGGATCCTCAGAAAAATTCTTTAAACCTGCTTTTCTGCGACTTTACTTCATACAATCCCTACCACCATCACCACAACCTTTCGTTTCAGATGCAACATAGTTCACATAGAGCCTGAAGTCTATCACTTGTTACCCCGGCTGGAGACCTTGGGATTGCGCGATAATGATCTCGATTGCCTACCCATCGAAGGTTTGGCGGCACTTCGCTCGCTTAAGACCATTCGAATCGACGGGAATCCCTGGATTTGCGACTGCCGCCAAAGACTCGAGAGATTCTTTAAGGAGAGGCGTATTGCGCAAGAAGAACATTGCAGGGTTTGCGCGCCACAGATCTACTTACAGTGTATGACACAAATCGAATTGCCGATATTCCAACCCTCCTATCCACAAATTTACGTAAGTAATCGAGCAAGGATCCATTCTTCGTTGTTCAATAAGCGAAATCATATATTTAGGATCTTTGATTCACGTGATTTCTGGAAATGCAATTTACTGTATTACTAACCTGCTTTTTCATCTGGATCTTTCTGCTGGAACTCGAGTCCTGTGATTCCTCCTTCGATTAAAGCTTCCTAGATACTCGTGCTTCTCATTGTTCTGAAACAGTTCCACACTTTCGTTACTATACTTTCATTTATATCGCTTTATAAAGTAAAGTATCGCGATAAATCTTCAATTACGGTCAATATAATAGTGTATAAGGAGGTTAACCGTCGATTATTGAACAGCGAAAACTCTCCACCAGTTTGTAATTAGTTTTGATCTATGTTTTATGTATTCTTGATTTCGTTATCGCCACATAACGTCTCACCGAGCAACACAAGGCATGTGTGTTGTGTACGTGTCGGGTGAAAATCAATTGATTTCGTGCACATTCTTTTTCAGCGAAGACCGATGCACGGACACGAATTCCAGACGTCGATACTGACTTCTTTGGATCGACTTCCGGACACGACTACCTGGATCGAAATTAACGGATTGGTAATAGATAGAATCACGAGGTATACCTTTTTCCGTTTTGGAAACAGCCTGAGGAGCCTGGAATTGCGTGACTGCGAAATAAGTTCCATCGAGTCCGGTGCATTCGCAGGTTTGAATAAGCTCGAACGACTGATTCTGATTGGCAACCAGTTTCCAGTGATAGGTGCCGATTGGTTCCGAGATCTTTACGGATTGCAACAGTTGATTCTAGCGGGAAATGAAATCGAACATGTCGAGAGAACTGCATTCTGGAGTTTATCCGGAAGTTTACGTTACCTCGATCTGCGCAATAACCGCTTGAAATGTTTAGCCATCGAGGATTTGTCGCAATTGCGAAAACTGGAGAGGTTCGAGGGTATAGGGAACCCTTGGAGGTGCGACTGTCGGAACAATCTTGTCTCGTTCTTCACTGACCGACATATTGGTTATGAGATTAGCACTGGTCGGTGCGACGAAAACGTAACCTACGTTACGAGGCCCACCGCCGGGTGGCACCACCGACAAGTGAGTAGCCGCTAAAAATTTAAATGAATCATTTAATTTGCACCGAGTATACTTGTAGTTGTTTTTTTTTCAATTGAAAGATCAATACTGATCTTTCGGAGGATTTCTTTCAAAATCGATGTTTTTCGCAGGTCACTACTGGAACGGTTCATTGGGGATTATTGGAAGAAACCGTGTCTAACTATAATATAACGAGTTTGTCAAGGCCACGTCCACAAGCGCCAATACAGTTTACCACTCCGAGCCCCGAGCCACCACCTACGACTCCTAGAGGAACTTGCGTTCCAGTAGATAGATCCGAACATTATTATTCTTGTTCCGGCGTCACTTCTTTGTCAATATTAAACACAATTCCGTACAGAGTCAATACTATTCGTATAATGCGTTCTAGAATAGAAACTATTCCAGCGCAATCTTTTACAAGGTTCTCGAGTTTCCTGAGGAAGCTCGAGTTCCACGATTGCAGTATAAAGCGAATTGAAAATCATGCCTTTTGGGGTCTGACCAGCTTGGAATATCTGGTTCTCCGAAGCAACGACCTTGAGTCTATCACAGCCGAGAGTTTGGATGGTCTCGCGCGACTTCGCTATTTGGATTTGTCCCGCAATAACATCGTTAGAATATCAAACGGTGTTTTTGATCTTCTGCCGTACCTGATCAGTTTGGACATTTCGGATAATCTAATGAACTGTGTTGGCGTGGAACACATGGCATCGCGAATGCCTTACCTTAGAGCCCTGACTGTAACGGGGAATCCCTGGAGTTGCTTGTGTGGCGCAAAGCTGGTGAAATTCCTGGAAGATCGTCGCATACCATACAACAGGGATTCTTTGGTGGATCGATCCGAGGAATGCTACGATATCACCCTCTTTCCGACCACGTTTCCTCCTACCACAACTGCAAGACCGACTACGATCGTCCAACCTATAGCGACGCTGGAGCCGACCTATCCAACTTTTAGCCAGACTCCCGAGGGAAATTGCACTTCGCACGAAGAAGCAACTGGAATTAGGTACAAATGTATTGGCGGTAATCTTTATCTCTTGAAAACCTTACCTGCGGATATTACGGCAATCGAGTTTCAAGAAGGTCATCTACCTCAGCTGCCTTCTGGAGTATTTAGTAGATTCACCGCTCTCCGAGAAATTATCATAAGGAATTGTGGCTTAAGAACAATCGAAACGGGCGCCTTTGAGCATTTGCATAATCTTCAGAGACTCACCATTCGAGACAACCCCCTCTTAACGGTTGGCTCCTCCTGGTTCATTTTAGAAAACCTTGAGGCTTTGGATTTACGTGGCAATTCCATTAGGTATATCGAACCGGGTGCCTTTCGACATTGTCCCAAACTCGTCTATCTCAATCTAGAAGGAAATGATTTAAAATGTATATTCACCAGTGACTTAAACGACATGCAGAAAATTCATGTGATTGAATTCTCTGGAAATCCCCTGAAATGGAGGTGTAGGGTCGAATTGGAGCAATTTTTAGAAACGCGACATATCAATTATGTTAAAGTTGAGAATTCTTGCGAAGGAAAGAGAATTGTTAAAAATCTATTATCACCAAATAGTACGGATGATTGTACAAATATTAATTCAGGAAGTACTGCCGTGCGAAAAAACTTCTTTATTATTGTTACGGTTATACTTTTAATGCGCAACGTCTTAATTTATTGAATCCTTTGTATAACTATTATAAAAATATTAGAATTGTTAGAGCACATCAGGACATTTTCAATGAATTTCAGTATAGTCAACGATTCTGTAGATACATAATTTATAGTTATTTTGCACTAATCAAAAGTAGACACTTTTATTTGGTTAATTTATCAGATAACTAAAGTGTATTTTAACGTCTTTAAAATTAATTAAATGTCGTGTGCACATAGCTTATATAGTCAAATATACTCCTTATAATAGAAAATTATTGTCGCGCGTGTTCGATATTACTAATATAATAACGTTTATTTTCGTCTTATTAAAGTTATTATTTAAATTAAATAAATCATGAATAGCACGCTTAATGGGACCACCGAAACTGTTATACATAATGATTCATCAACATTTACAATATTTTAAAGTATAAATTTAATAATGAAACAAGATATTTAACTTTATTTTACCAGATATTTGCGTTAGACATTAAATTATTATTGAAAAGTATATGAGTCATTAAATTGAAATTTTTATATGAATGTTAAATTTTCTTTTAAAATGCATTTCATTTAGGAAATTACATTTGATGTTTTATCTATCTATGTTATATTTTATTATTGATAAATAGTGAGAATCATTTTTAAAGTACTAACAGGCGCCCTGTAGTACAAAGTTATGATTTACCATTTCAAATCGCATGAAATGTAGCCGAATTATAAAAGATGCGCTTAGACCGAGTTTGTGTTCAGAAAAGAATATGTATGTATATATTTCATAAATGTTTATTGTAAGTTGAAATACTTTTAATATTAAACATAATTATATTAATATCATTGTTGCTTATATTAGAAATCACTGTATGTTATTTATTTAATATTTATTACGTACGTATAATGATATTAAAAGAATTTAAGTATTGTTGTGTAATACTTAATAAAATAACATTATTATTAATACTTGATTAAATTATTTACTATAACAATAAAAATATATTTAAATACATTCTATAATGACTCATAAAATTTCTTTCAATTAAAAATTAAATTATATAATCAAATAATTTACTTATATAATTTTGAATGCTATTTTATACTCATTTGTAGAAAACCTAATAACGCCCGGCTAGCTCAGTCGGTAGAGCATGAGACTCTTAATCTCAGGGTCGTGGGTTCGAGCCCCACGTTGGGCGACTTTTTTTTCATATTTTTTTATATTATAATCATAACTAATTGTAAAAAAATATTTCTCTTTTTTATAAAATATGTACATACACTTTTGCATTCACACACCCAAATTTCACAAAATTTATGGTATTTAAAAATATATGTCTTATAAATAAAAATAAAATTATATGTTCTGTAATTTATGTAATTTTAATATAAATTTTGCTGTTGCATATTTATTCGTAAAATGCTTAATTCAACAAAAAAAATCCACTTTAGCAGAGCGTGGTTTCGATCCACGGACCTCTGGGTTATGGGCCCAGCACGCTTCCACTGCGCCACTCTGCTTATGAGAAACTATTAATAAAATTCAAATATAGAGTTCCTTAGACTTTCAAAAATTATTAACAATAATCATACATTTCTTTTTTCTATAAAGAAAATAAGAATTGTATGAAGAAACAAAATAAGAAATATAAATTATAATAAATATTTTGCAGAATTTATTGATGTAAGTATCTCTATATCTATTATAATTGAAATAGACATATAATTTGCGTACCAAAATTGTTTATATAAAAAATCTGTGACTGATTAATTCTTTTCAAATTTGCTTACTGATAATCTGCACGAGTATTGTAAACCTGTAGGCTGATGAACGCGTTTGAACATGTTTAAACTTGTATAACAGCTGGTAAGGAAATTCTTGAAGATATGCGGACACATGTATAGCGTATACGTTTAAATATGTTGTATAAATAAATAAATAAAATTTCCCTCTGTATATATATATATAATATAGTTATATAATTTCAATGCTTCACAAATTATCTGTAAAAAAGTTACTATTTTTAATAAATAATTAAAGAAATATTTCTAAAGTACTTAATTCTAAAGAGTACTAAGAATGAAATACCATTAGATATGTTGTACTTCTAAATTGAAATATAAATAATTAAAGTACAAATGTAATCTTACATTTAAAATTTACTGACAATAATAACACTTATAAATTGTACCTTCTGTGTATATTGTCATATTCAAAATCAATAGATGGAGTTAGTGGCATTCTGGAGCTAAATTGAATTTTAGATTCGTACCAAAATATTTTCATGAATTGCTGCTTTAAATGACCATATGGTACATCAAATCATCCAGATACACGTATACATACACTTTAGCTTATCTTTATGAAATTTTCACAATTAAAAGTAAGGTCGATCCATCTGAAACATTAATGCTGGTAAGTATAAAATTATCAATTTGACTAGCGTAGTTCCTTTAACTGTTCTTGCAAGGTTCGAGCGGCCATCTTTGTGTGAACGGATGATGTAATCGATGACACATATCGACCACGTCAACCTCGTAAAAACTTAATTTTTCCCATTTAATTCGATCGATTTGTTTTAAAAGAAGAAGGAATTGTGAAATTCTGAATATAAAGGTTAAGAAGATACAATGATTTTTGATATATTATATTGTAGCTAATGTGAAACCAAGCTGTTAAGTTAATAATGCTATTTTGAACCATCTACAACGTTGCCAGATCGCACAACGACGACCAAGTATAAACACGTGTTTTCGTATTTTCTTTTTCTAGATAACTGTACTATCTTACAGTAAAACTTTCCTTCATTTTTCGTTAATCTATGAGAGATATTTTATATGTACTTTCATCCATTAACTTATCCATATTATTATTTATTATTATGACATTCAACAAAATTTGTTTTATAAACTGCTGAATGTACGTACATGGATATGCGTATAAGTTGTGTAGGTATCTTACGTATACATGCATACACGCGTAACATATATATATATATATATATATATTTATAAATTTATAAATGTATGAAATATTTAAGGTCCCTATGTCATCGAATGTTAAGAGATGTACGTTTAAGAAGAATGTTTTTCGTACGAGAAGCTTGTAAAATTGAAGAGATTCGATCTAAATGAGTTTCAGGAGGTTACGTGACAGGTAACGAAACAAATTTCTTGGACAATTCTATCATGAGCTTCCAAGGCGGACAAGAAATTTCAGATATGAGAACAATCTGACAACGCAGCAACTGCGTGAGTCGAGATGCGCGGTATGAATAGCGCGACGTCCGTCAGGCCCCCTCGTTGTTGCGGATTGGGGGGGTAAGACGAGGGAGTAAAAGTTTCCGTAGTGGTGGGGATGGGAATGGAACAGGCAACGCGCAGTGGGGTGGATCGACATTCGTGTATTGGTGTACACGTATACACAGAGCATAAGCATGGAGGCTAGCTTAATATTACGAGGAATCCTCGTCGCCTGCTTTTACCGAATTCAAAACGCGGCAAAATTTGCTCGCACGTCCAATGTTTAAATACGTAAGATCAGCAACAGCAACCTCAAAGAAATTATCATCACCCACATTATTATTGCTTAAAAAAAGGACTACGTTTTCATTAAAAAAATCCCCCGTCCATAGTCGTACACGATACTTTTCAAGATCGCTTAAAATTCCTTGGAACTCTGGAAAGAAGAATATTTTCATTTAAGAATTTCAGTAAAACCCGTGCGTACAGTCCGAATGAAAAACAGGAAAACTAAAAATTTTCCGTGCGCGCGCGTCTACATACGCGCAACTCGCTATGTGGGGTATTGGTCAATTTTGAAAATTACCAGCAGGGCAACCTACATAGAGTATGAAACTCACCGTGGAAGGATCGATAAAACTTTTTTCTCGTTTCAGGTGAATCCTAAAAATGCATATGAAGGAGCGATAAAAGATGAAAAATTGCAAGTTGAAGAAATTAGAAACGCTCCATAATAATCGCGCAAGTATTTTCACGTTTGTCAAGGAGCATCAGGAGCAAGAAGTAGCATGAGTAGCAAATAAGAGAGGAAGAGGAGAAGAGTGGAGTGGCGAGGAGTGGCGTGGAGTGGAGTGAAGTGGAGAGGATTGGTGAGGAGAGGAGAGGAGAAGAGAAAGAATGGTGGAGGAGGTGAGGAAAAGGGAAAGGCAGAGGTAGAGGTAGCAGCAGCAGCAGCAGCAGCAGCAGCAGCAACATCGAACAGAGCTCGTCAGTGAAATTGTAGAGGGGGCGCGATCCCTCTTACCCCACTTTCCGGATCGCATCGGCATCGTCACTGTGCGGTTTGTGTGCTGTGGGGCCATGGTTATGGGAGTGTGTGTACGTCCCTCGAGCTACGCGCGGACCTACCCAGTAAATGCGAGGCTTCCGTTCACGACAGAGGATCTCACATAGGAAATTTGGTCTTCTCGACGTCCCGTGTCATCGGCGTGATCAACATGCCGTTGAGTATTGGGGTTAACCTAAGAGTGACCGGCCACTGTAATCAGGGCGGTCGTAAATATATGGAGGACATGTTCAGTGTGGCCTACCAGCAGACACCGGATGACAAAGATCTGGAATACGCCTTTTTTGGCATATTCGATGGCCATGGCGGTGGTGAAGCTGCTACCTTCGCCAAGGAACACCTTATGGATATCATTGTTAAACAGAAAAACTTTTGGAGTGATCGTGACGAGGATGTTCTTAGGGCCATCAGAGACGGATACGTGAACACGCATTATGCGATGTGGCGGGAGCTCGGTAAATTGTGTTTTATTTATTAATTTTAATCTGCTCTTCCATCGATCCTATCTCTTGATTACTCTCTTCGATTTATGCCGCAAAAAACTTTGCCAGAGTTAACGTTTAAGGTATTTCTGTCACTGTCCCGCGTATTTCCCCCACCACTCCACTTTGATTAGGTTAGAATTTAGGTTATGTAACATAAACTAACCTGAAAGTTTCATTTGAATTAATATCAATATTTGGAAGAATCCCCATTATTGTCAATTGATTCTATTTATCAAATCATGAAAAATTTGGCTTTGAATCTTGAGAGTTTATCAATTATTTTTCACTTTTGTATGTGTGTACGTATGCGAGTATATGTGCGCGTCCGCATATATCTAGAGAAATATATATACTTTCATGTAAATATGTAGATTTGTGTGTAATAATTTTAATCAGTTTTATCTTGTATTATGATTTAAAATGGGAAGGAGAGTTACATGAGTTGTTATTTATTACAGATAAGTGGCCAAGAACTGCATCAGGATTACCTTCTACAGCTGGTACTACAGCAAGTATAGCGTTTATTAGAAAAGGAAAGATTTATATAGGCCATGTAGGAGATTCAGGAATTATATTAGGATATCAAGTGGAAGGAGATCCACAATGGCGTGCTAAGGCATTAACTAAAGATCACAAGCCAGAAAGTGGACCAGAAATGATAAGAATACAGGAATCAGGTGGTAAAGTAATTAGTAAATCTGGTGTACCAAGAGTTGTATGGAATAGACCTCGCATTGGTCATAAAGGACCAGTCAGAAGATCAACACATATAGATGAAATACCTTTCCTTGCTGTTGCTAGATCTTTAGGTATCTATTTTATACAAAATAATTCTTAATTAAACTTTAATAAAGTCCTATTTGCATTAATCTTATATTATTTATTTTCTAGGTGACTTATGGAGTTATAATTCTGAACTTGATACATTTGTTGTATCTCCAGAGCCAGATGTTAAAGTAGTAGCAGTGGATGTTAAATCTCATCGTTGTCTTATATTTGGCACTGATGGTCTATGGAATATGTTAACTCCTCAAGCTGCAGTTGCAATTGTTCAAGCTGCCGAAAGGCATAATGAAAAGCATTTAATAGCTTCTCAACAAACTGGCAATGGGGTATGTGCTTAAAATGTACTAAAATTCAATGCTTATACTATTCTATGAAAGTAAGTTTCATTCAATAAATTGCTTATTTATAATAGCAAGCTGATCTTCAAATCTGGATTAACCCATCTAAAAGTTTGGTGGATAGAGCACTTGAAAGGTGGTCTTCAACTAGATTAAGAGCAGATAATACTAGTGTTGTTACTTTAATGTTAGACCCACCTGGACCATCTCGCAGTGAGGTAAATATAATTATATTTAATTAATTACTTTTTAATACTATTTGCCATTTATTGTAAAAATATTATTTGTTTTTAAAGGTTTTACTAAGTCAGAAGAAAGAAAGAATGGCATCTCCAAAACCAATAGTAAATCCAGAAATTTCTCCATTTACTAAAGACTGCAGCAATGTTGATATACCTATAAGCCCTTTAAAACACAATGTACTAAAACTACCACAAACAACAAATGTTGATACTAGTAATCTAAAAGTACCAGATTCGTCAAATGAAAATAATGAAATTGATGAAACTATAATTGATAAAACAGTACAAACAAATGTTCTCTGCTCAGAGAAATTATTACCGCAGACTACTGAAGCATCTGTGGATGTTGAAAATATTGTTACTAATCAAAGTTTAGAAAATGAAAACGTTGTGGCCGAGTCCATTCAAGTTGCTGAAATTTCTTCAAGTGATATAATGGATGAAGTGGGAGATACAGAAACTTTGGTGCAAAAGGAAAGTGAAAATAATGCAAGTAAACTGCATAGTGACAACAATTCAAAGGAAGCAACAGCGGAAATACCAGAAAAAATGACGGTACAAATTGTTCAGCGTGGTCCTAAATCTGAGTCAACCACAGAATCTAAAAGTGAAGAAGCTCCCACTAAACTAGCGCGACAAAATTCATTTTCTAGTAATTGCGAAGAACTAAAATCTCAGCAATTTACAAATAAATTACGACGAAATGGTGGTTCTATTGTACCGAGAAGCGGTACATTAAATGATTTAGAACCAAAAAATACATATTCCTCTTTAAGGCATAAACAACATTCACTATTTTCTAATTCAAAGGATAATATCAAGACTATAACAAAACGACATAATTTAACGACACAACAGAACACCATAACAAACTCAGTTACAACTGATTCCAAGTCTTATTTGTCCGTAAGCTCCAAGTTTAAGTTGCGTAATACAAAAACATCTGTAGTCGCAGGGAAAACAATGGATGAACCAGTTAAAAGTCCTCTGATTAAAACAGGTAATAATAATAATATTGGTGTAAAGAGAAGACATAGTTCAATAGCTCAACCAGGTACTACGGGAATTCAAGATTCGTGTACATTACAAGAACCCTGCATGAAAAGAAGAACACGTTCGGAAAATCAGTCTAATCCTACAGATGAAAATGATCCATCGAACCAAAGTATGGAAGATCCCAATAGTCGTTTAAGTTGGCCAGCATCTGACGCTTCATTATCTCGCTCTGCAGGAGGCTCTAGCGCTATTCCTGTACAGGATAGACTGTCATCGCCAAATATTTTTCAAAGAAGAAGTTTGGGGAAGAAGGCAACACCTATTAAAACTATTAGGAGACCTTCCATTAATGGTTCTAGTAGATTACAGCAGTTAAGAGGCAGCTTTGGACTGAGGGACTGGGATCAAGAAAAAAATAGTCGTTCCAATAGCTGCAACGATAAAAGGCCTAATCGAACAATAAGCATTATAGGTCCGATTGATTCAAATGCAACATCACAACGTTGGTTAAGGTTTGTTCTCTTCCCTTTTTCTTCGAGGATTATATTATTTATATCTCCGTTTTTAAATTTTGGTTTTTTAATGTTTACTTCTTTTTTTAATATAAAGGTCAGATACAATGGCGGCGACCCCTGTAAAAACATTACGTTCTCGTAACGTAGACATAACTGGACATACGATATCTGCGCAATTAGTTCATCAATATGGAGTTATTAAGCAGAGACGATTGTCTTTGCCAAATAAAATAAAACAATCTGCGAATAATAATCTAGCATCAAGCAGAGTCAGGTCTTCCTCTATGTC
Organism: Sclerodermus sp. 'alternatusi'; assembly: GCA_037305995.1. Lineage (NCBI taxonomy): Eukaryota > Metazoa > Arthropoda > Insecta > Hymenoptera > Bethylidae > Sclerodermus > Sclerodermus sp. 'alternatusi'. Next base: position 2,917,469 of record CM074552.1, on the reverse strand, counting down.
ATCCAATAAACTTAAACAAACTCCAAGTAGCAATGGTAATGGTGCAGGAAATTGCTCTACCATCAATAGCGCAAGTGGTAGTTCAGGAATGGCGAAAAAAGCTAAATCGCCATATAATCCTAGCGCTAGATCATTAAGCACACGATCTCGCATTAAACGCCTTGGAAAATAAGGCTGAAAAAATAGCACATTATCATTTATATAATTTGATTAGGGATGGAGGGTATGCTTATTTTACCCTTGCTTTCTTCACTTACGATTATTTATTTACACGATTATGAAAGGTATGCCAAAAAATTGTTATGCCGATCATTTGTGAGATTTACTTATGCACACGTCTGGTTAAGTCATTTTAAACGAGACTTCAGTAGCTTTATATCATAAATTTATGGAAAAAATAAGCTACGTTAAATAACAAAAATTATATCCTTAACGATAAATAATTGTTGTGCGTGCCATAAATAATATTGGAACAACAATTGAATATTGTTAATTCATAAATTTTGTAAATTTTTATGGATAGGGATTTTTTGTTAAAAGAATATGTATATTCTTACTATAGTGCACTATAAATGTTAGTAAACTTTTATTGGGTCTAAGTATTATCAATTTTTGAGTATGGTTAGGTGGAAATTTTTAATATTACCCACCACCATTCGTGTGCTAATTCTTCAGTTGAAGAAAAGATAAGTATATATATATATATAAAGGAATAAATAAAGCTTTCTTTTTCATCACTATTCATTTGTAAGAAATACTTAATAGAAAACAAGTTGTCTTTCTTTCTTTTCTTTCTTTTTTTAAGTTATATACGTGCATGATGAATAAGGATTTATATGCATATAAGTTAATATATTCATATTAAAAATCGAACTTACTAAAAAATTCTTAGTTACATTAACACCAAGTTATATATTACGAGATAGATATTGAAGACTCGTTTAACTATGACTTTAAATTATATTATTAAAAGTCAAATACTTAATTTTAACACGTGCGCGTACAAGTTTGTGTATAAAGGAATTTATTTTTATTAAAGAGATGTTTACGAAACTATTATACTACCGCATATATACGTTACAAGAGTTTAGTAAATTAATGAGACTGTCTATTTTTATTATCATCTAAACTTTATTTCGCATATTATTATTTTTTTAAATTTTAATTTATAATTCAGTAAAAACTGTATTTCTTAAATTTAATTTGTTCGATTACATATGAAATACTGTATGAAAATTAGTATTATTATTTCATATTTTCTTATATAAAGAATAATATTTAGTTGAAGTAAAGCTTCAACTAGATTTCGAAAAACTTTGCAACTTTTTTCAAATTTTAGGAGTCAATTAAAAAATCTTTGTTATTTATATTTATAATTTATTAAAGCTGTTAGGAAAGGTCAATATAAAATTATTTAATTAAGAGTTTAGTCTAATGACATAAAAATGGACAGTAAAATATATGATTAAATGAATTCATAATAAAATTAAAATTGTGGGACGAGGATAAAAAAAATTAAGAAAAGCACGTGCCTATGATAGTTACCATTTGATTGTATGTATACAATACTTGACAAATATACGTCAAAATAAGGTGAAATTGTAAAATGTATAGAAAAGAATTAACGAAATAATATATATTTTGTTTTTATATGTGTACATTTAAAATGGTGTAAACATTAGTCGTGCGACTTCAAAATATTGACGTGTATTCGAATCGAGTGTATACATACACACATGAAGCGTATATATGTAAGTAGAAAATTATAAATGACGTTAAGACAAAGAAACTTAAAGAAAAATTCTTGATAGCATTTATTTATATAAATTATGGTATTGAAAATCGGCGATTATATAAGGCAATTAAATGCGTCTGACACTCATGTGAGATATAATATTCGTTAAATAATAATTGACAAAAGTATTTTTAATTGACAAAAGTTATATCAGATGTAAGTGGAGAAAATATAGTGAGAAAATATTAGTGCTTTATCTGCGGTTGGAAAAATTCAGAGAGCATAACAATGTATAACGGAGAACTCGAACAAATGTGTGATCACGTTTATAATCTGTATATTTTAATTAAATAAAGTAAAGGTTAAATATATCATCTTATATATTCATTTATAAAGGAGAGCAGAGATTTTTTAAAATTTTGTAACTAAACGAAATTGTAAGCGTTATCATTTCAGTAGTGGAAATTTGGAAAATTCCACATTCACCCTGTATAATATCGGGGAATTACTTTGAAAAGTTTTTTGTAACATCGCGGTCAGCATTTATCTCTGTTCTGTCGATAAATCTTTTGCTGTTTCATGAAATCTCCGAGGCATTGCAGCACCACAACTCAGTTAAGAATAAAGATATTGTGGGTTTTTGGAAAATTCTAAAAATTAAAATTTTTCCAGGTACTGTTTATTACAAAAATTTTAATTTTATATTAAATGTCTGAATTTTATTTTTTATTTTAATCCTTGTAAATGGTATTCAACGCGCCTTTCAATCAAAAATTATTCGAACACTATAGTATCATTGATTTCCGCTTAAGGTCCTCTACTTCCTTTATGGTTAAGAATTCTTGGGGTATGTCTTGTGCATTCTTTTTACTGAAGGAATCCATCATTTAATAATAAATGCAAATATAATCCACTGGTGAAACTTTCTTATTTATATAGCTGATTTACTTATTTATGTAATTTTACATATATAATTTGTTAAATAAGAAAATAATCTTAAAAAGTGGTTTGACTTTAGAGGTTATGTCATATGTTGAACATTCAACTCTGACACTTGTTTAAAAATATTTGTGTTTCTTAATAATAGAAACACTATTTGTGTTTGATAGTTTTTTTTGTTTAATATTTTATAGGTTTTAAATTATGGGTCGAGTAATTCGTGCTCAGCGTAAGGGAGCAGGATCTGTCTTCAGATCCCATACCAAAAGGAGGAAAGGAGCACCAAAACTTCGCTCTCTTGACTTTTCTGAGAGACATGGCTACATTAAAGGTGTAGTTAAGGTAATTAAGTTTGATCATATTTTGTATTATTAAATAGACTTGAAAATTTAGAAATTCACTTGTGCAAATACTGTTCTTTTCTATGATGAATTCTAGTTTATCTACACCTGAGTGTAAATGAAGATTTAATACTAGAGGCTCTTTCTGAAAGCTTATAAATGCTTCAATATATAGTTACTTTGTACTTTTATTGGTATTTGTTCATGCAATTATATTGTAGGATATCATTCATGATCCTGGAAGAGGCGCTCCCCTTGCAGTGGTTCATTTCCGTGATCCCTACAAGTTTAAGACTCGTAAGGAATTGTTCATTGCACCTGAAGGAATGTATACTGGACAATTTTTGTACTGTGGTAAAAGAGGTAAAGAAAAAGTATTTGTATTGAATAAATTAGAATGTCTTTGCAAGAGAAAATGGAAGTTTCTTGATTATTCATATTATAATTTTCTTTTTGTAGCAAACCTCCAAATTGGTAATGTAATGCCAGTTGGTACAATGCCTGAGGGTACAATAGTATGTAATTTAGAAGAAAAAACTGGAGACAGAGGTCGTTTAGCTAGAGCCTCTGGAAATTATGCTACTGTCATAGCTCACAATCCAGATACTAAGAAAACCAGAGTAAAACTTCCATCTGGTGCCAAAAAAGTTATTCCATCCAACAACAGAGCTATGGTTGGTATTGTAGCAGGAGGTGGTCGTATTGATAAACCTATTCTTAAAGCTGGACGTGCTTATCACAAATACAAGGCAAAGAGGAACTGCTGGCCTAAGGTAATTTATATAATTTTGTTATCAAAGTATTATATTATTTCATAAGAATTTAATCTTCAATGATGGTATAGACATTTGAAACCTGAATCAAATTTGTGGACAAATTTAAACTGAGAAATCTTTTATAACATCTATATGTAAAATCTATTTAGAACGTTATATCGAGATTGTTAATACTGAAATTAATTTATTGTTATAGGTTCGTGGTGTTGCTATGAACCCAGTTGAGCATCCTCACGGTGGTGGTAATCACCAACATATTGGCAAAGCTTCTACTGTTAAACGTGGAACAAGTGCTGGTCGTAAGATTGGTCTCATTGCTGCTCGTCGTACTGGTAGAATCAGAGGAGGAAAGACCGACACCAAGAAAGACGATTAGAATGTGGACTATTTATAAAATTCATTGTACAATAAAATTGCAAAATTTTAATCGTGTATTTTTATTTTTCCCCTACCACAATAAAACAATATATCTTACATCGAAAGCATGCTATACGTATATATATATGTATATACGGAAAATAGTTGAAAGTTCTGAAGAACTAAATTTGAAGTTTCTTTGTCTAGAGGATTGGCGAAGATTGATAAAAATTCATTGGAGAACACCGATATCCCAGTAAAGCGGAAATAAGTTTTCCGCCATCTTTTTAAGCATAAAACATACACGAGAGCCGTGTAGAGTGGAAAATCCGAAAGAAATTCATCGTAACTTTGGTATAGGAATTTTCTATAAATTTCTCGTTTATCAAGGCATATTCGTCGCTTTTCAACGTAGCTAAAAGTAAAACAATCTGAAAATGAGTAAGATCGAAGAGTTTAAGATGTCCGAGCACGCGTTTGCATAAGAAATGCTGATATTTGTAGGATTCTCATGAAAGATAAAGGGTTATATTCGTGCGCATGAAGTTTGCCATCTTGGATACGATCGTCTATGATAGAGAGGAGTTTCCTATCCCTGATTCGACTGGGCGACGCAGAGCTAACGAGAGCTTCTACGGCAGAGATACGAAAACTACGCACCGAGACGGAGTAATATGAGTAATGTACCCAACCAAAATGGATCAGGTCTAGAGCAGCAGGTAATTATAATTAAGAAATTCGTAACTTTGTTCCTTGCAAGGACCATTGTTCCGTTCTCTACGTTCCCCTCTCCGTCGGACCTATCGCACGCTTTTCTCTTTCAATATCTCCGAAGCTTTTCCCAAGTTTCCTCTGTTTTGCCCTTAATTATAACCTCTTCGTTCTGCTTTATTGATTAAGAGTGTCGATCGCACGCTACGCGCTTTTCGCGATCTTCTCGAGTTGGAGAAACGGGTCGCTTCTGAATTCAATCGTGACGTACTAGTTTGCAATGGCGGTGAGTGATTCCGGGAACAGCATGCCTCGTGCCATGACGCATTCCCGTGCCACTTTAAAAGGGACGTTGTTTCCTACGATCGCCAACTCGTTACACGTTATTCGTCATAAGTGCTGATAGCATTGTTTACCAGCTTAACAAATTCACGTTGTGATAGCAATTTTTCCATTTCGCTGTCACTATTTCTTGATATTAGGCGTCGCCACAAATCATGCTATTTGTTCGAAGATCCGGAAGAGACTTTCATTTTTTACGTGCTCGAATTGAAATCCAAGTCGAGAAGATTTCCACTGGAAAAAGTATGTTGCTTGAGAAATCTGTCGAGGTTGCTATCTTGGAATCAATTTTTTTTTTTCCTTCGATACGCATTTCAATGTTTAATCGTGAAATCTTTGATAAATCAATCTTTTTCCTCTAATGATTTTCAAGTTGTTCTTTGTTATTACGCGATATCACGCTCATCGTGTTCCATAAAAGTATCTTCGTAAAACGTGCTCCGATTATAATGACAGATAAGGCTGATATCTACTTTGGAGAGAGCGTCTATTTTGCGTTGCTGTAGTGTTATAAATGGATCTGGTTGAACCTGGTTTTTTTGGATTCAGATTGTTTTCGAAGAACTTGGAATGATCGATGAAATTTTTATTTGCAGTTAGCTGGTCTGGACTTGCAGGGCTCCCGACAACCTAGTGGGGGTCGCTACGTTCCACCGCACTTACGAAATAAGTCTGGAGGTGAGAAACTTGATCTAGTATAATTCTTTATAGGTATTACTGATGCAAAAATATTCAAATCTTTCTTTATTCATCTTTGTAATGACACAAAGAAATTTCAGGTAATATAAATTCTGAGCAACATTCCTCTGTCAACTCGCGACCATTTTCTGACAGAGATAGAGGAGATCGTGATCGCGAAAGAGATAGAGGAGATAGAGATCGTGGTAGAGGAAGTTCGATATTTCGAGATTCGCGTAATTCTCGCGATGCTGAATACGGTAACTTTGGTAACTTTGGTGGACGCAATAGACGCAATGGTCCTCAAGAAAATGGAAGCGGAGGACGAGACTATAGATACGGTAATTCTGAGCGCGATCGTCCGATTAGCTCAGGAAATGATCGCTGGCAAGAGAGTAGAAACGACCACAGAATGGGAAGTGGTGGCGGCGGAGGTGGCAGATGGAAGGACGACGGCAGGGATGGCAGAGATGGCAGAGATGGCAGAGATGGCAGAGATGGCGGTGGCCGAGGAGGAGGAAGAGGCGAAGTCGATTGGACGATTCCCACTACGAGAGATGAACGACTGGAATTGGAGTTGTTCGGCACAGGCAATACGGGAATTAATTTCAGTAAATACGAGGATATCCCAGTTGAGGCCACTGGCGACAATATACCACCGCACATCACATCCGTAAAGCTTGACCTGATATTTAATTATATTTTATGATTATAAAATATATTTTTCCCATATATATGTCTGTATATGTGTATTTCTAAACTTTTTTCCATTTACAGTTTGATGAGGTTAAGCTGACGGAGATAATAAAGAACAGTATAAGCTTGGCAGGATATGATAAGCCTACACCAGTTCAAAAGTATGCGATTCCGATTATTATCGGACGCCGTGATGTGATGGCCTGTGCCCAAACAGGGTCTGGAAAAACGGCGGCCTTTCTAGTGCCAATATTAAATCAGATTTATGAGTGTGGCCCCCGTCCGCCACCACCTCAAGTCAACACGTTTGGTAGACGTAAACAGTATCCATTGGGTTTGGTGTTAGCCCCTACTAGAGAACTCGCAACTCAGATCTATGACGAAGCACGCAAATTCGCATATAGATCACGTATGCGTCCTGCTGTAGTATACGGTGGAGCGAACATGATGGACCAAATGCGAGAATTAGATCGTGGTTGTCATCTTCTTGTAGCTACTCCTGGTCGTTTGGTAGATATGCTTAGTCGCGGAAAAATTGGGCTACACAATTGTCGGTAAGGAGTTTCATTCGTTTCTTATGTCTTTCGTCGTAGCACTTTATTTGCACACCCTCGGTAGTAATTGTATTCAACTATTTAATAAATTGGTAGATATTTGGTATTGGATGAAGCAGATCGTATGTTGGACATGGGTTTCGAGCCACAAATTAGACGTATTGTGCAAGAAGACACCATGCCTCCTACAGGAGAGAGGCAAACTCTCATGTTCTCTGCCACTTTCCCGAAAGAGATTCAAATTTTGGCCAGAGACTTCTTAAGCAACTATATTTTCTTAGCCGTTGGGCGTGTTGGCTCTACTTCAGAAAATATCACTCAGAAAATTGTTTGGGTCGAAGAGCATGATAAGCGATCATATCTTCTCGACCTATTACAAGCTAGTAATTTTGCAGATCCTTGTGAGTTCGATAATAATTTTCATTGGGTTTCGTGTGCTCTATTAAACCAATTACTATAATTATAATTTTAGCTGCCGAGTCCTTGACTCTCGTATTTGTGGAAACAAAGAAAGGTGCGGATATGTTAGAGGAATATTTGCATCAAATGAATTATCCAGTAACAAGTATTCATGGCGATCGAAGCCAACGTGAGCGAGAAGATGCTTTACGTCGTTTCCGTGCTGGAAAAGCACCTATTCTTGTTGCTACTGCAGTAGCAGCACGTGGGCTTGATATTCCCCATGTTAAACATGTTATTAATTTTGATTTACCCGGAGATGTTGAAGAATATGTTCACCGTATTGGCCGTACCGGTCGTATGGGAAATTTAGGTTTGAATAATAATTCGTACAATTAATATGCATAAATATTTTCTTAAATCATGTTAAAAATATAACAAAATTTGTATAGGTTTGGCTACATCATTCTTCAATAACAAAAATCATAATCTTGTTAGAGATTTAGTCTCATTATTGATCGAAGCTAACCAAGAACTTCCGCCTTGGCTTGAAGATATGTTTACTGATGCTAGATTCTCAGGAGGTGGATCTCGACGACCTGGAAGTACAAAGGGTCGTTACAGTGGAGGATTCGGTGCAAGAGATTATCGTCAACAATCTGGATCCGGTCCTCCACGTAACAATGGTTCTGCTGGAGGTAGACCTGGTGGTTATGGAGGTGCGCTTATTTCTGAATGCAAAGTTTTACTATTACGATATTGAATATACTAAAGAGTGTTTCAATTTTAATTTTTTACAGGTTATGGAGGTGGATATGGTGGTAGTTTTAATAATTCATCATACAATAATTCAGCTAACAACGGCAGCAGTAATGGTCCTGACTGGTGGGCAGGTTGGGAAAAATAAATTATTATATTACCATCTCTATTGCCACTTCTACCATTATTACTAATTTACATAAAAATTTAATTATATGTAAGAAAGACACGTACGACATACATATTTAACACGTGCATTTTGCATGTGTATCCAGCAAAAGACAGCAGTAATCACATACACATAGTATATGTATATATATGTGTGTATGTATGTATACATGCATGCATATACACATATATATATACATATATATATATATAGGTATATACATTCATATTCGTTGACTGCCTGTGCACTTTAGTTATTGGATGATAAAACTATGTTGTCTGGATTTCATACATTTATTCACGCGCGACAAAGTAATAACAAATCCTACGTGCAATTTGATAATACCGGTAATAAAACGTTTAAAAGATACTTTGGATACTTTGGATGCTTTAAAAATAATGATCTCAACAAAAATCAGGGCAGAATTAGCCATTGGGATTTGTTAAGTATTAGATAGTAATCCACCCAAAGTTTCGTTGCAATACGTGCTGACGGATATAAGTAGTATAATCACTAATAAATCAAATGAATCGTTATTGCTTATTCGGATAATAATAACGATATAACACATAGTAGGTGGAAAATCTTAGACAAATTTTTTAGAACTCCTGTCGAAACTACGGGGCTCATAGTAATTTTTTTTAATTTAATTACTTTTCAAGATTTAGTACGTACCTTTACGGAATTTGACGTTATTCTTCATAATGCGATATATGCCGAATGATGTATCTTCTAAGAAGACCATTCTCTGCCTTTCATTTGAAAACAAACGTCATATTCTTATTATCTATAATAACATAAATATTAGATATCTGAGGGTACGTCGAACTACTATTACTATGGATTTTATAACGGTTCTTTTCCGAATTTATTGTAATTTAGCGACGAATGATACTTTGTTGTTTTGCCGTCCCCAGAAATAGACGTTGCGCCAGAAATATCATGGTTTAATCGCATAAGCCACGTGAGCTTTGCATGAACCGATGACATTAATAAGAAAGGAAAGAGTTAGGCTACGTCTTTCATTACTTTTAGAAATCGAATATCATTCATCTCAGAAGATGATGTAAAATACATCAAAAAGATTGTATTATATTTATCATATGATTATTTAATCGTGAAAAAAGAACAAGAAAAATTGATTGTGATTTTAATTTACGTAATTTATGTAAATTTTTTCTATTATTTTTTCTAATCTAAAGAGAAATTAATATATCTTTTTAAAAGAATAAATGCATTTTCGGTCTATTTAAATTATATAATGATGCAGTCCCACTCGCATTTCTAATCGTAAAAGAGACGTTGTCCAGTGAAAAAATTGGTGCGGTGTGTTACGTAACATATACAGATTACAATGTACTTGCTTCGAGAGTACTATAATATTGAGAAATATTGTTTAAACGAGTTAAAATACGGTTGCAGTTACAGGAGGGGTTAAAACAAGAAGCAGAGATTACTGCTTATGGTTGGCTCAAATCTATAAAAATGAAAAGCCCCTTTGAATAAGGAGGCATCAGGCGCACTCATATTTTATAACTGTATTTATCAGTATATTATACTATATATATACTTATTAAGTAATATTCGTAAATACATAACATTAAAATAATGGAAAAACGACTGTGATATCAAACGATCTTGTGACATTCAATTTCCACGCGGATTGAGAAAGAACAATTAACGAAATACAAATATTAAAATTGTATTAATTTATTGGTATTGAATGTCAAGAAACATAGCTTGGCTATACTTGAGCTATAATGGAATATTAAGTCGTTACAATAATATAACAAGAACAATGTGGCTGTTGTCCGATCGGGGAGGGCTGAACGCTAGAGCTCTTGTGGTCCTGAAAAGACGTTTTTGGGGCATTGTTTCTACTTAAAATAACGCGCATTAATGATAGATAATATTGATGGATCGCATCGTTGCTGGTACTGTTAATGATAATGATGATAATAATGATGATGATGAAGATGGTAAAATGAAGAAAATAATGCAGTGATAATGATAATACAATGATAATGAAGATTATGAAAAAGGTTGAATCTTATAGAATATCGATATCCTTCGTGCAAATGTCGAATTCTTACCTAATCTATGCGAGAGAAAAAAAAAAGTACAAATTCGATTTGCGTGACAACTGACAGAATTTTTAGACATGTCATACTTATACATGTTATATTAATAGATTAATAGTGCAATCGCGTGCGTAAGACGAGTGCCGTGTACCGTGTGCCGTGTGACCGTGTGACCGTGGACCAAAGCGTGAATGCCTCGCAGTGTGGGAGGATAATTTTTTCAAGTAGTCAACATTCAACGTAGTATATATTAACAAATATAATGTTGTTGGCTTTCGATCATAATGTAAATGGTTCATTCTGATTTTCATACCATTTCTCACCAAGTCCATTTCTGTGCTCGAAAGCCCTGCCAAGAATATAACGAGAATCCTTTTTGGAAAGCGGTCGAATAGCTTTCCGACATATAACAAAACCTACGGCACAATCATTCGATTAAACTATAATCTGTCGACAAATATTATAGCTCTTGCCGTATTTTGGTAATCTGATTTTAGTTTTCCGTATACTATTTTGTTAATTCCGTGGATGGTATTACATGTGCATTATACAGTATGCAACACGTTATATTATTTTTAATATGTTAAATAATGAAAACCATGAGATGTCCGTATACGGTCTCCTGTTAGAATTAATTATCATTCTCGTATGTTTTTAGAATTATTACTGAAAAGTGTCTCTGTCACTTTAACTTATCATAAATTGAACAAACTGAAGGAGGAAAAACAAATGTAGTTTTTACGAAACTGTAGACTATCTAAATAAGAGTGTTTGAAAAATAACAAAAACCAAGATTTATCTTTGGCAAGGGTTGGCGATTATGATGGTTCTCTCTTTTGTCTTTGGATAATAAATTTTAACAGGGCCTTTAACATTGTGAGAGCTAATGACTCGCGCGTGTGCGCGCGTATCATATATAATATTATTGAATCTACGCAAGTCGAAAAATGTTTTTGAATTTTGCTTTTAAAAGTATAATCAAGGTGGACAGAGATTATTTATATTATGTTTTCTTAGGTATTAGAGACAATTATTAACTTCCCACTTTTATCCTCACTTTTATATGGATCTCTAGAGCTTTTTAGAGATTATAATAAATTTAATATATAATTTAATAAACTTATGTTTTCAATATACAGAATAAGTTGATAAACGTTGATAATCTGTCCACCGTCTCGCAAGTTTAAATAATGTAAAAATTGATACACAATACGATATTATGATTTAGGTCATTCATAGGGGAGTATTTAATGGGCGTAGAAAGATGATATAAGTTTATTAAACGACACTATTTATTACTCTATCTAGTATTTATTTTTGCGTTACTTTAGAAAGAAAAGAAAACGATTGCATTTTTTGTATTCTAAGAGATGTACTTTTTACGTCATGTTTGGTCCTCTGAAGTATATCGGACGAGCAGCCTTGAGAAACCTTAATGGATTTGCGCAGCAGTGAGTGAAAGAAAGGGCATGGAGTATTTTACGATCATCCTTCATGTCTATTTTGAGGAAAAATGCGATTCAAAGAAAGGGGCTACGAATACGAATTACTGAATATTACTGTTAACAAAAGTGACGTTGACTGTGACTGCAATCATTACGAAGGGAAAAGATACGAGATTACAAAGCACACATATACAAGAAACATTTTAAGCATCGTATGCTACTTTATGTAAGTTGCATACATAAGGTGTATGCAACAATATCAGCGAAGCTGCTTGCGTCGCAGTTGAGCCGAATAGAAAAATTATTCACGTGCGAATAGTTTCTATTATTTATTTTTTACATGTGCACCGTTAGACATCAGTGAGAAATTTGGTCATTCAATTCGTTTTTGAATGACACATTTTTGAAAGAGGAACAAGTGTGCTTATCATGCGTGTGTCTTCAATCATCCTGTCCATATTAAGAAAAGTCGCTTGTGAGAATTTTGGAACTTGTTTAATATGCTGTCATCTACGCGCGTTTTGCAATGGCACTTACGCGAAGCAAAGTACGTGGGCAATAAATAGTGGGATGGCAAAAGAAAATGTCTTCTTTAATGAATGTTTCACTTGACCGAGTAGAGTTATTCGTTGTTGAGATTCACAATGCTCTTATGATTTGTATCATTTACTTATAACTACTCTTAGAATCAAATCATATACATGTGTACGTATGTGTGTGTATATATATATACATATATATGTATATATACATATGTATATATTTCAGAGTATAGAATCATTTTTACTAAAGTGTATGCTGAACTCTTATGTTTCAACGACGAATGACATAGGGCGTATACTTGTAACTCTAATGATACTTCAATATATCTATTTCTCTGATGACGAGTAAATGAAATGTGTGAAAGATTCTGGAGAGCGTAAATATATCGTTTTGCCAATATGTTCATATTAATCTCTAATTTACGCTTTTTCTTCGACCAAAGCGTAATCAAATGAGAAAATGAAAATAATGATAAATTTCGAACCATCTGTACGTCGTACGATTAATGATTTAATGAATTAATAAATGAATATATCCAATATATAAAAACAATTTAAACATTATATAGTGCACCTCTTATGATATGTTTAGTGCACTTATCATTTGTGGTAGCTTTGATTTCATAAGTTTTTAATGCATGTGTGAAAGTGTAGTTTGGCATCTGTGTGAGGGAAAGTATAAAGTGTCAATATTGTTACAAATACCTCATACGGGCGATGGATCACACATTAATTAAATATTCATTTAGTGAATCCTTCGTTTATTTATAGTATTATGGGAAGTGACAGGAGAATTCTACAAAATGAAACATAATAAAGATACAAAAAGATTATAGTGTGTATAGTGTGTCAATACATGTGTATCTCATTACCTTTTTAAGTTTAGTATATAATTTTTTTTCAATAATTGGTTCTTCCATAAGCAAAAATTTATAAAAATTTCTATAATAGAAGTTTCTTTATTCCTTCATTTTTTTAAAAAAAGTTTTATTTATAAGAAATGGGAAGATAGATCTGGAATCTAAAGCTCAATTTTAGGCAATTTTAAATTGCAATTTCAATATATTTTAATCAGAATTATTATTGACATTAAATATACATATAAAATATGTAATCTTATTCTTTTTTTTTATATGATTTTCAAATATTAATCTTTTATAATAGTTATGAAAAAGCTAATGCCTGCTGTAGTAACTTATATGATTTTGTCATATGTAAGATTAGGAAGAATAAAATTTATAATAAATTGTATCTTATATATTGGTTTTGTAGTAAGTGGAATATTATATTCAATTAGTGTATTATAGAAAAATTTGTATTTTATTAACTGTTTTATGCGTTTATTTAAATATAAATTGGTGTATTCAGATAAAGTATTTTGTGTTTTTTGTATTGTGTGGTAAATACATCACTCATGTGATATATATATTTGATATTTGGTCATCTATATTTGGTGGGGACTAACCATGTGTGTTGGACCAATCATATAAGACCACGATCGCAATGGCGGTGTGGCTAGGCAGTTTTGTTATCGGCTGTATAAGCTGTAATTTCTGAAGGCAGTATCCCTTTTCTAGTTTGTAAATTTACTTGTCGTCTATAAATTAGTTTTAATACAATCATGTATCGTTGTAGTTTATTACTGGTTTTACTAGATTTCTCTTTAGATGGTAAGTGGACTCTAACCTTTTTTCGTATTTAATGTATGCTTAGAAATTAATAAGAAATCTTGAATTTATTTTAGTGTTTGCAAGTATACCACAATTAGAAATTGATAGGCATCTGGAACTTGGTAGAGAATTTTTAGGTAGAGGCCAACTGCAAGATGCATTATCACATTATCATGCCGCCGTTGGTACGTTTTATAGTCACCTCTCTATCATTGATGATCAACGAAAGTGAAATTTAACACAAGTTTTTATTTAAATATTGCATGAATTACAGTAAATATCATTTCTCATATTGTGTCTTTAAATAATTTTGAAATTCTCATGAAAAAATATTGTTTTTCAGAGGGAGATTCAAATAATTATTTAACCTACTATAAGAGAGGTACTGTCTACTTGGCTCTGGGAAAAGCTAAGTTAGCATTGCTTGATTTTGATAAGGTCTTAGAATTGAAACCAGATTTTACTGCTGTGAGATTACAACGTGGAAATGTGTTGCTCAAGCAAGCAAATTTTGAAGCAGCAGAAAGTGATTTTCAAGATGTGGTACTTATAGTTTTAAATATGTTATTTAATTATAGGATATTTTCCATAATATTAAACATATTCTTGTTTATAGTTATCAATAGATGAAAATAATGAAGAGGCTTTAAATGCTTTACATTCAATAGCATCTGTTAAACAAGCTTTAGCAGATGTAGAGAATTTAATATACAATGAGGACCATGTCAAAGCTGTAGAGGCAATTACACAAATTATTCAAAACTGCCCTTGGGCATCTCATCTTAGAGAACTTAGAGCTGAAAGCTATGTGAAACTGGGAAATTATTTAGGTGCAATATCAGATATAAGATCAACTACAAAATTATTATCTGATAATACAGAGGGATTATATAAGCTCTCGTCAATGTTGTACAAAGTTGGGGACGTTGAAAATTCATTGGTGTAAGTAAATATAATGAGTATCAAGTTACATACAAGAATTAAATTATAATGAAAATCGTCATCACAATTTTCATTTTTATAGGGAAATCCGGAAATGCTTGAAACTCGATCCAGAGCACAAAGAATGTTCACCATTTTATAGAAAGATTAAAAAAGTTAATAAATACTTGGTTGAAGCAGAAAAGGCTGAAGAGCTAAAAAATTATGACGCTTGTATAGAATCCACCAAAAGAGTTTTATCCTCTGAGCCGAACGTAGATAATGTGCGATATAATGCTTTTCATTTACTGTGTAAATGCTATGTCGGTAATAATAATCCAGAACAAGCGGTGAAACACTGTCAGAATGCTTTGAACATACGACGAGAGCCTGGATTACTCTGCGATAGTGCAGAAGCATATTTAGCTGCTGAGATGTATGATGACGGTAATTAGAGAGAAAATATGTTTCTTATAATCTTTAGTATTACGATTTAATGGCATTAATAAAAATGTTCTTTTTATAAAATAGCAATACGAGAGTTTAAGGAAGCTTTAAAAATTGACCCAAATCTTCAACGGGCGAAGCAAGGTCATCAAAAAGCAGAACAACGGCAAAAGCTTTCTGAATCGCGGGATTATTATAAAATTCTTGATGTACCCAGAACAGCTTCTAAGCGAGAGGTTATTAAAGCATATAGAAAAGCCGCGCAAAAATGGCACCCTGATAATTTCCAAGAAGGAGACGAAAAGAAACGTGCGGAAAAGAAATTCATTGATATTGCTGCAGCCAAAGAAGTATTAACCGATGACGACAAGAGGGCCAAGTTTGATCAAGGAGAGGATCCATTGGATCCAGAATCTGGCAAACATCAACATGGCTTCAATGGCTTCCACGAGTTTCACTACGCTCATGGTTCACCCTTCCAATTTAAATTCCACTTTAACTAACCACCTCAGGAGTGTTAGTGCAATAGTACAATTGACAAGTTTTAAATTGTTATTTTTCAACTTTGTAAATGCTGCAGATATATTACTACTCTAGCTTTTCAATTTAGCAAATCTACCTCGTAGGTAGAAACGCATTTTCAATAATAGACTCTCAGGATACATAAGAGTTCTATTCTAGCATTAGTGACTCATCATGTTTTACAATGACCATGAAAATTTTTGGTGAATACTTTTCAATCTTCGAATATCAATGTTTCGTTGCAGTTACTTATGCTTCTTTAACTCGATTTTAATAGCATAATATTTATATACAGACTGAAAAGTGATATTGATTATGACTCGCGTAAAAATGATGTAAGTTACCGTTTTTGCATAATAATTTGCATAATATCATGTTATAAGTCTTAAATAATTGATTATTTGCGCAGTTCATTTCACTGCCATCGAGTAATACGGCAGAAATAAATATTTCTATCGAACTCGCACATATAATTAAATCTATCTCAAATTAATGATGAGAAAATCTTGAGAACTTACCATTAACAATCAGTTATACCTAATCGAAATTCATTTGTTTATACATTATACAGTACCTATACTTAATGTTGGTACTGGTATTTTGTGCTGTACGCGTGCGTATACGAATGAATGTGAATTGAGATATTGTGTATATATTGCATCTGAGGTTTGTTTAAAAAATATATTTGAATAATTTATACAGAGAATTTAAGCGGTTGTCTAATAAGAGTTTCTGTCAATTTACTTTTTTCCCCTTCCTTTTGCCTTTTTTCCCTTTCTTCTTTCTTTTTTGTAGTTTTGCCCAAAGATCTTGATATTCACCTATTTGATGTCTCACTGCATATCCTCTCCACAAAGCCTGAATAATGGTAGCTGCACGACGAACGGTAGACCAGTATGCTTCCTCTTTTCTTATATTCTCTCTTTCAGCTCTCATGTGATCTACCATTTCTTGTTCTCTTTCCACCATTAAACGTAAGTCTTCCAGCGCTAAATTTTGTTCTTCAGTTTTTATCTACAGTTAAAATAAAGACTATGTTTTCTATCTGCAAATGCACAACTTGCGAACAATATAGAGAATAATGTGCAAACTTTTAAATCATCTATCATAATTTGCCGTCGTTCAAATTCCTCGTCATACCGTTTTGTCCACTCTATAATCTCACTTTCTATATCATCGGTGTTGGTTTGAAGGTAAGAACATATTTCTCCGCAAATAATTTGATTTGCATTTTGAAGTTTTGAAATTTCATTTAATTCATCTAATAATTTTCTCTCTTCCTCTTCGAGCCTAATATTTTGCTGTTCATATCGCACTTTTTCCCATCTTTCTATGTATCCTACGTATAAATCAACCCTTAAATTATTATTTCCATAAGGATCTATAGATTTCTATTTGACATTATAATTACCCAGCTTTAAACCATTGAGGAAAATCGTGTCATTAACTTGTGAGCTCATTCGTCGTGCGAATTCTTGCGTTTTTCTTTTTTCCTTCTCATTATCCTTATTATTGGTTTCCATAGATTTCTTTAACTGCTTGATTCGATCTGTCCACGTGCGAGCATTCAGTTCAAGATTGTATTTACCCCTTGTTATATTTTCAATATTATCCATTTCTTTTTTTAATGTCTCAAAGTTCTTGTCACACTTTACATCACGAAGAGTATTTCGAATAACATTATACGCGTATGTTCTACACCGTAAAACCACTATATTTTTAAGTATAGTTGTATCTAAGTAGATACTTTACCACAAAATTTACTACAAAACCTGTCCTTCTGTAATTTCTCAAATGGATTTAATATGATTGGCGGCAAGCCCATTTCACTTCTAAAGATATAATTAGGCTCATCTGGTACATCATACAGTTCATCGATACTTTTGAGAGATTCGTCCCAATTTTTATCAATTGGTGCTGGTATTACGTGTTGCATTATTGCTAATCTATTAAGACACTCTTGTAAAACGTTCGCGAGTACCGCAGATTCTATATCATTTAGCGGAGTTATTTTAATTTCCATGAATGATTCTTCAACGCTAATAGGAATCTCAGGTTTTTTAATTGGACCTGCTATACTTGGAGGCCGAAATACACTCTAAATTACATGCAAACGGAATATTTAGAATATATTTGTTTAACGGATATTCTGTTTATTTTAAAACAAGTTTAATGAATAATTGATGAGCATACGCTTCTTATTTCAGGAGGTAAAGCTCGAAGTCCAAAAAGTAAAGTAGGTCGTCGAGCGGTTGCCACTACACTTCCACGTTGCTTATATCTTATGAATTGTTCACCCTTTAGACCTCCCATTGGCATAGAACCGCTGACAAGTATCGCTTTTTCTTTTTGGTCCATACGAATTAAAGCCTCATCTGACTACAAGGTTCATTAAGAGCTATTACCATTGTGGTCTATGGATTCTAAGAGTTAAGAGACATTCACCAGTTTTTCTCCAAGATCTATTTTTGATATTATATCAAAACTCTCAGTCAGAATGTTTTTAGCTTTTATCATCCTTTCATTAAGAATATCCTTTCCATCGCACGTCTCATCAAGAAGAATTGTACTACTACGAATTTGATCCAGCGTGGTTGTTGATATGTTTGAAAGTGCATGGGCAGATCGTAGTTTTTGTATTTCATAAGTTAAACTTTGGTGATCCATTTCCGAGTTTGGATCGAGCTACAAGTTCCTCTTTCTAAATTATTTTATATTCATTTATTAAAAATAATGAGTCTAAGTACCTGATATATCTGCGTCTTAGTTTCTTTGAAATAATCTTCCTCCTTCATTTTGTCAATTTAAGAGACTGATACATAAAATGTTGCTTTAACCTTTTTAATTAGGTTTGTAATAACGCTAAAATCACATGTTGACGCAAATATTGCCTATTTTTAACAGAAGAAGTATGACTCGAAGTAAAATATATGATAGATTTTTTATGTATACGCATAAATAAATAATGTTGCATAATTTGTTTAGAAATAAAGCTTTATTTGTTGCATTGCTTATCACGAGCATTATTTACTATGCATAATGAACACATATTTTGCTCTTATATAAACATTACTAATATTTCAGAAGCCTATCAAGAGATCACAAAATATTCTCTATTTTAATTTCTATTTGGTGAATTAGTTTTATCCTTTACTGACTAGTAATTAGGAAATTAGAATCTTTATTTAAGGAGGATAACTTAATTTATATAATCCTCCTAATTTCAAAAAAAAAAAAAAAATTGTATCAAATAATTATGTGCAGATAAAAATGAAAATACTATTTAGTAGAAGACTACTTCCTTCATAATACATATGTCCATCTCTTTTATAACGTTATAAACTATTCTAATAGTTTGTAGTTGAAAATGAAATTTTGGCACCCACTAACTTGAATTTATTTTTTATTAATACAAAATAATAATCTTTAGCTGCATGTATATTTATCTATATAATTATGAAATATATTATTAGAAATTTCAATTTTTTTCATTAGAATGCTTTGCTAAAACATTTGAGATAGAATTATTATTATATTACTTTTTAACTTTAATATACTTTAACACAGAATCAGATTAGCGATATATTGAACATCCATAAAGAACAATTTTTGCATAGAACGCAATAATGGGATATTAAAAATTTTGGTATATTATCATTTTTAAAAATTTGTTATTGTTTGTTTTAATTGTAATAATCCCTATATAATTTACTGTTTAAAATAAATTTGTCTTGCTCCTTATATGTATATATTTTTGATTGGATAAAAATATACATCTATATGTAATCTTTATAGTTTAAACTATTATATCTCGAAATATTTGTAACAATTTTAAAAAGCTTTTTTCAAAATATATTAAATACTTTTTCAGTGCATTATTGAACTAAAAAATATATATTCTCTATGTGTTACTGAATTAAATTTATACTCCAATTAAACAAAATAACTAGTATACTCGTGTGGCATCACACCGCGTCTTGGATAGAAAGTATGGTGCGTCGAATATCCTAAGAGATTTGTGATTGAACTCATATAAATGTCTGCAAACCGGAAGAGTCTTCTTGAGAAATATGTAGGATTATGATATGTCCTAAAGACCGAACCAAATTGTTTATTGAAAACACGTTTAATTTCAATTCTCAAGTCATCCCTTTCTTTCATCCAGTTCTCTAAATAGTCTTGAACTTCGGGTCCTTCGTAATCTTGATGCAACTCTATTAAACCCGTCAACATTTGTAGCCAATTGGCATTTTCTTTAAATTTCGGATGATTGAGAGTCTTAATCTCATGCTACAAAGTAAATAACAGGAAATGGTAAAATCCATTTTACAAAAATTAAAGAGTAATGTCCTTACTGTAAGTTCTCTTATAATCGCTCCTGTTCTCCAACCATGTTCTAAGGTAACATCGGCTAAATCGCTATAAGGATGATCACCAAAATATAATACTTGATGTCCACGCCATCCAGTCATATCTTGAAGCTGTTTTACCGTACCCTACATTTTGCAAACCTTTAGTAACATTACATAAAACAAGAAAAGAAAAAAAAAACAATGTTTGATCAATAATTATCCTTACTTCAAGATATATTATACCCTTCTCAAGCTTCGTTACTCGATCCCATAATTGTGTTTGATTAACTTTATCGTATATTCTTAATGGACGTGATTCTTCGGTAAAAAAACGTGGTTTTCGAGCTTGAACTATAACAACATCAAAGAAGTCGACCCAATCATCTCCGACTAAGAATTTCATACCTTTATCACTGAAAAAACGTTTTTGCTGTATGTTTACACGTATCTTATCGATCGATTTTATTTGATTACTTACACAAAATGAAATGGACTATTTGTCACTAAAAACATGTTTTTATTCGCATTTTTCAATCGATGAAAGAACCTGCCCAAATCTTTATTTTGTTCAAGATATTCAGGTACATTTTGCTCTACCATTTCGTGCATTATCGGATGACAATTCTGTACGGAATTCTATAAACGAGAAATCGATTGGAAAATCAGTGTTTTTCGAAGCTGCCTAAATTACACTGATTCCGAGACTTACTTTAACGTCCCTGAATAATATCTCTGGATGGTAATCAATGTGATTCCTTAGAAAATATTCCGTCACATTGCATAACAGACTCATTTCTGGGACTGAGAAAAGATCAGCTAATTGAACCATTTTTGCCTTATGTAGGCCATCCTTGAACAACATTATTATTACTACGATGCTGGAGAAATAGTTTGTTATTGAAAGTTAGTAGAGCTAGTTAGTAGTCTGCATGCTTACCTTCTACACATGTTAGAGAGCCCCAAAAGATTCCATCCACCAAGAACATACACATTGATGCATAGAAATTGAGAGGATTGCAAATATTGAAATCATGATACACCGTGTTAATGGATCAATGAAAGATCGCGAGAATCATTGTTAGGATACATTCTTGAATATCGATTGAAAGTATCATGCAATGATATATACGGAAGAAACCTAGAGTCTGCGATCAGGAAGGAGAGAGGCTTGTCGGAAAAACGTGTCGCATAAAATACCTGAGAATGTTTGTGCGGCGCTTCGACATAAGCGATGGGTATTATCCTATTTTTGTAGAGACGGAGGACTTCGTCGTCGGGAAGTGGATTCAGACCACGGTAAACGGTGTCCAACTGAATTTGCAAGAAGCTGTCAAGTTTGAGGAGCAAGCCCTTTTCGATGTCGTAATGGAGGCCACGAACAGCAAAGTCTTCCTTGTACTCGAGACTGGCGATTCCCTTGGGATACTGCAAGAACGATTAAACGAGTTTGCCACGAGTTTCATCAGTTACAATCGTCGCGCTCGACTAACTATCATTTGTTATTCCGATAAAAGTACTCGACATTCTCGAGTAATCAGTTTTTTCTTTTCATTTCTCCAAATTTTACGCTCTTACTTCCATAATACCTTGTATTTCTTTATAAGCATGTCTCGTCCAAGGTTATACAGCAGGTAATCCAGGGATGGCTTGTAGCAGGCTAAGGTGTAATCGTAGTCGAAACCATAGACTTGGACTTCCTGTAAGTCGAGCTCGTTGCAAGCGAACACACCCTTGGGATTTACATCTTGAGGTAGCTTTTTCGCTGCGTGAGAAAATTTCGAGAAAAATTTAATGAAACCACCGCGCGCGCTTACGCACGCACACGCGCGTATAAGTGCATCGATCTTTCCTCCGCATCATTCGTGAGTTTATCGGGAGCGTATAATGACCTTACCACTATTAGGATACTCGCGAATGCGCTAACTTTCGCACCCGTGTAAATTTTTGCATAAAAATCCCGTTATAGCACGATGCTGCTCCATCGCTAAGATTAATGGCAAATATTAGCGCGTGGAGGCACATTTGAATATTTTAATTAGTGTGCATGCGGACATTTCTGCAATAACAGGAAAGCAAGTGGATAAATAGGAATTTTCCTTGAAACGAGTATCACGGGCTGTTTTCTCTCGTATTTGCGCACTCGGCTGAAGCCAGAATTGAAATTGTATCGATTGTGCTTTATTGGATCACGCGTTACGCGTGCAAAACTCAATGCGATATGCGCGTCACACTATGGTTGACCTTGTACCGCAACATCTCGACGGGAAGAAATGGTAAACGGCAAGCGTATAATGTTATTCCGACTCTAGCTCTGATTCTTGATTACATCGCGCTCTCGTTTCATTCCGCGGATGCGCGAGTCGCGAAGATTTTCACCGTCCTAGATTTTCCCAGCCGCCTCGCGTACTCTCTCCCTCCGTCATGCGCTTTTCATTCGGATCATTAGCGGCATTTAATTTTAAACGGGCTCAACTGCACAGTATATTAAGTCATTTAACGGCGGTAAAAACCAGCGTGGCGATTATGCGTGAAAGCGCGTACTTTGAGACACGTGCTTTATCTCGAGTCTACGAGCTCTTATCGGTAGAATTACAAGCGGGCCAATAAAAATCGATCTCGGAAAAGCCCGAGATAATGATATGTAAAATATCTATCAATTAACGCCGAGCATTGCGCAATCGCGATTCCACACCAAGACGAGTCGGAGCGATGGAGCGATAAAAGAGATCCAGACAGAAGCGTCCAATTTTCCCGGGAGAAAATTTAGGAGCCAGCCACGACGATCTCTCTATCGCTCTCACCGCTTTTTTTTTTTTCCACGTCCGAGGAATCGTACACTTTGACTCCTCGCGTCACGCGCGCAAAGGAGATTTGTGCACGGATAGCCGTGAATTTTGTTTGCCGTTCATGACGCGATAAAGTATCGTATAATGCGAGCGTTGGCATTAGCGGTTATCATCGCATCCGCGTTTCCGATAATAAAAATAATCCCGTGAGGGGTACGCGTGTGCGCGTGTGCGGGGGTAGAAACGCGCCTGTACATCGCTAATTACAATTTTCCGCATACACGCGTACGGGATTCGCGCGGAGTATCGATTCGAGATATCGAGAAACGGAAGTGGAGGGCGCAGGCGCGACTTTGCGCAGAAGCGCGAGATCCGTAGGAGCGAAGAAGATGGAATCGTGAAATCAGTACTATAGAGAACCAAGATGGCGTCGAGCGGCGTATACTCACACCTGCACTTGTCGCGCATCTTGAAGTAGTTCTCTCGCATGACTTGTCCAGTTATTTGCGTCGGGTGGTCGGGCTGGCAGGCCTTGCGACGCCCGTAGACGACGTTCGTGCGGGCGGCCCGTAGGAGCCAGGGTGTCGATGGATTTTCCAGGAGCAACGCCGAGGGCGTCGCGACGGCCGCGATCCTTGAAAGCAGCATTGCGACAAACGGCGGGCGCGCGCCAAAACACCCGTCGCCAACCCTTTAGGATTGGTCGTCCTCCGTCCCCCGGGAGTTTCGAACCTCTGAAACAGTCATGACCCACCCGCGTTAGAGCTTCGCGCGAGGCGACTGAAAAGCGGAGCAGCTTGCAAGCTCGATCCGATGGAAAGACCAGAGGCCAGAGCGGACCAGAGCGGACCACGCGAGCAGTCGGTGTCTATCGCAAGCGCGATAAGAAAACGCGCGTGGGAATCTCTCGTTCGAGTACGTTCCGATAATGGGCGAGGGAGAGAGAAAGAGAGAGTGTCAACGCTCCATTTCTCTTGGAAGCTCGAGAAATCGAACGGGGGTCTCTCTAGTCCGTGGACCTTGCGCGTTCCTCGAGGGGATGGATGGCGAGGGTGAGGGTGCGGGTGAGGGTCAGGGTAGTTAATCACTCACTGGGACCAATTAACGGAGAGCGGTCGTAGAGTCTGTCCGACGCGTTTCGCCGATCAACCGAGGAGTTGCATCCGAAGGCACAAGGTTGCCCCTGAATGACGCAAATTAGGTCGGGCCGCGTGACGTCAGAAGTTGGCGGGAGAGTCGGCACCTTGGCGGGAGATTCGTTTTGGCAGAGAGGTCCGCGACACCGTTACCGTTTCTAAGCGTTGGCCGATACTTTGGGCTCGTCGCAACACTGAATGGCCCGACGTGGCTAACTGATGTGGACAGCTGGCTCCAACACATTCCAACAATAATGGTTCCTTCTCTATTTAGCGGGCCTCCCGTCTCTCCCCGCGACGACCCGACGTCTCCTGCGTTTATTCCCCTCGCGCGCTCTCGTCATCAGCTCCTCTCGACATTCGAGCTATTTTTATCTCCGTCGGGGCAATTGTCGAATTCAACCGGGAGTTTGGCCCTGACTTTGAAGCGCGATAAGTGCGCTCACCCGTCGAACGTCGCGGGATTGCGCAAACTATGGACCTATGGAACCGTCGATCCCTCGGAGGAGGAGGAGGAGGAGGAGGAGCAGCGGGAGGAGGAAGAGGGGCGGACGAAGAGGAACCGAGCAAGGAACTCGAGAACCTCGCGTGGTTCACGGGCAGTAGGAACGACACTCTCGACTCGCGACGCTACGACGTGGTCGAGAGACGCACACGCGCTCGCACGAGCTGTACTGAAATAGATGAGAACCGGTGATGCGGCACGTGCTCGATTGCCAAGCGCAATTCTAGAAGCTTCGGGTATTTTCGCGTGTCCGCAGCCTGATACAGGAGAGACGACGGTGTCGAGTGTCATCCGTTGTCGCGGCGCAGGAAACGGTGTTCCCTTTCCGCGGGAAAATGCCGTTGAACGTGCACCCGCCCCCGCTCATGCACCTCTCCCCCAAGGAATCCCCTCGACTCCGAAAGTCCTACTTAGAACCGACCTCGAGGAGTCCCCCTGCTCCCGTCGGTGCATCGACGCAACTCGCGGTGCTAATGGACGGATCGCTGCCCGATAAATCAGAGTGACCTTGAGGCGCGATCCTGCGCGCCAGGAATAGTTGCGCGGGATAGTCGGCATGCGACGCATAGTTGAGCCTAATCGTCGCGGGAACCACTCACCGATCACGTTCCTGTCGAGCAAACGATACTGGGAGAGAGGAAGCGCGAAGCTTCAGGGTCCCTCGACAGGTGGTCGTTAGGGGGGCGGTCGTGCTGGCAGGAGCAGCCGAGCGTCGATATTACGACCGACGATTGCCGGTGTCCTTCCAGCAATCACTCGTGTAAGACGCTCTAGCATTTCCGTCGATGATCCATTGCCTACGCTCTATTGCTACCGGTGACACGTGACCCGGTTCCCTCGATCATCGCTTACCTAATTATTTGCGTCTAGGGAACCGTTTTCCTAATGGGGTCACTGTGTCGCGCGGTCTCCGAATACTTCTAACGATTCGGCATTATCGTTTCTCCGGAACCGACTCTTTGGTCTCTCTCTCACTGCCTCCCTCCCTCCTTTCCGAATAAAGACCCCTTCATCCTTCATCCGCGTCAGCCATTTTGGTCGATCTTTCTCAGAGCGCGCGAGCTGCCAGTCTCTTATCGGTATCTCCTGCCTCATCTAGTCGGTTATCGGTCTAGTTTCATCTTTGATCGAGGAGCCATTAAGAATCGCCGATCCTCCATCCATCAATGATCCATCGCGAGCGCTCTCGATCGATCGCTCTCGAAAATTACTCGAGACACGTGCGTACGTGCGTACGTGTGCACCATCACCGTCGGTTTGGCGCACATGACCTCGTTGCCTTAATAATCTAACTCAGTTGCCGGTCGTCAACTGGCCGAGAGCAGATGCACCTAATCGGTCCGTTCGCGCCTCCTCGCAGAGTGCGCGTCGTTGCACTTTCACATTTTGCGAGATGTCAGACGCTGAAAATTCGACTGGTCCCGCGGATCGGCGAGAGACTATTTAACGCAAGATTAATCGCCGCGGTACCAGCTGCCAATGGCCGATCACCGGTCGCCCCCCGTCCCGGGCAATCCTCCGCGACGTATCAATAGCCGCTTATTTTCCGTTAAAACGATTCCTTGTTACAGATAGCGATTCGGTGTCAGGAACTTTCTACGTCCTTCGTCGAGATCCTCTCACCGAGTGGAATCGGCCCCACCCTTCCGGTACGATTATCGTCCTTGATCCTGCACCGTGGGATCGCTCCCCCCTCTCTCCTCCTTTCCTTTCCTTTCCTTTCCTTTCGTTAGACGTTCGTCCGTACGATCGTCCGTTCGTCGTCGAGCAGTGAATCGACGAGTGCGTCAGCCGCGTTTCGTCATGCTTTCCTCGAACCGCGGTGGTCCGCGCCGATCCGCGCCGATCCGCGCAGCTACTACGGGAATTGGAACGCGCCGATCGCGAGAAAAGTGGACGCGCCGTCCCGCTCCCGGCCACAACCGGTTCCACCTCAACGACAAATCGAACAGCGCGCAATTATTTCCCGACGTATGTACGCGCGCGCGCGCGCGCGCGTATGACTCTTTCGATCGTGGCTCTTGCCGCGGAACGCTCAGGATCTTCGCCGGCGCTTCGCTCTTTCCTCCTCGTGGTGCTCGTGTCGGCGAACGAGAAGCGCCGCTGCCTGCGGTTACGGAAAGTAACATGAGCGAACGGTAAAAGTTCGCGGCGAGCATTACCTTACCTCTCGCCGCTGCTGACGACGCTCCTTCGATAATCCCGACGACGCTCGCTGTTTTTCGTCCGCTCGTCGAAAATATTCGACGAGACCACGCGATGAACGCCTCCGCCCGCCGACACGCGCGACCGCTATATTCCTCTCCGCAACTCCGGAGCCTAAAAAACGCGCCCGTCCTCGGAGAAAGTTGGGAATTTCGAGTGTCGAACTCGCCGCTGGAGAAGCCGAAAAACAGTAACTCGCGCACGGTCCAGGTCCGACGGGAGCGGGCGCGATCACCGGAGGTTTCATTAGCCGGGAGGAAGCGAGAGGAGGCGGGAGGAAGCGTCCTCCTCTCCAGCGTTTATCGCGCCGAGTAATTTTATACTAGTTAGCGCAAAGCTACGGAACGACTGCGCTTAAACGGTGCCCTGCCGCCTGCCTACTCCGTCGTGGTTAAACTCTCGTGACACCACGCTAAATTACTCGTTTTAACGCAATTAATCACGCGCCTGATAACTTAATGACGCCAGACAACATTTCGACTAATTATGAACAATTTAACGAGTGCCCGCCCCCCCCCCTTCCCCTGTCTGTACCCGCGCAACTGCGGTTGATTTTCAGCGATCGCCCGCTATCGCAAGAGCCATCTTGCAAAATGCGGTCCCACCGAGGATTCTGTGCCGCCGCCGCCGCCGCCGCCAACTTCGTGGCAACATTCTAGGATTTACGATGGAGTCATTAAAAGTCTCGAGGCGAGTTCCAGTCATTAAGAATATTGATGTTTCGTGGATGATCGCGGGGAGAGACCAGGGGCTCCGAGACGAGGACAGAATTTCCCGAGTGCATGAGTTTCGCGTGCTGGAAGACTCCGTGCGATTCTGCGACGATCTTTGGCGAAGCACACATTTATATGACGGCATGCGCGCGCGCGCGCACACACACATACACCGAGTACACCGGTGGTCGTCGACACGCTTCTTGTCGTGCGCCGCAAACATGCACGAAGAAGACTTTGCTTGGTTTGTGCGCGGACGTGGGTAAAGTTGTGTTGGCGAGGGAGAGACACACGAGAGATGGTCGAGGTGCTTTTATCGTTTTGCGTGTGTTGGCGAGTGCACGCGCGCGAACACACCGAGAAGGCGAAGAACGCAGATTGCTAGAGGCGCTGTTCCGGTGACCTACTCTACGATTATCACTCACTACAGCCGATCGGTACAGGTGCGTGTGCGTTAACTAGCGTTGCCAACTATAGCAGCACCGCGGAAAGGAGGACGAGGTGCGGGGAGACGCAATGAAATAAGCCGTTAAATAAGTCTCCTTATTCTTGGCGACACTTCCACTTTAAGAGTCCTCCTCCTCCTCCTCCTCCTCCTTCTATTCATCTTCGTCACGCACTTTCAAATAAATGGCTAATTGTTTTTGCCTCGTTAGATGCACATGCGCGTGGCAAACGCGCCAATTCAATTTTCACGCGTGTGATTGACTCTCCTGACGGGATTTACCTCGCCGTCGTCGTCGTCGTCGTCGTCGTTGCCACTCTTTGCGCAGAACCGGAACACTCGCTAATACGAAAACGAGTCTTCAAGTTTTATCGGGGCTCGGGAGATTTCCAAGACTGTAAATTCCCTGGATCATTGGCAACTCTTTTGTGTGAGAAATGTTAACTTTGTTAACGCCTTCCTCGGCGGCCGTTAGTTTCTCGCGAATGTTCCCGGAATGGATCGCGAGAGTCTTCGCGCTGCGAGTAGTCAAAGTTTCCGCGATTATTCCAATAAAAGGGGAAACGTGGAATAACTTTGACCTTTCCGAATGGGGCGGAATTGAGTTTTACCCGTTGTATACGAGCGTGGACGGCCATAACTGTGTTTACGCGAACCAAGACAATAATGCGCTGAAAAAGCTGAATCTTCCAAATGGAGGACGACGGCAACGACTCGCATAACCCAATCGGGAACTCCACACGGGTATTGTGGATACGTACACAATGAAATCTGTATGACAGCGCATCTCTCTCTCTCTCTCTCTTTCTCTCCCCCTTTGTCAAACCTGACACAATCAACCTGCACGCAGTAGCAATAAAAGAGATGGGTTCTTACTCGCTGATTTTACTGCTCGCCGAATCTTCCTCTTCTTCGTCAAGTGATTTCTTCGACTTGTTTACCCCACACCCACCCCTTCCACGCTCGTACCTCTTTCAAAAGTTTATTCAACCACTTTGTCCCTGCTTGTCTCTTTCATTCCTTCATTTTCCTCGTTCTTTTGTTGAGCGGTCTCTCCCGCAATTTGCACTCACCTCTCCGTTTGTTCCTCGCTTTGAAGTCGCTCTCCCCGCGTCCTTCTTTATTCCTGGCGAATTCGTTCTGACCCATCCTTCCGCGCTCTCCTCTCCTCTCCTCCGTTCTTTATGACTCGCTCGAGGGCCTCGCTCACGAGTCCCTCGCGATTAACAGTTAATAGCGAATCTCGGTTATGTACGCAAGAAGATGCTGGATCGCGAGGATCTTCGGCAAAAGCGTTCGGAGAAAGTATGGCGGATCACTCGAGAGATCGATTTGCTCCACCGCGGAACCGTTCGACGGACTCGCTCCGTCTCGTTGCAGAGCCTTCCGATGCCTCCTTGCACCAATTCCAATTCTTCAAGAGGCGCGTTCTCTCGCGACCGCGCACACTCGTCCAGCCTGAGAAACCCGGAGGTTTTGGTAAAAGCTCCCGGAAGCTTTTAGCGCGGATAACGCGCCAACGCTGGAATTCCGCAAAATGATTTCACGCGGGGCGCGTTCAGGCGTCGCATAAACTCAGGCGAGTAATTGTCCCGCTAGAAAAATGGCGAGGGCCGATGTCCAGTCGCGGAGAAATGTGGCCGGCACACGCGAGTGGATTTCCGCGTCTCGGA
Organism: Sclerodermus sp. 'alternatusi'; assembly: GCA_037305995.1. Lineage (NCBI taxonomy): Eukaryota > Metazoa > Arthropoda > Insecta > Hymenoptera > Bethylidae > Sclerodermus > Sclerodermus sp. 'alternatusi'. The sequence continues at coordinate 2,887,570 of CM074552.1, read as the reverse complement.
CGCAGCGCCATTCGTCATGCGAGCGTGGACCTTGAGGCGAGAGAGATTTTCACTCGAGTCCCCTGCCCCTCGCCTTCCTTCGTCGCCCTTTTCCCGGGCGCCGAGGTTGCCGAGCGCGTAGTTTTTCCAGGTGGCGAAGCCCTCGGCGGCCGGCGATGACGACGGCGGCGGTGACTTTCTACCGGGTAAAAAGTCGTTCCATCCCGAGCAACCAGGAAATTTGGGAGTGGCTTTTTGCGGCTACTCGCCGCGCGGAACCGGGCCACCCCCTGCACGTGTTTCTTTCTTACAGGAATTCTCTCCTCTTTCTCTCAGAGTCACGCCGTGTCGGACCCGGGAGTGCCGGAAAAAACTCGCTAACCGGAGAAAACACGGCGCGGTGCTTAATTTACCGCAGAGTCCGGCTGCTCGTGAAACTCGCGAGCGAGGGGATGAAGTTCCCCTCCCGAATTCCGCGCTCCATCGGCAGAGACAGCGAAACATCCTGGAAGCGCGGCAGTCGAGTTGTCGCCGAAATTGCCAGTTCCACGGGCGACGAGACGACGCGGAAGTACCGGGTTCCGGACCTGGGGAATCGGGAAAAGAGAGACGAAGAGAGAGAGAGAGAGAGAGAGAGAGAGAGAGAGAGAAAGAGAAAGACGTTCGACCCGATATCTATTGGACCGAGGAAAATATATGTGTCGAGTAGCGAGCGCTATCCGGTCCAAGGAAAGTTGGCTCGAGCATTTGGAAGTGACACATAATTCGGGACGAATCCTCTAGAGTGAAAAACAACCTTGACCCAGTCCGTACCCACGTGCGAGAAGAGGTCCGACCGGTCCTATCAGAAAACTGTGTTTCACGGTTAACGCGACGCTCGCAGCTTCTTCGCGCGTTCTAGACGAACCGCTTCTCCGCTGCATCCGTCCACCACGTTCAGAGGCGGACGGCGGGCCCCAGCCGTGACGTAATAAATTCGTTCGTAGATTCCCCGCGTCATCCTGGCTGTTTCTCTCCGAGTTTTTGCCCCGGGTTCGTCCCCCTCCGCGCCAAATCCTAAGGAATTCGCCTCCGGTCTCCGAGCGAACGGGTCGGGCTCTCGTCGGCGTTGCGTTCCCAGATCAAAGCGTGAGCGCTCACCTGCAAAAAAAGAAATTACAGAAAAAAAGAAGAGGATTCGATAGAAAAATAGGGGTCGTTGATGGAAGTATCTCGTGAAAATACCTGGTTGATTCCTCCGTCGCGGTTTGTCTAGGGAAACGTAGGGTGATGATGGGGGGGGGGGGAAGGAGAGGAGGAAGATGGACGAATTCGAAATGCGCGAACAGGATTTTTCAGGGGGGAGAGACGCGAGAGGGGCATCGGCACGGCACATGCCATTCGCCAGATGATCGCCCCCGGAGATGCGGGGAGGGGGCTGCTATCTTACGTTAGGTATGCGCTTCGTTGCTCGAGCGGAGGCACGAGCACACGGAAACGCTCGCAAAGTGCCGTGTGCCTTGGGAGTATGGACCTTGCGAGCGGTCAAAGTCGTGGCCTACTTCACTTCCTGCCTTCGGAACTTTCTCCTCGTGGCGTCGTTGCCTTCGCGCGATCGCCTCTCGAGCCAACTCCGCCGCTCTGGACCACCGCAATAAGTCTGTCTTTGTGCCTCGTGCGTGTGGCGATACGCGCGCGTGCACGCACACCGACGCGAGTCTCCGGTCGATCGTGCGAAATGATTTCACGGTGGTCCACTAGTTCCCTCGCGAGCCCCTTGCTCGCGATTACCCAGCCCGAACAATCGGATGATTGCGATTTAACGACGGCCCGCTGGAAAAACGAGCACGCCTACCCGGAGAAACCCTTCTTTCACGCGCGCAACTCTTTTTTGTCGGCCGGACGTCTTCCATTAAAGAAACTTACTCTATGAACACTCCCGGAGTCAATGCGCTTTCGCCCGATGCATCTCGTAATTTGCACAACGGTTGTACCGCTCGCTCGCTCGCTCGTTCCTTCGTTTCGATCCTTCCCGCGTTCGATCATTGTCCACTTCCACGAGTTGCTTTCCTCCGCGGTCGTTCCTCGGCGATTCGCGAGAATAGGTGGAATCGATCGCGCGATGATATTTCATGGTCGACGACGATTCAACGATCTGGCCCATTCGCACGATCGCGAATACCTCTCTCTCTCTCTCTCTCTCTCTCTCTCTCCCTTCCGCGCGTGCTGCCGTTGATGACGGTGGTGGTGCTAAGGTCTAATGCAGTCTCTCGACGATAATTACCCAGATATGGATGCAATTTGTATTTTTTCAAACGTGCACGCGAGTTTAATCCTATCATTGACATATCTCGCCACGGGAATAATAGCTTTCGTAGAATTTCTGTATAAGCGGGTCAAGTCCGGATACGTGATTGCCGCCGCGCGCTGTAAATTGAATCTTTTTACACCTTCGATGCACACGAGAACGAGGGACGACGCTCGAGCCTATAAAACATATCATTTTACCGGTAACGAGTGCCATTACCTTTATCTTTTAACTCATTTTTAACGCGACAAATTACACGCCTGATAAAGCCGCACCTGCTGCTTTAACCCCAGCTCGTCGTCGCGTCATTGTCCCGGAGAGGGTGGAGGAGGGTGGGAGCAGTCGATAAATCGCTAATTAACCGGACGAATGGTTGGGCTAGAAAAGAAGAAAAAAAAGTGGGAAAAGCGTATCTCGGCAGTTTTAGCATCTACGCTGCCGAGGTCACCGCGCGTCCCACCGGAGGATCCAGGAAAATGGCGAAAAAGCCACTTTCGTTCTTTGCCGGTGTTAACGGTGGCTGAAGCGCGTGCGAGGCCGTCCACGCCGTGCGGTCGTTACACATTTATATGCCGGTTGTAAAACGCTCGTAACGCAGGACGTTTTCAACGAGTCAATCTCGGGAGAGAGAATCGTCGTCGTCGTCGTCGTCGTCGTTCTCCTCCTCCTCCTCCTCCTCCTCCCATTTCAGCGGCAACTCTCGCGAGACTCTAGTCACGGAAAATCAGACTGTGTACGCGCAACCCGCATACTCTCCTGGTGTGCGTCGAGTATCTTTGAAATTTTCGGGAAATTTATTACAGCGGGGAAAACTGCAGAGATGAACCGCTCCTCCTCGAGGCCGGGGGATGCTTTGGTAAGAATCGACGACGCTTCGCGCACCGCTGAGTTCAACGCGCAAATTCGGCGTTGACGGGCACGTCGAGAGCGGATCCAGAGAATTTGAACGATCCTCGATCCCAGCGGCGAAAGCACGCTCGATCAAGGCGCGTAAATCTCATTGATAATTACGACATTGCGCTCGGTACCAGAGCTGAAATAATCGCGAGTACACGAGCGAGCGAAGTTACACCACAGCGAGGAGGCGCGCGCGGTTTTTGCCCACCGGCTAATTTTCACCTTCGTTACGAGTCTGCTCTGGTCGAGTGAACCCGAGCTCCACCGGGTGGCTGCGCGAAGATGTCGTCGTCCTTGCGGAAGAGTCCCCTCCCCGACGAGCCGGCGATATTTTCACGCTCGAGGAACTGCGGCGAGACACAGCGGCTTTAATCTAGCGGATAAATACGAGGAGAAAGCTGCCCATACATAATTTTCTAATATTTTGCCAACGGCCAGCGTAATAGGAAGGCGGCGATCATAAAAAAGAGATTTGTAGCCGCTTTCCAGGTGAATCGAGGGAAAATGGGGGAAACGCCGAGGCGAGCGTAATTTTTCATCGGTGTATCTGGTCCCGATCTCCCAGAGATGCACGAGTTGCGCTAGCTGCACTCCATAGCCGCGCTTGCTGCACCAGAGCTGCGAGTATTATTTGGAACGTTCCATTGGCCGAGTATTCGCCGCATCCGAGTATGGGCCGCGCGCGATCCATAAAGCCAACGTGTACAGCCGAGGACAGAAACGACGTCGCCGAGAGCCTCGAGACCCGACGTAAAACCGAAAGATCCACGAACAGGCGGCGGCAAAGGCACAATTTTTCATACAGAAATTCCTTCCATGGGCGGGTGAGACTCGATCCGATCCAAGATACGAGACACTCGAGAAAAATCTGTTCATACGGACGCGGCGTGCAGTCGGGGATTCGATATTCGCGCCCGACTGTACGTGGCGTGAGATTATCCATAGCTGGTTAACGCTGCTCGCTATGCGCTCTGGACTCCCCAGCACCGGCGAGTAACAGGTGGGCATCCATCCAGCAGACTGGTGTGCCGCTACCGCTGCCGCCACTTCCTTCTTTTTAATATACGCGCGCGGATTATTAGCGGGAAAATTTATCGATCGAATTCGAGGAAGCAGTTCGCGCGTGCGAGCTACTTGCAGGAGCGCTCGTTAAAACGCCATTATTTCGATGATAGAGCGATTAGGTTACGGGCGCTCGTGGAATTCTTTCAGGAAACTTAATGGACGAGAGTACGGGCTAGCTCGATCGAGACGAGGATCGAAAGTGCGAGCCGGAGATATCGAATTTCGCGCAATCGGCCAAGAGCCGATGGCGAGGCGCTCGTTGATTACAGCTCGGTATAATTGCAGATCGCCGAATGTATTCTATTATGGTCGTTGCATGCCGAGAGCGGAACAATGCGATTGGTGGTTGTTGGCGACCGCTGATTTGCAAGTGGCTCCCCGATCGAAGAATGTATCGAGTTCAACGCTGCCGGAACGGCTCCTTTATCGATCGCCTGGATATGGAGAAGCCGCGCTCGACATCGGTAATCTTCGATCGACCCTTGTTCAGGGCCAGGGAACACCGATCGCCATGTTCGCCGATTATTCGAGGAATCAGAGCGTTCCCCGGACTCGAAAAAATTCGACTTTTCCAAGCGATCGTTCGGCGCAGCTCCCGTCTCTCCCCCCGGCCCGCCAGATTCCCTTGCCGATTTTCCCGCGAATTCGACAGCTCGCGTTGCGCGAATACCGCGCGCGATTAATCTCGCGATTCTCAGCGTCGGGAGGAGAAATTCTCCTGGAAATCGGCGAACGCGAACGCGAATGAGTCACGCGAATTATCTCGGGCAACTCGAGCATGGCCCATATTCCCCGGGTGGATCTCGGCGATACGGGGAGAAGCGTCCGATGCGGCGAGCAGTTTCTCCTTCTCGGAGAGGATACAAACGCGATGTCCTCGGGACTCCCCCGGGTGGGTCCTCGCGCGGAGTTCGGTGGCAAAGTTCGACGATCGTCGCGTCGTGGAAATCCACTGGCAGTGGGAAATCGGAACCGGCGGAGGCCGGAGCGATAGAGAACAGGATGGACCGTTGCGACGGAAGCGACTCGACCTAGCGCATCCTCTCGACGTGTCGCGTGTACCGTCGTCGAGTCGATCGCCACCGGATGCTCGAGCGACTCGCGAAAGCGTCGCCGGAGTTCTCGTGCCGGCACTTTGAATTCCACGGGGAGAAAATCCAGCGGAGAAGTCGAGTCGTCCGTCTATTGTTGGAGAAGGCGCGACTGGGTCGTCGCGCGTCGTCGGTGAAATCACTTTGAAGGACTTTGCGCCGATCGCGGTAGGTACGCACGGCTCCAAGTGCGTGGCAGACCGCTCGCAGACGACCCGCGCGTGTCGCGAGACTTTCGATCGCCCGTTCCCAGCGCGGAAAGCGACGAGATCCATCGGGGGACCGCGACGACGAAGACTTCGGACCTTCCTCGGACGGTCACGGCCGATTGGCCAATCCGAGCGGATGCACGCGCGTCGCGAAACTTCCCGGGGAATTATTACTTTCGATCGCCTTTATTCCCCTCCCCGCTACCGCAGCGGCCATTATCCTAATCGCGGTAAGCGCTACTCCATTTCTCCATTCATTTTCTCGACTCTCGGAAATTGCCGCCAACCTGCATTCGCGAGCGGCGTTTCCTGGCGCGTATCTATGGTCCGGATGATTTTCCGAGAAAGCAGCGAAAGAGTCCATGCACTCGTCACGTGAAGAAGTTTCCCGCTGGAATTAGGCCGTTTCCATTATTACAGCCCGCTTCCCCCGATCTTCCTCTCGGGAATCTCGCCGGGTCAAGGGTCCTGGCTGTTGCATTGCGAGCAACGAGGTCACTCCGGACGATGCACCAGAGGCACACGAGCGTCTCCTTTTTTCGCGTCTCGCGCGTTTCGCTCGACGGCCGAGGGCAAACCCGGGGACGGATGAGGCGAGACAAATCTGACGGATACTTCGGAGTGGTCGAGTGGATTTCCGGGAAGGGTACGTGCTCGAGTTGCGTGTGATCCTGGTACTCGCGGGCTTGGCTCGCGTGTGGCACCGGCGTTCGTTCGCAACTGCATCCGCAGGATCATCGACGCGAAGCTGCCAATTGGCGGGTAGACGCTCGAATGCGAGTTTTCAGCGCTGGCAAAATTACGAGAGAACGAGAGCTGTCGTCGACTGGCGTAACGTAGCCATGCGTTAAATGGATTGCTCCGAACTGAAAAGGGAACCGATCTTTTTTTTTTTCAATACCGATCGAGGCAGTGCCAGCGGCACGCTTGTACAGTCTAGGTATACTGGTAAATCGCACGGAGTCTATCAGGGAGTCATTGGTTTGCCAAGTTTTGTCTTCGCTCGTTCTCTCTCTCTCTCTATTTGAAAGAGCATTTTAGATGCTGCAAATAATAGCATTCTCCGTGTCTAGGCTAGCCCCTTCGCGCGACAGTGCTTATTCTATAAATTATAGCAACCCGCGCGCAAAGCGAAAATTTGCGGGGCTTAAAACGTATAAAGCTCAGCGGGGGTGGTGGTGGTGGTGGTGGTGGTGACGGGGAAAGCGGGTGTGGTGTAAGCGCACCCTGTGAAATGTTTATACCGCACTCTCGGTATTAGTGCGCGATAACGTTAATAATGATTATTGCAATATTAACATACATTCGTATAATATAATCACAGCCGAGAGTTATTATTAACGCTAATAGATTCATAGGCGCATTAGCACTACTCCCCGCAATAACTTTCCTGCAGTTACCTTTTAATAGCGGATAATTACGGCGGTATATAATTTTAATAGAAACGCCTCTGCTCTCCCCCGTATACGAAATGTAACGTTCGCGCGTACGTATCGATATACGAATTCTGCGCGTGTATTCGATTATTTTTACTAGAGAGAGAGAGAGAGAGAGAGAGAGAGATTCCTTTCCGGAGAGACGAGCTCCTCTACCGGGGCAAAATCTGGCGGAGGTGAGATAAAAAGAGTCGTTGAGCATTCCCGTAATTGTCGCGTTAAAGTTTTCCGCGGTATAATTAGCGAATCGTTTTTCTAGCAATAAAAAATCGAAGAGCGCCGAACATTAGCTTGCAAGAAAGACCTATAAAAAGTAGTGGTATTATTATAGTCGTTATCCTATTTACGAGCAGAACGCCGAGCGTTGCGGATGCGCGAGCGAGATATGCAGGCGGAGAAAGTGCGTAGTTTAGCGGCGTAGCTTTTCGTTGTTGAACGGCCGTTAAGATAGTCGAGAAGTAACTGCGAGAAGACACCATCACCACCACCACCATCTTTCCATCTCGCCCACTCGATATTCGCCTGCTGACTCTGATACTCGACTGGCCGATAGGGGAACTAGCGCATAACAGCATAATTACGGCATAATTATGGCGAGACTCGAATCAAGCGATCCTTCGCGTCCCTATCCCAATGATTTGGCAAAAGTACAATCGAACATGCATTAAACATCGGTTCCCCGAGCGGGGCCCACTTATCCGGTGCATCGTTCAAGAAAAATCATGAATGAAAACAAGAGAGAATAGCCGGGGAATTCATTATTCGCCGGAAGAGAATTCTAGAGCAAGCGCCTTAAATGGCAAAACAGAGCAAGAACATAATCGAGTCGTCTGATTAAGGATCGGTATCTGGCATCTGGTATCTCGAGTGATACCGTAGGATCGTTTCCGCGCAAAGAAAGAAAATTGCGGAGAAAAAGAGTCGGAGGTGAGAGTAAGAGTTATTAAAATCAATAGGCGACCTCCTTCTCTTAGCGGAATCGTTTGATTGCGTCAGCTGCAGCTGCAAACCAGCACCGTCGTCGTCGATGCCAGAGCGATGTCGATGATGTCGATGATCTTGGCGCAGCTTCTGCCGATAAATGGAATTGTCGCGTTTTTTCGGAGGCCCGGGCAAAAGTAAGAGTTGGAGACAATGCCGCGACCTCTTTTCATTGTTTCGTTGCATCATCGAGTGAAACGTCATGCAAAGTGGCCGAAAACTTTGTCATTCTGTCAAGTGAGTCATCGTGGAACGACGCAGAGCGGGCGGGGGCCGAACGGATACTTGGCGGAATAGAAAATTCGAGCGTGGGAGGTGAAAGTGAGCGTTACCTCTGGTGACTTAACGAGTTATTGACGTCGGTATCGTGTCATCGGCGTATTAGAAAGCGGGAAAGGACGATGGATCCTGGTGACAATGACGTCCGGGATCAAAGCGATTCGGTGAAAAAATAAGAAGAGTGCTCGCACATTCTTTCATAGAAAGCTACTGGCTGACTAACTGACCGAACAAACTCGTCCTCCTCCTCCTCGTCTCAAGATGTTATTAGACTGAGCTGCACCAACCCCTGTCTCATTCTCATTCACCTGGGGGATACGGGGAAGAGTACCGAAAGGTATTGCTGTGCTGAAACGATCGATTTAACGTCGTCCCGTAGTAATTCACGTGAATTTTAGCGAAACGCCAAAGTACTCCGTTTCGTTGCTTCTTCGCCATTGTTTTTTAATCGGCGAAAGCCCCGATGAATTTAGCTGCGAGGAGAAAGAACTTTTTGACGAGCGAACGTACTTGGCGGGGTGGGGGTGGCGAGCATCCGCGTTCCTTTGAGAGGAATCTTCCCTCGATCCGTACTTCCATTCTCGTGGATCCTTTTTCCCCGATGCTCCTTTTCATTTTCCTTGCCTCGCTTTCCGGTAGCGCTATCTCATCGCACGGAATCAATTTCATTTCTCTCATCGACCGCACGTAAATTCAATTAAACGCGTGAAAGGAGCGCGTGTTTTGTTAAACGCGAAGAATTGAAATACTTTGGGCAAGAGTAACACAATGGAGCGCCAGAACTAGGAACAAATTCCACGCGAGGAAACGCATTGAAAGGAAGGGGAGAAGGAGGGAGAGAGGCCGTGGAGATTTTCTCTATTAAATAAATGCGAGTGTGCCGTTCCAGCACCAATATCGATCCATCTTGATAATCCAAAGTAGTTTAGTGGTATCCCAGTATCATCTATCAACGCGCGCTTCATGCTTGACTACCTTCAATTAGCGGTGCAACATATTTTTCAGTTATTGCCCTATTGAAACTCCGCATTCCAGATCACGTCGCGTTACTCTCGTGTCGGAGAGGAGGCACACACGCGAACTCGGCGTCGTGAAAAACTCCAAAGTGTTTACAGAGTGCCGCAAATCGCATTACCAACACGACGACGACGACGACGACGACGACGACGAGGGGGTTTCTCCTTATTAATTAATCGTAACTCCCGTGCAAAATCCTATCGTATCGCAAGTGTATGCGGCGAGTACACGCGGCGAGTGCTACCGGGGTAAGGCGATAATTCAATGGGGAGAGACGGGACGGATAACACTTTATTAGAATTTTTCTTCCACGGCCGGAGATAAAGAACGCCGTCTTGAATTTAATTTGCCCCAAAGCAAAGATTTATCGTAATCATTTATTACCGCGGACTGTCAGCCTGACGCGTCACAGTTAAAAATTCCGTCGACAGGAAACGGAAGAATCTGCATAAACACGCACAATCGGTGGAAGCGAACTTTTCTCCGTCCACCTTTTGTGCATTGAAGTAAAAGAGAGAGAGAGAACGCGAGAGAGCGAAGCGAACGGACGTACGAAAGAAAGAGAAAGAAAGAAAGAAAGGCGAAATTTCCTTGCTCGCTTTATTTCTCTAGTTTCTTTTGGTCTGATAAAGATAATAAGTCCTGTTAATTAGTGCGTCACAGCAATTACGTCGATAATTGAGTTACAATGTAAACGTCCGCGTTTCTGGGTTCCGATCGTTTTCAACTTTTCAAGACTGGTTTCATCGGCGTCTCGGGGCTCTCGGCTCGTATTAACGCACGTACGCACACGTACGAAGAGCCCGGGATTGGCAGATACTCGAAATATCAAACTACTTTCTACCGTTCACGTATCGCGAGCGAGTACCGTTAAGCGCGAGTGTTGAAATCGCACCCACGGTACTTCGTCTCTCTTTCCCTCTCCTCCTGTGCGTTTGCACCGGTACGAGCACCCGTGTCAAAATGCGTGACATGCGCATGTAACGTAATTCATGTGCAGCGCAAAATGCACCGTGTATATGTTTGTTTAACAAGACGTACAACAAATTTGTAAACGCGCATTTCAACGCCGGCTGCAAATTCGAATGCTCGCTAATGCAACGTCGTGGACGAGGATTTCCGCTTCCACGGTGTAAATCTCAGAAATAATACCGACGACCGATATTAAATCGCATTAAACTCCGCGTCTATCGATCCATAAACTCTCTTCCTCCACTTTCAATTTGTTCTTATTTCTGGTGCTGGTGAATCGACGCGTTTCCGAAGAGAGTCTCTCGTCCGTCCGTCCGTCCGTCCGTCCGTCCGTGTTTTAAGCAGATTGGCGAGTCGCGGTTCACGTTGCTCATCCTGCGGTGATTAGCATATAGGCACACTGACATACTAAGATTGCGTATCTATTTTTTATGCCCGACCGTAGCCGAATTCCGATCGATGTTCCTCGAAGACAAAATGGCAGTTCTCCACATGACAGATCACATTCTTGATCGCGCGGGGAAATCTACCGGCGCTGAAGTGGATGCTGCACTTTATTGTGCCATCAGATTATGTTAACGATAGCGTATGTAATTCTTATTACAAGACTTTCGACGCACGCGCTATTCCTATTGTCCTGTCAGATTACTTTAAAAGGAGCATACATTATGATACTTTCGAGTGCGGATGGTATCCTCGCGGTATTACCGGAACACCCGAGGAATGACTTCATTATTATTATTATTATTATTAATAGGCAGTGCGGTTCTCCTTTTCGATCATTTTCTCTCAACGAGCCTGTTTTTCCGCGCGTTAAATCTTTTTTCTTCCGATCCTTAACTCAGGCTACTTTGTCAGTGGCATTAGAGTAATTGATGATATCGATATGTTGATGCAGCCGCCACCAATCAACGGATAGATTAGCCCTGATAGTTCTAATACCATCAAGCTTGTTTTCTTCCTCTCGCATCGTTCGAGAGTTTTATTCTGGTTTCGCTGTTACGGGAAAAAAATCGATCGTTAAGTTGATCACGTCGTTATCGTTACGCACCAACAATAAGTAAGTGAGAATGCGGATGTAGGCCGCTGTTTTTACTTTTCCCACTGTTTCAGGTTAAATCGAATTCACGCGTGTGCCGGTGCTTCTCGTGCGTTAAGGATCATCAGTTTCTGCGCTGAGAATCGAATCATTGGCTCGCACTCCGTACAATCACCGGGAATTAATAGCGATACCACCATCACCGGCATCATCGATAAACGAGGGATCCTAACGATGTAGGTCGATGGTTTTACTTTTCTCAGTGTGTTTCAGGTTGATCTGTCGGAAGTTTCAAGAGCGATTCGTCGTCCCTGACATTTCTAGCTTTCCTTGATTTCGCGATCAAGATTCGTGGATGTGCCGCACCTGGTGATGATCGCAGAGTGGGTCGTTTAGCCTTTTCAGGACTAAACGCATTAGCGACGACAATACCAGGCGACGACGGCCATGGCAGGTGGTCAGTGCCACCGTCGCATCTCTTCAAGTTCACAGTCGATGAGAAGTTAACGATAGTCGCTCGCTCCTCGAGCGGTCAAGGATATTAATTCCTTCGCGCGGACGCCCGGGCCCAAGGTCTTTCTGGAAACGCACACCACCTCACCTGCGCCGGTTGCTCTCTACACGGGAACGAGTGAAACGCGCAAGCAACTTCACCGGCTGACAAATTTGATTAACGACGAAAGCGTTTAATAGTGTCCCCGATGTGCCATCGGCACAATTGCCGAAATTGCCCATGCGCTTCCTCCGTATTGCGCTACTTCATTAAAAAGTCAGTAATTGAACGCGCGCATATTCGCCGCTTGATTAATCGCGAATTTGCTCATTATCGTCGGCGAGTTTCGCGCGAGCATTGACAGGGAAATAAATGATGCTTCCCCCCGGTGCTTTGTCGCTCCGCGGAAGTAGAAAATTCCCTGAGACCGTTTAATGCGTTTTGAGACTCTTTCATGATCAGACTGGCATCATCGATTCGCATGCGGTAAATGGATCGTCGACTCTCGGCAAAAATTACAGCGATTCCTACGCTTCTCTCCGAACCGATCAATATCGATGATCTTTCTCTCCCTTTTTCCTTATTCGCGCGACTTGCTGGGAAATGCTTTTTCTATAAATAGTTTGGCAGTCGCGGTGAAGTGCGCGTGATACACCGAAACACGTTGGCAACTGATTATTGGCCGGCTAGCGCGTGAACGGAATCTGACGAAATTTCGAGAACAGAGCGCACGTCGATCGTGACGGGAAAGCACAACTTTCACTCCATTTCAGTGGACAATACCTGGCACGGTCTTTAAGTATGCGCGATAATTGATACACGGCGCAATAGCAATCGGGTTAATCTGCCCTTAATTCATTTAATTGCTCCCTCGAGGTTTGCGGGGAGGGGGCGGGGAGCGGGCGGCACATTTTTGCTCTCGGAATGAGAATCTCCGAAACGAAGAGCCGGTCGACCTTCGTTGCTCGATCGAACTTTCTTCGAGAAAAACCTCCGTCCTCCCGCATCGCGCTCGAGGGTGGAATTTCAAAATGGCGAGCGCGCGACCCCGTCGAGGGATTTTCCAATTTCCCGCTGGTTCCCGGTTTGTCGTTAGACGACAGCGTGGATCAGGAGTCGCGGTTGCAGGGACGGAAGGTAAATTGGATTAGGAATAATGGCGACTGTCTTGACCGGAAGTGGCACGACAGGAGTGCGCGCTTCGTGTCGCGCCGGTGTTTGCTACGGGGACGCAGTTGCGGACCAGGGCAATTCGTCTTGCGAGGATCTAAACTTCAGCTCTCCGAGAGGACGAAGATTTATCTCCTCTCCGGATAATTACAAGTGCCTCGCGGTCTACCGAGCGCGCCGGAAACCAGGCAAAGCGCGAAGCGATACTGAAAACAAACGAACACGAGGAGAGAGGGATTCGTGTCTCGATACCTCGTCGATGTGTTCGTGTGCGCAATTCCACTGGCTCTGATACCGCGCGCGCGCGCGCTGGTAAAAGAGAGAAGGAGGAAAAAAAGAGTAAAGAAAAAACAAAAAGAGAAAAGAGAAAAAAAGAAGGCTAGTAGAGGTATTCAGTGACCCAAAATTACGAGAGGCACCGAGTTTCCTCCTCGGCCTCGCCCGTGTAATTGAACGCCCACCGGTGAATTGTCTTCGCACCGGCTGCGGGAGCCGCCTACCTCGCGTGCAAATATCATTCCCGGCGATATATCTGCTCTGCGGCTGCAGAAACCCGTGCACGACCCTCAGCTGTTTTCAGGGAATATCTCCGCCACACGCACAGCGCCAAGCGGACGCAGGAGTCCCTTAACTTTCTTGGGATTCGATCGTTGGTTATTATTTATGACGATACTCACCCTCCTCCGGGACTCTTACGAGGGAACTACAGAAAGACGAGAAATCTCGTACGAAGGCGCTAAATTCCAAATGGACCGTGCATCTCGAGCGCGATGGTGGTGGCGGTGGCGGTGGCGGCTAATTGGGACTAAGGAGATTTTTATGCACGCGACAGCTATTTAGCGAGGATTATCCTTCCGGAGAGCAGCGACTTTACCGCACGGAGACAGGGAGGAAACTGTTCCATCCATAATCGGGGACTCCGGAAATCCTTGCGATCCATCAAATACCGGGAGTCGCCGTAGTCCCGGAGATTCAAGTGCATTAAGAATGAGAGCAACCATCCCCTTGGCAAACCTTTTTCGTGTCGCGAGGATTGTTTAACCGGGATTTTCTTGAGGGCGAACAAGAATGAAAGTTAGAAGCCGATTCCGTTGGAGGGTGTTAATCCGCTGTTTTTGCCAGGTGTGTCGGCGGCGGTCTAGATTTTTCGAAGGCGTTACGCCGCTCTTCTCGCTCGCCCGACTGCTACGGGGGGGAATTGTGATGGTAATTTGGGAATGGGTGCGGTGCGGATTTGCCGGAATCGAATTTGACGGAGGAAAGTGTGCCAGGTCTAAATCTTCCGTTCGAGTTAACCCGGCGATCGAAATCGACCGATCGAAATTGACTCGACTCGACTCGGTATCGGTTGAGCGCTCGGCGAATTCCTGCCGTTCGACGAATCACTCGAGAAATCGGTCAGCCTCGTCATCGAATTCCGCGCATTATGGCGCCTCCACCAGTTCTGCCCGCGTCCCCCTCGATCTCGACAAATCAATTATCTCCCTCGAACTCGATTCTGCTCGCTCGTGTCCCCTACGACGGGAGGAGAGACGCTCCCGGTGTACCGATCGCGCGAACCCGCGCGAAATTCGGAGACTCTGCGCGGAATTCAAGCCGGCGAGAATCCCAGGAGCTATTTTAGCGGACGTCGGCGTAGGGTTGGTTTATCTCGGCTGCTGAAAGTAAATACTCTCCTGCGAGACAGGTAAAATTACGCAAATAACCGCGGCGCGGATGGTAAATTCGAGAAAAGCAAGTGGAAGCGGCCAAGTGCAGCGTCGTTAGGAAGATATCCGACAAATTTACACTGGGATTATGTGGGTTAACGGGCTTTGCATAATACTGCTTGTATTACGCGATGTTCAGATTTTTCGGGGAATCCTCTGGCGATCTCGGCCAGTTCGCATATTTAAATAACTCACGCGCAAAGACCGCGCAGAGCCCTTGCTCTCCGGCACGGACTTTTCTTCCTTACCCTCCCCCCCCCCCCTCCCCCCCGTCATCGAGTTTTCTCGGCGAGGGATAGAATCGCGCGCGCTGTCGTCCCAGCGACGGTTGCCGTCGGTCTCCTGGTTTCGTCGATTCTTCGAGATTTTCCGCCAAAGCGAGAGCCACGCAACTGGAATGCCCGGTATGCTCAACACGGTCTAAATAGAATGTCTGCCTCGGAATACTTGCAAGAGCCCGATGAACACCTGGAATAATTTATAAAGGAGTTTCAACTCCTCGTGAAATCTGAGAAATTGGGATTTAATCGCGAATGCCTAATTGCTCTCTCCACTTGTGAGACCGTGGCAATTGTTGTACATAATCTAATCCGGTATGTAGTGCACGACTGAATTAGCGAGCGAGCGAGTTCATCCATTTCCGGTGGCGACTATTAAATGAAACGGAGAGACGCACGGGTCATTTGAAAGCCTCTCTTGCCAAGTGGCGATAGGCAAACATTCCTAGCGAGACGAAATTGCGCGAGGTCTCGACGAATTCTCGAGGGAATCGAAAAATGAAGGAAAAACCGACAATTTTGGAGAAGAGGAGGGAGGAGCGACAGCGTTGCGAGAACCGCCCCGCCATTCTTGCTAGTTGGCTCGTAAATTTTAGTCGAGCAGGCGCATTAAGAAAAGAGAAAAGCGGACCTTTTCGAAAACTCTTTCCTTTCTTCCGTATTGCGCGAGTTCTCGCAGCGGATATCACGTACGTATGTAGGTATGTAGACAACAATGCGAGATCCGTGTGAAAGCCGAACGAGGCTCCCGTGAATGGCTGCTGACGTCAAAGCTCGTGGAAAAATTGCGCAATTTCACCATTCCGTCCGAGCGGAGTTTGCTCAGCTTTCTTCCGGAATCAGATCCGCGAGAGGTTCTACGAGAAAGAGGCAGGGAGAGAGAGAGAGAGCAGGAAAGCTGAGAAGAGATGGAAACTGGGAATGCCCCGTCATTCTGCGTAGAAACCGAGAAACTACTAACCGTTCGTCTGTCCCTAACGACATCGTCTTTCCACGTTCGCCTCTGGACGCTGAATTTTACCGATGGAAATCCGTTCCGCGTCCAACGAGAAACTGGAACGTTCCGGCGACGAATCCCCGGTGGTTTCACTGGGACCCGCCGCCGCCGCCGCCGCCGCGGTACGATTCCGGACGTTATTGGCATCTTTATTACGCAACGAGCAAATCAAGCGGAAAACCCCTCTCTTATCACGGATGATAAGCCATCAGCCTGTTACTCGCAGGAATCCTTAGCGGATGCGAACTTTTTCGCCTGGCGCGGTCTCCCAGATTAAAATCTGGTTCAGTAATCCGTGAATACGGCGTACCGTGGCGATTTGAGCGTCCGACACGAGCGCAAGTAAATGGGTCGAGTGTTCCCGATGTTCCTGATGTTCCTGGCTCGCCGTTCCGATCTGGGACTTTTCATTGGTCCGACGGTCACCGATCCTTTCGCCAAGGATTCTGCCCGCGCGTCCGCTTCCACTTTCCACCGTTGCTGAAGAGGGAGAGGAGAGATCTTTGTGCAATCGGCAATAACACCGGTCGACTGGCCTGCCGGCCGGCCGGCACCGGAAGAGATTACGTTGAGAGAAAAATGAAGGAAAGTGGAGCGACGAGTGGCGGAGGCGCTCGATCGCGAGATCGATCGACGAAAGTTGATCCAGTATCCGAAGTTTATGAATGCCTCGCATTGATTTACGCGTGGAATGCGAAATTCGCGGAAAATCTGGAGCGAAAAATAGCCTGGCGCTTCCTCTCGGGGCTTTCTCGCTCCAGGTATCTCCGCTCAGGTTCGCGGGTAGCGCGAGGTGATGCAACCGTTCGAGAGGAGGGGAGGGGAGGGGAGAGGAAAGTTCGTAAAAAACACGAGATAGCGCCAATTCTCGATTATTTGGAGAGGCGCATTATTCTCGGGCGATGACTGCCGGGAACTTTCGCTGCCGTGTACATCCGCGGTTGATTTCCAGGCCGCGTGGGTAGCCAATGGCGAAAATAAAGAAACGGGACTCCGCCCAATCGGCGATGTCCGAGCGGACGCGCGCGGCGTGATTCAACCTCGCTCCGTTTGCGTTTCATCGTGGCTCTCGGCAGGATGATTAAGAAAAAAGAAAGTCGCGCGCAGTGGCGTCGCCGCCGCGGGTGTTTTCTAGGGAGAGACGCGGAGAGACCCGGGGAGTGGGGTCGGATTTGCAAAAATCGCGAGTCGACCAAAAGTCGCGAGAAAACCCCGAGAAAATCCCCGCGAGACGCGCGCTCCTCCCCGGTGGAGGAGCGGAGCGGAGGGGAGGAGGTGGACGAGCGCTGGAATTTCGAGTTTTCCAACAGGTGACGAGCGCGCGCCAGCCAGAGGCACTCGAACTCGGGTTTTTGGTGAAAGCCGACGACGACCCCGAGAGGGGAGAGTATATAGGCCGCGTTTGATTTCTGGCGGGCTCACAACAAACTTACTCGCCAAACTCGCCGGCGGATTCTACACGCGCGTCTCCCTCGTTTTTTAATTTCCTCCGAGCGAAACGGCCCGCGCGCCCAAATTCCACCGCGCGCACCACCGCGACCTTCCAACCAGGAAGACGACTGCAACCGCTACCACTGCTACCACCGCTACGGCAACTGGAACCTTTTCGGCAGGAAGCGCAAGTGCCACGCAAGTGTTTGTTGCAAATTGGGATTATATCCGGACGAGCTACTTCCGCCGCGCGCCGCTTCCGCCAGCTTCTGCCACGAGAAAGAAAAAGAGGTTTGTGAGCGAGGGGGCAATTTCGTTTGTTTGGTGTGCAGTGCGCTTTTTTCTCGACAGCCGCGGCGGTGCCGAGGCTTTTCAAGGTCAGGATCGAGCGATCAGGAATCTCCCTCGTTATCTCGGAGCATCGCGGTTCGCTCTGGAAAGTTTAGCGCATAACGTTCTCGCTTGGCTCGCGCGTGTTTTTCTCACTCGTGTCTCGCGTCTCATCGATACTTATCGGGCAGCAACGATGCGCTCGATGCATCTCGTGCAAGCTGTGAATGTGTGTGAACGTGTCTACGGATCCCGATAGAAAGCAGCTGACCATGAGAGATAAATGGAGACGTTAATCCACTAGCATAGAAACCGAGTTCGATATCCAACGATCGTCCCTACTCTGGAGGAGGACCGACGCTCGTTTCACCCTTAGCCTCCACACCCCTCGCAGCCCTCCTTCATAATTAAACCGCGACTCTGAGAATATTCACGAGCGATCACGCGGAGGCCTCTCTCGCCTTCTCGACTCGTGTCCATTTCCACATCGTCGGTTTAACGCCGACTTTTATGCCTCGCGCATTAAGTGGCTTTTTTTCTTCCTCTTCGGTTTCTATCTTCTCTCCCTTAATTTATACGCGACAGCTAGATAATTCCGCAGAGGCGTCAAATGCAACTAGGAAAAGGGAGAGAGAGAGAGAAGAGAAAGAGCTTACAAGAGATATTGTCGTTGGTTTCCGTGTATTACACTGACGCGCGTCTCCCTCTCCTACGCGCGAGGAGTACACGTTGTAAAGGCAAAAGGGTATGTGGGGTAGCGAGTCAGTGTGTCAACGTTCTCACGTCTCTCTTCGCGGCGTCCTTCCTTCTCCGGTTCTCTATGTCGCGAATAAGGCCGCGTGTGCACGAGGAGAGACAGAGAGAGAGAGATTCTCGTACCACTCGGCAAAAGAGGAGAAATGAGCCGCCGGACGGAAAGAGTAGGAAACTTGCAGGGTGGAAGGGAGAAAGAGAAAGATAGTGTGTGTGTGTGTGTGTGAGAGAGAGAGAGAGAAGGAGAACGAAGAAACACAAACTGGATTTCATCTCGGATCTCGATACGAGACGTCATTTAGTAGGAATGTAACTTGTCCGGACTCTGGTAAAACATTATAAATCGCAAATTGCCTCGACGCTCTTTAAAAAACACAGGCGCAGGCACACTCGCTATTACGCATTAGAGGGAGAACCGGTGATTAGCCGGAGATTGAAATTTTTCTGGAGACAGGTTCCTCCCCCTCATATGTCGGGACTTGGTTGCATTTGCTCAAATATTCCCTCGGTTTAATTAACAAAGTTTTATTGGCAGCGAGCTGGAAGGTTTCCTCGATCTCGAGTTTTCTCGTTTTTCTTTCGAGGGCATTTCGTCCCCTTGTGGAAAGTTCGTTACGACGCGGTTTCGGGGCTGTTTGAGCGCAGCCTGATAATTTCGTGGATTCAGCAGGAGCCAGTGGCGTTAGCAATCTGCCGGTACTCGACGCCCACGTCCCTTTAACGAGGGAAAGAAGCGTTCGTGAAAGTTTCCAGCGTCCACGTGAGGCCAATTTTCCGCGTTACGATACCGCCTTAATTTTGCGCTTTCTGCGCCGCTCTTGCAGGACAATGAACGCGTGCAGAGTCAGCGAAGGGGTGGGAGGGAGGGAGGCTGGCACGAACCGCACCACCACCACCAACCACTGCCAGTTCTCTCGATTGCAGCGATTTTCAAATTCCTTCAAATTTCTAAAACCACGAATATCAGTTGATCCGAGTATTTTTCTCCTTCTCGCTACCCTCCCGTTTGCCCAGGGGGGTTGAAATTCCCGAGGGTCCATCAAGCCCGTCCGTCCGTCCGTCGCAGCGGATCCTTTCGTTTTTCCTGCGCGTCCTCGGCCTTTTCCGTTTTTCCCTGATTTTCTCACGCGCTACAGGACAGAAATTCGCTTCTGCGCGCCCTGCCGTGTCGCCGCGGCCACGCCGTAAGGCGTGCATTCTTCTTATGGGGTTTCACCTGGCGAGTAAGGTGCGCGTCTAACGGTACTTGGTTGCGTCACGGCACACCTGTCACGCATCGCGTCTACAAAGGGTTGCTCCGCGTGTCCGCTCCGAATAGCAACTACCACGCGATGGACAAGGACACCTCGAGGAAACCCCGCTTCGCTATCCGATATCTGATTTCCGTTTCGAGGAAGACTGTGTGCCTCGTTTATAATTTCCTCTCCCAGCAGTGACGTACTACCTTCCGTTCTATCTCTCTTTCTCTCTTCCTCCCTCCCTCCCTCCCTCTGTCCGGCCAGTCGACTTGGATCGACGGAGTAAATCATTTTTCTCGCCTTTTATTTCTACCGGACTTCCCGGTTTCGAGGCGGGGACTCGAACGCCACTTTCGTTGTCGCCCTTTGCTAGCGGGGGAAGGGGGATCCTAAACTGGAGCGACCGGTTCGAGGGCCTCGCGGTTAAAGTTACGCCACTGGTAGTCGTCGTCGTCGTCGTCGAGCGCCATGGACTAAGATAATAACTATGCTCGCGTTCATTTCTCGAAATGCTATCGAATTATGCGGTAAATGCCGTTTTGCAGGGAGTATCCTCCGATGCAAACTGGACCACGCGGCCCGACTATCATTTGCTCCGCGGCTGAATGTCGTGATATTCAGGACGTGAGATACGAGCGACACTCGCGGCTTGATATTCATTCTGCGTGTCATATCCACGAGAGACTACTCTCCTTTCTAGTGGTTTTAACTATCGTATTTGCTGCTACCGGATCGATGTTGTTCCCCTCCCCCGTCGCGCCATCCGCATCAATTTACCAGGCCAAAATTTTCATCAGTTTTCTCAAAGTCAACAATTGTATAAACTGCCAGGGGGGCTCTTGATTGATTTTAAAGAGTTTTGTTCGACTCTTTTCACGAATGTAGTTCCAGCCGGTATTATTCCAGTAAACCACTGATATGACTCGACTCTCGCACGCGCGCGTGTGTGTGTGAAACACTCGCGGTGTAGTCGAACACAGTGTTGTTTCGACAGCTTGGCACTATTCACGCCAGATTCGACACAAGTTATTATCGAAGTGCAATGTTAACGGTGCGCGAACAATGGCCATTGTGAGGCCACGCATTTCTTTGACGAACCCTGCCCGATCGGTAATTCCGCACACGGTGGATCGGTTTCCAGATATACTTCTTCTTAATGAACGCTTATTCTTCCTTCCATCTATCGACATTCACCGGTTGTCTCATTGGCACGATTTTGAGCGTGAATCATTATTCGCTAATTTCTTCCTACACACTCGTAATTGCTACTGGTAAAAGAGGAGAGAGAGAGAGAGAGAGAGAGAAAATCATTGATATATGACTCGCTATCTCCTTCCGGCGTGCGCTCGTTCGAAATATCGGAATGGAGAATTAAGTTAAAATGGGGTAGTCCCCGGCAGCACCGGTGGTGGCTACTCGAAAGCGACGAGTCTAATTTTCGTGAAATCTGGCACACAGGTGCTCGCTGGTGTCAGCTCGTAATATATCTTCTTTTCGGGTAAACAATTGAATCGAAAACAGAATTGTCACGCGTATTTATCTATTCTTCCCGCGTGTTCCTAACCACTGGCATTCGGGCCGCATTAATTCCCCGTCTTTTTCGGTACATTGCTCTTGGGGTCTTATGGGTTTGTAAGTAAACGTGTCAACTCGTTTGTGTGCGCTATGTAAATTTTGGTTAAGCAGCAGAAACAGCAGCAGCAGCAGCAGCAGCAGCAGCGACAGCGTGTTTTCATCGTAAGTAGGTGGTCCACCTAGAAGAGAGTTCCACCAGCTGGGCTTACAGAAGCGTGGATTTGGGTCTGTGGAACGAAATTCTAGGATGAGGGACCCGTACCGTGGGCCTCTCGCTATTTTCGGAACGCTACCGCGGCGCTAAGACCCGGAGATTAATTTTTGGGGCCGCTTTCACCTAATAGCCCGCCTTTCTACCGACTCTTTTTAGGGCCTGCCACGCAGCGTCTTCTTTATAGCAACGTTCCCCCCTTCCCGTGGCCCGACCTTTTTCTTCCACGATGATGTAAGATTTTTTTTTAATCAAATGACGATGATCCGCACTTTCGAGATTTGTCGTATTGTATCGTTTACCTTGGGCTGTGCGGCAGCACTCGCGAGACGATTCGTGAATGCATTCCTGCAGTAGGAGCGTAGAATAGAGCGATAGAACAGTCCGGCTACTTGATACGAACTTTGGCTCGTTAATGAGAGACCTTTGTAAGAACGCGCGTCGTTCGAGGGAAAACAGTGATTTCTCCCGAAATTCACGGTGGACGTTAATGGAGCGTCATTAAGGGGAGGGAGAAGCGAATTTTGGTTATTGGACCATTTCTCTTGGGATATTAATGGTGGCGTCCCGATAAAAATCCAGTGGCAGCTGGAACGATCTTTTTGCAGGGCAGGTTAATTCCCTGTCTGCTGCGTTAGAATTCACGCATGAAATTGATGGCATCGAAATATTGTACGGTCTACCGCCGATGTGCTTCGTTGCCGGAGAAAAATCACGTCCCTGCTACCACGCGAATCGAGTCTCGAGCAGGTTCGCTGAAGTGTGAACATTTTCGATGCCACTGGATCCGTGATTGGACTTTTTATTTGGGGAAATTCAAGTAGAAGAGTATAATTGGATGATCGAGTTCTTTCGAAGCGAATGCTATCCCGTAAAGGCTGCGCCAACAGTTTTCTCAATATTCGGGGTAAATAAAATATTAAACGGAGAAACCTTCCCCCCTTCCTCCCCACATCCCTGTTGCAATGCTCGAACCACTCCTTAATGGACGGTGACCGTAAAATCTTCTTTCCCCAAATGATTATATCCTTGAGTTTTCGTGGACATTTGTTATTCCCTCCGTCGACGGGGCTTCCAAGGGGCCGAAAGGAAGAAAAATGTCTGGAAACACCCTCCTCGCAGCATGACTGGCCTAGAAGAAAAGCTTCATAATTATTTCGATGATTGCTCGAACTAATTTGCCGGTCCTAGGTGACAATGCTCGAAGGTCCTGAAATCTCTAGAGTCACAGGTTAGTTTTGCCCCAAGAGAAGAGTAGTCGAGGGGTGAGAAATTTTGGAAAAGGCAACTCGATCGCTCGCACTATGACTGGACCATTTTTTCGATGCGCCGTGACAGGTTTCCCGGTCTTAAAATCAACTGGATGGGAATACAGCCACTCAAAGGACGGAATTCGGCGAGACTGCGAAGGAGGAGGGAAGCGGAAAGAGATGAAAGAGGAAATAGGGGTGGGTGGAAGGGCGCAGAAGGGTAATCAGGGTGTGAAAAGTCGATGAATGGGGGAACGTACAGCGTGGGGTGGTTGATGAAACCGAATTCGTCGTCGCAGGTAGACTCGAGGAATACTCCCACCACCTCCGAGAGCAGCAGCCCTTGCCCTTGTCCCTCACGATAGAATCCTGAAACTCGCAGGGCCACCGGCGAGCATCGTCATTAGACTCTCGGATCCTTCACGATATATTTAGCCCTTGATGAAATTTTACGGCCAAAAAATACCAAATCCATGCCTGCGGAGAGTCGCACGACCAGGTTTTCGTGAGCTTCGACGAAAATGCAGCGTGAATCTTTCCTTTCTCTTCCCCGCGGGAAAAACGCTCCCCCGGGAACGCGCCGCTGCCGAAATATTAATGGGGATGAGATGTCGGCGCTGTAAGATATATCCAGAGGAACGCGTCGAGATAGACAGTTTTCTATTTATTTTTAAGTATTAATCGTTTAGCGGCTGGCTGAAGTTCGAGGGAGAGAGCAGCAGCAGCGGTGGATCAAAGCGAAGCGTGAAATTGAAAGATGGACAGATTCCCTCTGGTGGAATTGGTTCGTTTTCACCAGACATTGACAGCGAAGGAAAAAGCAGCGCGGGAGGAGAAACGTTCACTCGCACTTTCACGTATTATCCGTTGCCGGCCAGCGTTATCCCGGCCAGCGTATACCGGCGCTACCATAAGCCACTTCCGGATGGGTATGGGCTAGCGTCATGCGGGTGAGAAATCTGGGTCAGCTCGCGTTGCTTTCGAGTCGTTTCTTATCGGCCTCGCGCTATTACGCAAATCATTTTCTGCCTCCGTTTCTCCGAGACTTCGAACGATGAAAAGGAAAGCGTCCGCGCCGAATGAAACGTGTGGAACTGCGAGCCAACCACGCGAGAATCCTCCGCCGAGCGGAGTTTTCCCAACGGAGGTAGCAACTCGATCTTTTTGGACCCGGGGAAGATTTCTGTTTCCCCGGGATGTTCCGCGTGTCCAAAAGGAGAGCGAGGAAAAGGAAACGCGATCCTGCCTGGGAAAACTACTCGAACGATTCGTCATATGCGCGAGACGCGCTCCGTGACCGAAATAATAAGAAGAAGCGCGCGACATGCATCGTGGCGTCCGTTTGCGAGGAGGCATGTGTCATACGTCCCGTGTAACGCATCCCTGTTATTTGGCTGGGTTCCGAAAAATCGCCGGGAGAATTCCTCGTAGCTCCGGCGGAAAAAAAAAAAAAAAAAAAAAAAATTTCCGCCATAACTCTTTCGTTTAAGAGCCTCGGAAAATCATTAATCATTAACTCCGTCGTTTGTTACTCGGCGCGCGGAACGGATACGTTCCTCCGTGGTGGGAGTTTGCACTTGGGGAGGCGCTTCGAGGATCCTCGAGGAATTTTGAGAAAACGAGGGCGGAGGGAAATGCGCGACGAAGAAAAATCTAGCGGCCGGAGAGCGCGTGGTTGCGTTCGTTTGATATGCATTGGCTGTCGTCCTCCCGGTGAAATCTCGCGTTAAAGGTCGCGGAGCAAGCAAAGTCGGCAAAGTGGCACCGATGACGCCTGTTTGCCAAAATCTTGCGACGCCGTCCCGACCCTCGGAACCTCCTCGGAGCCTCGCCGCTCGCCCGTCCTGGGCCCGGGAGAGCCGTTTCGTGACTCGACTAGCGAGGAGGCGCATCTCCGACGTCCACAGCACAGTCGTGCAACGCCCAAGGAGGAACTGCACCGCCCGAGTCGGGTTCGATTTGAAAAAAATCCTCGCAAGAGGGAGACTCTCGGAGAAACGAGGGCGTGTGCTACTCTCCCACGAGTCCAGCTGCGAAACAAGCGCGGACCTGGAAACTCGACGAATCAGTGCGAACTCTTCTAGCATTAATATTTCACTCGGGTTTAATGAGATTTCAAGTTTAACATATGAAATGAAATTGCTCGTTTACCGAATAAATTGCTTTTTAACTAGCATCGACATCCTTCGCGGGCTTCGAAAAATATTAAATTTAATTAACCGCGCTCTCCTCTCGCCGCGGCGTTTCGTCAAATTCCACGTTGTTTCAACTCGTTTTCAATTAATCGCCTTTGATCTCCGCGGTGTTTCGCTTTGATGGAATTTCGAGCGGATGTCGAAAAATCCTAGGAGCGTGCCGAATAAGTTGATTTCGATGCGATTTTTTCGGATTTTTTTGCCAATCGTCGAAGACGAACGGGTATCGATATTTCGGGAGCCGAGAAGAATGTGCGTAGGCTCCCGCAAAGACTTCCTCGAGGTAACTCGGGCTGGAGTGCGTATATCTTTCGCGAAAACAAACGACGCTCGCAGTTCCTTTGGAGCGTTTAATGACACTTGTACCTTACGGGGAGAGCATCTTTCACCTGTGTCGCGGCGGCCAATGGCGCTCTCGCCGAGGTCAAAAAGAAAGGCAGCGGAGAAAGAGAGGATGAGCCGGAGAGCGCGAGTTCAAGAAACCTCTCGAGTCTTTAATTCTGGAAATTCATTAAAAACTGCTGCTCGACAATGCCGCCGGTGGAAACAATGAGATAAATTATAGAAAACACAACTGGTTTACCTAATCCAAATTAAAAGGGGAAGAAAAGGGAAGGGGAGGGAAGAGAAGAGAAGAGAAGAGAATACCTAGGAGTAATTTGAGAGAAAACAGCTACTTTGGGTGGAAGAGAACGCGTAAAAGAGATGAAGCGACAGTGCGATAGAAGTCTGATAGCGAGAGAGGTAAATAACGACGTACGGAGGGACTAGTTGAGAGAAAAAAGTAGACGCTAGAGAAAAAGAGGGAGAGAGATAATGTCACACGCGAGAAACGAAGGAAGAGAGAGAGAGAGAGAGGGAAGGAAAGAATGGGGGAAAAAGAGCGTGGTTTGACGTGCGGTGGGCCTGTTTGGGCTGACGGGCGTTGGAGTGGCGGCGATTGCGGGACCGGTGAGGCGAAGGGAGAGGGAGGGGGCCCAGGGGCCCGACAGGGAAGGTCGGGGAGAAGGGGAGGAACGATCGAGATCGTCAGTAGGTCACTGGGACGTGGCTCGTGGCCGAGACGAGCGTGGCTAGCACCTTCAGTCAGTCCTCGTCGGCCAGAACAGTCACCTCTCTGGGCCCGTGTGTGTCCCGCGCCCGAGAAACTGGAAGACAGGCCCCCGATTTTCGTAAAAAGAGGAAGAGACAAAAGACTCGAAAGTAAAAACTAAATTCTCGCGTGTTCCAATGTGGCGGGCCTGAACGCGCGCGTTTATCGGCTTCCTGTCCTGTCGTGCGATTCATCTGTCCTGCCCTAAGGGGTGGCGTGTTAGGACGGAAAGGGCTGCGAAAGGACGGCAGGACGATAAGTAGACTTATCGAGTGGCTGCGGCCCGCGTGTTTGGAATTCGCGCGACGAAGGTGAGCCACCGTCCACGTTCCGCTGCATTCTACCAATTCTACCAATTCTACGCCTACCAATATCTTCCAGGCTAACCAAATACCCTTACCCCAATATCGCCCGGTGATCTACAGGAATTTCATTTTACCCTCTCAAATTTTCGTCCCGCCCATCATCTCTCTCCGATGCTAAAAGCTTCAAATTTCACAATGAGATAATCTTTTCTCTCTCCTATATCAATCGTCGGATGCCCGAATACTGAACATTCGTGAAAATCCAACACTCGCCGATAACGAGATATTAAAAATCTGCTAGCCTCGCGTGCGTTCGCGCGCGCGCGCGCGCGTCTACACGCACGGGAGGAACGCATCTGGGCTAGCGAAATCCCACTCGAACGTTTAATGTATTCCATGCATTTTTGAGTAATTATTTATCTCTCCGTCGCATCGCGAATTGCACGCATTTGTCAACTTTTCTTTTCTCCCGTTTTCTTTTTTTCTCTTTTTTGTTTTCCCCCCATCCCTCCTGCCCCGGACGCGCGCGCGCTCTTTCGCTCGAGCTTTTCTCTCCTTCGAAAACTTTGGAAACGCGTCGTCGGACCGCCGACGTAAAATTCTTGAAACGCGCTGCTCGCTCGGAAGTGGAAATTGTTGGTGGTCGTTGACCCGAAGGCTCGCGTGAATAAATTGTAGAGCGCGCATCAAATATGAATTGGCACCGTGCAAAAGTTGGCGAAACATTCTTTAAGGCGGCGATGCAACGTAGTCAGGCAGCTGGCTATTACAGACCACGGGTTTTAATGAAACGTTCAGTTTCTCAAGATGTAGGTTAGATGTTCATTGCGTAACGTCCTTCGGCCAGGTACGCACAGGTAGATGTGCCACTTGCGCGACCAACTGATGTCGGACCTCCGCCGTCGAGGTTTCGATCAAGATGTTTTTTCCCATCGTTTCCCAGTGGTGGGGGCTTCCTTGCTCCCGAGCTGTCTCCCGGGCGAATCAACCCCAAAGCAGAGGGAGAGACCTTCGGCCAAATTTCTCTGGATCGCTGCCACCCCGGTGGATTCTTTAGCCGGTGCAAGCTCGTCGTCGTCGTCCACGTGTGCTTTCATTTCACGAAACTTCCCCTTGCATTCCATCGCTAATTCTAAACTCGCTCGCCACCCCGGGGGACCCGCCATCTTTCGATAAGGGAAGAAACGGGGGTGCCAGCGAAATTTAGTTTTACCTCGCATCTCGCAAGCTCGCAGCTGCCGCGTACCTCAAAAGCTCTCCGGCAAAGTTCGTTAGCCAGGTGGTTACCGGCGGCGAGTGCTGCACGAGCACATCCCCGTATGAGCGCATTGATTTTTAGTGGCATTTTTTTCTTATTGCAGAGAGGACACGCACGATGGAGAGGACGAGGCGGAGTATACGGAAGACGATCTTAACTTTATTGCTGCCCTTGCTATTGGCTGTGAGTAAAATCTGAAAAATCCTATTTTACGAAGCTTCATCCACGATCCAATATCCGAGAACCACGGAGCTATCGCATTACCGACGTCGTCGTCGTCGTCAAAAGCCCCACATTCGATTGTTCCTAGTTGAAAATTCTCGATGTCTCCACCGCGTACGATATCCCTGCCCCTGTCTCCTCCTCCCCCCTTAACTGCATTAACGTTCTCTCCAAAACCGACGGACGCGACGATCGTTACGCTGCTGCGCGTAAAACGACTCGACTCTCTTTGCTCGCGAGACCAGAGCTCTCCCGACGTTAACGTCGACGTTGACGTTGACGCGCCGTTTGCCGTGGGTCCGGAGCTTCGCGCGTCCGATAAAAACGCGCGTTTTTCCCTGGAATCGAGGAGTTTCCAGCGACGGTCGACGCTCGATCGTTGGAATGAACGACGACGATGAGAATAACAGCGATTTGGAGTATTAGGAGTAGCGTCTACGCGAACGGTGGGACTGACCGTTAAAAATTGAGCGCAGCGATGCCTAAGCGTTCTCGCGATAGCGGAGACCGCTATCCGCGAGACGCACGTGCTGGCCGAGAATCAACGCGATGTTATACGCGTAAGAGGAATCACCGTAGCCGCGGGCTGTTGTTGTGCCACATATAGTCGTCCCTTGTCGTGACTCGGCTCGCCCTCGAGTAAAAGGCTCAATGAAACGTTTTACTACCACTTCTACGTCGATACATCGAAGACTTGGCAACTTGGCCACCCTCTCTCTCTCTCTCTCTCTCCCTTTCTCTAGATTTACAATGAGCCCAGCCAATCTCATAACCGGCCACTGCGCCATAAATGCTTTTCCTCATTTTTATGTCTCGCAGTCGTCGTCGTCGACGTTGCTTTTCGCTGATTGATAATTTCGCGAATTTAAGAGGGTCCAAAGTGAATGGGGAGAAACGAGAAGGCGGGGGAATGTCGGGAGGAGAGCTCGCGGAGAGCGAGGCGGCAGTCGATGAAATAATATCAGGGGATGGGACAGCTTTGTTGCGCCGACAGTTCTTCTGGGCTTTTCAAGGCAGTCACGTATGAGGGAAGAGGCGTGTAACAGATATGGCAAAGAGACACGATAAACAAGACGAGAATGAAGAAAAGACACGCAATCCCATTGAGACGGGATGCGCGCGAGTTGTAGACTTTTCTGCGTTACACGTGCCTCCCGCGTTATACGTGTCGCAGAATCGTTTCTCCTTTTTTTCGAGAATATTGAAAAACTGACGTAAAGAAGAGTGGAATGGCTTCAGCGGGAGGGGAGGAGAGGGGAGGAAAAAAGGAGCAGGTGGAGGACGTTCCTCGCTACAAAGCAGCCAAGTTATTACTCGCCGCGGAAATTTCATTAGCGAAGCTGCGTTCTTTAAGCGTTTATCGGGCTATTAGCTAAAGTTACAGGCTCGAGGTGGTACGCGGTTAATGAGCTATTGGGAGGAAATTAATAAGGTGCTAAAGAGATTTGGCAAGGGAAGAGCGAGAGAGTTAACGCTTTGTTTTGGATGACAAGCAAGGTGCATCCGGCTGGGGGAGGTGGGGGGGGGGGAGGCTCGGCTGCATAAGGTTTCCAAGGGGAATCAGCAGAAGGAGAAGAGGATGAAGAAGACCAGGAGGAGAGGGAGAGAAAGAGCTGCTTTCACGTGATGGGAGCTGTGGTAGCCATAGGCGTCGAACTGGCCAACTATACGGGCAAGCCGCCGAACCGAAGATAGTGGGTCACAACGCCGGACGCGTTCTGCCCTCTTTCGACTATTCTCTCTCTCTAGACTCAGACTTAGTCGTCTCTTTCTCTTTCTCTCTCTCTCTCTCTCTTTCTCTTTGAAACTCTTAAACGACTGCAATTCTCCCAATGACACGATATGCACGCGTTCAGCACCATCCGGCTCTTTGCACCAGGGAATCGACTTCTTTCCGCGACAGCTTTCTTTCTCGGGAAACATCTCGTCTTGTGACCGGCCCTCTGGCCTTTAGCGATCTGTCGCACGAACCCCCTTCCCCCCCTTCCGATTCACCTCCCACCCATACGAGCAGTATTTCGTTCTTGCCTCGGCTCTTCTTTTCCGTCAACCTGTTTCCCTTAGTCTCCCCTTCCTTCCCTTCCTTCTCCTCCGCTTGGACGTCTCTTCTTCATTGATCTCTCGGAAACAGGAAAATTTTCTTCTCCTTCCCGGTGTCGAGCGTGAACGTTGCCTTATGAGGAGGATGAGCGACTCGCGTGATCCAGATATTATCCTCTTGATATGGCGAGGCGGTTGGGAGACTCTTTTACATTCGCTGCGATTGAAATTTAGAGTTTTTGTGCGAGGGAGAAGTGACCACCGCGAGAAAGGTTTATGAAGGATTTTATGAAAACGGAAATATTGCAGTTTTATCATTTCTGGTGAATTATGTAGACTTTAATCCACGCTTAACTATAACGGTTTGCGAGAAATCATTCCGCTGTTCGTGCGCGGAAGGGAATTAATACTCTTTTTCCTTTGAGAACTTCCGAGCGGACTCCGTTATATATTGTAGAGCTGGAATTCCACCTGCTCTGTTGCGCAGCAGGTAGCCGGAGACCCTCTTCAGGATTTTGGGAAAATGGGAAAAATCATTATTGGCCCTCGGTTATTAGGAACTTCCGCGACGCCAGCGTAGGCGTCCGAAAAATTCTGAAAATATGCCTCGTAGGTTGCCTGCGGAATGAAATTGACCTATTCCACTCATTTATCGTGAGAATGATTCAGTTCTACTTCCCAATGCTCTGACAGCTCTCTTCCATCGAGCTATTTTCATTTCTCCCTCGACATTTTTCTTAATCCCTCAATTTCCTAAATTGAGAGCCCTCGTGAATATTCTCAAAGATCGAAAATAAGGAGCGTCGAGGCAAATCGAAATAATCGGAATGATCGACGCGAGCAAAGAAGTAGCGAGAATCAGAGTACCGGGGCTCTGAAAAGCGACGGAGAGACAAGAATTCTTCGGACGATTCGCTTTCTTTCAACGAGGTTCGCTGGCCATTGGGTAATAGACGGCTGAGCATAAAACGAAATGGCAAGACTACTGCCGCATAGGTTTGTTCCGCCTTCGCTCGGTACTCCAGAATCTTTTCGTAGCTGCTGTCAAACCGCCATTGAGAAATTCTAATGAATAACGAAACGTGCAACGTGCAATTTTGCGGGCAACCGCAACGCGCCGGTGGGTGAAAGAGAAAGAAATAGGAAGCACCATAACTAATACAGATCAAAGAGCTAACAGACAAGGAGTCGGGAGAGAGAAATCTGTACCGGTTAAAGTAGTCGATTTAATCATTTCACGATTTAAAAGAGTCCTCTTCAAACACGATTACGCGAATACTGCGAAAACTCTGCAAAATAATAATGAACAATTTTTAAATAGAATCGACATAAACCACTTACAATTCCATTTCGAAACCATTAATTTCTTCCACGAGTATCAATTTTAATTGAAAATATTATTACACTACAATAGATGAAAAGCTGAAATATCGACGAAAGACTAGATTACAGAGAATTATCCAAAGCCCAGAAAATTCTATCTCTGTACGTAATAAACATTTGACGTAATCAGATTCATCATTATAATGGGATTGCGCCCGGTTCCGCTTGATATTAAAATTCGCTAAATGAAAAGGGAACGGGGAGGTTTTACAAAATATTAACTAATTGTATCGAAAGTGTTAATACGGATAAAGCTGGCAATTATAATGGCGAGAGAGGGTTGTGCCCGGCTCTTCGCATTTTCAGGTTTTCGGTGCACTTAACGCAGGGCCCGTTCCACGCTCGATGTTCAGCAGCAGCAGCAGCAGCAGCCAGCGGCGCCGGTTCTCTTTTAATTAAAATCCTAACCCGTGAGTTTTATCCACAAAGAGCGAACTGCCGTGGTTCTCAGCCTGATTCTCACGACTCGGGCTTTGTACTCGTGCTCTAATCGCCTCCTTTTAATTAGATCGCCTCCACCTTTTCGTGCTAGCGACACTCGTCGCCCAGGCTACAATGCTCTCTTTCTCTCAACCCCTCCACCCCCTCTCTCTCTCTCTCTTTCTCTCCTCCTCCTCCGCAGAGCGTCTTTTCCACGCGGGAATTCTCTCGGCGATTCTCGCACGGTCGCCCGTTCAACGAAGCAGTTGTCGAACTGGAAAAAAAACCCAATATCCATGGAGCCACAATTTCGATCGTAGATCCTCCCTGAAATTACGCATTAGCAACATCTGCCGCTGGTACCTGGACGATAGTGTCCGCAGCACGAGAGCCCCTTCATCAGCGGCCAGGCCAGCTAATCCCCCGGTGGGCTAAAACATTTGCCGATATCGAATCCCCCGGCAAAGGTTCTCGGGGCGTCGTGCACCCATTCCCGCCCTTTTCTCTCGGCGCGCTAATTTCAAATTCGACCATCGGCATCCGCTGCGTCGGCCTCGCGGAAATCTTCCACGAGGTTAATGCCCAATTACGACGCTTTATTGGGAAGAAGAGGTACGTAGAGACGGGAGAGATGGCCGTGCGAGTGTATC
The DNA here is from genome assembly GCA_037305995.1 of Sclerodermus sp. 'alternatusi'. Classification (NCBI taxonomy): domain Eukaryota; kingdom Metazoa; phylum Arthropoda; class Insecta; order Hymenoptera; family Bethylidae; genus Sclerodermus; species Sclerodermus sp. 'alternatusi'. The sequence continues at coordinate 2,855,317 of CM074552.1, read as the reverse complement.
ATTTCGTCGTACCGAGAGACTGACCCGGCCTACTTTTTCGCCACCATATACAGACGACAGACGCGCCGCTCTGTGTGCTACGACTTCCGAGGTTTCTCTTCGTAAAATTCCTTATCGTATTTTCGACGACGCTGTCGCTGCTGCCTACGTGGCCCGCAGAATCGCCCGCGCCCCCGTGCGCTTTCTAAACTTTGGAAGCGACGCAAAGAAATTCGACAGGTCGCGATAAATTCCTTCGGCTTTCAGGAACGAGCGAGTTGTTTGGTTCTGTTCCGTTCTGCTCTGTTCCGATCGACGCGAAAACCAGTCTTTTCCCCGCGATTCCTCGTTCGAGTTCGACGAATACGCTTCGCCATATTCCCATTCCGCGTTTTGCCAAATCGAGCGAAAGATCCCGCGGGCGAAATTGGGTCAGTCGGCCAATACTCCGAACTTTTTCAACAGCCGAATGTTCGCCGATAACGACCAGTCGGGCCGAGCCGAGCCGAGTCGGGCTGGAGCACGGGCCGCGAGTGAAAGTTAATATAGGAAATGGCCCCACAAGTTTTAACGCCCTAACAGGAAGCGATATTCCTACTCTCGTGTTGGGAGCGACGCAAAATTAAAGACGAGCGCCGCCACTTTTCTCGTTAGAAAGCTTTGCCGCTATCGCCTCTGTTTCTCCGCGTTACAATTAACGCGTCTCTCTATTCCGCTAATTAGAGAATTGGCCGACTATAGTCCCGTGCGCGAAGCTACGCGATGAATTTTACGAAAATACCTCCGGGCGATACTTGACATTGTACACGCGCACGTACGATGTGTATAAATATTAGAGCGCCGCGCTTGCCGGGGGACTTTGCCGGGATCTAAGGGTTTTCGCCTCGTCGAGAAATTTACTCGGGGCACATGCTAATTAGTAAAAAGGAACGGCCAGTCAGTTTACGGATCCACGTCGTAGGCGAGCAATTAAAATGAGTAAGGTGGAAGAGCTTGTACGTGTCCCGTTCCCCGTCCCCGTCCCTGTCCCCGTCCTTCGCGACGCTGGCGACAATTAAGGAGGAGACCGACCGTTTTGTACTTGCGATTTAGTGAAAGTATGTCCAGCACGAACAGAGTCAGCGGCAGACTCGAGGATGACAATGGAAAAGTGAAATCGGTCAGGCCTCCAATGGCTGCTGACTTCCTACGACCATTAACCATCTCTCCCCCGACTGACGTTTCCACCGCTGATTCTTCTCCCTCGTTTCTTTGCCCTCTCGCTTGAAAATGCCGCGCCCTCGAGCGATAACGATAGCAACCCCCGAAGTTTGAGCACCGGAAGCCTCCGGCGACTCTCGCGATTCGTCCGGCGAGAACACCTCGCGTCGCCTCCTTTTCGCAATAATTCGAGGACGCGCGTCTCGTGGAATTATCTGACTTATCTACGAGGCTAATTGCGAGGGACTTGGAAGCAAACAAATGCTTTCAGGCCGTCCCTCTGTTATCCTCGCGCGATTACAAGCTTGCATCACGAGTCTCTCTCGGGGAACTAGTTGCAATCCTCGGACTTCTGGACGGCGCGCTATTAGTCGAGCGCACGTAGCGAAGTAATTTCCGCGATAACGAAGCGTGTTAAGGATAACCCGACGAGGGAATGCGCGCAGGCATATTTCAAAAGTCGCGAACTAGCGCGAGCCAAACTAGAGCGTCGCAAAAATGCGCAAGGATGAGTCTGTCCACGCGCTAGCCGCGTTTCCGCTCGATGTGGCTACGCGCGACCCATCGAGCAATCCCCGATGACCGTCACGGACGACTCGCGAGAACCGGAAGTTCAGGTTTCACGCGGAGAGCCCATTAAGTTATGAAATTTCCTCCTCGCTCTGGAAGACCACGAAAGTAGCCGCCGCACGTTTTGAAACGAGCCCTATCGGAACACCGGCGTTTAATGTGGGTGTTTTGATATACAGTTACGGCAATAAAGACCTAACGTAACGCGAAGATTATCGCATCTTCCTCGCGCTCCGAGTGTCTCCGGACGTGCTTCGCTCGTGGAAATGCGACGTAGGAAAGCTGGAGGAGGAAGGTGGAGACGGAGAAGGAGGAATTTCTTCCTCGGCGTGTTCACTTTCGTGTCAGTCCAAGCGCCAAAGTTGTATCGTTATCATGGCGAAGCGCTCGCCACATCCGGTTAAGAATGAGCGACTGAGAAATGCGGTACGAACGCGATAAACGGTATTGCAAATCAGTCGAGCGAATTCCCGGCTAGCGGAGGGAAAAGCGACTAGCGAACTAGCCAACGAAATCCATTATTAGAGGGGGATCCATTAGAAGGCAAAATGCCATACTTGTGGAATTGCCCGTTACGCCTTGAATCGGCCTTCCCTCTTGGAGGTCGCGCATTTCCTGCTGGTTTCTGGCTGCGCTATCTGCGCTATCGCTTGCTACGAGCTACTACGGCTGCACGCCGAAACGCGGACTCGTTTCTTTCGAGCTAGCGCGCTATTACACGGTCGCGTGTAACGCGTTGGTTTCGTCACTCTTTCGTAACCGAAGCAACGACACAATCGGCGAAACCAGCCTGCCCTCGGTACAGTTATCCGACGATGACGACGAAGACGACGACGACGACGGTGGAGGTGGCGGCGGCGATGCGTCTTCCTCGCTGTTATCCGTCCACGGTATTTTTACTGTTTTCTACCCAACGTCGTGCGTTGAAACCTCGCGTACCGCGTGCATCGACCGATCTCTAATAACCAGCGACGACAAACGCAGCGTTATCGTTTCTCCAACACCGTCGACTCCGTCACTGGAACGAAATCGAGAGAGATCGATGACGGATGCAACTCCTCTTGTAATTCCTCGTTTGTGTCCTATCCATCGCGTTAACCCAGAATGCGAAGTTGACCAGGGGCGTCGTCGATTCCTCCGAGGTGGGAGGGGAGAGAGGATCCGTAAGACTAACAGTATACTTGTTTTTCGTGGCACGCGGAAGGAATGAAAGTGAGCGAGTTCCTAATTGCGCGGAACGATCATGCGCGGACGCCTTCGAGATTGTTTTATCGGCGTTAGTTTTTTAGCGGGCGTTGGATTTGTCGATGCTCCAGGTGAGATCGACCGTCGCCGATCGCCCGGGACGGGAACCGGAGAGCGCGAAGAATCTCGCTGACTCGGGAGGAGGATGTTGGGCTCTTCCTCAAGGTCGGCGATACTCGAGAAGCAGAATTCCATGGAATCCCGGCCACCGTAATCGCGTTCGATTGGCATTCTGGAAAAGGTCGCAGCGGTCAGGAACGTCCGTGGAATTTCTAATGCGATTGCTTTCTGCATCCACTTCGGGGTTGTGGTTTACTCGTCATTCATTGTCATTCTGGAAAGAGCGGCGTTTCCACGGGACATCGCGTACCGTTCGTAGACCTCATAAAAAGGCAAAACTAGCGTCAACGTACTTCGTGCGCCAGTTTAACGCGCGGGTCCACCGAAGTTTCGTTGGACCCACAGCGGACCATTGCCGTTATAACAGCTGGCCCATAGACGGATTTCGAAATTTCACCTTTCGAAAAAAAAAGAACGACGAATTCCACGACTGGACGTTCCACTCGCGAGGAGGATGCTAAGGGTTGCGTTTTTATGTTGCAGGGTGTCAATTGCGAGGCCCCCTTAGTTGACAGCAGCGCCCTACCCCTCGAGCACAGATCGGTTTATGGACCACCCGCCCAGTATGGCGCGCCCGCTCACGGTGCCGAAGAAAACTGGCCTTTGGCCTCACCGGACACGCCGCAGATCAAGCATCTGCAGGTGCAGTGCGAAAAGACGCACATGCGAGTGAACATCGAGTTCGATCGTCCGTTCTACGGAATGATCTTTAGCAAAGGATTCTACTCGGACCCGCATTGCGTCCACCTAAAACCTGGAACGGGTCATCTAAGCGCGACTTTCGAGATTTTCTTAAATTCCTGCGGCATGAGCTCCTCGGCCAATCACAACGTGGCCGCCTACGGTGCACCGACACCCTCCGGCAGCTACGTCGAGAACACGATCATCGTCCAGTACGACCCATACGTACAGGAGGTCTGGGACCAGGCCAGGAAGCTCAGGTGTACCTGGTACGATTATTACGAGAAAGCAGTTACCTTCAGGCCGTTCCAAGTTGACATGCTGCACGCCGTTACTGCCAACTTCCTGGGCGACAACCTGCAATGCTGGATGCAGATCCAAGTGGGCAAGGGACCTTGGGCCAGTGAAGTCTCCGGGATCGTCAAGATCGGTCAAACGATGACCATGGTGCTGGCCATCAAGGACGATGAGAACAAGTTCGACATGTTGGTCAGGAACTGCGTTGCCCACGATGGCAAGAGGGCGCCGATTCAGTTGGTCGATCAATACGGTTGTGTCGTCAGACCGAAAATCATGTCCAGGTAGTTGTCATTCGCCTCTTCCGGGTATTCCCGCTCGTGGAATCGATCGTCCCCGCTGAGCACTCACCGACAAGTGGTAAACTTAACTCCGTCTTTCGTCCGCAGGTTCCAGAAGATTAAGAATTTCGGACCAAGCGCCTCCGTCGTTAGTTTCGCCTACTTCCAAGCCTTCAAGTTCCCCGACAGCATGAACGTTCACTTCCAGTGCGTTATCCAGGTGTGTCGGTACAACTGCCCCGAGCCCAAGTGTGGTCATCTGGGTCTCGAATATGGAGCGCCGTCAGCTTCCATTGGTCAAGAGTACGGCGCACCAGTTCATCAGGGTCTCTCCTCGGAGTACGGTGCTCCGCCAGTATCCGAATATGGCGTACCTCCGGCGTACCCCGATCCTCGTCATCCCAGTGGTCCCGCGGGAGCTTACAGGTAAACAGTCGTCCATTCTTCGGAACATTCCCGTTGATCGCGAAGGTGCCTAATCGTCGTCGCTCTTGTTTCGTCAGCGAGCCCAGTCCCGACGTAGTTCCAGCGCCTCAAGCTCAGACATCCTCTTCTTCGCCCAGTTCGACAACTGGTGATGCCACCGCGAGTAGTTCTCCACAGAGCACGCAAGATAATATTCACTTACCCCCACCGCCTCTTCCTGGTCACCCTGCAGCGGCTTATCAGACTGTCAAGAGGAAAGGTACCGCCGGCTCGGAGGAGCTCGAGGGCAACCTGGCCACCCTCGGAGGCCGCCCGAGGTCGGTCGAAGGATTCCCGGCTGAGCTGAGGGGTGCCAGAAGGCGAAGACACGATCAGGAACTCCCGGAGCACGACTCCGTAAGTACCAGAGAGGGCGGAGGATTTACCGGAAAGCGCTTTCTCCAAATTCTCGAAAACTGAGCGATTGTTTTGCATTTTCAGAACTTCCACCGTACCGTCACCGTTGTCCATACTCATGTCTACAAGCGAGCGGCGCAAGAGATGACAGATGTAAACACCTCCAGAACGATTCAAGTGGTGTCACCGGGTGATGTGAACTTTGCTCTTGGCACCACGAACTCTAGCAACGACTCCACCGTTGTAATTCAAAATGCCGGTGCCTCGTCGGATCCGGAGACGATTTGCATGAGCCTCCCAGGTTTCGTCGGGGGTCTCGTGATGCTCCTACTGGTCGTCGTGGTTGCTTCCCTGGTCGCGGCATTCCTGTTCATCAGGGTGCGAGCGGTGGACCGGAAGAACCTCGGGATGCCCACCAGTGGGTTCGTTCATCCGGCGTACGTCACGGAGGCCGGCAGCATGCCCAATCCCGAATTCGTCAAGGTCGCCAATCAAGCTTAAGTTCACGCGAGGGGAAAATCTCGGGATCCATTGAGCTAGCGACGATCTTGACGAATGAAAAACTGGATACTCGCCTTTCACTATCCAGGTTTCATGGAAGAAAGAAAATTAGGATGCGTCGTCGTTTCGCGTACACAGGTGTACGGGAAAATACTCTTATCACAGTGAAAGTTACCAGAGATCGCATTTGAATCATCGCCACTGTCAAATTTATCGTTTGTTAATTTATTGACCCGTCGACGATACTTCGAGAGAGACGGGGTTAACATTTACTGTAATCCGAGCGAATACCATTGCGGGTGTTTCGTCGCGTCAACGATAACACACGCGTGATTAGATACGATAGAAACAATGGGCACAGATACAGTCTCCTCTTATCGCGTGCCTCTGTTTCTTCAGGATTCTCCAAGGTTTGGGGCACTTTTCTTTTTTACCGTGAAGCTACCATTTTTCTCGTCGATTTTGCCGTCGCAGGCATTTCTTGGATCTGAAACTCTGCGAAATCAGGACTCTCCTCGTCCCCCTCTCCTTCTCCGGATCATTCTCTTACCCCCGTTTGTCGTCGAGTTTACTGCATTTCACTTTTGTTTGGGCACATACCCCCCTCCCCCTTCCCATCCTCCCCCAACGATCCAAGGGACTCGAATGGAAAAGAATCGGCGCGCTGCCTACCAATCGAGGGGATCGTTCTCCGAGTAAAGATGCGTTCACCCTTTGGACCGAGCGGAGTCTAAGGGACGAAGAGAGTCTTCGGATACCAGTGAAAAGGTTTACTTTGTATATAAAGCGAACAGCCCGATGAGAGAAAGAAGATAAGGAAAAAGACGAAGGGATCGATGTTCGAGAGTATACTTTCCGCCGACGAATATTGCAACGATAAAAGTTTTCGACGCGATCGAAGGCAATGCGGAGAGAAGCAGTTCTATTAGAAACCAATTGCCGGATCACCAGAGCCCATGCGTGATCGGTGGAAATTGTACGGTTGGGATACATATCGGCCGTGTTTTGTAACGCGTTAGAAGGAGAGCAGAGAAATTCGGCGAATCACGCGATTCTTTGAGATTCGAGAAGAGAAATTGGAGGAGGCGTCGAGAATTTCGTCGCGTTATAAAAGATGGCTATAGTCGCGTATCGCCAGAAGTAGTCGAGGAGGGCATTGTAAATAAGTCGCAGGTAGTCAGGGCCCTCTAAGACGCGACACGTTCGCGCACTTCCTGCGTCCTGTCCGATTTCGCCACGTGTACACTTTTTTATTTATATGTACTACTGCATTCATATGCGTTTTCTCTCTCGCATATAGTTTTCCTTTCCGCCCTCATCGTACCTCATCGTACCGCAAGCTTCGAAGAAGCGTCGACTATCTTGCAATCCGGGGCAAAGCGAACCTTTTTTTTCAAGGTTGCCCCATTGTCGTTAGCTTCCCCAAGAACGTCGACGCGACGCTCGACGTCATACGTCGACGTCACGAAGTCTCGTAGTCTCTTTCTCGTCGGCGATTTTTCCAAATAAGGAACCTCTATTTATTATTGTCTCTCCCTTTCTTCCCCCCACCCCTGACACTCCTAACGTAACCTCACACCCCCATGACCGTTCTAACCCTAACTTATTGCTCGAAATTTCTACGAAACTTCCCATCCCCCTCCCCGAACCATCCCCCTACCCTCCCACACCCTAGTGTTTAAGGTAATTGTCCAAGAATATTCCCGGGATTGGGAATATATATTATGTACGTGTATTAAGTACACATACACACATTAACACGAGTTATACACTACACTCTCACACACGCATACACGACGCGTGAGCGCGCGAATGGCCAGCGAGGCTCGCGCGAATGTATACACGAAACAAAATTACGATAACGTTTCATTATTTGATAATTATTTTAATTACATCATCATTTTTATTTATATAACTCGGCTCACCTCTTTTTACCACATCCCACTCTGTTAATTAATTTAAGATAGTGTGAGTGTCTGTAACATGTGCGTGCAGTACAAGGATCAGTTGCGATTTTGTACTTGTGGAAATGACTCTTTGGAAAATGATTGATTAAATTGATTTTTATAGCATATCTTGAGAGCTTGTGGAAGGAAGCTTATGCATAATTTAAATGCGAGAATCGTCGCAATACTTGGATTATTTTTTTGTTATAAGATATATTTGTATCTTGAGATTTTGCGTAGAGTAACAGTAGTTTTCGAATTCAGCTGTGTTTGCAGAAAGCATTGATCTTCGCTACTCGTATTCGACGTTCTTTACTCGATCGCAAAACTTCTTATATTCTTGAATCAAGTGTCTTAAGCTACCGCTTAACTCCATACTTTTAAGATGCGTGTCTTGAAATCGATTTCTACTGGGAAGATACGAGGAAGAAAAGGTAATTATTTTTTCTCATTGATTCTCTTATTTCGCAGTGCACAGTGATCATCAGTGTCGCTTACTTTGCGAGACTACTTTTCCTGTCAGCATCGACATAATGCTCGGCTCTTACTTGAGTCAAATCTATCGTCGTTCCTAATTCAATTCTGAAAATATCAGTTGCAATGAGCGAATATTCGGAAAAGGGGGGAGAAAGACTCGTGTGATCTCACTTGAGCTTCTTTCTGGCAGCGATGAATAGCAAATTAATGTTCTTCCGATCAAATATTCGAAGACTGAAATAATCATTTATTTTCAGGCAAACCGGTTTAATGGGAAAGGAGGAAACTGCCTTGCGGGTAACTTTCGGGGAATCAAACCTAAGAAATATAAATTCATTATCTCGTCCTTAATAAGATCCAAATTATCCTCAGTTACGTTTCTTTCACGACTTCTTGATTCTCTTTACTGGGCACTTTGGACGCAGCACTCTTTTCTCCCTTCTCCCGCGGAGAAGACGTTCTCGATATTTCAGTTGGCTCTGATCTAAAATTAAAATGAACCAGATCATTATATCTGGAGTCCCGCCGCTAGTGCAGTCGAAGGAGCAATAACTTACGATCGGCCTGTAACTTTCGCCGTAGCAGAATCGAGAAGCTTCTCAAGCTCCGTAATGGATTTTTCCTACGACATCAAGAGAGTTTACCTAAGTTTTCGGGACCGAGTCTTTTCACGGTGTCAAGTATTTATTCGTTATAAGGAGAAATTATTTCACGTACTACATAAACCGTTTCAGAAGTGAGTTTAGAAGACTGCATGGCCCACGGCCAGGAGTAAGGTGGTCTGCCAGGATAATCTCGAGAAAATCCCCCGAATTGATTATACGATAGCCTGTGGAAACACTCTCTATATAAATTATACGTCTATCCTAAAGCCGAAAGCGTAGCTTTCAAAGTAATTAAACATAGCTGCACCATCTATCCTACTTACCGCGTTGCACCGACCTCATCGAATACGACGCCATTGCCAAGACTATCGAAAATCGCCGTAATTTGCGATTCTCTCTCAATACCCGAAGAAGCATCCTTACCTCCTGGCGTGAACACAGTATACATATCGTCTTGAAATTAATTATATTACGTTTTCACTCGATGGAAATTTATTGGCACCCTCGGCACTCCCTAACGAGAACTATAAAATCGCTCGAAACGAATCTCTCCCACCCCCCTCACCGTTTTTACCAATCCCCCCCTCCGCTGGTTGCTTCTTCCCTCGACTCATAAAAGCAAATGTAAAAGCAAGCGAGAGTGTACCGGGATTGTATTTGGGGGGAAAAGTTGCTTGGTATTTTTTTCTTCTCTCTCTCTCTCTCTCTCTCTCTCTCTTCTTTCCTTTTTCGTGTTTTCCTCGCTTTACATATTTTAATTACACTTTGCGAATTAAGATAAAATTTATACCGTTTCTAAATAGTCGGAGGGATATATAAGCCGAGGAGAGGAATGCACATAATGGTCCGTGGTATATCGCGCAGCAGTTAGTAAACGGTTGCGGAATATTCTGTTTGTCTTCTCGCAGATGAAATTCAATAAAATGCAAATAGTGACGCCTCGGGGAATTCGGTCGGTGCACGGTTCGAGCAAACCAGCAACACAGTGTTCGCGTTGCGAATCTGATTAATTAATTCGCGGCTTTCTTGCCCGGGGAATACGATACGCGACGAATTATTCTCTATTAAGTGTTTTTACCCGAGCGGAAACTATACTCTACTTAAGTGGGGGAGGGTTAAGTCTGCTAAATTACAATTTCGCTCCTTCGCCGAGTAAACTTTCATCGCCAGTTTGCCGTTGGGGTAATAGATTTCGGCGGATCCGTCTGCGTGGGAGTCGAGGAAGGGCCTGGGACCATCTCCGTCGTAGTACTCGGTGATCTCGCACTCGAGCATCTTCAGCCTGGAGCAGACGCCGTGTTCGAGCACACGGCAGCACTTAATTACACGAGTAACTCAACCAACCCAGTTAGGATGCATTCGTTGATTCGCTTTTTATCGAATTATGCAATACCTTGCCTAATCTCGCTCTTCGTCCCCCCCTCCCCCCTCCGAGAGAAATTTTTACAAATTTTCACTCTCCACCCAGACACGCCGTACTCTTACCTTCGTCCAACTCCCCTTCTCACCTCGACCAGGGTTAATTAGAACAGTCGGGCAACGGCTCGCTCAGGTTGACTCGTTTCGCTAAGCGAAAACGTCGGGCTCATCGGTTAACGCGGTCTTGTTAACTTTTCGCCCCGGGCTATACCCTCCCACTTTTCCCACCAGCCTAATTGTTAACTCGTTAGTAACTAATCGGCAAGTCCGCGGGAGGGAGGGGACGTGCGTGTGACGCGAATTAATGCCTTTGTTGAATACGTTCCTGATGCAACAACGGCGAGAGAACTTGTTACGGAAGTTAATGGAGCAAGTAAGCGTTCGAAACTTTAACCACGCACTATACGGTGTTCGAACGCACACTTGCATCTTTGTCTAGCTGCGCGCGAGGTTCCCCTCCCCCCCCCCCCCCGGCAATTATGCGTTATTTATACTTATTTATGCTGGCGAGTAAAACCGCGCCAGCATCTTCGCTGAAAACGCGTGTTCGGTTAATGCCAGACTGGTCGTTGAGTATTATTATCATTCCCCATGACCGGAGATGGTGCTCCCCATAATTATTCGACTGTTTAATACTCCGGAATCACTCGAAATGCGGAATGCGCAGTGTGTGTCTACATTCCGTATGTCCGGTCTAATCGTAGTTATCGGCTCACGTACCTATTCAGGTGGGGTTTAGCTGGCACGGTCCGATACTCGACGATTTTCCTCCTATTCCTGGTGATGGGCAGTACCGTCCAACCCAACTCCACGTAGAGTGGGTTCGATAATTGGTACTCGATCGAATTTGGAGGACCTACAAATACGAATTTCACGAGACGGCACCGCAATACCACTGAACGACACGCAAATCATCACTACTCGTTGTTTCGTAACGAGAGGGAGTCGACCCTTCCCAAAAGTATCAATAATTATTGCCAATAGCATCGACGACCGTGCGTACGCGGGTCTCTCCCTGCTTCTCTCGTTATCGCCAAAATACCCCGAGTGCAAGAGTGATTGTACGCGCGTGAGCGTCGACTTATTCTTTTTCGGGCTACTAACGATCCCTGATGCCACACAGGTTACTGTCCGGTGACTGATCTCTCGACGCTCTCTCCTTCTTTCTCTTCCTCTCGGAGCTCGGGTCATTCGTTATTAACTTTTCATCGATACCAGCAGCGTCATCTTTAGAAACTCTTATTTTAAAATACATTCTCCACTTACATAAATGATGCGACTGAGGTGATTTTTATGAAAAGTGATTTTAGAGTGCTGTCTCACCACCGCCACCTTTGGCTTCCTTTTTTGTCAAAGTCGAATCACCGGCACTTTTATTATCAATCTCTTGGCGACTCTTCGCCATCTCCCTCCGATTCTTATGACCTTTTCCGTCTTCATCAACATTGCGAGACGGAGATTCCTTTTTCCTCCTGCTCGAATCTTTGCTTCTTTCCTCGGTAGCACTGTCAGCTCCTCCCCTTATCCTCACTTCCGAACTATCATTACCACCGCTACTCTCTTCCCTTGTGTCTGATAAAATAAACGACAATTATGTGAGAAAATAAGCTATTCGCATGCAACCGAAAACCTGCAGGAAAATGGTTCTCGCATTCTTACGAGAGCTGACTTGCTTTCTAATTGAGTTGAATTTTGTCCTCCTTTGCTTAGAAATTCTAACGATTTTAGCCGATTCTTTGGCGCTGGATTTAACGTTACCCTTTCCCGTAGGTTCCCTCATACTCTCTCCTTGTATCTTCCCTCTTGCAATTACGGGAGAAATGTCACTTGGATAATTTTTTAACTTGAAAAAAATCTCTCTTCGCTCCTCATGCCCCCGCGAGGTTAATTCATTTTTTTCCCTCCGACTTATCGAGATTCTCCTTTTTCTCGGCAGCACGGTCGATTTCTACTTTCATATCGCAAATTGGATCGATATGTAAACTTCGTATATTTAATGAACTACATCCCAGCCATTGTTTCCACGAAGAATAAAGTCTTTCAGCAGCTTTACAGCAAAACGTTTCCTGAGTAGTCGGAAGAATTGGGTATTATTGGTGATCTTACAAAAATTCTTATCTCCTGTGGCGCAGCTACTTCTTCCATAATCAGTTTTATATTGGCTTACTCACTGAGAAACGACTTTCATTCTTTAGAGCATTATCGCAATATGTACAAATCCTCGAGCGTGGCTCGATTCGAGTTTCCTTTTCCTTATAATCACGAATGAGCTCATTCATAATATCCAGCATCAATTTTACATTATCATAAGTAGAATCTTCTAACGATACTGCGAGAATAATCAATACATTCAAGTACGAGCGATTCGCGGAAGGAAAGTATAACAATTTTAAATGTTTAAGAGATCTGCACGTAATATGCTGTAGATAAAGTATGGTTTAGAAGTTTACCAGAGTCTATTGCTTTCCGAGATGTTGCTTTTAGTAAGTAAATCAATATTATAAGCTTCTTTGATACAAACTTTGGAAGCTCCTTCAGTATAAGCAAAGCGTCCTTTACTTGTGGCTGGATACTTTCGATGCTTGACATTTCTTTAAAATATTTAACAGTACTTTCCGTCTAAAATGCAAAAAATATATAGTATCCGATAGAGTCTCTTAATTTTCAAAGTTTAAAGCTGTACCTTTTCAATGATTGATTCTGATAAATTAAATTTAAAAAAAAACCAGGCTCATTAATTATGAATAATCTCCACTCTTTCATCAAATGTTCTCGTCCATTGCAGACTAAAGATGTCAAAGCACTGTTAAATATATCTAAAGCTTTATTAAATGGAAGATTTCTGAAATCTATCGAATTATATCTGGGACTCCACAGCCTAAAGTAGATCAACCGATTGATGGCCAAGTTTATATTTTGATAAAAAATGCAAATTTCCCATAAGCGCAAATATAATCTTACTCGAGTAAAAATCGAAGTATCTCAGAATCGCTTGTAATTGCATAGGGAATTAGTATTGGATAGATAGAATGCAGCGCAGAAGGTCTCATCCAAAAATAATCATTTTTCTGGGAATGGCGACACTTTGAAACTCGAAAAAATTTTGAGAAAATTCCAAGGGGTACCACTTGTATTTTTCGTAAAAATCGAAATCTCTCCGAATCGCTTGTAATTCCGTAAGGACTTAGTATTGGATAGATAGAACGCAGTGCAAAAGGTCCCATCAAAAAATATTCATTTTTCTGGAAATGACAACACTTTGAAACTCGAAAAAAGTTCTGCCTCTATGTCATACTTCCTGATCTCTAAAGAGACTAGGAAACGCCATGAAAACATGTCCCGTTTTATTATCTTTATAATTTAATAAGTATTTTTGAAATATAGGAATATTTTTTTATAGGAGTATTAAGTATATGGTGTGAATCGATGCCTTTTATGTTCTCACTTTGCAAAGTGAATATGTTGAGGATACTTTGAACTTATGAGAAAATCGTTCTAGGAAAAACTTACTTCGATAAGAATACTGGTATCTGTGAAAATAACAATAGCGTATTATAATGTTTACCGATGCTAAAAAGTTTGGCTATGAAACTATATTCTAGGAAACTTTGGAAAGTTTTTCCGAGGCGAATTTTCTGGGAACTTTCAGCATCCCTGGCGTCGATAATGATTAGAAGTAGCTTTTAAGGTAAAAGCTCGATTCCGCAATTCGCAATAAGACTGAAAATCCTTTTATACTCGTACCGCTTAGAAAAATGGATACTAACCGGAGGGTCCTTGATATTTATAGAAGTTTTTATGACGCCGGATATAATTTATCTGCCGCCAAACAAGTCCCCGCACTTTTATGCACGGTCTCGCTCGTACATAACTGTAATATTCATTTGAATATGGTGAAAAAGGGAAGGGAAATGGCGAGAGAAACCAGAGAAATCAGCATACCGTACCGGTAGGGCTTTTCAATGTGCCATTCCACACAAAAACGTGCCTTCGTATGCTTGCAAATACTTCTTTATGCAATCATCGATAACAATAATGATTCTTCTCCATTAAATCATTATTTGTAAAATGCCTCGTTTCGATATTGAAAAGCATTCCCGTTTCTTTCGACACTGACCAACATTTTACCATTCGCTTCGCTTCAATTTTAATTTAATCATTGCTTTCTGATAAATAAATGCAAAGGATTCGCTGGAGCGTAACAGTACCGTGAAAATTTCCACCCAACTTTCTGTCAATGACAAACACTTCCCGACTGCTGATAGAAGAAAAACTTTTTCAGGGAGTTTAAGATTTTAGAAGAAAATTCACGGATTAATAATTCTTAAGTTATGCTTCTCTCTCTTTCTCTCTCTCTCTAGTTTGGGAAAGTTTGCGCTGACACAGAATGTGATGTTTAAAGTTTCAAGTGCACACGTGCAAGTATTTTCAAAGTTCCAAAATCTGAGGGGTAGCAGCGGTTCGGGTTCGACGATCGATCATGTAGGATGATAATGTGCATATTATCAAGCGGAAAGAAAAGGACACTCCGGGCTGACTTTTTACGAGCCGAGCGTGAAGCGACTTTTCCGTGCACATGCATACGTTAAATTAATATAATATCGCGACACGCGATATTATTATGGTCGCTAGGAGTGTGGAAGTCCGGTATGCGCCATATGAGGACTTGACTCGTCTATTTTCTCCGTTTCTCTCTCCTCCCTTTCTCACTCTCTATTTCTCCCTTTTACTTTCTCCCTCTCCCCCTCCGTAATAATCGTAAGAGATAACAAAGTGGATGTACGTACTGGCATGCTAGGCTCCAGTTATTTTCCGCCAGCTGAAACTCACCAGTTTTGCGTTTTGACGCTCGTCTTAATAAGAGGCCTTACTCATAAATCCGTAAACTAAAGCTTTAACTTTAATGAAGGAGTACGAACGTAATATAGTTCGCACCTATACTGCGCTACCTAATTTAATCTGGCATCTCGGAGTAGGGAGTTTCAAGAAAGAGGAGATATTTTGCCACGTTGAAATTGTCCAAAGACACGTTAATATCAATAGCGAGCGTAAGTGCAAGTGCAACTGCGACATGTTGCGCAGATAATTTGCAAAACGATCTCTTCAGAAGAATATCTTGTTTCACTTGGCTCCGCTTTCTATGAAAACTGTAGAGATGAGCCTATTAAACCCTCCGCACACGTTTTAGGCCTTATTACGGTCAAAGGACCAGAAAAGAGACCGAAAGACGGTGTACAATAAAGTGAAAATGCAGAAGGACAAAAAACTTATCCGATCGTCCCTTACAAGACTTTCCCTAATCTCAGGCTAATGGCTCTCTCCTCTACTTTCTTGCTTCAATTCTCTACGTATATAACAGCCGGATAATGATGAAGTGAAAAAATTTCCTGGGGTATTCGATAAAAAAGGAAATTAATGAATATTATTTTGTTCTTGCAGGAGAACGTTTTGTGCAGGGATAGAAGGACTATCGGGGGTTCGTAAGAGTTTTTAAATCTTCAAATTAATGAGTTTTAGAAGATTTATTTTGTAAAGGCGACGGCAATTAAGAAGATGGCCATGCGAGAAATTGCTTTTCCGTGGTCGAGGCATAATGGATGTACCAGTTGGGTGCGTCTGATCCTTCAGAAAGTGGAAAAATGCATGGAGTGTCCCTTGATCCCCCTTTCAACTCCTTGATTGCAGGTGTCCATGACCCGAGGCGCGATTAAACGACACGTCGACTAACGTTGCGTGCAGGAGTCAGATTTTTATCGTGCTGAAGGATTTACGAGGCTGGATTTATTTACCTGTCTGATATTAATCAATTTGACAAATCCGAGCGTCGATTTACTTTCGAGATTAAAACACCAGCGCGGCTCGGGGGATGGATATTTCGGAAATTGGCCAGATACGTTCATCGGGACAATGAGTTGTTGTTTCTAGTCTTACGTTGGTCAGGGGAAATACTAGGTTTCGGCTTAGTTGTGTAATCGTAGTGGAAGTATAAGCAATTAATGCGACCGAAGGAAGAGCCAGATAAAATTACTAATGGAAACGAGTCGTGCCATAAATTCCGATTGGTCCGAATTCTTATTCCAGTGTCAATAACGACTCGGCAAAAGCGATCGTAAAACTTTCCCCCCGTTCCTGCTATACCACAGCCCCGTATACTTTTCTCTATTAGTATTATCGTAATGCGAGGCGTGCTGTTTTCACGAACACGTCGCTGGCGAAAAAGAGAAAAAACTTTTCCTTTGTGGCTGATACGGGTTACGCGATTTGTCAGAACTTCCGTCCTCTTTTTCACGACGAGATTTTTCCCTTAGCCAGTTTCGCTATACTCTTAACAGTAATAAATAACCAGCACCTACGCGCGCAGGGTGATAATAAGCCTACGCTGGTAAAATGAATCTCAGATCTTTGAAACAAAGTACCCATTTTTAATGGAGAATCGGGATAAAAAAAGTGAATCGTTGGATAATTTATTTTTACAGGGAAAATATGATATTCTGACGCGTGTCGATCAATTTCTGTCATATGAACTCGTGCACTAAAATGCATAGTTTCGTCGTAGTGACATCGATTTGAGTTTTCAGTGGAGGAGCCTAAAAATGGTCAAACTAAAGCTTGTAGAAAAATCAACCCCACGTGGAAAGTAACTGTTTTAGCTAGTAAGTTCATATGACGCAAAGCGATATGCTCTTCGATATACGTCGAATATCGTTAGGCAGAAGTCTCTACGATGATTTTGATTTTGAGTTTACAGGAAAAGCAGAATAGTTGAGAAGACGCTCGTAATCGATAAAAACAATTTTTCGACCGTGGAACAGATCCCAGCAGAATACGATCCGAGAGATTTAAGCTGATCTAAATGGCCGATAAGCTAATATTACGTTCCTGATGAGCTACCCTAGACAGTTTTGAATATTAGATTAAACGCCGGTCGATCCCCTGTCATTAGCAGGATGCTCTAATCAAAGTCGATCCAAAGTTTGAAACCGTTCAGCGGGTGGCGCGTCTTATTAAGGTTGGTGCCCCGCTAAGGCCTTTCGCCCCGGTCTACCACCTCCCCGTCACCCCGCCAGGGGCACGTTTCACCTCGAATTAAGGGATCATAGTCATCCCCTGTATTAAGTAGTTGAACCGTTGAACCTCGTCAAAGTGAATAATCCCTAAAACTTTCCGCGAGTGTTCTTGCAGGTATACAGATTATTAGTTGGGAGAATTCTTGTTTAGAGTTGCGAACAAATTGGTAGTTTCTGATTGTTAGCTTCGTTTCCATTTAAGAGAAAATTCAGTAGAGCCTGGAGATTCGTGCATAGGACAGAGTTCGTCGTGCATGGGGGATGAGAATTGCATCAACGTAAACAGAAAGGAGAGAGAGAGAGAGAGAGAGAGAGAGAGAAGAAAAAAGTAATGGGAATAGCAATAGTAATAATGGCTACATCCTGGGAAGTGGTTAAATCAGTTTTCGCTGGTCAATTAAGCAGTCTAGTTTGTCGGCACACTCGATTATGTTTGTCACTTCCGGAAATTCAGGGGCATCACTGGTGGCAGTCTAGCGCGTTTCAAACGCTTCATTCACGTTCCATTTCTCGCAGGTAACATGGCGCACTCATTCATGGCCCGTTAGCCTCGAATTGCAGGTGGGTATGAAGCCGAAGAGCTCCGTTCATGCTAATTTTATTGCCCGAGGCATCCTGCCGGACGCTCGTGTCTCATTCCACGGAGAATCCCCAATTTGCCGATAAAATTATACGGAAAAATTGAAAACGGTATTTGTAGTAAACAAGACTGCACTTACAAACACACGCGCGCGCATACACACCAGTTTAATAATACCGGGGAATGGCTGATTTATAACGATTTATAAATACTCGTTTAACAGTAAAATCACACGATTAATATTCAATATGGTGGCTCGCCGCGACGCATTATCTCCAGCGAAGATAACAGTTTTCACGTAATTACGCTACTTGGAGAAACTCTCCTGTGAGCTAAAACCCAGCCGAATCCCGTGACTGGGTTCAAACAAATGAGAACAAAAGACATCGGTTTTCCCCTGGAAGAAAACTCCAGGAGTTCTCTGTCCAATTGATGTTATCAGAAAGGCGAGCCCGGCGGATTGCAATTTCTCGCTCAGTTTTTACGCTAGAGAGAAAAGAGCCGCGCGCCTTCGTAAGAAGTGGGGAAAAGAGGGGGAGGAAAACGCCTTCTGTTTTTTCGAGCGAGTCTTTTGCAGAGAGAGAGAGAGAGAGAGAGAGAGATAGCGACAGAACGAGGGGGCCAACATTCCCGAGCGAAACTGGTCGAACAAGGGCGGAGGGAGGTCTGGTGATAAATGTTTCAGAAGCTGCCGCAATGACAAAATGCTTTGTGGTTGAGAGGCCAGGACGAGTCGGTCCGGAAGATCCTTCTTGTACCTTAAACGCCTGCACGTGAGAAATCCTGGTGGCGGGACATTGATGAAATCAATTGACGGGCATTTGATTAATCAAGAAATCGAGCCTGGCACTCCCCATCGAGGAGAAGCTCCGCTTGTAGCTTCGAAGTTCAGTGACGCGATGTACAGTCTCACTAGCTTCTCGCTACCAAAGGACAAATGATGGTATGGATTTTGTAAGGGAGCGCGCGCGCGCCTTCGGGGTGGAAGTTCTTTAGGAATTGCTGCGGAGAGGCCAAAGGTCTTCCCGTCTCGTAGGTTGGCGCCGTAAGTAGAGAAGGAGACTTTGGAAATATCGCAAGCTGTACGGCAAGAATCGGAGTGTATCGCGCCAAATGGAGAGGGGAGGGGTATCGCGAAGTCAGCGAGCGTGGATAGAGTAGGGAAAGTCCGGAATGGCTTCGGGCGGGGGGGTTGTACGGCTCTTTTACTACTTCCTGTCGCCCTCATAGGCAACGCGACAAGGAAAACCAACATTCAGGACTCCCGGATGGCATCCAGACAAATTTTCAGCGAGCCGAGAGCTCGTAAAAGCTCATGGAAACGCACCTCGTACTTCGTCCACCGAAACGCGATTTGCAGGGCTGGATTTCGCCGCTTGGTTCTCTTCTTATCCTATCGTGAAACGCGACGGCCTTGACCCCGCTGACGTTTGGAAAAACCCTCTGAAAAGGAACTTTTCATCGAACCTGTCGCGATGGCGCGCGAGAGACGAAAGTTGATCTCTCGCGATAAATTTGTTTCGAGACCAGTAAAAATTCTTCTTTAAGTCTGATTTATCTTTTAATTATACCCCTTATTGATTACGCCGGAATAATAAATCACCGAACTAACTAGCGTTTGTCAAGTTACAACTCTCGGCTTATTCTTTTTAGAGGCGAGTGCGTGTGCGTGGCTCTGTGTGTGTACAGGCTTCTTTTATTAGAGAACTTTAAAAGTAGCACGATTTATCATTTCCAGACTTTGCTGCAGGAGGCAAGAGAAGGTTTGTAAGTTCAAGTACGTACCTCACACCTATCATTCTCCATAGGATCCTCGGCGGAGCGATCCTTTCCGTCCCTGGCGATTTCCAAGCTCGTCGTGTCCTGCGCCAAACCCTCCTTCGCCATAGAGCCCCTCCTCCTTCCGACGATGCGCGTCCTCTTATTCTCCTTTTCTATCTCTTCCTTACCCCCTGCATTCTCTTTTTTATTATCCTATTTCTAGAACCCGGGGAACTTTCAATGGACTTTGCCCAATAGCCCGTGCTTCCTAGTTGGCTTCAAGCTAATAAACAATAAATTTCTTCATCCCTTCCTCCTCGATATTTTGCTAACCCTTAGTCAACAACGCGGCACAGTCTCCCGCTTCCCAAATGATTCGGACGGAGAGATATTTTTTTCCTACCCAACAAGGGTGAGTGAGGCAACTAGTAGCATCCCTGAATATTTTATTCCCCGCGTGGCAAGTGTTTCGGTAATCCGAGCTAATTTATCATTCGGGCCGAGGCCGAGGCGATAGGAGGAACTTCGGCTCACGGAGGAAGAAGCACCATCGAAATTTGCCACTTCGGGAAATAGAGAAAACACGAGGAAGACCCTACCCTCGCGAGAGCGAGTAGGGTGATCTTTGATTCGTTTCCGACAGATTTTCGTGCGATTGTTTGCACGCCGTGGTTGGAATCGGTGCGCGGAGAAAGTAAGCCGGCGACCTTAACGAAAGTCACGCAAGGAAGCTTAACGCGCGCAAACACAGCCCCTGTAACGGATTCGATCTACTAATTTAATACCGTCAAATCATTTTGTTTTTGCTCGAAACAATTTCCTGCGTTAGTCCGAGCTAAGGTGATCGGCGTCTCAATGGACGGGAATTGGAGTAACTCGCACGCAATCGAGGGATGAGCGCGTAAACCCCAAGACAAGAAGAAGTCTGGTCCTTCAACCCCATCGCCGCCGCCGCCGCCGCCGCCCGAATTCTTCGAGCAGAGCAGAGTAGCCTCTCGGCCCCTGTGCGTTTTAATCAAAGGAAATTCCACGCGCTCGATAATAGGCAGGCAAATTTTCAAGGCAAACCGTTAGGCCTCGCTCGCGGTTTTCCCGGAGGAGCCGGACGGGGGATGAAAGGGGAGGTTTAATGCCACGGTGGTAGCAGCCGCTTCCTCCGTCGCTGCACTCTCTCCTCCATTTCGGCTAGCTCCTCGAACCAATTAGATGGGGCTGCCGGCTCTCGAATAATTGCCGAGCGTCTTTGCCGGGGGCACCCGAGGTTCTCGAGCTACAAAGAAGATGCTCGGTTGTAATCCAAGTGCCGCGCGAGACTACGTCCATTCGCCCCGTCGGTCGCGCAATTATCGCAGTCCGCGTTAGGAAACAAAGTCCGGAATCGTGTTTCGGCGTTCAGTCAATGTGGCGCGCGGTGATAAGGACACCCTCCCCTGTTACACGAGTCCCTTGTGCGTGTGTGCCTTTGGAAGTGGCTCCTCGTCCCTCGCTCAACCCCCGTTTACCCTGCACACAATGCCCTCACATCCACCGCGAACCTACGCTCTCCGTTCCCTTCCCTTCCCTTCCCTTCTCGCCCCTCACCGCCACCCCTTCTCGTAGTCGACGTCGATGGACGCGCGAACCCTTCTCGAAGGCACCCCCCATATATCTCTGTTAACCGGTTGACGAACAGACGGCTCGTGGGCTCGATTATCACTCGGATAACCACGCGATGCCTCCGCTGAAATATGGAGCCGCTCCTGCCGCTGCCGTTACAACGCGTCAAATTTAAATCGATTTCGTTTCGATGCTCCCCGTCAGCTCGCACGTGCTCAAAATCTACCGGAAGGCACCTACTACCATCACCATCACCACCACCACCACCACCTTTTAATTCGGTTAGAATCCATTGACTTTCGAGCGACTTGTGTGGTCCAGGGGGGGGGGGGGAATTGCTTCCTGTCGAGAATTTTGCAAGGCAACTCGGGCTTGAAATGTGTGTCGAGAAGTTTTCCGTGTTTTCGACCTCTCGAGCCTGTGAATTTTTAACGCGGCTCTAATATGGGGCACGCAACAGCATTCTCGAGGCGCCATTAAAAAGTTATTACAGCCGGCACGTGTCGCGTTAAGGGGCCTCGTGGTAATGCGTCCACCCGGTATGTGACAGTGTGCCGTCTAGCATATTGCAGGAGATCCTTCCTGTGGAGGGGTGGCTACCCTTATCTTTAACGGACAGCATTCCGATCGAAGTGGCTGAGAGTCCCCCACGTTTGGACGAGGAGCCAACGAACGGTAGCTTCCTGCATGCTGTGCGACGCGCTAATGGGGTTAATCAATGCGTTTCTTTTGGCCTTGCCAACTCCCAGAGTGCCTCTCCCCCCGTCTAATCGAATCACCTCCAGGCCCGGAATGCATCCCCAGAAGGTGCAGCTCCCGAGCTTCATTTTCCAAAGTGCCCACTTTCCGATATTCGCACCCATCTCTCGATAATATACTCTTTCCCGATGAAAAAAGGCAATTTTCAATCTCGCGCCTCTATCCAAATGCGAATTTCTTTACTTTCGCGTGTCCCCCGTGTCCCAGCGATATGCACCGGAACACCCCGGTGAGATAGTTATCGCCGCCGTGCGGATATCGGGGATTTGAGAATCGATTTCTCAAGGGGTTTCTCTTTTTTCTCTTCTCCCCATAGATTTCCACATTTGCGCGCGCGTGTCGCGCCTGTTAAATTTGATCGAAGCGCGCGATTAATTTGTAGCCTCGCGAAATTTATTTATGAGCCTCGTTACGAGATAAACGAGACCCTATTATCTGCAGTACATTCATTATCCGGGTGGGTATTGCGAATTGGTGGGATTCCAGTGGAGGACAAATCATATGGACTAGTGGGAATATCTAAAACAATTAGTTGCCTCCAGAGATGTTTGGGGAAGGGTCAAATATAGCGAGAGCAGGGAAGAGTCGATTGGCTGAAGTTGGCTTAATGAATCTTAGCCCTTCCCGCACGAGTACTTTCCCTTCTCTCTCGAGCCGATAATGGACTTTTAATGCGTTCGATTTGCGAGCACGACCCCTGTGCTTCCCTGCCTGCCCCCTTCGCTTCCCACCCTCTTTATGTGCCGTGCAAACATTTCCATAATATTTCCAGGCCTAGTCGAAATTGAGAGTGTGTCTGAACACTCGCACACGCGAGGTTAACCACCGTACGTGTTGCTACACCATACTCAGAGCCACATTCATCCGGAATTTCATCGAGTTATGTCTCAGCAAATATCGATCGAGCTGCGAACACCGCGGCAGCAACAAGGCTCTCATTTCCCATTGAATCGATGTGCTTGTCAAAACAATTTCACTGAATAATTAACACAGAGTCCACTGAAGATGACAAGTTTCACTTTAGGAACTTTGCAAGAATATCCCGTAAAAAGAATCTCGCGCTTTATTGATAAACGAGAAAACGGTCTTATCGATTTCCTATCAAAATAGCTTGGCTTGCCTAAAGTTCAATTTTTAATTATTCTGTCAGATGTGAAAAAGAATCGATCCGCTAATTGTCCCAGTGAGATATAGCGAGAGAGAGAGAGAGAGAGAGATTGCATTCTTTATTAATTTCACTGGAATAACAGAGCCCCTCAAATAAGTCGGGCGAAATGTCGATCGAACGATCCATACACAGGGACCAGAGCGTGGAAGAATTTGCCGAAGGTGTATTTTAAGGAATATTCGGTCAAATTTAGAATCGGCTCCTTCTTGCGTGAAAATAGGCGCGCGGTGGGCTAAATATATGGTGACATTGCGCGCCCGTGTTGGTCAGTTAGTCGCACGAAAAGCTTGGAAACTTTTGACGGGCAGTCACTCGCACCGGCGCCCATCTGGGCTGGCTGAAACTTTCTAGGATTTGTCCAGCGACGCTCTACCCGCTTGCACGGAACAGCGATTTCGAGCTCTCGATAGGGCAAAGGTTGATATTTCAACGACGAAATCCTCCGGGGCTAAGCCCCCACCTTCAATTAAATCTTCCTCGTTAAATGATATCTCATTACTTTTCTCTTTTTCTTCGCGTTCCTTTCACACATGTACTTTCCTTATCTACTTCGATTATTTCTCGAGGTGCCTTAATCGCCTAAATTAACCCCTCGAGAACAGCCACAACCACCACCACCACCACCACTACCGTCCTTTTAATAACGGCCAATTTTATTTACGAAGATTGGAAAAACTGATGAGAGAGTCCTTTGTTATCATCCTTCGCGAGCTACAAAATATTCCCCTCTCCGCCATCCTCCACCTCCACATCCTCTCTTTTTTCTTCCTTTTCCCTTTTTTTATCAATATTCGAGTGTATATGAATTTTTGATTTAGTCCTCTCGTTCAGTCGCCGCGGATTTGCTTCCGTGATTGTGGCCACGACTACAAAAACATTTTGTAGCTGAAAAAGCGTTCGAGTTCGTATCGACGAGTAAACGGATTGCAAATCGAAAGGGCGCTTGTCGGAACTTAAATGATTTACCTCGGCCTTCGCGTGCTGCGATGACCCGACGACGACGACGATCCCTCACTTTATTTCGTACGTTACACATGCGACGCTCCGAACTTAGTTATTTATTTAGTCCTACCTATCGTCGATGGTCGGGCACAAAGTTCATTTCCAGCGATAGAAGTTACGCGGAAAGTGATTTTGTTCTAATACGATGCGTGGGGTCGCCCGGAGTATCCGAGCTGCTATAAAATGGAATATTAAATGGACTGCTCGAAAGATCAATGCTGATAGAACAGTCTGCAAAGTTGATAAATGCCAAATAATCGATTCGAACTCTCGCGATACCTCTTCCCTCGTAAAGCGATACTCGATATTCTCGAGAAAATTCGTCATTGCTTGATTAACGCGAAAACAGAATGCAAATTCCCGCGCGAGTCGGAAAGGTGAAGAAGAGGGTGGCAGGAAAGGGGTTGAAGTGCGAGTGTTCCAAGAATAAGGGATGTTTAATTAGTTGGAAAAGTAATATCGCCCGGGTATGTGTCTGCGAGTGTAAATCGATTTTTAATCATTATTAATTATCGGAGTTAATGCTGTGGTTGATTGGACCGAGCTGTCTCGAGGACCTCGTTAGTTTTATGTCGTCTGCTTCTTCGAGCTGTCCTGGTCGCCTGTCTGCCGGTCCGTGCGCAATCGTTAATTAAACGAATTCATCGCTAATTGTTTTCCAACTATCGTGGACTCGCATAGTTTTTTCAAAAGGATAAAAAAGAGGGCAAGTCGAGTTCGACGATCCTCGGCCGGATGTCAGAACGCGACAGTCGTCGATCGTGGTGGTGGTGGTGGTGGTGGTGGTGGTGGTGGATATGGATCACCGAGAGAAGATCGAGAGGTGCACGCGTGTTGGGCTAATCTAGCATTACGGATCCGCAGTAAACGTATCGTTAACGGAGAGCACTTAGACCGATATACTGGCGTGTGTTTCGTGAGCGAGCCGTGAAAGCGATAACCGGGCTTTGCTGAAAGCTGCTGCATGGTATCAGGTCGAAATAAGAGGAGCAACGATGAAGAAATATAAATGTAAATATTAATAGAGAGAGTGCAGTACTATATGGATCCTAAGTGCCGAGGGGAGGCTTCCTCCAGGGGCTCTTCCTTCCCTCGTCTCTTGCGTCCGTTCAAATATTTAATGGATTCGGCTACGTTGGCACACCACTTCGTGTACAGCCTAGGCCAGATACGGAGTCTCCGCCGACGTCCGTGGTCTCCCACCTTGACAGATCGCACTCAACTTCGTTTCTGTGTCCGACTGTACGCGGCTGCTTATGTGTCGGGTGGATCTAGCCAAACTTCGAGTTCCCCGCGTATGCTTCGATTCCTAGCTATAGGGAACGATATGCCGGGCGAATCACTTGGAGCGACTTGAAACTTTCAAACAGTTTAGTCAAGAATCCATTCTGCGAAGACAATGGCCCGAGAAACGTTATTATTCTAGTTTCTTGATCCGTGTGCTTCCTGCAAGAGAGAGAGAGAGAGAGAGAGAGATCGTAGGTTTGGTCCGGTTATTGCTCGTAGTTCAATGAGACGAACAAGAGAGTTGCCAGAGAGGGAGGTACGAAGATTTTTCGAGTTGGAGATTTCTAGCCGCTCGCCAGTAGAAATCCTGAGAATTACACCGGCAATACTCCAGGAGAACATCGAGGGAGAGTTTCCTACTTCAGTTTCGCGTTCCTCCACCTCCTCGCGCGCGCGCGAATAAGAAGTCTGGAATCGAGGAAGCGAGGGAAGTAGGGACTAGTTGAATTTAGTTGATTCGCAACGCCGCTAAAACTGCCTGCTGGATTTGCAGTGGGCAGTGCGCAGCTGCGAACGGGGGATACTTTTGCGAGAGAAAAAGGGGACTTGTAATTATTTGCCGATCAGCTCGAATCCCACGGTATGTCGCCGGGGCAACGCGCCTCGCGCTGAGCTTGACGGAGTTAATTAATCCCGCGGTATAATTAAAGTCCCGTTTCGCTGGGCACGGAACCGAAGTTAAGCCCGACAAGATCAAATCGTGAATCCGAGCTGTGTGGACTGTCCGAAACGTTTGTCGCCTGCGAGAGGAAGAACCCCGCCGCTCACCCTCCGATCCACCCCTTGGCGCGCGACTACACGGGAAAAGGTGGCGTTGCTTTAATTAAATTCTACCGCCTTCAAACACTTCTGCGTTGCTTTCGCGCCGACGATTGGAAATCGAAGAATTAGTCGCACGGTCGCCCTTCGCTCCTCCGCTTGTGGCAAACGCTTTTTCTTTCCTCGCGCCCTCCTATTACTTATCTCTCTCCCATATTCTCTTATCCGTCTCTAGCCTCTCCCCATTTTCCCTTTACTCTCGATCTCTCGATTTTTCCTGCTTCGTCTTCCTTCCTCTGTCTTTTTCCCTCATACGGGCCTTCGATCTCCTCCTCCTCGTCATCCCTTTTCCTCGACGCTTTTCTTTTTCCACTCACACTCTCTCTCTCTCTCTCTCTCTCTTTTTCTTTGACACGACGGAAAAGCCATGAGACGATATTGCACCGTGACGAACGGAGTCTCTGGATTTTTTCGTCAAGCGGCTTCTCTCTGTCGGGGATGGAATTTCAGACCTGCGAGAGATTCGAACATTTTTTCACGTTATTGCTCCGCGCGTGTCACTTTCGCCGCGTGACGAATCAAGGTTAATCGTCGCATTGTCCTGGGAATGCCAGTGTCACTTTACTGCTTATGGGGAGCGATATTAAAAAGTTTATGACCGCGATCGGCCATCCTGGGACAAAATGTCATTTGCTCGAAACGCACAGAGCGGGAGCTGATGAGAGCGAAATCAAATGTTACGTAAGAGCCGTGTAACGTTATGAAATGTCAGATCCTCCGCGTCTTGCAGAATCGTCGTTGTTCAGTTTCCCCTTTGGGTTCGTCAATTTTTTAAAACTCCGGCCGCGATGTTTCTCTGGAGCTGAGCCGTTTGTCGGCGAATACTCGATGATCCGTTCTATGGAGTTTTCAAAATTGTCACAGGCACGCCAGGATTATTCACACGCGCGCACGCGCGTGTGTGTGTGTGTGTATGCGTGTGCACGCCACGCACGGCTTTTTTCCGTTTATTCATCCGCTGCTTTTTGCCGGTCGGAGGGCGCTTGCGCAGGTCACGTCGCACCCCGAAACCTGCGAGCTTCGTCATCAGTTGCGTCCCGACGTCGACGACGACGCACGTCGTTGGATTTCCGAGCGTCTCGACGCCGTCTGCGGCAGCGCTGCCATGTGACTCCCTCGCGTTCCAGGAAACTCATGCCGAGCGAAAATCAAACACCCCCTTCCCCCGCAGTATATCTCATTAATTAATCAAGTTCACCAGAGTACCTCGGCGACGCGAGGAATCGTCCTTGAAAATCAAAGAGGAGGAGGAGATTCGTTAGGTTTCCCGTGGGGAATTGCCGCATTGCGAATTTTGCGATCCCTCCAAAATGGATCGCTATGATTTCCGGCCAGGATCCTTGGCGCGTGGCGCGAGAGAAAACCTTGAGAAATGATACTCTCGGCGAGTCCTGCAGGGAAACTTAGCGGGAAAACTAACGAGACTCTCTGTCCGACTTGCTCCGAATTTCAACCCGAGTCCGGTCAGCAGGCACTGCTGAGGATTGTGCGTGTGTAAACGTGTGCTGGTGTCAGTGATATGTGAAACAATGCGGTGGGCTGCCGCTTACTGCAACCCTCTCCTGCGCTTTAGATTTTTTCTACTTCTCGTCCTGGTGGGCTGCAGCGATGGTTACCTGAACATCTTCATCAGCCAGTCCCAAGTCATGAAGCTCTTAGGTGGGTACTCTCTCTCTCTTTCTCTCTCGTTTGATAATGGAGTCGACGAAGACACGTGCATTTCTCATCGAATTTTCAGAAGTGCGTAATTAGGTTCGCTCGTACTTCATTTTCGAGAAGAGTAGAGAAAAAATCCATGGTGTTCGTTAACGACTCTTATTACGATTGTGTAGCTCTCGAGTGCTTCGCTTTCAAATAGCGGCAAGCAAATACAAAGAGTGGCTCGCTTAAAAGAAAAGAATGAATTGAACGGGGAAAAGATTTCCCGGTTTGCGTGGGCGGATATACTTCGCGTCGTGAATTGGACTCGTAAATGTTCTACTTTCGCCGCAGGGAAACGCGATAAGACAGTGGAAGAATCGGAGTAAAAAGCAAAATCGGAAGAAGCATATTGACGGAAATCTTATTCCGAGTCTGATCCTGCTGATTATTTTTTACATTCTCCCTTGTAAAACGCGCGGAATGCGTCGTCGGTAATTATCGAACAATAATTCGTCACGCGTATAAAAATAAGAGGGAGGAAATATCAGCGTGAGTAAGAAAAGAGGGATGGAAATAACTCCCTTTAAAGCTTGTTGTTGAGTGCCGAGTATCGTTTGAGTAATTTGCGGCATGCGAGACATTCGTTTTAATGGTCCTCGCATAACAAATATATGTGTTACTACATCACCGGTGTGAACACAGTTTCTATTCCACCCAATACCCTTTTACGACCCTATAATTCATATCAACTCATCATGCATACGTGTGTACATCTACAAAATACTTGTTGTGCTAGATATCAAGTACTTAGCGAGGATAAATAAATTTAGACTGATATTCGAGGCCAATTTCAACATTCGTTTTACCATCTTTTATTTATCGTACAAAGCAACTGATAATTGAGGTGTAACAATGGAACGAAATATGTGAAAACTACCATTAAACTTTTGCATTGCGGAATAGCTATATAAAATTAAAGAGGTAACCACAGCTCGTACACAGTTCAGAGTCGTATAATAAAAGTAAGTTTATATTTGCAAATGAATGCATCTCCTGGACTTTTTACTGGGAAATTTAAAAAATATAATAAATCATTAAAGCATTTAAACCTAGATATTGTTTAATATTAAGCTAGCGCAACGCACGGTTTCAGTGCGCTATTCCACGTGAATTTCACGAGCTTCCGTTTCTTTAAATCGTGCAGGTCATTGCAAAACTGTGAAAGGTTGCACCAATGCTAGGAGAAAAAGTATCACGGCAAGAAAGTCAATTTCACTTGACAACTAAGGATTCATGAAGCCTAATGGACGATGTAATCCTTGTCACATTTTGGATTCCAGTAGAACAAGTGTGATGGAGGGGGTGCGAGATAGAAGGGACAGGGGAGAAAGGGTTGGTCGTGCGAGCACGAAGCCAACCGGAGGCAAGTTTCGTTGTCGAGGCTCTCGAAAGTCACTTAACTTAGATTGCGCGGGCGAAATGACTTTACTTCCTAGGAAAACTTCGTTCCGTCGGGAAGGCAATGCTACGAGGGCCCGCAAAAAAAAAGGGAAGGAGCGAAAAAGTGTGACAGTGAGTGAGCCTGAGAAATAGGCAAAATGAATACTGTGTATGCAAGCCTTCGAAAATCGGCGAGAAAAAGGGACCAGGACAGAAAGAAGGGGTTCAGCACCGTGGGAGAGAGGATTACACGATGAAACGAAGAGGAGAGAGAGAGAGATTTAAGCGGCACAAGAATAAAAAAGACGATGAATAAGAAACGCTCTGACTTATCTTCTTATAAAAAGAGTAAAAAGACAGAAGTTCCTCAACTTGGCTCAGCTATAAAATTGTGGCGTTCAAAGTTTCCAAGCTCTTAAAATCGTTCTTATATTTATAAATGCCGTAACTGGGAACAATAGAAATAAATTTAATTAATTGAATTACGCGTCTCGTTTAGCAAGATTTTAAGTATCACTCGAATGATTTAGGGAGGAGAAATTTTTGGAATATGATTTTAAATCATCGCGCGCGCAAACTTTGCCAGATTATAAAACTTGCGGTTTGACTGGAATGCTACTTGAGACGAGAGAGCAGTATCCTAATTGTATCTCCCTCGCTCGTGCACGAAACTTACATGGCAAGTTTAATGCAACCAGGGATTAATATACATTTGTTTAGGAATATTTGGCAATTATATAATGTTCGCATGGGAAATCAAAGAGTTTTCCCCGTTTTCCGTACAAAAGGATCATGTTAGAGAATTTCATTTTATTAGTCAGAACATAGAAACGTGCAATAATTGATAGTAACGAATTCCGCATATTTCTTGTGCATTTCGTTGCGAATAAAATCGAATCAATGCAATTTTTAATAATATGCGAGGCGAGCGGCGAATTTTTACATAGAAATCTATGTGGCCGTGCCATCGAATGTTATAATGAAGTTAAATTGTAAATTAATAAACCCCGTAAAATACGATAAACTCCATTTGTACAGTCGACTGAATTTTATATCATGCGAGCCTCTGCGTTAAATATTGATACGTTACGAGTTTAACGGTATTACCGAATATTGGGAACGAAAAGTCAAAAAAGGATTGATAAAGATAATTGACTTGTGGATTCGTCGCTCGATTGAAATTCAAAACACGAAGGGCGTAATCTTCGAAGCATTAAATCGTGCATTTCAATTATAGCGTCGAATCATTTCCGGGGGAGGTGGTGGGCCAATTAAAAATTGTCTTCGAACCAATTTTAAATCGACCCAGTGTCAGATTGAAATTAAAATTTGCTCGTAAAAATCAATCAGGATGCTCGCGCGTGTGCGTGAACGGGAAAAAGGGGTATTTTGAAAAGCGAGTTCAGGTGCCTGCTGCTGCTTACGCTCGTTGCGTAGGACAGCGAGGGGGGGGGGGGGGGGGGGTGGTAGTCTTTGGAATTGGCGCGCGTCGTCGAATTGATTTTTAATTTAAGCTGACCACGTTGTGTGTACGCGCAATGCAGTCTCAACTGAGAATGTTTGCGCTGTCTGGACCGCGAAGGGGCTTCACAAACAGTCGACAACGTGCTCATTCCTACTGGAATCGGATTGGCGAGAACCCTCCCCCAGGTCGAGTTTCGTGAAAACTTCTCCACGTCTCTGTACTCGTAGCCTCGTAAATGCACTCGTGGCCACTCTTAATTATCGATCACCGAGCCGACGTAATTAATCTTTTTGAAAATGAATGCGCGCGCTCCCCTCCCCGAGAATTTTGCCCTGCGCCGGTCAGGGGCGGGCAGCACAGGGCATTCCTCATTAAATATAACTGGACAAAGTCGACTCGAGCAAGCTCCACCATAACCTGGTACTAAAGAGGCCAAGGCCCGTTTCACTGCGAGGCATGTTGGCCAATTTTGACGGGTTACAAGAGCTTGTTCGCAATATCGCGTAGAGGCAGATCCGACGACAATAACCACCATATTAGATTCTTGCCATTTGCCGAAGCTTCATGGCTTCGCATACGTAGCTATTTTAAGATACTTCTGCTTTTTATGCATGCCGACAAAGATTTTCTTTCATTTTCCGCAATATTTTCCAAAATATATGCGGAGGATATTCGCTTAAAAGATCCTCGCGTCGGTATCGAGGAAAGTATAAAGCTACCGACAGAATTCAAGCACTGAATAAAAAACAAGTAAAGAGTAGTTTTAGTTCTTTATCGTTTTCAATTTTCCTTGGACTTTTTCAATCCCAAAGGGTGTTATCCTCGAAAAGCTATCGCAGTTATCTACCTTTTATCGTTGCTGGAACTTGACGAAGCTATCGAAAACTTGTTCCTCGACTAGGAACAAATAAAAGTTTAACTCGCGCTACTAATAAGGAGAATGCGATGGCATATTTTGTCTTATAATGGAATAAGTACCATCCCCCTCATCCCTCCCGCCCCCCATGCATACACACTGTACTTGTACTCTAAAACCATTTAACCATGTGCATTTTGCAAGCAAAACTAACGTCGTTATTCTAAAACTTTACGCTTACACAGTATTCTACTATTTGTGCTCCCCCAAATACGACGGGGAGGGAGGGAGGTCTAATACAACTCTACCAAATTACAATTAAACTCTAAACACAGAATGTTCAGCAAGGGAAATTGGTTTCCATTTCACATCGAAACCTTAATAAATTTCCACGACGAAGAACGATCGTGTTCGCCATTTTCATATTTTACAGGCTCGCGTGATCCCCCCCCCCCCCCATCGAGCCGCAGCATGATTCTTAGCAGCAGATCGTACGTCAATTACGCTAAGGATGTATTAATTAATCCATTATCGTCGGATTAAAGGCTTTGCGATAGCTGGACGGAAAAGGAGCATGGGCAACATCGCGGTGGAAGCTCTCTGCGCTATCCATCTCTTGTACAAACGTGCGTGTGTCCCATACTTGTGTAAACGTATGCGTTACACGCATAAGCGTGAAGGCAAGAACCCACTCGGTCATAAACCATGGCGGTTTACGTTATCGTCTGGCCGGATCTGCCCGTCGGCAAACTACTGCAATTTGGCTAACGCTGCTCCTCCTCCTCCACCTTGCAACCTGTGTGCTCGTCGAAATTGATATGGCCACTGAGTTCGCTTTTGCATGCATATAGACTTTGGCTGATTTTTGTCAATATTTTTGTCAAACCCTAGCGAAGGTTCTCGAGTCACACTTGTCATTATTTAATCAATTTTGCCATTTCTTTATTACACCCTCGTTTCCTGTCCATCGTGTCCATCCCCTGTCGCATCCTTCGTGCGTCGGGGGAATCCCTCCTTCCTCCCGTATCTCGCTGCCACGTGGGAGAAATACTTTCCATCGGTCGAATCTATTTTTCACAGTTACCTGTGTAACGAATACTCTTGGCTAGTTACATTTGGCGCGGTTCCCTGGAAAAGATTGGATCCATAGGTTTTTACGATTTGACCGCCACGGTGAATATCATTTATTTTTATCGGTTTCCCATTATCGGCGCATGCGGTTTTCCCGTCGCGGTAACTTGTATGAATTGTCCACTTGATGCGCGGAACGTTGTTCCATGATTAATATAACGACCACCAAGTACGCAGGTGATTTGCGATCCAATCATGGGAGGCGCACCAATGGTTTACACGGGAAATTGATATAGGGACAAACGCTGACGTTGCGATACGTGGAGGCTGCTGCTATCTGCCGCTATCTCCCTGATTTTGTACATATTTACACGCCTGTCCCTTGCCGGGCATGTTAGATTTGGAAAAACATTTGTGCTACACGCCGCGGATACTGCTCGGAAATTCCACGTGGCTCGAATCGAGGCGACGATGAAAAATCTACGGAGTACGAGGGAAAATTCAATAGGAAGAAGGATTCGCGATTCTCCTAGGTTTAGCGTGTATTTTTTGGCTAGCCAGGACCTTCTGTCCCGAATCCTTTGGCGCATTTTTAAAGCCTCGATCGATTCCCGGGGCTCATCGGTTCAAGCGTGACATATGGTACGTGCCAAACGCAATGGGCACGCATCACGTCCAAAGCGGTTTCGCACACGTTCGGATAGAATGAGAAAGAGAAAGAGAAAGAAAAAGGGAATGATGGACGAAAGGGTGCGCGAGAGAGATGGATAGAGAGGGTGCGCGGGGGAGGGGGGGGGGATGGAGATAGAGAGATTGCACGAATGCGATCGTCGAATATCCGTGTGTAAGAGATACGTGACTGTGTGCAAAAGCACCGTACGCAGATCCCATACACGATACTACAAATAGATAGAGTATACGTGTGAACGTTCACATGAAACAGCCTCCGAAATAACCCGGAAGTGGAACACATACATATTTGAAAATCAACGACTTACAGCGAACGATGCAAAGCCCTGTTATTGAATTTCGGTTATTTTTTAGATAATTAATTGTTAATTGTAGCGCGGGCATTCGTTAATCGTTACTTTCTGAAATACTGATTGATGAGATGAATATCGAATGCAAATGTATCGTAAATAGGTCGGTCGTGTTTTATCCCTTTACTGGCTAAAAACAACGCCGACCGGGAAAACAGAAGATGCATATCCGTTACGGGCACATAATGCACATAATGCAAATATGAAGAAGAGAGGGAAAAACGCGTGAACAGTGTGAAAAAAATGAAATAGAGATACAGGATTGATTGGACTACTTTTTCCATCTGGGCGAAAACCGAAATGCGCAGCGGGAAATTGTCGTGCGTCCCTCCACTGTGCAGGTCTGTATGTATAGACTACACATATCGCAAAACGAGCGTACCTGTCGAACGCTATTATCGTATAAAATCTACCTGCAGGCACACCACTCGTACGTCCATATCGTAACCAATGGAAATTGCTCGTGATCCTCTAGCATTTTTTTTACGCACAGTCCTTGCTCCCTTATAATACTTTATTTTCTCGCCTTTCTGATATCCACGTTCGCCGTCCTCCACACGCAACTAGCTTTTTGCAAAAATGTCTACTGGACCTCGAAATTCCATGCAAATTGTTCCAGCGAGAATCGTATTTGGAATGTGAAATCGGTCGACATATGTAATTTGATTAATTTTCAATTTTCCTCCAATTTCACTGCCAACGGCCAGTGAAAAACTCTAGATATTTAATTCCCTTATAAAATATCAGTGATATTTTCGCGTTGCTTATATTATAATGTTCGGTATTTCAAGCGATAATGCATGCTCGAATTGCTTTTATTGGCAAAATCTAGTAAAGTAAATGTGTACGATTTAACGGAACGATTTCCCGCAAAGTTCTCTCTCTCTCTCTCTCTCTCTCTCCAGATTCCTTATAAAGTGATACGACGGAATTTTCATTTCACTTCATGAATCCTGTTCATCATCGGCTGAAAAATAGCTCACCGTGCACACATTTCACCGTAATTAATTATAACAAGTAACAATTAGTTAGTAGATGCATGAACTGCTAAAAGCACCTCGCGAAATTAAATCAGAGACCAGGGATCCCGAGAGACTGAGTGAGAGGCAGGCACGGTAGGCCTGAGGAAGGACCCTTTGAAATGCGAGCAGCAAAAAATTAATCGAAACTGTCCCTTTAATTTCGTTTGATCAAGAAGTGAAAAATAAATTCTGTCCTCTTTTTTTCCAGTTTTAGAAATTCAGGTAAAACGAGGTCAGAATAAAATTGTCTCGCGTGATTGATCTATAAATCATATCCTTTTCATAGATTATTGTGAGTGATCTCTACGACGGATCAGATCAAAAGCTGCTACTGCTATCGAAAATTGCGCAGAGTCTAAGTACCAGAGTATATCATTTTCCTATGAAATACTTGATTCATAATAATAGTTATTAAATCTATAAAAACGTAGAATCGCTATCATAAAAAATTTGCACGCATCGAATAATGATATTAATAAATGAGAATGAAATAGCGCGGATTGAGTCAGAGTCGAGCATTTAACGGATAAATTAGCAGACTGAAATAGAATAACGCGTAGAGTATTTTCAGCGGAAAAGCATCTATAAGGGAAAGGGATTTTACGCTAGAAAAATGTGTATCGTACACGTTCTTAAAACAGAACGTGCAACTGGCAGGATAACCGAAGCCTGACTTGACGTTTACCCAAGGCTCCCGCTCAGCATAAATAGCATTTGCCAATTTCGTCCATGAATCAACATTGACATTGAATTGCGATGACAAGTGACGCAGAAATGAGGAAAAACAAAAATTACCCGGGGGTTGGTCGGGGTGCATCAATTTTATCCGCAATTATAGATAATCGAAGAACCAGAAATTCTAGTCTAGAGAGTCTGGGAAGCAGGAAGCAGAGAAGGAATGCTTTAAACAAGCTCGGTTTAAAATTTCAGTCCCCGAGTTTGCCTGATTATCACCCCGCTGCAGCAGGAGAAACAGACTCTCCTTTTACGAAGAAATTTTTCCGGATAGACACTCGTCTAATGTAGCGTATTTTTGTACGGGCATCCATTGTTTTTTGCTTGACGCAAAATGGCGTTTTTGTTGACTCGGCTTTAGAGCAAGAAAAAAAAAAAAAAAAGAATCTGGAAACCAACGGGATGAAATCCCCTTCCGTTGCTTTTCGCATTGTCGATTATTTCCTGGAGGCAAATTGATAGGCTCCCCATTTTCCTACTCTTTCATCTGTTCCTCTCCCTCTTTTCACGCTCACTCACACATCTCTGGCTGCGCGCATCTGTATTTTCATACGGATCTCCCCCGCTATTTACTCCCCGTAGCTATAAGCCAGTAAGTTCCACTCTTAACGAAGCAACATTCTTTTGCGAAACGAATAGCTCTCGACTTTCTTCGAGCAATATAATCAAGCTGAAGGAAATCATGAGAGAACCTCAGGAGCGAAACTTTCATTCCCCTCTCCCGATAAAGGAATCCGTATAACGTTTTCCAATTTTTTCCCGCGTTTTTCACAACATTTTTCTTCCCCTATTTCCCTTGATTTTCACCTTTGACCTGTTGTTTGTCCTTTCCCGTGCTCTAAATTTTTCCGCTTTCTTTTTGTTTCGACGTTTTATCCCTGAGCAAGCTTCAGGCAGCTCGTAAAGAGGCGAGTATGTGGGGTGGAGACATGGGTTAGGGGTGGCTGTAAAGCGGAAGATCGAGGGGAAAGTAATCGAGTTCTAGTTGCGCTAAATCCGCGATGGACGGGACGAGATGGCGCGGTGAATGAGAGGGATAAAGAAAAGTGGATTCACCGGGAGAGACGGAGACAGAGGGAAGAAAGAGAGCGAGCGTTTTGAAGAAGGGGTGAGAGATTGACACTCGGGAGAATAGCTATACGTGGTAATGGACACTTCACTGCCACTCGCAGTCGATTAACGATCGCTGATAAAATGACTCGTAAGAGGCCGGGGAGGGAGGGGAGGGGGGAGGGGTTGATGATAAGCCAAGGTGATCGACTACCTTCGTAACAACGCGACAAATCTACCGTCGATCCCATTTATTAATTAGTCCATTAAACCGCGTCGTTAGTCGCTGGTCGATCGCTTCTTCAATATTATATGCGCGAAGTTCGATTGCTGCGTGCAAGTGTCATACGGAGATTGCAGCAGGCACGCGAGATAATGTCGCGAGAAATTTTCGTTCCACGTCGAAAAAACTTTTGGGCTGGGGTTATCGAGTAATCGAGTTTCATCGGGAATGACATAAAAGCGTTTACGCTCAAGACAAGAAAAATCCCTGTTATTTGGTAAAAAGGGTGAAATTAGATAAAGTCGTCGCTGGAACAAATTTGATTCCACGAACGGAAGGGCAGATGCACGACAAATTAAAAGCAGAGACGGGATAATTGAATATTAAGAACTCTACTCGACAAAGTGACGAACGAGAGAGGCAGCGGCGATAAAGGGTGGAAAGGTATACGAAACGGCGAAACGGGTTGCGACTGATTTTAATTAAAGACAAACATCCCCCTAACTAGACGCTCTTTCGTGGCCCACTTGGGGAAACAGCGGTCGGGCCCTTCGTCCAAGGGACTGCGATTTTCCTCCATTTCTTCCTTCTTTCGTCTTAACAGCATCCCTCCTCCTCCTCATACTTCATTTCCCTCCGTACTGTATACTTAGCATCGATACTGCTCTTAAGCCCTTGTATTATATTCTCCCTGTCCACACTTTTCACGTCTCCCTCCCACACGTGCAAATACATTTCCAGAAGCACGTATATCGTAAACTTTCCTCGCCTTCTACCTTTTTCTTTTTTTACGCCAAAGTCCTGTTTTGTGAATGCCTCGAGTCACCGTTTTTTGGCTTCCGCAGACGTATCGTTGCTTTTCTTTCTGCCACGTTCAACGGTGGCAAAGCTCTCCTCTCCTCTCCTCTCCTCTCCTTCTCCTCTTCTTCTTATTCGTCGGGCCCCGTGTTCTTACGCCGATGTTATTTTTCCTCCTTTCTAGCGGCGATCCTCCGCATTCAGGCGGCGAGGCATTTCTTTTTATTCCTTCCGTAAACGATCCGAGAAGCTAGCGGTCCGTGCGACTCACCGAAATCGCGCAAAGCATCTAATGGAGAAAAAGAGGATCTCGACGAAGACGCGAAGGGAAAAGGATAGCCGTAAAGGGCACTGTTGCCATGCTGGATGAGTGCAGATAATTTTCGGAGGAAAGTAGCCGACGGCAACCATCGAGATAATTTGCGAAAAGTAACGCTAGCTTACCAGCGGCGCCTTTGCTCTCTCTCTCTCTCTCTCTCTCTCTCTCTCTCTCTTTCTCTCCCACAGCTTTGTATTTGGTAATACTCTCCATTCTCCTTATTCACTCCCGCCAATACAAGTGGCACGGATAGAAGCTTCTAAATGGACCACTTTGAGAGTACACTCGCTACCAAAATGAGGCCGGCTCGCTCGAAACTTTCGCGAAGCTCATGAAAATGCGAGGAAATAGCATTTAAACGCGGGAAATGCCGCGAAAGCGTGACCTTCCTCCGCATCCTGGATGAAAGTTGAAATAATCGTTCGGAGTGGTTCGTTTGACGAGTAGAAATATCATTTTCCAGGATAGTCAGCCACTTTCCTCTTTCAGCCTTCTACCACCACCCCTCCCATCCCTTCTTTCTTTGGCTCTCGTAGATTTCGCCAGAGATGTCGGAGGGTTTTCGATAAATTTCCCTTACTTCGGCCAACCAGCCAGCCAGCCAGCCAGCCAGCCAGCCAGCAAGCAAAGATTGAGTAATTTTTCAAGTGCTCGGGCGAAAAGTTTGTATCACCAGCAAGAGTACAGGCGCACGTGCTGCCTCATGTTGCTGGTCAAGAAGCCAAGGTGGATGGGCCTTAATGAATAACGAATGAGAGAGGAAAACAGCAGCGGCGGAGAGTGGAAGAGTAAAAGATTAGCTCTTGGCGATATTCCTTCCGTCGCATCTATCTTCTTTATTGCAAATTCGACGAGTCGACGTGACGCTGCGCTCCACCCACCACCGGCCAGGAGGGAATAAATGACTTCCACGGAATTCCATTCGGCGTTGGCAAGGCGCGCTAGGCGCTAGGCGCCGCGCGATAAATGATACGGATAAAACGAGCGGAATGAAAAATTCAAGGTCATGCCTGTCCCCAGCACGCGTCGAGTCGCCAAGACAATTCGCCTGGACGAATGTCCGCGATTTCCCTGCTTCATAAAAGTTTTGATTAAACTCGAACACCGCCAGGATTATTTCCCCAGAAAAATGCTGGATTTATTCATCCAATCATTAGAGCGGACCGGCGCTCGCTCGATCCGACCACCCACACACACCCACCCACCCTCTGTCACGCTCTCCGCACGCTCAGAGGAATTCCCATGCAAATGTACTTTGCGCATAAGCTTATTTACGCGTTCTAATACCGGGGGCGGACTCATTGAAAGAAATGATTCCAGAAACTGGCGTGTTTCTAGAATCATGACGCAGTCTGCATGGATATATTCCATAATACGGCGCACTTCGTGCCACGCCAAGTCCGCGGCTTTGAGCCTCGGATATTGCGTGGAATATCGATTTTTATACAAGTTCCATTGTCTTATTTGTCGGTTGGGTCTCGGGAACTTCCGGCTAGGGTGAAATCCGGCTAGTAGAAATGAGACAAGTTTCCACAGAGCCAAGTCTCGAGGAGAATCGGGGATGCAATTGACCAAGTTAAATAGGTGAGTCTCTTAGTCCAGCACTTACGGGGGTGGTGGTGGTGGTGTTGGCGGCGGAGGGGAGCGGGAGGAGAACAAAAACTACAGTTCCGAGATTGGCCGATTTAGATGAAATAGGATTCCTGGGACGTTACGAGTATTTATAGGGAGCCGCCAGGCCGACGCAGACACTCGCACGTTTATACAAATATATCGTGGTAGCGCAAGTGCGAAGGTATGGGAGCGGAGAGATGGCAAAACGTCCCCATTTGCGGAAGGATAAACAAGAGTAGGAAGAGGACTGGGAGAGAATG
This sequence comes from Sclerodermus sp. 'alternatusi', assembly GCA_037305995.1. Lineage (NCBI taxonomy): Eukaryota > Metazoa > Arthropoda > Insecta > Hymenoptera > Bethylidae > Sclerodermus > Sclerodermus sp. 'alternatusi'. Next base: position 2,815,601 of record CM074552.1, on the reverse strand, counting down.
CCGAGCTTAAAGACGAAAAATTACCTAAAGGAGAGGGGGTGGCCAACCTCGCCATTTTTTCTTCGTCCCATCGATCTAACGGACCTCGTCGAATTTCCGTCTCGCTCTCCATTTTCCTCCCCAAGCTCTGCTTCCCGAGGGGTAGGATGTGTTTCTTCCAGAACGTTGTAACCTTAATATGTTTACCGTAGCTCCTGACCCCGATTGAACAAAGTCCATACTCTTCCGATAGACGCTGTCTTCTCTTCTCTCCCCGAAAGAAAACGTCTCTCCACTTTGATTGCGCGGAACTTGCACACTGGCCCGGACTCACCCCCTTCCTTCGAGCACCTCGAGAAAAGTCTCGGTCGGTCGGTCGGTCGGTCGGTCGGTCGGTCGGCCAACAATGAAAATCTAATCTGTGCTCCCTACTTTATTATCCCAATTAACATAATTCGCACGGAACACGCCCGGTGGTCCTCGGCATTCCCGGGAAGAAAACATCGGGAATGCGGGGTGGTAATTATCGCGACGAGGGTATAAGGGTTGTTTGCGAGAGACGCGCTTACGAAAAAGGACGCCGTAAAAATTCAGCGGATTCATTACTTGGCTGGACACGCATAAAACATTTGTCCGCGCAGTACGTGTCATTCTCAATGTAAATTTCCTAAAGCGCGTGTTCCATTAACTAAGCACGTTGCACACACGCGCACACGCGCGAGTCCGTAGACGATTACCTATACGCGAGCATTTGAAATTCAATTTGACGTCGCATCAGACTGCGATACAACGTCAATCCCCATGCTAATTCCATCTAGCGGCGCGCATTGCGCCCTTTCCCTCGCAGTGAGATTTTCGTTAAATCGCTCGCGTCCCAGCCATGATCGTCGGGATAATACTGATGATTTTGTTGTTTGTCGCAGCATCCCCCGGTATCCACGTTAGAAACAATCGTGCTCGTCCGAAACTATTCCGAGCTAAATTCCCCGTCATCCCCCAGCCCACCCCGCTGGTCCAACTTCGATAAAAGTCCATTCCCATGTTAATCCAATTAAGGAAATACGTGGGACGAGCATCCGAGTACCCTCTCCCCCGAAACAATCTTTCGCCGGTCGGATTGAGAAAACGCTCGGATCGGAAACAGCCCCCGAGAAATTAGATCTCGACAGGTATTAGTTTTGATGCGCGTCGCACATTCGCCGATAGAAACTATTTCCAATAGCGCGGAGGAAGAAGAAACGGAGGAAGCAGAAGCACCGCGAGTCATAAGTAGGAGCGGCCGTCGGTGGTGGCGTTTCCGCAGTTCGTTCCGCTGGCTAGACCAAAAAGGGGTGGCAGTGGAAAAGGGGATGGTGGCTGGCGATATCGCGACGATAGCGGCCATCGGGATCGAAGCTAGTCGCCGCACGTAGTGCCGAAAGATTCGCGCGAAAGTTCAGGGAGAGACAGTGGTGCAGGTCTGCCCGGGGGATGATGGCGGCGGGCCGTTCGAGGAATACGTTTAAGGTGCTGCCACACCCCACATTAGCAGTCGGCTGCTGCCATTGGGAGAGCTGGCTGGCCGTTCATATGCCAGACACGATTTTCTACTTAGCAGAAGGAGAAGAGGCACGCTCGCCCGACTTCGCGAGGTTCCTGGCCTTCCAAGAGGAACCCATAACCCATCTTCCTCTTCCCCCCGGTTCGTAACCTCCCCCGAGTCTCGCGGGACCAAGTGCCACCCCCTTCCTCCATCCTAGCTTGCCGCCGCTTACTCTCGTGTCTTAGAGCTAAATTGATAGATCGCTTTGTGACCCGAGCCGGGAACCCCCGACTGCTTATCTCGGTTGCGTAAGATTTTATGCGTCGGACGCGCGCCGTCGTCGCCAGCCACGATAAGGAGGAGGAAGCCATGCAAATCAATGCAAATTATGCCACCGAAGCTAACGAAGCGTTTTAAAATAATTGCTTCCGCTCTCCGGGAGAATAAAAGAGTCTCGTCATCGGCGGAAAACTGCATAAACTTGCATTTTCCTCCGGGACGCTGCTCCGGGGGGCTGCCGTCGGAGGAACGGCGACAACGCGTGGGGGGCGTGGGATGTTTCGCGCTTTGACTCCAATTAATTTCGTTAAATGGTACGCGATGTTTCCTAATTTAGACGCGTGGTTCGGATGGAGGGAGGGTGGGAGAGGGCTCGTTATTAATTTTACCGCACGATGAAATTACACGCCTGTACACGACAGCGGCGAATTCGCGGAACAATGTATTAAACGAGCTAGCACATAATTTAAATATGGCGGCCGTGCACGACCATCAATCAAACTGACGAGTCTCGGTGCTCTTGTTTCAGCCTAATGATGCATATCGCGTTGCGAAAGTCTTGCAACGCTTAGAAGCAGCGCGGCGGGCCCATTCATCGACGAGGTCCATCGGGGGGAGTTCCACATTCTCCGGGTTATCGCGTTATGGCCAAAACTTAATCCGCCCCGGAGTTTCTTACACGTGCAAGAACCGTGCCCGCCCCCTCCTCCGCCCGCGCAACACCCCGCCACGTATCGTCCAAGATTTATCTCGCTGAAATATTTTCTCCCTGGAAATCCAGCGGCGTCGTGATACATTCAATGCACGCAGCAGGTGCAGCGCGGCGCACAAATACCAGGGAGCAAAGGGCCCGTGTGTGTCGAGGTACGTAAAGGCACGTAGAAATACAGTGAATCCGGCTCACCGGAAGCTTCCGCGTCGCTTAAATATATGGGTAAAGGTCCCCTTACCTTACGTGTGCTGCATCCCTGCAGGTACTCTCTGATTGCAACCGGCCGATAAGGTGACGGGTAAATATCTGAGGGAATTTGCATATCTCGATAAAGATGCATTGCCGGAGTGGAGGAGCGGAATTCGACGCGGCTTATTTCTCCAGATGCTCGGGCGCTGATATAAATAAAATGATGGAGGCACGCGACACGTGTACCCTCCCGAGGAAAACACGCCTTTTCACGTGACTCCGCTCGATCAGGGACGTAATATATTAGTTTCGCCGCCGAATGTAATTCAGTTAGGAGAAAAGAGACCACCACCACCACCACCACTACCACCAATCGTGTATCAGTATCAGATCGAGTTCGTTTCGCGAACTGCGCGCGAAAATCGCACGCGCTGTTGCGTGAGCGCCTTTTTCGGTTTGGGCAGTCTCCTCCTCCCCCTGTCCCGCTAGTCCCTTAACTTTGAAAAAATGGAGTCGCCGATACCGCGGCGGTGGCGGGTGAGCCGCCAAAGCTCCCTGGGTAAACCAGCTCCCCTTGCCTCTGGGATTTAAAGCCGATTTCTCGTTGTTTTACGCGAATCTGACCCGTCGTATGCAATAGTAACGGGCTCCTCGGGCCAGACACGGTATTCCACTTACCGACTGCCGAGCATTTCCTAGTCGTACCGAGCTGAAGGGATTAATTCGATTTTCTAGACGTTCAGTTTGTCGCGCGGCAAACTGTCATTATCGGTTTCTCCGTTCGTTCTTGGTACCCTTATAGCGCGAGCTCCTATGCACCGAGTAGAAAGCTCTGTAATCTTCTTACCCAATTTACTCCCGGCCATGCTTACTTGGAATACTAATATTTCTATGCTTATATATTTCCTACACGTGAAGCTCGTATCAATTGCTGGATCACGCGTGGCTTTTACGAATAGCCCCCAGTATCACAGGAGCCTAATCTCGCGTTCTCTCCTCGCCAGCTAAATATATTCCACTGGTTAAAGTTGAAACTTTGGCTATTACCATTGCCCATTAGAATCTTAATGGCAAGTGTTAATTTTCTACGTGGCATTTATTAGAATATATTCTACGTGTGTACAGGGAGAGGAAAATATTAATTGTTGAGTGGATTGTTAGGGTGTGGGTAAGCCAGAGGGAGAGGGAGAGAGAGAGAGAGAGGGGAGCCTACTTGGTTCGCTGCTAGGGAAGAAACTTTTCGTCGGACTAATATTTGTAATCCGCAATCAATGCATTAGGGCGAGAGTGGGATAGCACGCAAAACTTTAGATTATTACCTCTCTAAGATTCAAGTGCCGGAAAGCAGTAGTGGAGGTACTCGTTGAGCCCGACTCTCCTCTCCACTCGAGTCCAGGGCCAGACTACCACGTCATACACCGTGTACCGGTGTGGCTCGACGCGAAGCGGTGGTACTCTCGTAAAAAGTAAAAAATAACAATCAAGAAGGAAATTTGCAAGCAACTTTTAGCGTGTCGACAACGTGGAAATTTATCTGCCTTAACTTTCGGCTCGTAACTGCTGTTTCATTACTATTTTTCAAACGCGAAAAACTTCCCCTCTCATTAAAACTAGTTTACTCGTTCGAATGTCTCGCATTTATTTAGCGTCCGTAAAAAATGAATCCCACGCTACGCTCTATCAGTGTGTGTGTGTGTGTGTGTGTGTGTGGGCTGAAGAATAAAGGATGTCGCGCTACATTCGCATAATTCAGTGTCAAACTTGAAGGTTTCCCGTGATTCGAGAATATATCTCGGTGTCGAAGATGTCTTATCGCGCAGCCAGGAAGACTTCTACCTCGCGTGGTAAGCGGAATACGCAGAAATATCTCCGCCGGAGCGTTTGCCAGGGTGATATCGAATTGCGTAGTCATACGTGAAGGCGGACGGATGACGCTCCGATCGCCCAAGGAAATTCAGATCCACGTGTACCTATCCCTATCTATGGGATTTTCGATGGAGCCAGACCTCGGTATGAGTATAGTACCAAGAGGAATTTTCAGATCATGATCCAGCCAGAATGAGAGAAAAAGAGCGAGAGATGAGAAGGGATTCGCATTATAAAATCCGTCTGTGGGTTTCTCCCGGTTATTTCCTGAAAGATATCTAGCAGGCACGATTCCTTCGAGCAGTAAATATGACGGTAATAATCCTCTTTCTCGCAGTAAGAAAAAAACTCAGTCTCTCTCTCTCTCTCTCTCTCTCTCTCTCGTTGGAAAAGAGGAAAGGTTCTTCTGGATTGGAATATGTAGATTTTTTAACGCCGATATTCACGAATAGTAAGAATGGAATGTCTTCCAACGTTTACAACGTGATCTATACATACGGGGAGTACTCGAGGAAACTTATGACTCTTGCGTGCCGCTCGTCTCTCCCATATTTTCATCACTTTCGCATTTGCCAAAAATTTTCACAAAATCTCGATATCGTTACCAGGATAATATACTTTTACGGCAGACCCAATTTTCGACAGATTACGAAATGGACTTGAGCCTTGAAAGCTTTCGAGCATCGCGGGCGAATTGATTCGTATGCGTATATTTCAGTGACCGGCGCGGTAATTTACGTGTGTTTTTTTTACTCTCGAAAGTGAACGATAGTTGGAGAAAAAAAGTTTATAGAGTTCTAGAGTTCAGGGATAATAGATATGCTGGTCAATGTCCCCCAAGTTCACATATATGACTGCCACGTGGAGAAAAGCCGAGCGTTCGCTCGTTCGTTCGGTCGATTCATCGAGATGGCAAAGGGAAACTTTCGCCCGCCTAGTAACTTCGCTCATGGCGCCTCGCCGTTTTTTCATAATTGATCGCCCGATCAATATCGACTCCATTTTGTTTTCAGGCCTCGAAGCTGAACTCTACTACGTGAAGGAGGGGGTGGTCAACACGTACGCAATGAACTTTGTCGTTCCCGTACAGGCGAATATAGCGGACCTCGAATTTTCCTGGCAAAGCCTCGTTGGAATCCCCGTACGTATATACAAACATAATATTCCATCGTAGCAAATAACCCTCATGAAAATGCCATTAATAGAGCGAGTATAAAAATTCAACGATGTTCCCTCTCCCCTCCCCCCGTAAAAGGCCAAACGTAAACTTACGATACACCGGTAGGCAGACAGGCAGGCAGGCGGCAAGGTAGAACTGGAGCAAATGTTGATTCTCCAAATTTCTCTGTAGGTCTATTTAATCATCGACGAAAAAATATTTGTAACAGGAAGCACAGGATGCAGCCGTCCTGCTCGCGTATCGGATTCCTACGTTGAACGTTCGCATCATTGAAAATTCGGCGGTGGTACGCGCCGGAAGACAAATATGCGATTACAGGATTACGGGGGTGGGACGGGGGCTGGCGTGATTTTAAATCGATCTTGGCGCGGTGCATGATAGCGCATTGACAAGGGAGAAATTCCCATGGGAACTCTGCGAAGCGTTTTGGCTTTCCGTTAACTAGGCACAACAATGCGAAACAAAGTAAATAGGTGGATGATAGGCCGCAGCGAGAGCCGGGAACACGCCAGTTTATGTGCAGACAGTTCCCATCGTGCAGGTTTACGGAGATAAGTTGGCTAGAATTAAGTGGGTGCGTGCAGGGAGAAGATGGGGCTAGAGGGGAGGACACGGCGGAGGGCTATATCAATACTCTATCAATATGAAATACAAACAAGCGAGGACTAGGGGGAGGATCAGGCGGAATCAGCGGTGTTCGGTTCGTGAAACCGTGCGGTTCGGTTTTGCGCTCCCTCCGGTCACCAAGGAAACGAGCGAACGCACCCTCGAAACCTCCGCGACCTGGACCGGCGAACGCGAAAAGTCGCTCGGATCCCTCGATTCGACGTTAAACGACAAGGAAATCGACCCTACGCGCCTCCTGTTTCTCGCTCGACTAAGCGCAAACGGTCTTCTCGTCTTTCGGAAATTATTATGTTTACTATTAACGTGATATTAGACCGGGGATGAAATTGGACAGGATTTTTCACGGTTCGCCGATTATAATGGAGATTCTTAGAAGGCTCTCGCTGCTCGTTTCTTCTTCGGCAATTAATGCTGTAATTTCAATGTAACGTGATGTGCGTGCGCGCGCGCGCGCGTAAGGCCAATTTGACAAAATCCCATAGCTCGACTGTATCGAGTAAGAATTTCAAGAGAGTCTGAGGAATTTGCTCAGGGTTCTCGCGGTGAGACCGTGGTTAATTTTAAAAGATGGCAGGAGGGTCTTAATTGCAAGGATGATCGGCGATGGTAAATCGTCCTGGTGAAATTGCGAGGTGGAGCAACGACGAGCTGGTGAATCACCACGTCGACTGTTAAGTCGTTATTGGTGACGTTTTTCCGCGGAACGTGCCAACGCGTTGGGGTAGTCCAGGAGTGTGTAGGCAGCTAGGCAGACAGCCAAATATACGAATAGTTCGAGAACGAGAGAGAGAGAGAAACTGAGAGAAGTGGAATGAGAGATGAGAGGGAGAGGAAAGAGAGTGGCAACGCTTGATGGTCGTTGCGGGAGCGTCGCGGCGTCCCCGGCATATCCCACGGGAGCATTTTCCATTCCCCGTTATCTCTTGGATTTCTCCGCGGGTTCGTTAACCGGGAAATTTCTCCGTAGCTGTGATCACCAGCCTGCCGTTTCACCTTATCTGTTCCTTACTCGCGCGACCTATTGCAGCTGGTTCACCTTCGAGAACCAAGCGTGGAGCTCAAAAATGGCGTGGAAATCAAGAAAAGACGATAGCTCGAGAAAAGTTCAGCCAAGCTACACAGTCTATGGTACGAGTATAATGAAAGACGTCCGCATTCTTAATTAAATGCAAAAATGTTCTTCGGCGACGAATCTTGTTCCGAAGCAGGATTAAAGGATTTGCCGTCGATTACCGAACTCTAATTAGCATTCTTCCTTACCTATTTTAACCCAATCACCACCACCACTGCCACCAGTCTCCTAAAATTTTCAGTGGACAGGCGAAGAGGCGAATCCGAAAAACCATGGGAGAAGAGGTGTTTAAAATTGGATAATAAGAAGAAAGAGCGAAAGAAGATATCGAGGATGGAGGAGAGAGGATGATCAGATAAGTACATCCGTGGCACAATAAAAGAGGATCGTGCGGGAAATGGGACGAAAACTGCAGGGAGCCCTCGCAGGGATAAAAAGAGAAGGGCTGATATGTGTCGCAGTTAGGGTGGCTCGTGTCGTTGAATTGCAATCGGGTGCAGCTACGCGCAGCATCGTATCGTAGGTGCATCTTGCAGGGAAACGGTGACTGACCCCAATTACGGCTGTATATCCTCCTGTTTATCTGTTCATCTATACGGAAATCTCTCGCAAATAGAGGGAAACCATGTCCTTCCCTGTGTGCGTTTGCGTGATACGAGTTACCATGCACCCCTCCCTCCGTCCACCCACCTACGGCGAATTCAGCAAAAACTAATTATAATGTTGCATCGGGCGCCAAGCATGTTCTCGAGTGAAAGCCAAATCTAATAACGAGCCTAGGGCAAATGGCTAACGATAAGGAACAGCGCTGCTGACTGACTATTTTATTAGAGACATTTGAAAGGCATTAAACGGCTTCTCCCGCGGTTATCACAGGAAAACTACCTCTCGTGGAATTGACGGTGATTAAATGAATATTTCCTGTGGCGTGTTCCGAGAGATAAAAATCTTTAATCGTATGTAAATGCTTAAAATATGTAACAACGGCATAGGTTTAATTGGTCCGTTAGCTTGTACGCCTGCAATTGTACGCGCGCGTGTGTGTGTGTGTGTGTGTGCGGGGTGCAGAGAATTTCTTTCTTTTCTCCTCTCCTCTCTTCTCTTCTCTTCTTTTCTTTTATTCTCTCAAAGTCTCTTTCCGCCCCTCTTTTTTACGCAAATTCTTCTTAATTGCGTTAGCGTATCGCGTTGGCATATGTACATTCCCCCATTTACATGGAAATTCATCGTGGTCGGAGAAAATTCCCATTTTCCACCCTCCAGCCTCCACAGACGTGAGTCACAATACAATTTCGTTATGTAACTCGAGTTTGGTATACGTGTATCTCCACATACTCGGGGAAAGGATCAGCGGGAACCATCTCCACAACCGGGTACGATCTCGATGTGTGCACCTCGCTAATCTGCCGATCTGGAGCGGGGAATTTCGATCGTTCAACATCCGAATGAGTCACGACATTCTCTCTCTCTCTCTCTCTCTCTCTCCTTTCTCCTCTCTTATCGTCGATTGCATCTCTGCCAACTCCGACCCTCGATGAAATGGGCTACGATTTACGCGGGGGCGTTCTCGCACGTAATTTCTTCATGTTTATCAGACGCACATTTATTAGTCTCGAATTAACAAAGCAGAGAGACACGATAAAATGCGTCATTTGGAATCTAATCGATTTTATCGATCGCCCCAGAAGGATTTCCGCTCGCGTTTCGGGGAATGGCAGATTGCTCCTCGGATATTATTCATTTGGAGATTTTTTCTTTTCAATCTGTCTCTGCTCGCGGAGCAAGAAGTTATTGGTCCTACGGGCGGGATATAGACTGGAACGAAGTTTCTCATTGACGAAGGGGGAGGGGGGGCTCGTGGAATTGGGGATGATTTGTGAATCATCCACTTGTTAGGCGAAAGTTTCTCACTACTTTTTCCCCGGAGCTAGAGTTCCCCACTGCTCCGGGTGCAGGGTGACTCGAAATGTGGGAGTTCTCCTCCCCTCTTACTCCTCCCCCTTCACTCGAGTTTTCTCTACAGTTGCTTCTATTATTCGACGTTTCAGCGTTGTATCGTTTTTCTTACGTGTCTTCTTCCTCTTCGTCTTCGTCTTCGTCTTCTACCACCGCGCTCCACTTCTCCATTTCTTTTTTCTCTCTATTTCAGCCACCTCTTTTTTCCCTTTTTCTCTACACCAAATTCTAGACACCTTGTTCGATAGATTGGGTTTCTTTTTAGATGTTTCTTATTACTCTTCTTCTAACTCCTAACTCCTTCCATTCCTCATTACTCGATCCTTAACTCTTTTATCCTAGAAATAGCTGGCTTGCTCTATACTCCTCCTCCTTCTTTTCTTCCTCGTTCTCTCTTCCCGTTTCTCCCTCTGCCGCTCTCCCGCTTCCCTTTCTACAGAATTTCTTCCTCGAGAAATATTGCGTTCCACTTTGCCCTGCCTTTGACGCTAATCATTATTATTTCTTTTCCCGTTTCTTCCTTCGTTCCGTCGTCGAGATCCTCCCTAAACCGGCTTCGCTTTTCACCCTTTTCGCTTTCTGGTCCCTTCCGAGACCTGGGAGCAACGGGAATTTGCTGGGGTTGGGAGACAGCGACCACCCCAGGGCGACAATTACTTGTAATACCGTCAGCCTCTCGGGACCGATGGGAATTCGATGGGGCGTACTTTCACTAAAAAAGATATTACTGCGTCTACGTAGGCTCGAAGCTGCCAATGGTGGTGGTGGTGGTGGTGGTCGGTGGTCGGTGGTTCATCGTCACTCTCGTCTTATCGCGCAGTTCGATATGGTTGATGACCTGTCGGAAACTGTCCCCCCTCTGTGTTAACCCACACATGCCCGACACGTACACGTACTTCGAAAAGGCACCTACGTCAAGATAATTGGAACGCTAAATTGAGACTCGAGCGACCTAGAAACCGGGGAAATTCGCGTTCCGTTAATAGCCGTCTCTATGATCCATCGTTAACCTAACAAACGACTCGTCGTTATTTTTACGAGAAATTCTCTCGTCGCAGCAAGAATTGGGCGATTTATATCGCCGCCGGTTATTCCGTGCTCCGATGGATAAAGCATTTTACCTACTCGCAGATCCACTGCTTAGTTAGCTTTGTAATTGCTCGCGATCTCTATAGCGGAGCCAAGCCCCACCACTTGACCACCGCGTTCAAGAGGATTTCGTAATTTCGCGGTAAGTGGCCAATTGCGGCACTTCCGACGACAATTATCGTGTAATATGGGAGGTTCGCTTTAACCTTGGTTGAACGGTGATCTTTGTGTAGCCGGCGATCATGGCTCGCCTTAACGATGACAGCAATTTCGAATTAATTGCAAATTCACTGAGATCAACGGCCGGTGACGCTGGGTGATTAATGTCCACCACCAGTGTAATCCACCGGGCGGCAGCCGGCCCCAACGTTCCCGTTGCGGTCTGGCACAAGGCTCTCCCGTATGGTAAGTCCTGTGGGATAACAACCCCGTGTTTCGGATAACAGGCGGTATCAGAACCACGCTACACCCGACACCACTAAGGCCAGTGACGCCCAGCGACGCTGCTCGACCAAACGTCGCTCTCTCCTCTTCTCTCCTCTCCCCTCGGCTCGTCTCGTCTCGTCTCACTCCCGACAAACGCGTGTCTCGCAGATTATAAGGCGAAATCTCTCGAAACGCGAAACTATCGAGATTCCGAGGTTCCAGAATCCAGAATCAATTCCGGGATAGGGAGGATCCACGTGTTTTTCCTCGACGCGAATATCGGGTCGGTGTAATCTCGGAGCGAAACTCCTTAGACTCTCTTCGAGTATTAAAGGAAGGTCCGCGCCGACGTCGGGAGAGCCGAAGGAAGTAAAAAATATGATACAGGCGAAACTGGATGTGGGTGATCGAGGATTTTTAGGGTTATGCCGCGGGGAAGTACCTCGTGAATTTTTGGTGCTGCCAGGGCCTTTAATCTCGGACGAATTTCCGCGCTTCCGAGAGCCGAGCCAAGTTTACCGGAGAGATTCCCGGGCTTGTTTCGCGTAACTGCGGAGTCCGTCGAGCTCAAGGACACCCGACACCGTCGAGAGTCTCGCGTCGTTCCTCGACAAACACGCTCACCGCGGATTATACGGCGTAATCGCTCGAAACCCGACGCTCGGTGAGCGCCAGCGTAATTTCCGTGAAATATCCGCGAAGATTTCGGTGGTGTCGCGCGTCTTCTCCACCGTTGCACCAGCGACTTGCAAAAAGGTGTCTTCGGGAACGTCGAGAGGAGGCGGGGGCTGCTTATCCGTCGACGAGCCAGCCGGATCGCGTTTCTTCCACGCGAAACTTCACGAGATCCATCTCTGACAATGCGAGTATCTCGGGAGAGCCTTTCTCTCTCTCTCTCTCTCTCTCTCTCTCTTTTCGCCAGACGGAAGCAAGCGGATCGAGGCTCATTTTTCACGCGAGACAACGACAGCCGAATCAATGGGAATAATCAGCCTCGTCCGTTCAACGGCATCGCGCGGTAATGAATGACACGAGTATCTGGCTCCCCACCCCCTCTCTCCCCATGGAAAAACCTGAATAAAAGACTCAAAGTGACACATCGCGCATTCTTATCGTGCAGCCCGCACGATTTTCTCTGATGACGTCACGATGAAAATCTCGTCGCGATACGTCTGGAGAGTTCGCTGGCGCGTCTTGGCGATTAGTTCATTAGGATAATGAGGCTGGGCGACCTCGGTTAGAAATAACTATGATAATCAATGCAAATCCGAGCGAGGATTAAGAAGGTCTTACACAGGGAGGAATAATTCCCCTTATTCGAAGACGCATCTCTCTGTCGTCGGTGCATTGGTAGCGCCGTTAAACTTAATACTTTTCGGCTGCAACGGGGACTTTCGAAAGTCGAGAGGAGACAGACAAGACCTTAAGATTCGAACGTGGGCCGCGTTTAAACTGGAAATTTTGTATATACTGCATAATACGGCCTTATTATGTTAAGGTATACGGAAGACTGCGACAACGCGAGGCTTCGCAAGGCTGAATGCATAATAAAGTGTTGCAAGTGAGGAAAGGGGGTGCTGGATCGGAGCTTAGTGGCTCCAGATCGAAAAATCGCTACACAGCATCGATTATCACTCGCTCTCTCTCTCTCTCTCTCTCTCTCTCTCTCTCTCTCTCTCTCGGGTCCGTACTCGCAACTCTGCCCTCGTATCTCGACCGATTTCTCGTTAAACTTTTCTCTCCGTCCCTCTTCTCGCTCTCGAGCATCGCACTAATTTTCCCGTTGGATTAACAGGAGAGATTTGACCTCGCCAGGCAAGTTCTCGCGAAGTCGAGGTGCTCGCTGGAAATCCGTTTGTATCGCGAAATAAGCAAGAGCGCCTTTGTACTTCCACGTCACTATTCCCGCAGCTTGCGGCTTCATCAGCAAGTACGTGGTGTTGACGGTTTAATAACTTCATTTGGCGGGACGTCGAGTGCGGCCGACGCCCTCCCCCGCCGAACGAACGCCGTGAGGCTTTTTTCATGGTGGAGCTTTCGGATCCCCGAGCTTTTCATTGCCGAGGAGACTCGACGCGATGGAATCGCGTTGTGCTCCGCCAAGCTGTTTAGCACCGGAGAAGTCTATCGTGACTTAATTCCCCGCGATTCTTCGGGGAAACTCATTAATTTGCCCGGAGAATGGGGTATGGGGGTGGGTTTCCAGTGGGCCGTCGCTTCGTGAAAAGGTCTGGGCTTAGTACCGCAGCGAGACACCGCGAACGAGTAAATAAGGGCTCAACGCGAGCTTGTACCGGTAATAGGGAAACCCGTGAGAATAACTGTCTTCTGGCAGACGGTGCGCTTTCCTCCCTCGAACCGGTTGCTTAAAATTTAAAAGTCTTCAAACAGCGCGCGTAAATAACGCGCCCAGACCTAACCAGCGGCGGCGGGCCCGTTCGTTGCTTCGCTCCTGCCGCTTTTTTGACCAAACTGCTCGAAGGGTTGATCAAAGAAACTCGCGAGAACAGAGTCGAAGAATCGAACGAGGGATCGAGTCGTGGGAGAGTGGTCTCGTCCCGAAATAGCGATTTTGCCGCGAATCTCTTTCTCCTGATTTTTAACCGAGCTCCTTAACCCTGGCGGGGAATGAAACTTTGCAACGATGCAGTGAAAACGGCGCAAAGTACGGCGATGCTGTGAAAAGCTCGTATAACTGAATGCATGCGCCTGCAAGGTGGCCTGTTCGCCCAAATAGCGCATAAAGCTCCGGGAAAATTCTGAACAATGTAACTTATAAGTAGAACCGGGCCGAAATGAGCTTTCGCAACGTCATGCGAGCTTTTGTCGGGGAACACTATTCCCCAGTGGAGAATGAGTAAATACACGTCTAAGCTTTATACGGGCGACGTAAAACTGATCGATTTTATAGGAACTATCGATCGCGGCTTTATACACTCCTCTTCGCAACAAAAGCTCGCTCCGAGCTTTTACCGGGCACCTCTGGCGGTGGCGGGAGGGAGAAGATAGAGATACCGAGGGAGCGGACGTACCAGCAGGAGAGACAAGAGTCCGTGGCACGAGAATTTAAGCGAGACGAGAGTGATCGTCATCGCCACTCGAATTTAGCCAGGGATGATCTGGCTAAACCCCTTCCGTCGTTCCTCCCCCCTTCCCCCTCGGAGATCGCGGGACTCCGTCAGGATCGCGAGGCGTCCGCTCTCGCGTAGCCATTGTCGGTAGCTCTCCCTGCCTCTCTCTCTCTCTCTCTCCATCCTCTCCTCCGTGAATTTCTTCCATCTCGATGAGCTCCGAGGATCCAGCGGTAAAGTTCCCCATAGAAAACTCCAAGATTCCGTCATTAATTTTGCCGAGGGGCTTGCCGGGGCTTGACGGGATATACCGAAGATATTGATGTTAGTGTTGGTGGCATTGAGCGATCATCTCATCTCCCGCTGGAAAGTTAGATGAGAAAATTTGTCCCTGCGATAGGTTCACTCATAGTTCGCAAACTGCTTCGCGCGCGAGAGAGCGTGGCACTACCCCCCAGGTAGGTGCGTCGGTGAGAGCTCCGTGTTTTTGTGTCGGTGGCCGCATCGCAGTGGAATAGACTCGTTGATGCTCAGCCAGGTTGGAGCTGGCTGGCGCTTCGAGCTGACGGAGATACTTGACGGTTTATCTCGGCATCTCTAAAGTGTTTAGCCACATACATTTGCCCGGTGACTCCTCCACTCTCCCCCTTCCCCTCCCCCTCTCGACGCTCGTGTGCACGCCTGCGGGAGTGTCCGACACAGTTTATCTATGGTTATGCGCGCAAGTTTGTATGCATTTGCGTTCCTGCACGCGAGCGCAGTCTAATGGTTTACCTACGCAAATGTTGTCTGTGTCGCGTGAGTTTGTCTTTGTGCGATGATTATTCCGAGGTCCCTGGATATCGTGGTATTATACGGACGTCGATTGCAACATTTGAAATAGTTGAGAATTGTCGTCGTCGTCGTCGTCGTCGTCGTCGTCGTCGCCGTCGACACGGAGGGATGTGCTCCGATGTGTGCGAGGGTGTGCGCGCGCGTTACCAGGTAGACGCTACAGTATTTATTAGAGGGGTTCGTGGGGGGCATGCCTCCCTTCAACCGCGGTTGAATATGCCTGTCGATATTGATTTCCTCCTACGAAATCGGTGTACGCACGTTCGATTCCGCGCGTTGCACAAGTTTCCATGGGTCTCGATAACTTTGATTACGGCAGCCAGCGTTATTCCGAAGTCAGGCGTTGCCTCGAACTACCGACGGAGTTTACCTAGGGCATCTCCCCCTAGGGCTGACCGACCGAGAGAAAAGGAGTCGCTTAAGTTCGCCGCGGAAGAAGCGGGTTCACTGACCTTTTGAGACACATCTCAAGGGATCACCGCGCGGTTGTTTCCATAATTTCGCGGGGGTCGCGATGCCCGGGGAGAGGGGCGACCCCTCGCAAGAGATTCCGGGGACCTGGCGGCACGTCGAAGAAACCGCGCTGCTGTAGCCACGGAGTTGGGATCAGAGACGGTCGTTTATCAAACGAAGAATTAGGGACATCTGTCGGTGCTGGAAGCTCGCCAAGCCGGGTGTTCACCTTCTGTGCTCGACACATCGTTGAAAATCGATGCCGCAACGTGTCTTGCACTTGTGCTCCGAAGGTGCTGGTGGTCCAGGAGAGGCTTCAAAGTTCCGTTTTTCGAAAGCCTCCCTCTCCCTTCCGCCTCCTTCCGTACACCGCTGGTAGCCAGCGGCAAGCTCGATTGGACTCCCACGAGGTCTCTC
The DNA here is from genome assembly GCA_037305995.1 of Sclerodermus sp. 'alternatusi'. NCBI lineage: Eukaryota > Metazoa > Arthropoda > Insecta > Hymenoptera > Bethylidae > Sclerodermus > Sclerodermus sp. 'alternatusi'. Next base: position 2,799,929 of record CM074552.1, on the reverse strand, counting down.
CGGTCCAGGTCTCTCCGCGTCCTGAGAAGGTGGGAAGAAAATCCGCGAGAACTTGGCGGCCGATATCGGAAATATGATTATCGCGTCTGTATTATTAAAGCGAGTAGAATCGTGGGATCCAGCGGCCGAAGCAGGTGGATGGATCATCGTAAAGTGGAGCCATCAGGACGTAAGTAGAGCGCGAGCGTTGGAGTTAGCGGGTCGCGCGCGGGCCGGGCTCCGCTCTCCCGTGGCTGCCTGCCATATAAGGTAGAAGCTCGGGATCAGAGGCTCGTTTATCAAGCCCGGGATTCCAGACGTCTGTCCCGTGTCCCACAGGATGAATTTATCGGTTTTATAATTAAGCGTGGCTCGCAATACCCGGTGAGTAACTCGCTCGTAATTTATATCTCTCGTTCTAAGCGTGTCCCTGCTTTTCACTGCTCCATCTCCCATTTCCCTCGGTCTTCTCTGTTGGCTTCTTGTATTTCCGCTGGTTCACTTTGCGCCGCTGCTCTGGCGTCAAATTATTAATAATTCACGACGCCGGCTCGACGCTTCTCTCTCCGCTCCAATTGGAACGCAATGGCTTTGTCACACGAGCTCGCTCTCTTCTCCTCCTCCTCCTTCTCCTCTATTTATCATGCGTAATTATCTTTCCACCGGTATTCTTGCGTGCTCTTTGATTAATCATGCCGCGCATGGCCGACGACGCGGGAGAAAGAAAACCCGGAGGATTATCGAAAAATGTCGTGCGACGGCGTATCTGCAAAAGGGGGATGATGCGCTACACACCCCGTTGGATCCTACGAGAGTTTATCCGATTCGAGGCGATTGCGCCCGTCGAGTTAGGGGAGTGCAACCCGTTGCATTATAACGCGCTTCAAGCTAAGCCCGAGGTTTCTGACTGTCGTAAACGAGACAGCGCGTCAGCTTCGACTGCTGTTTACAACGCGGGGAACACGATGTTCCGCTGTTGTCGCAAACCATTTGAAACGCGGGTCGCTGTAGCGCGGTTAACGAGCAAGTAATTACAATGAAACGATTGAGCCGTCATTGCCGAGCTAGGAAATCCCGAGTAGTTATTACAACTCTCGGAGCTTCCACTGTGCGTAGCTTCCGTGGCTGCTTTCTGAAAGCAGACAGGGACTCGCCTGTAGGATCAGGGGGATGGAGAGGTGGTGGAGAAGGAGAAGGAGAAGAAGAAGCAGCAGCAACGGAGAGAGGAACGCGATGAGAAAGTAGAAGAGAACGAATTGGCGAGATGAAGATTAAGACGAAGCGAGGGAAGGGGTGGAAACGAAGAGATAGAGAGAAAGACGAGAGAAGTGGAAGAGGGGGTGTGAGAAACGATGAGAGAAACGGAGGAGGAGGTAGAGAGAGGAAGGAGCGGCGGATACCGGTCCTGGTATGGAGTTTGAGGCTTGTTTGAACAGACTGCAGCTCCCAAGGAGGGTGTAGGGGGTTCCAGGGGTTGCTATGACGATCACGCCCCATCGAATTATGCGAAAATTGCCCTGCGTACTCCCACCTCTCTTCGAGACTTCAGTCATTCCAACCCCTACCTCTCGACGAATGTGAGTGACGATAAACGGCTGTACTGAAACGTACCACTCGATGAACCTTCTCAGTTCTCGGTTCTCCGCTCTCGGTTCTCGGTTCTCGGTTCTCGGTTCTCGGTTCTCGGTTCTCGCTAGTCAGCCAGTCAGCCAACCACCCCTACTTTGTATTCACGAGCAACCTGAGCTTACAACACTCTGCATGGTCAGTCTGGTGGAGGGGATGGAGGGACAACTCATCATATCGCTTCTCACTAGAATTTCAATGATTTTTCCACTTAAAACCATTTAGGCCGAGAATGGAGGGCTGGCTTTCGAGTGAAAATAAACTATATACTACCTAGTCAGTGGTGCTATGAAACAATTTCCCCGTAAGTTCAGCTATGAAATATTCCCGACGAATTTTAAGCAGGTGGGATTAAAGAACTTATCCGCAAGGGTGTCAGGCTTGAGCCGTTCTTTATCACAAGTTCAAAGCAGTTTGTAACTCCGATCGTCTACTTAGTGGCACCCTCAAAGCCCAGAATTTCCTTCGACGTTTTATTTAGGGGGATGTCGCGTGCAAGAGGTATACCGTCTCGTTTGACGTTCTTCTTTCTCTCTGCTTTTTCCAGCATTTTTTGAAGATAGGCGGGAGGGGGAGGATTTTGTTCGTAATAAGTCAAAGACAAGATTAAAAGATTACTGCGTCCAATATTGGGAGCGAGCTAGCTTGTAAGTAAGTAAGCTAGACGGTACACGAGATTCCTGTGGGAATTCCAACAATCCTTTACGTGACTTCTCTCTGTCTCCGTTCTTCCCATTCCTCCAGCATATTGCTGTTTCCTAATACTCTGCCTAAAGCACCTATTATACTCTCCCTCTCCCTCTCCCTTCTCTCTCTCTCTCTCTCTCTCTCTCTCTCTCTCTCTCTCTCTCTCTCTTTCCCGCACGTACTTTGGCCTGGGGGATGCAATGTTTTCGCATTAAGGACGAAACTGCCCTTGGCTCGCCCACCGTGTCGCCAAGTTCGCCGCGATTTATACGCTCCTGACGCCAATTAACTGGACTTCCTTGTAATAAAATTAGTCTCGCACGATTTGGCACCGGCAATGGTGAACCAACGACACCGCGCAACCATAAACGATGACTTTTCGCACGGCCACTACGCGCCGTCCAAAGAACAGATTGAAAATTCTTCAGCGCTCCCTCGGAAGCCAGGGGTTGTACCTTCAAATCAGTGGCTTGTATCGTGAAACTAAGCCCTCGAGGGTTTTAATCGAATCATTATTATCCGACGCGTGGTTCAAATTTATGTGGAGACTCGATCAGTTAACGCGTTTGTCGCGTGACAGGGTTAGAGTCACGGAGGATATCCTCCATTCGGAGACGGGGCCAATAATGCGCAGAAAAGTACACGGTTATCCCTATTTTTCCGGGGGAAGGGAGTGGCAGCCGGAAAGAAGAATTCTTTCGCCGACTTACGTAAATTTGGCAAACGCGTTGTTTCACCGACGAGTAATGCGAGTAAACGCAAACAGTCTGGGGACCCCGTGCAGTTCGACGTCTGCGGACCTCGGCTGGGAAAGAAATGAATTTCCCTTTGCGGTTTGGATTTCCATTACCCCGTCAGTTTGAAATCGTCGCGCCTTTCTCCCCTTTTCCGCGGTGAGGCTACTGTGGCGCAAACCGCGCGCACAATGCCGTACAATGGGGCGAAGAGGTGAACGGAACGGAACGGATCGGCGAGAGAAAGAACGCGGGGGCGCGAGGGTGCGAAGGGGTGGAGAAAAAGAAAAACGATATTTCCGCCGACACAAGCACCGACGATTTTTCACGGGATTGTGGACAAAGTTAACCAAGGCGGCTCACTATTGTCGGAAGAAAGATTGTTTCTTCCCGAACTGTTCCTCGGCGCGTTAACGCTTTGTCATTCCATTGCTGGCGAAATTACGGCGCCATTTTACCCGGTAAACTTCCGATCCCATTTTCGCCGGTGCTGCCGAGAGAAACTTCCCAGGCGCTCGCCGCGCATAAATCGTATCAACAATTTCCAAATTATCTCCGCATAATGGCAAACACCTTACGCGTCCGCGAAACTTTTCGTCGCACGGAGGTAAGGAGGGAGGGAAGGGCTGTTGTGCCGCGCAGGGCTGGTCGAG